>CM076578.1:855718050-856918050 GCA_034641835.2 Pinus albicaulis
TAATGATAAAGATTATATAATAATTTCAAGTGCGTTTGAGTTTGAAATTGATTGCTCTTGCAATGTACAATCTCGTTTTAATTTAATATTATTTCATCATGTGGCTAGAAATTAATAAAATATAAAAAACATTCATTTTGAAATGAAGAATTGCATATGAAATGAATTTAGTGATCCGTGAGAGGGTTAGAAATATTCAATAATAAATGATATTAATGGAAATATTTACACATAAAAGGTAATAAAATACAAAAGAAAATGGAAAATTATAATGGAATAAGAAAATTTACCATTTTTTAATTTTAGTTTTGCTTTAAAAAAGGCTTAGAAAATGAGAAGAGAAAAGTAAAAAAATAGAAAAGAAAAGGAAAAATCATAATGGAATACCAAAGTTTACCATTTTTTAATTTTATCTTTTCTTCCAAATAATTACAAAACTTAGAAAGTGAGAAAGGGAAAAAATCTTAGAAAATGGGAAAGGGAAAGTAAAAAAATAGAAAAGAAAATGAAAAATGGTATTGGAATAAGAAAATTTACCATTTTCTAATTTCATTTTTCCTTTCAAAGACTTGAAAAGCTTAGAAAATGGGAAAGAGAAAGTAAGAAAATACAAAAAAAAAAAATGGAAAATCATAATGGAATAAGAAAGTTTACCAGTTTCTAATTTAATTTTTGTTTTCGAAGGCCTAAAAAGCTTTTTAAATGGAAAATGAAATATTTTTTCATGTAAATATATAATACATTGCTAATTTTAAAAGGAGTGACTATTTTTGGGATTTTATATATTTTTTAAATATTGTAATATTTATTATGAAGAATTTTAGATACATAAGTTTTTAAATTAGAAGAGTATTTTAAATTTAAGTTAGAAAGGAATATAAGTTTTGAAAAGATATGATAAATGTGGTTTTTAATTCAAAATAAATTTAAAAATAGTAAATGAAATGTATTATTTTCACAAAGAAAACAATTTTTTAGGATGTATAATGTCAATTTTTTTTCTCTAATTTCTTTCAATAATACTTTGACACAATCCAAAGACTTCAATCTCTCTCTATTATTATTATTATTACTATCCCTAGAATTTTTATGGTTGTTAACACAACTTGTAATTAATAACCCAGGAAAATCATCCTAAGTCTACAATACAAAAGAAAATAAATTTAAATGAGAACGTTCAAAGTGTTATCCTTACAAAAACCACACACAAGCATCATAAGTCAAGTAAAATCTTCTAACATTGCTTGCAGCTAGTAGTTAAGGAAATGAGCACTAGTGCCTTAGCACAATGGGGATTTCTTGGAAAATCCATGAATCTATGACACCTAAAACTAGGTCACCGTCTATGCTACAGTAGTTGACATCTGGGTGTTGGGGAAGCCATGACTAATTGAGATCTGTGTTAGTCATTAGTAATTTTTACTATCTGTAGATGACTAAATTTTGGTTCTAGATTTCTAGAAACAAGATTCCTGAACATTGTGAGTTTTAGAAATCTCACTGCGTTCATTATCCTTATACCAAATTTTAACCTATTCTACTATTTTTCCATTCCATGGTTAAACCCCTCACTCGTTAAAGATCCCTCATGGGCTTGTGCCACTCATCTATATCATATTTTCCCACCTATAACTTCAGCGCTCTGTTTTTCCTTTGCCTCACCCCTCCACTTTCCATCTAGGGTTACTAATCAACCTACTCCTTCCCATGTTCACCAAGTTCCTCAAGCGTTGATGGTCTCAAAACTATCTCTGTAGGCTATTTAGGTAAATCAAGTACATTGGATTTTGGATCTTCAATACATAAATTTTTCAAGAAGCCTGTTTTTACACTTGAATACCCCAAACCAAGTTTCAGTCAAAAACCAGGTCAAAGGATCCTCCCACTAGGTCATTAGGGTTTCATAGGTTGTAGGGTCTTCAATGGTGTTTTAAGCTCTAATTTTCTTGTGCTAGAATCTGGTTCAAATGAAAAACAAGATTAGTACATGGCTATCCAAGAAAGATTAGAAAATATCCTAAGAATACCACCTTGTCAAATTCAAGTTATGCAAAAGGTAACTGTGCATCTTGACATTTCTGCACGAGTGTTAAAGTGAATATCAACAGAGAATTGGTAAGGTAAGACACGTGGTCCTCAATGAAGACATTCGTAGAAAAGAGAGAGGAAGCAGTTTGTGCTCAAGAAGAATTAGCGTTTCTAAGCCTGATTGGGCCTGCAATGTGCCAAGCAAGGGCCCAATGCAGAAAATCACATAAAGAAGGCACACAAAGAAAACCAAACATGAAGAGAATATTTTCAGAAGTTATAGATGAAATAGGGAAAAAGGTGAGGTGAACTGGACATAAATGAATGAACTTGAAAGGGCTATATATAAGTTAGAAGACAACACTGATCATTGTTCTCAAGCATCCTAGAAACCTATGGTTTTGGTGAGATGATCAGAGAAGGTGAAAGGGTATGTTAGACCTCCATGATGACAATGGAAAGAATATTTGAAAGGGCTATTGTGTATATCATCCCAAAGTTGCCAAGGTGAAATGCCTCAATGTCTCAAAGAAACAAGGATGTGAAGAGTATCAGTAAGAAAGGTAAAGCCAAGGTTTTCACTCACCTACCAAGCACAAGATACTTTGAGTTTCAAGGCAAGGACAAAAAAAATTCTGAAGATGTCACTGTGTGTAAAGATCCCAAAATTGTCCAAAGAAATTTCTGTCATGTCAAATGAACAAAAGAAGGTTTGAGCTCCATGGTGAAGGTCAAAGAAATTTTTGAAAGTGATATATGGAAGCATCCTAAAATTTTCTAAGCTCAGCCTATCATGCCTCAACTATCAGTGAGAGAGGTGAAATCACTATTTCCAAGGCACCTAAAAATCAGAAGTATCCGAAGGAGGTGAAAAGCATAGTTTAAATCCCATGGTGTTGGCAAAAGAGTGTTTTAAAGATGTTTCCTTGTGTTTCAATCTCAAAGGTGTCAACATAAAACACATCAAACCCCCAGCATTAAAGAAGGAGTCAAACTCATCATTTAAGCAAACCTACCCACAGACATCGTAAAAGGTCATTCAGAGAAGCTAAACATTTGAGTTAGACCTCATAATGGAAATGAGAGAAATTTTGAAATTGTTGCTATGTGAAAATTCCAAAAGAGAGTTGTCATGCCTAAAAATGATTAAAATGATCAAATTAAATATCATGATGCAGAAAGAGAATGTTTTTTAAGCCGCTACTATGTCAATATGAACAAGTCAAAACCTCAGAAGCATAAATAAAGCCACCTCAATGTTTTTCATATCACCTGCAAAATGAAAATGCTGAAAGGCATTAATAAGCAAGCAAAAGAGTCACCTAAATATTTTCATACCACCTGCAGGAAAAAGACAAATAAATATCTGAGAAAAAGTGACAAAAGGCTAAAAAATTAGAAAGAGGGTTTTTAAAGCTAAATTTAAATCCTTTGACTATAAAAGATCATCTAACACTTCAGCAAAGTCACTTTTTCCTTGTAAAGATCTTCAGGAACGCTCAAGAGAAAGAACTGTAAGTTTTTTGGTCAAATTTAAGAAATTCTACACGGCACTGCGTGTTCAGAGTCAGGTGCTACGCCTTTGGAGGTTTTTACCATGAAAAATAACCATGCACTGCGTGCTCGACACACAGTGATATGTGCAGCCTAACCCAACAGGCCCGACAGGCCCAAAAAACCAGTAGGCGTTGCGTGCCCCACACAAAGAGGCCCGACATCCCATTCAACCGACACTGTTGTGTGTTCATCTCAACCTGATAGCGCATTCAGGTTGACCTGAACACACGTTCAATCGCTGCGCGTTTGGCCAGGAGAGCCTCCACAACCTGTAAACCCTCAAATCCACTCAAAACAACTCCAAGATGTCAACAAAGGTTTTCAAGCATCCTCAAGAGGTAAGTGTAGCTCAGAAAGCCTTTTCCAAGTTTTTTATCATCATTTGGTCAAAGGAGTCAAGACCTAAGGAGGAAAACCTAATTTTTTTACTTAAACACCACTTTTTAAAAGACACTAATTCACATGTCTGCAAGAGAAAGTAAACAGCACACTGAGAGTGCCTTGTTGATAATTTTCTCATTCATCTAGGGTTTTGCCTCACCCTCATTCACTCATCCCTCATTTTTATAAAGCTTCCTTTTTCACCATCACTCCCTTACCCTTTTCCACATCAATTTCACAAACATATCTAGGGTTTCAAAGTAGCATGTGTCAGAATGTCAAGAGAAGGAGGAAATGGTAGTGAAGAAGAAAGCCAAGTGCCTAGGAGGCATAAACACAGAGGTGGAAGGATTAATGGGTTCGAACCTCAAAACATAATGGAGCTTAATGCCTCTCCTATGACTGTCACATGTTTCCAAAATGTGGGGTGTTTTCATTTTTGTGAAAGAGTACAATAGGTACAAAGTCATCCCGAGCTGACTAGGCTCTTCATCCTTAACCTACATGAAAAACAAGTCACTCTGGTAAGGGTGAACTTTGAGTTGTCATCATATGCCATTGCTATTGCCACTGGGATACCTACAGTTGGTGAAAAGTGGTTCAAACAGGCCAGCTTAGAAATAAGCCACTATGATCCATTCCTCAAGCCCAGATACAAACACTACAATAAATCTATGTTTCCTTTTTCACTAAATCTATATTTCTTTTTTCACATTTGATTGAGAGGTATGCTCCCATGATGAGGGTAATTATGAAATAATTCACATGTGAGGGAAGGTTTTCTAGGCTTTATTCCTACCACATAAGATTGCTCATGCACTTCACTAAGGTTAAGATGCTACATTTTCCCTACTATCTCTACATGATTATTGACAATATGTCTTATATTGTGCAAAAGAGACACCGTTCACAAAAAATTCAGAGCCTATTTCACAATTATCTCATCAAGATGGTTATGATGCATCAATTGGAGCAAAAGGGTATTCCATGGGAGGTTTTCATTGCCCATGAGGTCTTCACAAACCCACAACCTCATCCTCAGCAAAACATGATTTCATCACCTCATCCCCCTGTCTTTACTCCTCCATCATCTCCTGATGATCACGATTCACCATCTACACATATCCATTCACCTCAGGACAACCTTCCTTCCTCACCCTCTCCCAATGCATCAGGCAATAAGGAAAGTGAAAATGAACAATTAAGTGACCATGAGGGAGATGTCAATAATAAATCAAGCAATAATGAAGAAGAGGACAGTAAAGAGGAAGAAAATGAAGAGGTATAGGGAAGTGATGTCAGCATGGAAGAAAAAAATGATGAAGGAGAGGGTAATGATGAAACAAGCATTGAAGAAGAAGAAAATAGTGAAGAGGTAGAAGAAAACATTGAGGAAGAATCAAGCAAAGAAAAAGGCAGTGATGTGAGCATGGAGGATACAAATGAAGAAAATGGCAAAGATGATGATGATGTTGACAGCAGTGGTACTAAGAGCCAAAATGTCAGTGAGGCTCATGACAGTGACAAGGGAAATAATGCAGAGATAAATGATGAAGAAAGAAGTGCAGAAGACATGGAGGTAGATGTAAATGAAGATGAGGAAAATGATGAAGAAAGCGACAAATAGACAGATGATGATGTTAATGACAACAGTGAAGCTGATGATAATAATGAAGAAAATGAAAAGGCTAATAACAGTAGTGAAGATCACAACAATGAGGCAAGCAACAATAAAGAGGGAGGCAGTGACAATCATGGAAGCAACCATAAAAATGAGGACGGTAAAAAAAATGAGACTCATAGTATAGACAAAGGCAGTGAAGAAATCAATGAAGAGGAAAACAATGATGGAATACCTAGCAGTCACGGTAATGAAGAAGCTGACATCAGTGAAATAAATAATAGTGAATTTCATGGTAGTGTTGAAGGAAACAAAGAAGACAGTGATGTCAGCATGAAAGACACAAATGAAGAAGTAAGCCAATATGTCAGTAAGCCAAGCGAAGATCACCACAAAGATATAAATGAGACATATGGCACTAAGGTAAACAATATTGAACCTTTTACTTTGACATAGCAAATGGGAGAAAGGCATGTGTTTGCTGCCTCTAAAAGGCAAGGGGCCATGCCTTTCACATCAACAAATAAGCTTGACAAAGGCAAGGAAAAGGTCACTGTTGGAGATAAGAGAGGTAAGCATGGAACTAAACAAAAATTTGAATTTATTGACATAGAGGATGAGAATGAAGAGAGGACCACTAACATGCTGCTCCAGAGCAAAAATGCACAGATTAAGTAGATACAAAAAAATCTTGGCATGGAAAAGTATGTTATTAAGTATTATAAGGTTCAAAAAAAGAAGCTAAAGAAGACACAAAGGAACCTTGGCCTACAGAAAAACATGGCGAAGCACTATGCCTTGAGAAATCAAATTGCAAGGGCCAAGATCAAATGATCACTTGCCAAAATTCAAGCACTCAAGGAGGAAAAATACGAAGAAATACTTGAAATTATGGCTGATGCTTCCATACAAGCATCCCAGACATAAAAAGCAAGGCAAATCTAAATTTTGGTAACTTTTTGGAAATTTTGAGTTTTTGTTGATTTGAAGGGCCAAGGGCGTTGCGCTTTTTCTACAGGAATCCTCGGGAGAAATGGTTTACATTTTTGGATATTTCAGGTCAAGTACATCATGCACACCAAATTTTGGGTCATTTGGAGTTGATTTGGACCTCCAAGAGGGTCAAACACACCTAAAATTTCACCTTTCTGCGATGTTTTCAGGGCTGGCGCTACGCCTTTAGAAGCCTTGGGATATTCTCTTTTTTAATAGGTTAATGGGGTCCAATAAAAAACACAAGCAAATTTTTGAAAAGTAGACTCAACAATATTTCCAACGAGCCACCACGAAGCCCATTCCGACATTGGGAAGGCCTTCAAAACTTGGCTGCAAGGTGACCCATTTTTCCTGTGTAGGCGTTGTGCCCTTGGACCTCATTGTTGTGCCCTTATGTGCAAAAGTCAACAAAAGACACTCATTTATGGAAAAAATATATTTTATGGTTTTTTTGGGCACGTCACTACCAAGTTAGGTGTTAGAAGTTATGTTCCATTTATTTCATTAGATATTATGTGTCTTGGGCCTTGCATGATCTCTTTGCACATAAATGGAATTTATGAGTAGTTGATGGTTTTTCAAAACCCTAATTAGGATTTTTACCGTCAAATTAAATTTAAATAGAGCATGGAGGCCTTATTGTAAGTGGTTGGATATTTTTTGAGCATATGAGATAGACTTGGAGTTTATTGGTGAAATTGTTTTTGCTGCCTTGTGATCGTGTTGGACTGTGCTTCTATGGATCAAGATCATTCTTATGATTCATTAAGCTTGGTTACATGGTTATGTATTCCATATTTGTGTTTTTTTTCTTCATTTATTCATTATGTTTATGGTTCATTTAATCTTAGGAAAGAAATAGAGAATAGGATTTTCCTTCTTAGTACCCTACTTCTACTTGCTTCCTTGATTTCTATGTTTTCTTCTTCAAAGTTTTGTTAAATAATCCTTAAATTATCTTTAGTGTTACTTAGATGTTATGTTGAAATCATATTTTTTTCAAGTAAGATTTAGAGAATCCTTTATAGCTCTCCTAGCATACTTATTTATTGTTTTTAAAATCTTCTTAGCCTAGTTGATATTGAATAATCCTTCATTTCTCTTCAAGTTTTTATTATGCTATCATCTTAGAATATTTTTCTTGTTTACTAGTTTGTTAAAGGATCCTTTATTTCCCATTAACTCACTATTTTCACAACTCCATGTTTATTTCACTCTCCCTAGACCTACTTAGATCCATCTAGCCTTTCCAACTTTCCCTTTGAATTATCCTTGACTAATTTTTTGCACCTTTCAAGACCTTTGTAGACTCCATAGCCCAATGGATTGATACTCTCTTACTCTATTAAACCTACTTGAAAACCTACCCAACCAACCAAAAAAAAAAACAAACCCTAAACCTAATAACTAGCCTAAAATCAAACCCTAAAGTCTATCAAGTTCACATCTTTCACATAACTGTAAAGAGAGCCTTCTCTGAGTCCAGGAAGGCTAGGTCCTAGGACTCCGAAGATTGGTTTGATGTCACCCCTGTTCATTTGTTCTTCCAATCTAACAAATTACAGGGACCTAACATAATGGCGATCACGGTGGGAATTTCTGAGTAAGTAACAAGCTTAGACATCCTTAAAAATTTAGAAAACCTTGTCAAATAGTATCCAACGATTCATCACCACCTCATCGCCTAACATAATGGCGATCACAGTGGGACCTTCTAAGTTAATAACATCTTGAGTACACCTTAACAACTCTCAAATCGTTGTCAGACTTAGAAAATCAAGTGTTATCCAAGAGTACTATCTAATTGATTTACCATACTAGCAACATGATGTCTCAACTAGAGAAAACTCATTAAATTCTTAGTGTTGTATAAAGAAACTCAGAAAACCCAAAAAAAATTTCTATATTGGTTTTTGTCAATTGTTTGTGGTTGACCACAAGTACATATCCTCGAAGCAGTAAAAAACATCGACCTAACGACTCCACTAGCCTCCAATAGGCCTACTAACTTCACTAGCTCTCATATACTCCCCTGGGAATACACTAATCATTCATAACATTATAGAACCTAGTCACTCATTGTGTGAGCTTAGTATCCTTGCAGACAGATCTATTTTCAAGACACTCCAAAACTTCAACCTCTGTACATTATTGACTTTGAAATCTGGCTTCGCAAAGGATTAGAACCAGATCTCATCCTAACCCTAACCCTCCTACCATAGTTGATTACCTAGAAAATATTTTGTGGAAAACTTCTAAGACCCAAGATTCAACTATTGTTAGGACCATTCACAAAGCAAGATATGTCCCTGACCAAACAAGCCTTGAGCCCATAGATTTGCAGCAGAGTCCTAGTAGAGAAGCCCCTCCTTCCACTCCTCCTATTTTTTAGCTTCTCCATGTTGTGAAACCAGCTCCAAAAATAGAAGAAAAGAGATATCAACGCCTTATAATTAAGCCACTTCGAGGGGGAAACCTCCAATACATTACATTAATGAAAAATTCTTGTATCATACAAATTACAAAACCTCCCTTCTATATATAGGAGTTCATGGGGCCACAATGTAATCCTAGCCGACCTAACAATAATAATTTAAGGGCACAATAATAACAATATGGGGATTATAGGGGTATAATAATAACAATAAGGGGGTTACACTAACAACAATAAGGGACTATACTAGTAATATAGGGACCTAACATGCCCCTCTCCTTCAAAAAAGTGTTGTCCTCAACGCTTGAGTAGCTCTGGGTGCTTTTGTATAAAATTCTCATGCTCAATATAGAATCCTCGGTCGATGAAAGTTCTTCCACTTGATGAGATACTCTGAAATTGATCGATTCCGTAGCTTTCGAGTTCTTGTTTCCGTGACCACTTCAGGTTCCAATATGATTTTTCCTTCCACATCAAGTTCTGGCAATATTGTTTGAACTGGAAGATTTTCACCTATAACTTTCTTTAAGCATTAAACATGGAAAACTAGATGCACTTGTGAAGAAGCAGGAAACTCCAATTTGTATGCCATAGTACCAACCTTTTGCAACACCTTTTAAGGACCATATCACTTTGGCGATAATTTATTATCCTTCTTGTAAGCTTTAGCTTGAAATTTTTTGTATGGTTGTAATCGGCCAAAATATCTAAGGTCTCCTGCATCAACTTCTCTACGTGAGATGTTGGTCACTTTTGTTGTTTCAGTGATTTTGTGCCAAATTCGGGTTATCCTTTAAAAATTGAAACTTCTTGATATACATGTGATCTTCTTGCTTGAACCTTTGAATTTTCTCTTAAGGATGATGTGATGGATGGTGGATGATATCCATAAAGTGCATGTAAATGGGGTCATTTTTACTAGGTATGGAAGCAATAGTTATACCATTCGGGCGAGGTAACCACTTGACCCATTGTGTTTGTTTACCATATATACAAAACAACGAAGATGTCCTTCCAAACATTTATTTACTCTCTCAATTTGACCATCGGATTGAGGATGATAAGATGAGATATGAGCTAATTGAGTACGCAAACAAGAAAATAACTCTATCCAAAAATTTCCAGTAAAAATGGGATCTCTGTCGCTCACAATAACACTTGGGTTTCCATGTAGCTTTTGAATTGTGTCCATAAATGTATTAGAAACTGTACTTGCTTTAAATGGATGATATAATACGCAAAAGTGTGCATAATTGGTAAGTCTATCAACTACCACCATGATGACACTCTTTCCTTTGGACTTAGGTAAACCTGTGATAAGATCCATTGAAATATCCTCCCAATGTTGACTTGGAATGGATAAATGTTGTAGAAGTCTTGGGGTCTTAATTGTCTCAACTTTACTCTACTGGAAAACCAAACATTCCACCACAAACTTTTGAATATCAAATTTAAGGCCATTCCAAAAAAAAAAATTCTTCACCCTGTGGTAAGTTTTTAAAAATCCTAGGTGTCCTCCTAAAGGAGAAGTGTGCAATTCCAAAAGAATCTTTTGTTTTAGTTGGGAATTCTTACAAATATATAAGCGATCTTTGTACCATAAGGAATAATTTTTCCATCTAAATGTATTAGATGTACTAGGATCTTGCTACAACTTTTGAATGAGTGTCCATACTTCCTTGTCCTTCTTCCATTCATCTCTTGCTTCGGTTATCCAATTTGGTTTGATAATAGAAATGGCACAAAGAAATGCTTCCACCTCTTCATTCTTTCTTGAGAGTGCATCTGAAACAACATTAAGCTTCCCTTTTTTGTAGATTATTTCAAAGTCATAATCCAACATCTTTGTGACCCATTTTTGCTTCTCTTCTAAAGATAGTCTTTGTTCCAAAAAAATTTTAAGACTATCATGATCATTTTTTACCTTGAAGTGTCTTCCCATTAGGTAAGTTCGCCATTTCTTTAGTGCATGCAGTATTGCTAACATTTCCTTCTCATAAATAGGTTTCTGTAAATACTTTCCTTTGATTGGACGACTTTCGAAAGCAATGGGTCTTCCTTCCTGCATTAAAACTGCACCAATTCCATTTCCTGAGGCATCACATTCCACAATAAAGGTTTTTGTGAAGTCTGGCGTAGCTAAGACCGGTGCTAGGCACATTGCCTCCTTAAGACGTTCAAAGGCCTTAGTTGCTTCAGAAGTCCATGAAAATGCATCTTTCTTCAATAATGTTGTTAGAGGTGCTGCTATTCTCCCATAATTCTTAACAAACTTGCGATAATACCCTGTTAACCCGAGAAATTCTCGCAACTTCTTTATGGTTGTGGGGACTTTCTATTCCTTAATGGCTTTAATTTTGTTAGGGTCTACCTTAACACCCTCGTGAGATACAATATGACTCAGATATTCCACCTCTTGTACTCCAAAGAAACATTTGGATGTTTTTGCATATAATTGTTTCTCCTGCAATAGTTTGAGCACCCTGTCAACATGTTGAACATGATCCTTTCAAGACCTGCTGTAGATTAGTATATCATCAAAAATACTAGCACAAATTTTCTAAGGAAGGGTTTGAAAATGGAATTCATCAACCCTTGAAATGTAGAAGGTGCATTGGTAAGGCCAAAAGGCATGACCAAAAATTCATAATGACCCTCATGAGTTTAAAATGTTGTTTTCAGAATATCTTCAGTCTTCATTCTAATTTGATGATATCCTGAACGAAGATCCAACTTGGTAAAATAAATTGCTCCATGTAATTCATCCAATAATTCATTAATCACAGGAATGGAAAATTTGTCTTTAATGGTGAGCTTATTGAGCTCCCTATAATCTGGACACATTCGCCATGATCCATCCTTCTTGTGTACCAATACTACAGGAGCAGAGAAAGAACTTTGACTAGGTTGAATTATACCCGCCTCTAACATTTCTGCAATCATACGTTAAATTTCACTCTTTTGGAAGTAAGGATATCTATAAGGCCTAATGTTTGGAGGAACACTTCCTGGAATCAAATGAATAGCATGATCATGATCACGAATAGGTGGGAGTCCTTTGGGAGTTTCAAACACCTTGGAATGATTGTCCAAGACTTGTTGGAGATCTGCAGAAATAGATGATTTTGATGTTCGAACTTCTAGTGAGCATAATTGTGCAATTACGCCTCGCTGTTCTTTCTTTAGAAGCTTTGTCATGACATTAGAGCTTATTATCCTTCCTGGCTTCCCCGCAATACCCCGTAATTCGACTTCCTTTCCTTATGAAAAAAATTTCAAGAAAAGTTCTTGAAAATTAAAAGCTACCGTCCCCAAAGATTGTAACCATTGTACTCCTAGTACAACATCAGCACCTCCATAGGAATGGAAAGCATTGGACTAGTCAATACATATTCCCCCATGGTTAGCTTAATATTATGGCATTTTCCAGAGAAATTTATAGTTCCTCCATTTGCAACCATCACTTGACATTCTGGTGCTGGGTATAGGAAACAATTTAATTCCTTGGCTACCTTACAATGAATAAAATTGTGGGTGCTACCTGAATCAATCAACACTATTACCTTTCTCTTCTTGATTTGTCCTTTTATCTTGAGAGTTTGAGGAGTGGTAATTCCTGCCAGTGCATTACACGATATGGTTGGATTCATTTCTTCCTCTTCTGGGGCTGGTTCCTGGTGTATATCCTCTTCTTGTTCATTTTCTTCTTCCTCTTTACAATCTATGTAAAATAATTTCTTCTCAGCACACTTATGACCTTTAGTGTATTTTCTATCACAACTGTAGCAAAGCCCTTTTGCTCTTTTTTCTTCCAATTGTTGTGGTGTCAACCTTGTAGGTTGTGGAAATCTAGGTGTAGCAACACTTCCTTATTTATAGAAGTGTGTGGTAGGCTTCCTTGTCACCATAATTTTACATTCAATTTTTCTTGCCAACCTAAATGCCTTCTCCAATGAATTAGGTTCCGAAATGCGAACTTCACGTCAGATGTTATCCTTTAAAGTACCTGTGAAGAGATCAATCCTGTGTTCCTCTAGAATATCAGTTACCCTTGTATTCAATTTTTGGAACTCCTCAATGTGCTGCCCCACTAAACCCTTTTCTTTGAGATTTATCAATTGGCTAAAGAAGGTGTTGCTCTTTTTATCCTCATTATGTACTATCATTTCCTCCATAAAAATTGACCAAGTGACAATTTTTTTATGGGAGTAAAGCCATCGATACCATACAAATGTATTTTGTTCTAAATTTAAAGTTTCAATGCATACCTTTTGTGTTTTTTGCACATTATGGTGATCAAAATATTGCTCCATCTGTAGTATCCATGTTACAGGATCCTTTCCATCAAACTTCCTTATATCCATTTTTGGAATATGGTGGTTCTTCCCGCCAACGTCAGAGTTTATGAAATCATGATTAACATTTATTTTGTTCTCATCGTGAGTTTCCTCTACTATATTTTCACCATTAGGAAACATTTCTTGTATCAACTTTGTCAAACCTTCCATGTCTGCTTTTAGATCATTCTTCATGTTTTCAATTTTTTCATCGATCTTAGCTTCCATGTCATCCATCTTAGATTCCATGCCAGCTTCCATGCCATCTATATTAGATTCCATGCCTTTATTCAAACCATCCATATTAGTCTTCACACCATCTATCTTCGCTTCCACGCCTTTCTTCAAAACTTCCATTTCATTTTTTGCTGCTCTTTGCGAGAGAGAAATTTGGTGCATTTTCTCTTGTAATTTTGATAGATCATGTTGCAATTCTTCATCTTCATGAGTCATAGTAGAGCATTCTGAAGGATTAATGGGTGTTGAATTATTTTTACGGGGCATTTTTTGAGAACCCAATACTAATATATATTCTACAATATGCCCTTGGAATCAATTCAAATTTATTCTTCAAACAATACTTATGCAATTTGGAAAAAATTACACACCTTTTTCTTGCTTTTGAAGAGCTCGATATTGTAATTGGATTATCTCCGTGGTTACAACTCTTCAAAATCTAAAATTTGGCACTGAGGTATCCTTCTGAATCCTCTTTTGAATGCCACAGGTCTGAGATTATTTGGATTCTTCAAGGTAAAGTTTTGTCCAATCTCCCACAATGATCTAATTATGGACTGTTTCAGTAGATCAAAATTGTATGACTTGCCACATGTCACTGTTTCATCTTTTAGCTCTGAAATTGATACCAAAGAAACTAAGCACTCCAATCCTATGCTCAGAGAGAGAGTTATGAATATTTTCTCACGATCACCTCTTTGAGATGAAATTCAGGAGCCTGAAAAAGCACTACCTTCCACAGATCATATCTCCGAAAATATTGCGAACCAAGCTCTGAAATTTTGTGACGCGTTTCCTCAGGATTTAAGCTTCGTGCCCTAAAAAATTTAGATTCTGAACCTTCGTAGAAAAAAATTTATAGCGCAAATTCCACAATGACCTGTTTATATTAAATTGAGGAGCCTGCAAAAAGACCTAACTTCTACAAATCATATCTCCGAAAATATTGTGAACTAAGCTCTGAAATTTTGTGATGATGTTCCTCAGGATTTCAGCTTCGCACCCTAAAAATTTCAAATTCTTAAACTTCGTAGAAAAAAAGGTAAGCAAAAATTCCACGATGACATGTTTGGAGCAGCAAAACCCTAGAATCCAATGCTCTGATACTAAATGTTGTTAAACCGGCTCCAAAAATAGAAGAAAAGAGATATAAATGCCTTAGAAATAAGCCACTTTGAGGGGAAAAACCTCCAATACATTACATTAATGAACAATTCTTGGATCATACAAATTACAAAACCTCCTTTCTATATATCGGAGTCCATGGGGCCACAATGTAATCCTAGCCGACCTAACAATAATAATTTAAGGGCACAATAATAACAATATGGGGGTTACAAGGGTACAATAATAACAATAAGGGGGTTACACTAACAACAATAAGGGACTATACTAGTAATATAGGGACCTAACACTCCAAAACTTTGGCTCCTTCCATACCAAATCTTCTCAATCTCAGTTTGCTGGTCTAAGTACATCTTCCACACCCATTCACACACCCACTGTGCAAACCACTCCACTTCATCCTCCACCTCCTCTCACAAACCCACCTCTCACCAACCCTCTGTGGGTTCCCTTACGTCCAATCATGGGAGCATGGTTTTCCCCCTTGGTTCTACCCCAACCTTCAGTGCCCATACCTCAAGAATACCAATCCAAAATACCTCACTTTACCGGAGCTGAATCTACCATTGCCCAACATCATGTAGATAGGATGAATGATGCCTTTGAATATCAGGAGATAGAAGAAGAGACCATAAAGATGAGGATTTTTTCCCAAAGCTTAGGAGGAGAAGCTAAAAAATGGTTCAAATACTTGACTCCCAATAGCATACATGATCTCCCTTCCCTCTGTCATACATTCATAAACAAGTGGGAGATTAAGAAAAACTATCTCCAAATCCTCTCAGAATATAACAACTTTAAGAGAAATGTTGGGGAAAGTGTCCAAGACTATTTCACTAGGTTTAATAGTGTGTACAATGCCCTCTCGCCTCACATGAAACCTCCATAAGGCCTAGCCTTAGTGAAATTTCTAGAAGGCTTTGACCCAGACATGGCCTACCAACTAAGAGAGAGAGATCCCCTAACATTAGAAGAAATGCAAAGGGGAGATGTGAGTGTAGAGGCCAATCGAATTGAAAAGAGGGCTAGGATGAGGTCAGAAAAGAAAGTCACATACAAATATGAAACCATGGCCTCCACCTCGGATGCAAAAATTGAAAATTTAGTGAGGGTAATGGAAATAATGATGGAGAGGATTAGTTTGAGTGAAAGAACACCTCCTAGGGAAAACCAACCAAATCCCCAAAACAAAAATAGAAATCAAAACTTCAAAAGAGACCCTCCCCAAAACAGAGAAAGAGACAATGACCAAAAAATCGGGCCTCCCTTCCAAGGCAACTATGTAGATGAAGAGGAGAGAGAAACTGAACATCCAAAAGAAAACCATGTAAACTTGATAGGCTCAGATGATGACGGTGATGTTTTTCACACTGAAGAAGAACAAGAGTTCTTTTCCTCAAATCAAACTGAAACAAACTATGAGGATTCTGAAGAGTATAAGTTGGGATTTGAAAATTCCATAATGGAGGTCCATAAGCAATATGATCCTAGGAGTAAGAAAAACCAAGAAGCCTCCAAGAAAGAGAAACTAGACACTACTGTTAGGAAGACCCCTGAAAACACTCCTAAGAAGATAACATAGAACATAAACACCATGGCTAAGAAATCTGATCCAAACAAAGACAAAACTAGCCAACAAAATGGTGACCCAAGTTGCCCTAGTATCTCTACTAGTGGCCCTGAAAAGACTCTTTTGACTAAGGTTCCAAATCAGAATCAACAAACTAAAAGTGCAGAAAAAATCATGGCTGATAAAAATGATGTAAATATGCCCAAAACACAAACACCTTTCAATTTTGAGGGAGAGATTTCCAAGATCAAAATAAGCATACCTCTTTCTGAACTAGTAACCCAGGATGTATATAGGTCCTAAATGTTAAAAGCTTTGAACATAGGAAATGACACCGGCACTCTGAACCTAACTGATTACAAACCAGAGCTATTGTTTGGACCTAAGGTAGAGGGAAAATATCAAGAAGGAGTTGTCCCTCCTTTCTATGTTAGCTTAAATATTCATGATAAATTCTTGCACAATGCTATGCTAGACTCCGGTGCCTCACACAATCTCATGCCCAAGGTGCTAATGGAGAGATTAGGCCTCGAAATAACCAAACCTTAAAAAGACTTGTATTCTTTTGATTCAAGTAGAGTCAAATTTTTGGGTCTAATCAAGGATCTGTGTGTCAATCTAGCACAAATACCTACTAAGAGTCTAGTCATGGACATAGTGGTTGCTGACATTCCCTCGAAGTATGGTATGCTTCTATCTAGATCACGGGGAACCAAAGTTCAAGGTAATCTCCAAATGGACATGTTCGATGCTACCATCCCTGGTTTTAACCAAACAAGGAGATTGTACAGGGAATCACACATGAAATATATGGTTAGTAGCCAAGATAGGCCAAACAACACTCCTCTTTATTAAATCCATTCAGACCTTGACTCATTTATCTTGTATAATGATGATGACATTGATGAAGAAGTAAATGAAATTGAGAAAGGTATAGACCTACCACAATAGTCAAAACAAACATTGAATGAAAGACTTGACATCCAAAACTCTAGCAGCCCCAAAACAACATAATGGCGAAGTTGAACTTGAAACACTTTGGAACATGAGATTTGATGGCTCTTGTGGCAAAGATGGTTTGGGAGTTGGTGTTTGGACTCATAAGACAAATGAAGGCCACTCCTACAAACTAGACCTTCAATGCACTAAAAATATTGCAGAGTATGAGGCCCTTCTCCTTGGTTTACATTTACTAAAGGACATAGGAGCCAAAAAAAATTATGTCCAAGGATATTATGAACTGATCATCAGACAAATCAAGGGATAATATTCTTCCAAGAATCCTAGGCTAAGAGAGCACAGGAATGTAGCCTTAGACCTCCTCAAAAATTTTGAGAAGTATGAACTTATCTCCATCCCTAGGGTTCAAAACAGCCTTGCTAATGAACTTTCCTTTACTGCCATCACATGCGAAATACCTCATGCTAATGAAAAATACACTGTGAAATTCAAGTGCAGACCAGCAGTCCCAGATAACATAGATCACTGGCAAGTATTTGAAAATGAAAAACAGATTGAAAACATCTTGCAGCCCAAAACCAAGTTCGAAATGTTAAAATTAGACTTAATCCATCAAGAAGTTTGCTTTGATGAACAACAAACCCTCAAAACAGAGTTGCCTTGTAAAACTGACATAAATCTGCTAGAATATCCTCTTGAGGCAAATCATTGGAATATTTAGATCAAAAATACCTTGAGGAGATGCAATGAAAAGATAACTCATTACCAAGAGGTCTTGCCCCCTTAGAAGACTTGTTTGACTTCAATGATGTTGCTAGGAAGCCAAAAATGGAAACCATCGAAACTGATGTGGAAGAATGCAACATAGGCAGCATAGAAAACCCCAAAATGATCAAGTTGTCCAAAAATATCCCTCCTCACATAAAACATAAATATATAGAGATGTTTGGAGAGTTTAATGATGTTTTTTCATGGCAATACGAGGACTTGAAGTCCTATGACACAAGCATTATTCAACATAAAATTCCTCTCAAGGAAAATCAGAAACCATTCAAAAAAAAATTGAGAAGAATAAGACCCATCCTGTTACCTCTTGTTGAAAAAGAAATAAAGAAGATTTATGATGTTGGTATTATAGTCCCACTTAGGTACTCAGAATGGGTTTCCAACCTTGTGTCAGTAAGAAATAAAACATGGGAGATTAGGCTGTGCATAGACTTTAGAAACTTGAACAAAGCCTCCCTGAAGCACAACTACCCTTTACCCAAAATGGATCATATACTGCAAAGGGTGGTAGGTTCTAAGAGGATAGCATTGCTTGATGGCTTCTCAGGTTACAATCAGGTACTATTCCTGCCAAGTGATTAACACAAAACCGCTTTCACAACACCTTGGGGCAGATTCATGTATGTAAAAATGTCATTTGCGTTGATGAATTTGGGGGCTACTTTCAAATATCCATGGACATATCTTTTTCTGAATACATAGATTACTTCATAGTGATATACCTTGATGACATCACTGTCTATTCTAAAACTGATGAGGAACACCTAGTTCATTTGAGAAAGGTCTTCAAGAAGTGTAGGAAGTATGTCCTATCTCTGAATCATAAGAAAACATTGTTTGTTCTTCAAGAAGGAAAACTATTAGGCCACATCATTTCCGAAGAATGGATAAAGATAGACCCCAAAAGGATTGAAGGTATACTACACATCAGCCATCCTAGAAACATTAAAGAGCTACAATCTTTCATTGGAAAGATATACTTCCTGAGAAGGTTCATTCCTAACCTCATTAAACTCCTAAGAAATATCACAAACATGGTGAAAAGAGAAGTAGGATTCAAGTGGACCACAGAAGCCAAACAATCCTTTGAACTAGTGAAACAAGCCCTTACCCAAACACCAGTTCTAATCAGCCTCAACTTTACCAAGGATTTTTTCATTTTCTCCTTTGCATCAGAACACACTATTGGTGTTTTATTGCTTCAAAATAACATGATGGGACAATAACAGCCCGCATCCTTCTTCAGCAAAGCATTGAGGGATTCTCCTCTAAAATATAACATCATGGAGAAACAAGCCTTTGCCTTGATCAAAGCATTGAAGGACTTCAAACTTTACATTTTTCACTCCCATGTTATTTCTTTTGTTCCACATACAGTTGTTAAAGACATTCTGAATCAGGACCATTATGTTAAAAGGGGTAAATGGATTACTATTATCTTAGAATATGATTTAGAAATTAGACCCACTAAACTGATTAAAGGACAAGGACTCGAAAAACCCATGGCTGAATCAAATTTTCAAGCACTACACATGAATATAGTTGATGCATTAAAGGAATAGGAAGAGTTCACATCTCCATCCATTGAAGAAGTATTTCTGAATTCATCTTGGTATGCTGATATTCTATATGTGCTCTTTTATCTTAATGATCCCCCTACTTTATCCAAAACAAAAGCTAGATTCTTGAAACAAAAGCTTTAAATTATGCATTTTACATGGAGTTTTGTATTAGAAAAATTATGTTGGTATCTTGCTTAAATTTTTTCTTGAAGATGATGCAGATAAATTTATGCATGAGTTCCATGAAGGAGAGTGTGGAGGTCACCTCTACTGGAAAACCACAACCAATAAAATCCTTAGAGTTGGTTACTATTGGCCCACTTTTTTCCCCGACACGCACAAGCTAGTTGCAACTTGCCATAAATGCCAAATATTTGATGGCAAGAAAAAGCTACTACGCTTTCCCTTACATCCTATCATTGTTGAAACTCCTTTTCAACATTGGGGTTTAGATTTCATTGGCGAAATCCACCCTGCCTCATCTAGCCAACACAAGTGGATTCTCACTGCTACTGATTATTTCACCAAGTGGATAGAAGCCATCCCTTCAAGGAATTCTATCGACTTAGTCATCATAAAATTCCTCGAAACCAACATCTTGTCCATATTTGGCTATCCCAGAAAGATTATCACTGATAATCTTGCTGCATTTAAGTCAAAAATTATGACGGACTTTTGCTACAAGTACCACATCACACTAGGGCACTCTACAACTTATTACCCTCAAGGTAATGGGCTAGTTGAGTCCTCTAACAAAATTTTTGTGAAAATCATCAAGAAGATGCCAGAAGAGAAAAAAAAACCATGGCATAGCAAAATGGTGCATGCACTATGGGCTGATAGATTAACAACTAAGAAATACATAAATATGTCTCCCTATCAGCTGGTTTATGGTATGGATGTTGTTTTCCCAACATCATTGGGAGTTCCAGTTATGAAGCTTCTTCAAGAGGTGAAATCAAAAGAATGACATGCAAAGGAGGCTGAACCAAACAATTCATTTGCAACAGTCAATGGAGGAAGTTTATAAAAGAACACAAGTAGTGCAAGAGAACATAAAGAAGATATTTGACAGAAGGAACAAAGCCAATGATTTCCACACTGGAGACACAATTCTAAAATGGGATACAAGGAGGGAGGACAAAGGAAATCATGGAAAATTTATGGAAAGGTCTTTACATCATTCATTTAGTTAGATGTAACAATGCTTTCTTTTTACAAGAGCTATATGGAGTAGAGTTATTCAGAGGTCCTCTCAATGGCAGGATGCTCAAACACTATTTTTGTCAAAATTCCTAGTGTGAAGCTTTCATTCATTGTACATAACATTGTTTCATGAAAGATAAGAGAAACAAAAACAAAAAAACATATAAAGAAGTAAAAGAGGGCAGAAAAATAATAGGTACAAACCCATACCCAAAAAAAGAGTGTTGTTGAAAGTGTGCAAGCCTAAATGCCACTACTATTGAAGAAAAGAAAGCCTTGTTCAGTCATCTATCCTAATCATGATTAAACATGTGTTAAATTTTTGATGATAGGTTAGTGAACGAAGGCTTGTAAAACCATTTAAGCTTGACTTGTTAGTAGATTAGATTAGGAAAATATTGTTGGTTCTTAGAAGCAAAAATCTGAACCAAGAGAAGATAGGGATGCCTAACAAATGATAGATCATAGCCCTTATGTTTTCTAGTTTTGGTTGTACAAAAATAATTTCCTTATGCAACTTGTCTGAATGCCACAACCCATGGAAAATAAGATTGTTCAATCTTGGTTTAGTCATGTTTTCAATTTCATGTCAGTAGATTAGAGAAGAATTTTTTGTCAAACAACTTAATCTTGGCAAATAAGTAGACTAGGTAGAGAATAAGAGAGTTCATTAGCCTAATTTGAACTCTTGGGAGTGATAAGATTACAAGCAGATAGTTTTTTTGTTTTATGATTTCAAAGAAAAAAGAATATCAAGGGTTTGCCAGTCCAAGTGCACCCAAAAGAAGAAAAAATGTTGGGAAAGCTATGAGGTGTAGGTAGAAATGAAGCTAAAGCAAACATGTCTTTCTGATTTTGAGATCATAGCTTCAAGAGAAAATCAGAGATGAAGGAAAAAAAAATTCAAAGTGCAAGTAAGGTACCTATCTTCAAAACCTAGAGATTTGAACTTTGAGGTCCTGGACACCTCCTGAAAGGGAGCTACCCTCCCCAAGTGGAGCCACTATTAGTCATCAGTAATTTTTACTATCTGTAGATGACTAAATGTTGGTTCTAGATTTCTAAAAACAATATTCCTGACTATTGTGAGTTTTAGAAATCTCGTTGCCTTCATTATCCTTATACCAAATTTTTCAGTATTCTAATATTTTTCCATTCCATGGTTAAACCCATCACTCCTTAAAGACCCCTCATGGGCTTGTGCCACTCATCTATATCCTATTTTCCCACCTATAACTTCAGCACTCTATTTTGCCTTTGCCTCACCCCTCCACTTTCCATCTAGGGTTACCAAACAACTTGTTCCTTCCCATGTTCACCAGGTTCCTCAAGCATTGATGGTCTCAAAACTATCTTTGTAGGCTCTCTAGATAATCAAGTACATTGGATTTTGGATCTTCAATACATCAATTTGTCAAAAACTCTATTTTTACACTTGAAGACCCCAAACCAAGTTTAAGTCAAAAACCAGGTCAAAGGATCCTCCCATTAGGTCATTAAGGTTTCATAGAATGTAGGGTCTTCATTGGTGTTTTAAGCTTTGATTTTCTTGTGCAAGAAGCTGGTTCAAATGAAAAACAAGATCAACACATGGTTGTCCAAGAAAGATCAAAAAATCTCCTAAGAAGACCACCTTGTCAAGCTCAAGTTCTGCAAAAGGTAACTATGCATTTTGACATTTCTGCTGGAGTGTTAAAGTGACTATCAGTAGAGAATTGGTAAGGTAACAGGTTTTCTCCTCAATGAAGACATTCACAACAAAGAGAGAGGAAGCAGTTTGTGTTCAAGAAGAATTAGGGTTTCTAAGCCTGATTGGGCCTGCAGTGTTCCAAGCGGGGGTCCAATGCAACAAATGACAAAAAGAAGGAACCCCAAGAAAACCAAAAATGAAGAGAAGTTTTTTAGAAATTATAGATGAAATAAGGAAAAAGGTGAGGTGAACTAGACAGAAATGAGTGAAATTGAAAGGGCTATAGAGAACTTAGAAGAAAACACTGATAATTGTTCTCAAGCATCCCAGAAACCTAGGGTTTTGGTGATATGATCAGAGAAGGTGAAAGTGTATGTTAGACCTCCATGATGACAGCAGAAGGAATATTTGAAAGGGCTACTGTGTATATCATCCCAAAGTTGCCAAGGTGAATACCTCACTGTCTCAAAGAAACAAGGATGTGAAGAGTATCAGTAGGAAAGGTGAAGCCAAGGTTTTCACTCACCTACCAAGCACAAGATACTTTGAGTTTCAAGGCAAGGACAAAAAAAATTCTGAAGATGTCACTGTGTGTAAAGATCCCAAAATTGTCCAAAGAAATTTCTGTCATGTCAAATGAACAAAAGAAGGTTTGAGCTCCATGGTGAAGGTCAAAGAATTTTTTGAAGCTGATATATGGAAGCATCCTAAAAGTTTCCAAGCTCGGCCTATCATGCCTCAGCTATCAGTGAGAGAGGTGAAATCATTGTTTCCATGGCACCTGTAAATCAGAAGTAGCTAGAGGAGGTGAAAAGCATTTTTTAAATCCCATGGTGTTGGCAAAAGAGTGTTGTAAAGGTGTTTCCTTGTGTTTCAATCTCAAAGGTGTCAACAACAAACACATCAAAACCCCCAACATTAAAGAAGGAGTCAAACTCATCATTTAAGCAAACCTACCCACAAACAGTGTAAAGGGTCATTCAGAGAAGCTAAAGAGTTGAGTTAGACCTCATAATGGAAATGAGAGAAATGTTGAAATTTTTACTGTGTGAAAATTCCAAAAGAGAGTTGTCATGCCTAAAAATGATTAAAATGGTCAAATTAAATATCATGATGCAAATAGAGAAGGTTTTTTACGCTGCTACTATGTCAAGATGAACAGGTCAAAACCTCAGAAGTAGAAATAAATCCACTTCAATGTTTTTCATATCACCTGCAAAATGAAAATGCTGAAAGGCATTAATAAGCAAGCAAAAGAGTCACTTAAAGATTTTCATACCACCTGCAGGAAAAAGGCAAAGAAATATCAGTGAAAAAGTGACAAAAGGCTAAAACATTAGAAAGAGGGTTGTAAAGCTAAATTTAAATCCTTTGACTATAAAATATCATCAAAAACTTCAGAAAAGTCACTTTTTCCTTGTAAATATCTTTAGGAACACTGAAGAGAAGGAACTGTAAGTTTTTTGGTCGAATTTGGGAAGTCTACCTGGTGCTGCGCGTTCAAGGCAGCGCTACACATTTAGAGTCGGGTGCTTCACCCTTGGAGGTTTTCGCCTTGTAAAATAACTTTGTGTTGCACACCTGACACATAGTGATATGTGCAACCCAACCTGACAGGCCCGGTAGGCCTAGAAAACTAGCAAGCGCTGCACACCCGGCACAAAGAGGCCTGACAACTTGCTTTTCCCACACTACTGCGCGTTCAGTTCAAACCGGCAATGCGTTTAGCTCAACTTGACAACACATTCAAGTGTTGTGCATTTGGCCAGAAGGGCCTCCACAACCTGCAAACCCTCAAATCCACTCAAAACACCTCCAAGATATCAACAAAGGTTTTCAAGCATCCTTGAGAGGTAACTGCAGCTCAGTAAGCCCTCTCCAAGTTTTTTATCATCATTTGGTCAAAGGATTCAAGACCTAAGGAGTAAAACCTAATTTTTATACTTAAATACCTCTTTTTAAAAGATACTCACTCACTTGTCTGCAAGAGAAATTAAATAACACATAGAGAATGCCTTGTTGATAATTTTCTCATTCATCTAGGGTTTTTCCTCACCCTCATTCACTCATCCCTCATTTGAATACAGCTTCCTTTTTCACCATCACTCCCTTACCCTTTTCCACATCAATTTCACAAACAGAGCTAGGGTTTCAAAGCAACAGGTGTCAGAATGTCAAGAGAAGGAGGAAATGGTAGTGACGAAGAAAGCCAAGTGCCTATGAGGCATCAACACAGAGGTGGAAGGATTAATAGGTTTGAACCTAAAAACGCAATGGAGCTTAATTCCTCTCCTATGGCTATCACATGTTTCCAAAATGTGGGGTGTTTTCATTTTTGTGAAAGAGTATAACAGGTACAAATTCATCCTGAGCTGACTAGGCTCTTCATCCTTAACCTACATGAAACAAAAGTCACTATGGTAGGGGTAAACTTTGAGTTTTCATCAGATGCCATTGCTATTGCCATTGGGATACCTAATGTTGGTGAAATGTGGTTCAAACAGGCCAACTTAGACATAAGCCACTATGAACCATTCCTCAATCCCAGATACAAAGACTACAATAAATCTATATTTCATTTTTCACATTTCCTTGAGAGCTATGCACCCATGATGAGGGTCATTATTAAATACTTCACATGTGAGGGAAGGTTTTCTAGTATTTATTCCTACCACATAATATTTCTCATGCACTTCACTAGCGTTAAGATGCTACATTTTCCCTACTATCTCTATAGGAGTATTAACAAGATGTCTTATATTGTGCAAAAGAGGCACGCTTCACAATAAATGCAGAGCCTCTTTCACCATTCTCTAATCAAGATGGTTGTGATGCATCAATTGGAGTAAAAGGGTGTTCCATGGGAGGTTTTCATTGCCCATGAGGTCTTCACAAACCCACAACCTCATCCTTAGCAAAACATGCCTTCATCATCTCATCCCCCTATACTTACTCCTCCATCATCTCCTGATGAGCATGCTTCACCATATACACATATGCCTTCACCTTAGGACAACCTTCCTTCCTCACCCTCTCCCAATGCATTAGGAAATGAGGAAAGTGAAAATGAACAATAAAGTGACCATGAAGGAGAGGGAAATGGTAAATCAAGAAATAATGAAGAAGAGGATAGTAAAGAGGAAGAAAATGAAGAGGCAGAGGGAAGTGATGTCAGCATGGAAGAAACAAATGATGAAGGAGAGGGTAATGATGAAACAAGCATTGAAGAAGCAGAAAACAATGAAAATGCAGATGAAAATAGTGAGGAAGAATCAAGCAGAGAAAAAGGCAGTGATGTCAGCATGGAGGATACAAATGAAGAAAATGGAAAAGATGATGATAAGGGAGATGATGATTATGTTTACAGTAGTGGTACTAAGAGCCAAAATGTCAGTGAGGCTCATGACACTGACAAGGGAAATAATGTAGAAACAAATGATGAATAAAGCAGTGCAGAAGACATGGAGGTAGATGTAAATGAAGACGAGGAAAATGATGAAGAAAGTGACAAAGAGATAGATTATGATGCTAATGATAGCAGTGACACCAAGTACCAACACCAAGGACCAAAATGTCAATGAAGCTGATGATAACAATGAATAAAATGAAAAGGTTGATAATAGTAGTGAAGATCACAACAATGAGGCAAGCAGCAGTAAGGAGGGAGGCAGTGATAATCATGGCAGCAACCTTAAAAATGAGGACCGTAAAAATAATGAGGCTCATAGTATAGATAAATACAGTTCAAAAATTAGTGAAGAGGCAAACAATGATGAAGAAACAAATGATGGAACACCTAGTAGTCAAGGTAATGAAGAAGCTGACATCAGTGAAACAAATAACAATGAGGTTCATGGCAGTGTTGAAGGCAACAAAAAAGGCAATGATGTCAGCATGAAATAAACAAATGAAGAAGTATGCCAAGATGTTAGTAAGCCAAGAAAATATCAACACAAAGATAGAAACGAGACATATGGCACTGAGGTAAACAATATTGAACCTTTTCCTTTGACATGCCAAAGGGGAGAAAGGCATGTGTTTGCTGCCTCGAAAAGGCAAGGGGCCATGCCTTCCACATCAACAAAGAAGCTTGACAAAGGCAAGGAAAAAGTCACTATTGGAGATAAGAAAGGTAAGCATGGAACTAAACAAAAATTTAAATTTATTGACCTAGAGGATGAGAATGAAGAGAGGACCACTAACATGCTCCTCTAGAGAAAAGATGCATAGATTAAGGAGCTACAAAAAAAGCTTGGCATGGAAAAGTATGTTATTAAGTATTATAAGGCTGAAAAAAATTAGCTAAAGAAGACACAAAGGGACCTTGGCCTACAGAAAAAGATGGCCAAGCACTATGCCTTGAGAAATCAAATTGCAAGGGCCAAGCTCAAAGGAGCCCTTGCCAAAATTCAAGCACTCAAGGAGTCCAAAGACCAAGAAAACCTTGAAATTCTTGCTGATGCTTCCATACAAGAATCCCAAACATAAAAATTAAAGAAAATCTAAAGTTTGGAAACTTTTTGGAAATTTTGAGTTTTTGCTGATTTAAAGGGCCAGGGGCACAGTGCCCTTGGCACTGCACTTTTTCTACAGCCATGCTCAGGAGAAATGGTTTATATTTTTGGATTTTTCAGGTTAAGTACAACATTCACACCAAATTTCAAGTCATTTGGAGTTGATTTGGTCCTCCAAAATGGTCAAAAACACCTAAAATTTCACCTTTCTGCCATGTTTTCAGGGCTGGCGCTACACCTTTAGCAGCCTTGGGAGATTTTATTTTTGAATAGATTAATGGGGTCTAATCAGAAACCCAAGGGTAGTTTTGGAAATTAGACTCAACATGATTTCCAACGAGCCATCACGAAGCCCATTCCAACATCGGGAAGGCCTTCAAAACTTGGATGCAAGGTGACCTAATTTTCTCATGTAGGCGTTGCGCTCTTGGACCTCATTGTTGCACCCTTATGTGCAAAAGTCAACAAAAGACACTCATTTATGGAAAAAAAGATATTTTATGGTTTTTTTGGGCAAATCACTCCCAAGTTAGGTGTTAGAAGTTATGTTGCATTTATTTTATTAGATATTATGTGTCTTGGGCCTTGCATGGTCTCTTTGCACATAAATGAAATTTATGGGTAGTTGATGGTTTTTCAAAACTCTAATTAGGGTTTTGACCCTCCAATGCAAGTTAAATAGAGCATGGAGGCCTTATTTTAAGTGGTTGGATATTTGTTGAGCATATGAGATAGACTTGGAGTTTATTGGTGAAATTGTTTTTGGTGCCTTGTGATGGTGTTGCACTGTGCTTCTATGGATCAAGCTCATTCTTAGGATTCATTAAGCTTGGTTAGATGGTGATGTATTCCATATTTGTGTTCGTTTTCTTCATTTATTCATTATTTTTATGGTTCATTTAATATTAAGACAAAAATAGAGAATAGGATTTTCCTTCTTGGTACCCTACTTCTGCCTACCTCCTTGATTTCTATGTTTTCTTCTTCAAAGTTTTGTTAAATAACCCTTAAATTATCTTTAGTGTTACTAATATGTTATGTTGAAATGCTATTTGTTTTCAAGTAAGTTTTATAGAATCCTTTACTGATCTCTTAGCTTACTTATCGGTTGTTTTTAAGATCTGCTTAGTCTAGTTGATATTGAACAATATTTCGTTGCTATTCAAGTTTGTATTATGCTATCGTCTTAGAAGCTTTTTCTTGTTTACTAGTTTGTTAAAGGATCCTTGATTGCCCATTAAATCACTATTTTCACAACTCCATGTTTATTTCACTCTCCCTAGACCTACTTAGAGCCATCAAGCCTTGCCAACTTTCCCTTTGAATTATCCTTGACTCATTTTTTACAACTTTCAAGACCTTTGCAGACTCCATATCCCAATGGATTGGTACTCTCTTACTCTATTAAACCTACTTGACAACCTACCCAAACAATCAAACAAACAAACAAACCCTAAACCTAATAACTAGCCTAAAATCAAACCCTAAAATCTATCAAGTTCACATCTTTCACATAAGTCTAGAGAGAGCCCTCTTTGAGTCCAGGAAGGCTAGGTCATAGGACTCCAAATATTGTTTTGATGTTACCCCTGTTCATTTTTTTTGCCAATCTAACAAATTATGGGACCTAACAATCTGTACAAAATAACAACCTGGAGAAAGCTGGCCATCTTCAAGAAGTACTGTATCACAACAATATTTATAACATAAATGGTTAAAACTTACCATTTTATAATTTCATTTTTCTTTTCAAAGACTTGAAAATCTTAGAAAATGGGAAAGAGAAACAAATAAAATACAAAAAAAAATGGAAAATCATAATGGAATAAGAAAGTTTACCATTTTTTTTTTTGTGAATTTGTTAGAGCCTTTCTATTTTATATTAGTCAAAAAGCAAGTTGCTATAGAGTTAGTTATGCTTGAAATAGCCTCAACCTGCCCGAAGGAAACCAGGTCTATTGGCCACCTGAGGGAATTAAATGCCAACCAATATTGTTATTGTTTTTTTCTTCTACTTGTCGCTAGAACTAATTTACTATGTCCAAAATAACTACATTTCAAACAACAACTATTAAAGATTTCCGCAAAAATCATTTAAAACTAGAAAACATAAATTTCACCCATCAGAAGAGTCTATTCGAGCTGGGTCCTTTGGAGTGGATTTGGGTATTTTCTAATTTAATTTTTGCTTTCAAAGGCCTAAAAGGATTTTTAAATGGAAAAGGAAAGAATTTATTTGCGTAAATATGTAATACATTGCTAATTTTTAAAGGAGTGACTATTTTTGCGATTTTATATATTTTTTAAATATTTATTATACAGATCCAACAGTGGACAATGTGACAGTTGTTTACTTGAATTAATGGCAAAAAATAAAAAGGTCGACTATGGTGAGCACTTGAATGATTCAAAAGTAAACACCTTTGGTGTAATTATTTTGGAAAACAATTTTTTACCTAACTAGACTTTAATAAACAATTAATCTTTGTGCCCTTTTTTCCTTTCATAAATTCTTCGACTATAGCCACGTGAGAATGATAACATCATTGAATGGCGGAGGAGGAAATAGATCTATCACCACTTGACAATGATGCCATCATTCAATGTTGGAGGAGGAAATAGATGGCTAGAATATCTTTATACACTCACCTCCGCGGTGAGAAGGGTCATGCGTCATATAGATGTGCTCATCTCAATGTTTGGTTTTTTTTTTTTTTTTTTTTTTCTAAGAAGAAAGAAGAAAAAACACACCATGGCACATTAATGAAGAAAACAGGGATGGTTACAGAGCATATTTTTGGATCAAGTGACAAAATCAGTTTAGAATACATTTACGGAAATTATAATTAATATCAAAAAATGTCTAAATCAACAAAACAAAACAAAAATCTGTGTCGATGCCACAGAAAGAGAATTTAAGTTGTGCATAGGAAGAAAAAAATAACATATTCCATTGCCAAATTAAAAAGGGCAGAGAAGAAGGCCAAGAGTAGAAGGCCTGCAATTTTTTTTTTAATTTTTTTTTGCAAATGTGAAGGTCTGCACGTTTTCAGTGTAGAAAAAGCGAAGGTTTGCAACTTTTCCTTTCTGTATTGATCGCGTGCGGCAATCGGAGTAAGACCTAAAGCCGAAAAAAAGTCAAGGAAACTACTTCATTCTGATACGTGACTGTGAGCCTTTTGAAAAGGTATCATACTTTATTTAATTTGAAATCATGTGGGTGGTTTGTTTGGTTTTTGGGAAATAAAAAAAAAAAATACATGGATGAGGTTTTTTGATTTATTAAAAAGTTTTATATAAGTTCGAATGCAAGGGCTTTATTCATAAGTTTTTTTTTAAGATTTTTTTTTATATAAAGTTTTTTTTATAAAGATTCTTTATATATATATTATTATAAAACCATATGTTAGGGTTTTATTGAAAGAGATTTTTTTGAAGGAGCTTTGCAAAGAATTCATAAAAAGGAAGAGAAATTTAGGGTTTTTTTATGAGAGAAGATTTTTTTTTTTGGCAAGACGGCCACATCAAGTTTTCAGCCACAACCTCCTTCTTTCACTGGGAAATATTATGATGTGTGGGCTATTAAAATGGAGACAATGCTAAAAGTGCATGACATTTGGGATCATGTAATGTTTGGGTTTGCAGAACCTTAGAATGATGTAGAAGAACGAGCCCTCAGTGATGAAGACAGGGAGCAATGGAAGAAATACAAGAAGAAGAATGCACAAGCATTGCTTCTTATCCAAAAGGGAGTGAACTGAGCAATGTTTCATAAGATAATGATCGCGTCTTCAACAAAGGAATCATGGGAAAATTTGGTGACAAGCTATCAAGGTATGGCCAAAGTCAATATTGTTAAATTGCAGAATACTAGGAGAGATTTTAAAAGTCTGTAGATGAAGGAGATAGAGGACATTGATTTCTTCATGAATATGGTCATGTCTGTCATCAATCAGTTAAAAATATATGGTGAAGATCTTAAATATTGAACAGTGATTGAAAAGGTTTTTCGATCTTTGTCTATTAAGTTTGATGTTGTAGTAGCAGCCATAGAAGAAGCGAAGGATTTGGAAAAGCTGACAGTTGATGAGTTGATGGGAACCATTCTATATCATGAGGTGATAATAGATATAAATAAGGGTTCCACTTTATAAATTTCCTTCAAAAGTTAAGTTTATATTTCAAGAGATCGAGACAGAGGACGATCGCGAGGCAGAGGATGAGGCAGCAACTATGGTGGTTAGAGAGATGGATGAGAAGAGCATGAGCATCAAAGTGGAAGCAACAATAGCAGAAGCTTTCACAACAATCAAAGGTTTGAAAAATCAAAGGTGAAATGTTATTATAACAATAAATCTGGTCATTATGCTCATGATGGTAGGAAGAAGATAGATGATCAAGGAAATCAGAGAGCTAATGTTAGTACAGAGAATACTAACTCCATATTTCTAGCATGCAACACCATGCATGAACCATCTGATAAGGTTTGGCTATTAGACAGTGGTTGTAGTAACCACATGACAAGCAACAAGAATTTGGTTGCATATTTGGATGAATATGTGAAAATAGAGGTAAATTTGGGGACTGACAAGACTCTGGATGTATATGGAAAAGGAGTGGTCAACATTGTGACCAAGCAGAGGGAGCCAAAGACCATATTAGAGGTATATTATGTCCCTGGACTCAAACACAATTTGATAAGTGTTGGTTAATTGATGCAGAAAGGATACAAAGTTATCTTTCAGGGGAAACAGTGTGTTATTTGTGACAAATCCCCAAGCAAGCAGATGGTTTCAAAGGTGTAGATGATGAGGAACATACTCTTTCCACTAATTATGAACTACAATGATCAGGTTAGTTCTTTTACAGCTGCATGTTCTAATTATTACTGGTTATGGCACTTTTGGTTTGGACACTTGCATTCTTCTGGTTAAATATTGTTGCAGCAGAAAGAGGTGGTCAAGGATTACCTCCCATCAAAGAACCTAATAGCAGTTTTGAGTGTTGCATCTTGGAAAAGCAACACCGTGAAATTTTTTCGAAAGGAGTTTCATACAGAGAAAAGAAGCCACTTGAGTTGGTACATAGAGACTTGTGTGGACCTATGAGGACACAGTCAATTGGTGGAAGTTGTTACTTCCTCACTTTTATTGATTATTATAACAGGAAGACTTGGGTTTACATCTTGAAGCAAAAGTCTGAAACTTTTGCAAAGTTCAAAGAGTTCAAAGCCTTAGTGGAGAACCAAAGTGATCAACAGATCAAGGTATTGAGATTAGATCATGGTGGAGAATATGATTCGAAAGCATTCCATGAGTACTGCAAACAACATGGAATCATGAGTCAGTTTATAACCAAATACACATCGCAAAAAAATGGTGTAGTAGAGAGAAGGAACCGAACAATCATGAACATGACAAGGAGCATGTTGAAAGCAAGACATTTGTCTAATGATTATTGGGAAAAAGTAGTTGCATGTGTTGTTTATGTGATAAGCATATCTCCTACAAAGAGTGTGATGAACAGAGTTCCAGAAGAAGAATGGTCAGGTATGTCATGCAGTGTATCTCATTTCAGAGTTCTTGGATGTGTAGCCTATGGACATGTGCCTAAAAAAATAAGAGGCAAATTAGATTATCAAAGTGAAAAATGCATATTTACTAGTTATAGTGTGCAGTCACAAGCTTACAAATTGTATAACCTTGTCACAAAGAAGACAATCATTAACAAATATGTTGTGTTCAAATAAAAAGAATAATGGAATGGGACTGTAGAAAAACCAACCAATGCACAAGCACCATTGATGGAAGATGATGATGTAGAAGAAAAGGAGTAGCAAGAACCAAGAGAGAAGACACCAAACAGAGTCACACCAGCAAGGACTCCAAGATTTTCAGAGCAGAATGGATCTTGAAGTAGATCAACAGACCAGAATTCTCCAAGCAGCCAATCAGGTAATGAATCAAGCAATTGTAAGAAAAATATGAGAATTTTAAAGGATATTTATGATGATTTGGACATTAGTTCAAATTTTGCATTGTTGGCATTCCAACTTTCTTCGTTTGAAGAAGCAATCAAAGATGAAAATTGGGTACAAGCCATTGATGAAGAGATGGATTCTATTGAAAATAATTATATATGGGATTTGGTTAAATTACCAAACGATAAAAACCTCGTTGGTGTGAAGTTGGTATATAAGACAAAGGTGAATGAGAAAGGTGATATTGACAGATTTAAAGCAAGACTTGTAGCAAAAGGATTCTCGTAGAAACCGGGAATAGAATTTGGGGGAAAATTTTCTCCGATAGACAAATTGGATACTGTAAGAGCAATTCTAGCGACAACAGCTCAGAACAAGTGGAAAGTATATGAGATGGATGTCAAATCAGCCTTCTTGAATGGAATTTTAGAAGAAGAAATTTATTTGCAGAAACCTCCAGGATATGAAGTTCAAGGTAAAGAAGCTAAAGTTTACAGGTTGAAGAAAACACTCTATGGACCGAAGCAAGCACCTAGAGCATGGTATAGTAGAACAACTACATGATTAGGAATGGATTTTGCAGAAGCAGCAGTGAGCCTACCTTATACACAAAGGTAAATGAGCATGGATAGATTTTGATTGTTTTCTTATATGTTGATGATATAATTTTTACACGTGATCTTGACCTACATGAATTTAAAGCAACCATGATGAAATAATTTGAGATGACAGATCTTGGTCTTATGAAATATTTTCTTGGCAATGAAATTGAGCGATCTGAGAAAGGCATTTTTATTTGTCAAAATAAATATGCCAAATATTTGTAGAAAATATTTAGGATGGACAATTGCAAACCTGTACCTACACCAGTTGCAACAGGTGCAAAGTTAAGTAAGGATGATGAAGAAGCATATGTCAATTCAACTCTATTTAAAAGATTGGTTGACAACTTCATATATCTCACAGCTACAAGACTAGATATTATGCAAGGAGTGAGTTTTATTTCCAGATTTATGGAGACTCCAAAGGACACACATTGGAGTGTCGGAAAAAGAATTCTGAGATACATAGTAGGAACTAGAGATTATGGCATCATGTATGAAAGTACAGAAAATAAATATTTGATTGGATTCGCAGATAGTGATTTTGCAGGAAGTTTGGTTGATCGGAAGAGCACATATGGTTATGTATTCCATCTTGGTTCAGGAGTGATAGCATGGGCATCTCAGAAGCAGCGCATTGTGACACTATCATCAGCAGAAGAATAATATGTAGCAACAACTTCAACAGCATGTCAAGCAGTATGGTTAAGAAGATTATTGGATGTACTCAAGCATAAACAACAAGGATCAACAGCGATATACTGTGACAACACATCAGCGATTGCACTATCCAATAATAGTGTGTTTCATCAAAAGAGAAAGCATATTGATTCTAGATATCACTTTATTTGAGAAGTTGTGAGCAATGGAGAAGTTCACTTCAAGCCTTGTAAATCTAGTGATCAATTGACTAATATATTTACAAAGCCATTAGCACTAGAGTTGTTTGAGTTTCACAAAAGAAACTTGGGTGTTGTAAGCCTAGTTGGGATATAGATGAGCAGGAATGTTTGAGTTGTCATGAGTTATGTTTTAGTTTAGCGTTCGTAATTAAGGGGGAGTGTTAAAATAAGTAATTACCTCCCATATGCATCGTTAGACAATCATTTAAGTGAATTAGTTGAGTTGAGTGATAGATAAATTTGGTGAGTGAGCTAGAGAGTAAGTTAAGTGAGAGTTGATCAAGTTGAGTAATGTGAGAGTCTGTGCATGTCAATTTAGGTTAAATAGCCTTCACCGGGTTCATTGTATTCATTGTGATTTAGAGTGATTGAAGATTAATTGAAAAGCAGCAGTGCATTGTTTTGTGCATGAAATACTTGTGTTATTTGTGTGTTTGAATCCTTTGCCTATCCAACACAAATATAAAAAAACCTCAGCTTGGGAGAGCCTGGACATCCAAGAAAAGTTCAGAACATAAAAGATAGATCTGAAGAAGATCTAGAATGCAATCTGACCTAATCTAATGAAAGTGTTTGAGGAGAGTTCCTGAAAGTGGATCACACCATGATAGGCAAATATGTTATTTTTTGACCAAATAGAAAAAGATTTATAGAAAAGAAAAAGATAGATCCCTCATCCGTTGTTGCCATGAAAAAATGTTTAGAACCTCGAGATTGGAGATTGCAACTATTGTTGACCAAGTGGATAAAGTTAGATTGGAAAAATAATAACTTTATTTAAAAAAAATAAAAATGTTATTTAAACCACCATTAGTAAATTGGCCTTAATATTCGCCCCTATTTATCGAAACCATAGTCTTAATATTCGTGCCTAAACCAAAAAAATATGAAATGATGATGGGAGTCTAGAAAAATGATCATTACTCATCAACAGAAAAAACCAAAGGAACAAACTCCATCAAAAAGGCCAATGGACAAAAAAGACTATCCAAGGAAGAGCGGCAAGGCGAGGAGAAGGGCGGGGAACACGCAAAAATTCTTTGAAAACGCTTTCGGTTACCGTACACTTTCAATCACTCCAATCACGCTAATTGAAAAGAGGATTGAAAAACTGGTTTTCCAAAGCCAATGGTTTAGGATGCAAGATATCTCTTCTTAGTAACATGTCTTCCACATTTCGACACAATCACATTCACATTCAATAAGCCATATAAAATTAAATTAAATAAATTATTTAGGTAGTTAAAAAAAGTAATATACAGATCATACAATCATTACCCAAAAAAGAAAAAAAAAGAGGCGCAATTATAAGTCTACTTCCTGTTACGACTTGTAGAAATATAGAGGTAACAAACAGTGCACATAATACTTTTATTCTTTATGTGCAATTGTCTATATAGAGTGATTATTCTTATTGCAACCCTACTCTGAAAGAAATGCTACCTTACTGAATACATATTGCTTGCCCAAATATAAAGGCAACAACAGATGGGTGCATATTGTAATTATACATCTGAAGATGTAAAAACAATCTAAAAGCAACTCTTGATGAACTGATCAAGAATTTGAAGCAGATTAGACGTTTCCTGGGCAATGTGTGGATCATTTTTTATAGCAATCTCGTTGAGATAGAAACTGTGGCCAACACTTTCAGAAACAAATACCTCCACATCATGCCCCGCACTTTTCATGGCTTTGCAATACCCCAGTTCTGTATCACGAATGAGGTCTCTGTCAGCAATGGCCACCAACGTGCGCGGAAACTTCAAATCCTTTAGAGGTGGAGCATGAGGTCCCATTGGGTTTGTGATGGGATGGTCTCTGGTGGTGAACCCCTCTGGCGCAGACAGTTTCAAGAACTTGTCGACCATGTCCAGAGTCAGAAGCGCAGAATCAGACGAAATCTCCATCTCCGATTTGCTTCTCTCAGATGTCACGTATCCAGGATGTATGGAAACACCTCCTCGCACGCAAACAGGATGCAGGAAATCAGGTGGATTGCGGCAAGTGCGGAGAAGCACCTGGTGAACGAGGTTGCCACCAGTGCTGTCACCCACCAGAACACATCGGCTGAAATCCGCGTATCGACTGAGCCACGACTCCTCTCTCTCCCCGCGGGCCACGGAACGGAGCCACAGAAGAGCTCCAAACGAATCGTCGCAGGCGGCGGGAAGGCGGTGCTCCGGTGCGAGTCTGTAATCCACGGATATACATATGACGTTGGAGGTGTTAACGAGGCGAGTGTAGAAGTGATAATACATACCCCAATCGGCGCGGGATATGCAAAACCCTCCCCCGTGGAAATGGAGCACCACGCCCACTCTTTGATTTTCGTGTTGCTGTAGCGCTGTGTGAGGCACATAAATGCGCACCCACACGCCGGTTTCTTCGTTGACAACGACGTCTTTGGTGGCCACTCCGTTTACGAAGGCGTCGTTGGAAGGGAGCACCCGCATGGTGAGAGGCAGGATGTGCTCATCGTTGCCACTCCATTTCCTGTCAACGGTGCCATCTCTGAAGACTCTAAACCATCCAGACACTTCATCAACAACGTCTTTACTCATTGTCAGACAGACACACCGATCTGCGAATCAGATTTACAGGAAGAGGATTTCTGCTGCCTATAAGATGCGCTGGACGCTCGGCGGGTTGCGTCTGAATGTTTGATGCCCCTCCTTTTATGGACTAGGAAGTCAACTTTACTTGGAAATTTCATCGCATTATGATGGCAAGTGATCGGAAACAGCGCCACTAGTTTCCAGGATAGTGTTCCACTAGTGGGCCATCATCGATATTTTATTAGGTAATAAATTTCTTTATTTTCGTTGGGCCCTCATCCATATTCGTTGGGTAATAAATCATCAAAAGATAGATTGAAAAGGAATCCGATGATATGATCTTTGTGAAAGTGGTAGGGTTATTATTTATTTATATTTTAATGTATATAAAATCAATTATCCTATTACTGAAATGTTTCGGAGTCATTATGACATTAGGCAATTGCTATCCAGTTTATATTTTTTATTAAAGATTGTTATATACTTTTTAAAATCATTTTACCATTCAAGTTACATGTTACTCAATCAAACTCATTTTAACAAAAATAGATTTTAATATTTAAATAGATTTAAATATTTTCATGAATATCGTAAGCGACTTTTACGGAGAAATATTTTCATGATTATTGTAAGCGACTTTTACGGAGAAGAAAGTGCTGAATACTTTCCATGATTATTCCTTATTCTTATTTATGTGGACTCTAACGCTAGTGGAATGATACCCACATTGAAACACAAAAACACAAAATCAATACAAAAGGGTGTTGCTTAACTATTATTTTACATTTTAAGTTGTTTAAAATTCAGCAAAACAATTTTTTAATCAGACTGTGATCTAAGAAAGAAAAAAACACAAAATCATTACAGAAGGATGTTGGTTAACTATTATTTTGCATTTTAAGTTGTTTAAAATTCAGCAAAACAATTTTTTAATCAGACTGTGGTTTAAGAAAGAAAAAAAACTTAATCAGACTGTGATTTTTTTTAATAAAAATCTATTTTTTCAATAAAAATATAAATAGATTTAATGTCAAAAAAATCTTTTAAATTATTTTTATAATTATTTAGAAAGATATGGTTTTTTATATAGTGAAAATTCCACAATTCATGTAACTTGGGTTTTATCATGCATTTGGAGAGATGAAATCTTTCTTATCATGGGCTTAGAGGGATGAAATCCTTCTAAATATAAAGTTATTTCAAATTATTAATCCAAATTTATTAAATCTAAAAATGCCATATTAAAAAATATTAATATTAATAATAATTTTTTATTTTTAATATTAGATTTATGGTATGATAACAAAATTTATAATAAAACTATAGCAAAATAATATTTTCAAATATTACAAATTTGATGCGATAATATTTGTCTTCAAAATTTTTAATATATCTATTTCATATAGTTTTTATTTACAAATATTTAATTAAAATAAATATTAAAAAAAAATATTTTGTTAATATTAAATTATATAGTAGTTTTTTCATTTTTAAGTAAATATTATTATAATTATTTATTATTATTACTATTTTATTAGATATCAAACACTTCACAAAATAAAAATACAACATATCTCTACTAAATTTCAAAGAAATAACTTTCAAAATTAAAAATAATTAAACTATAAAAATATAACAAAATATTTCAAAAAAATTAACCTAAGGAAATATTTCTACAAACCTTACCGAAATATTTTGAACAACCTTGACTAGCTGATCGAAAAAAAAAACCAAACCAAATATGAGAGAAATTTTCTGCATAAAACCATTATTGACCTTGATTTCGATTTAAAAAATAATGATATTTTTGAAACCAACTTTCTTCACATGACCTCAATATTTTAACAAGGAAAACCGTGACCTCACTATTTTAACAAGGAAAACCCTAATTATTAGGTAATTTTATCCACAGCCTTAATTTGAACTTTATTTTGTTGAAACCTTTACAAGTATAACATTTTCTTGACCACATCAATGTATGCTTTCTCCTTCGTCAATGATATCATCAAATTCGCTTTTGAGAGAGCATTTTCTACCATTCATTTTTGAAGAATGGTCTGTATACCAGGCGGCCATTGACCCTTAAATCCACCATTGTCGTAGAGAGAAACGACAGAATCTTCTGACAATAAGTCGTTCATATTTGCACTTTCAATGTTGCCCAATGACTCCGACTCATAACCTTTTTAACTAACCACGAAAGTTCTTTGTTTCTCCCTTGAACACAAATTTGGATGCTATGCTATCTATTAAAAAAAATTACTGTGTTGTAAGATTTTGTTTCAAGTAAAGTTCGAAGGCAACGATTATGATTTTACATAGAGATTATTATACTAGCATTTGCCCCTAAGGGTGCAAAGGTACACCGAAGGAGTCGACTTTGTAATAACTATTTGTGCCTATGATAGAGTTTGGCCTGGTCGTGCGTGTTTTGATTGAGATTAAGAATTGACATTTTCGAATAAATTAAATGTTAAGAATAATGAAATACTATTTATAGTTTAAATAGAAATGCATATGAATTGAGTGCGATGTAGAGGTAGTGTTGGAGGAAACAAGGATGTAGAGATGGAAGGCATGAGGAAGTAGGAGGCAAGGGAAGGGGGGTGATTTTTGTTTTTGCTTCGTGAAAGACATTAAGAAAGTTAACTGAATAATAAGAACAATAAACATGATTGATTGTTAAAGGTTTGGTAGAAATATCAAAGAATATTTATTTCGAAAAAAATTTCAATTTATTGTTAGTTACAGAAAAGAAAAAAAAAGAAAAAAAGAAAACGAAATGTTAAATAGTGTGTCAAGTGAATCCATGTACATGCTTTGTTTAATAATAAATATAAAAATGAATTTGGACTAAATAGAAAATCAAGAAATAAAATATGAAGAAATAAAGAAAATAAATAAATAGAAATGGAATAAAATAAAGATAAAATTATAAATAAAAATAAAATAGATAAATTAAATTTGTAATTTGAAAGTAAAAATAAAATAAATAAATAATTTAAAATAAAATAAAATACCAAATGCTTTGAGCTAATTTTATTCCTTATTACAAGTTAAATAAAATTGAGATTTTTTTTCTTTAAAAAACACACACACACACACACACACACACACACACACACATATATATATATATATATTTTAATTGATAATTTTAATTTTAATATTTTTTGTGCATAAAATTAATAAAAATTAATTATATTGTATTCTAAAAATTATAAAATTGATATTTTTATTTTTCATTTATTTCTAATTCTATTAATATTAATTTATTCTTAAAGAATTAAAGAATTATAATATGATTTAAATATAAAAATATATTAAATCTTTATTTATTGAAAGACCAATTTTTAAAATGTATTTATTTTATCATTTAATTTATATAGTTTATTAATTTCTTTTGACTAATTAATTTAAAAAATATAGCTTCAAAAATACATTTTTTTAAAGTATTTAAAGAAATTATTTTTTTCATATTTTATAATAAAAAATATATATATAAATAATTGTTTTTATTGAACTTTATTTCATCAAGACTATGATTATTTATTCAAAGTGATGTTCACAGGGGACTCCAGCGTGGGTAAGTCCAACATCATCTCCAGAGTGACTCGCAACTGTTTCTCCCATCAGTGTAAGCCCCCTGTTGGCGTTGAATTCACGATTTACACCACTCAGGTACTAATTTTAAAATACCCATTTTGATACATATTGAAATAGAAGTGCACAGCCTCATGAATGAATGATATTGACCTCAAAATTGCAATTTTAGTCTCTATTTGTTAGAGGGAGTCATGAAATTTGAATCTAGAGTACTGCGATCACCATTTTAAGAGCTAAAGCTTCTGATCTAATTACCACCATTGAAATTTCATGAGTTAATATGATCTCCAACTGGGAATCGCCTATATATGCTCAATCTAAAGTGACCCCTTAATTGGTTGCAATGAACAGGGCAGAAGAGGAAGCGATGTTTAAGCATGGATCTGAAGAGATATAGAAGAAATAATGCAAGCCCTGCTCAATGAACAAATTTGTCATTTATCCCAATTCTGAAGTTATACACTTCGTTTATTGTTTGGCACCATTAGTTGAGGTTGTAACTGTAATCCAATATTAACCTCCGGGTTTTTTTTATTAAATTTCGCACATCTTCGTGAAACGTCCGCCGTCCGATGGTGACACTCTAGATCGATCGTCTGTACACATTTCGCGCGGCATCTTCAACCGATGTATAACGCACGAAGGTGCGTTTTACCCGGCGGTTTTGAAACAGTGGTCTAGCCACGTGTCATTTAATCTATGGAATCGCTGTGATTTGTTCAATACCGCCTGCTCCAGAAAAGCAGTGCGGAATGGCAGGGTGGTTTTCGGAGGGTGGTTTTCGGAAAGACTCTGTTACTCGGATTCAGCCGTCTGCATGAATTTTTCGGTCCCGCCAGAAGATTTCTCTACTACTCGCCTGAATCACCACATTGTGAAGGGGGTTTTCAGCTTCCGGGACCTGGAAAGGCTCTCCGACGGAACCCAGCTGGAAACGGCCTGTTAATCACCAAGGCGAATGCATCTGACCTCGAGCTCTTGGCATCCAAGAATCTACATCAATGGAGTAGCGGTTTGGCATAAATCGTTTTCTTGCAGAAGCCCCACCTCCGCTTTCTTTCGGGACACCAAGATCTGGACCAACATTGCCCGATGGACCAATTTACTTGATGTGGGTTTGTCGTGTCTGGTGAGCAGTGTCCTTGCAGTTTACGGCATTGATAAAACACAGTCACTATACGCGCATATATGAGGGAAAAATACGCACTGAGATCAACCAGAAAGGTACGGTTTTGACAGGCCATGGAGTCCTGCAACGCTCTCTGTAGTTTGATTTTGCTGTGCTTGATCGGATTTTCCCATTTAATTTAAGTTGCATTTTCTTTTCGTCTCACTGTCTTATCAAAGAATCTATTTTACAACACCATTCATTCGAAACTCGTCCCTAGGGAGATTTCTGCGTTCACAGAGTTCTTCATAATTCGTATGTAGAATGGACTCGCAAAAGCGCCAAACGATGCCATGTGGGATAATAAGGTGGGATTTTCAGATGTGGTGACTGTTGAATCACAAAGCAAAGAGCAAGTGAAGGGAAGGTTATGTCAAGCTGTGTAGTCACTATATCTGCACAGGTACTAAATTTTAAAGCAACGTTTTTTTGTTTTCACACCATACACAGGCAATTAGAACGCCCCCACAACTTCATCGCATCACATTGTAACCATTATTCTGAAACATAGCCAAATCTGCGCTAAAACAAATTTAAACAAAAGAACCGATCCTCTGACAAACTAGACCCTTAATGACTTGAAATTCGATTCAATCGTTGGGCTGAGGAATCGGGGCTACAACATCTTGGCCTTGGGCCTACCGATCAAATCCCCTGAGCTTGTGGGTTTGCACAGTCTCACCATTTTCATGCTCAATGATGATTCGATTTTCGCCCCAGATGGCCAGGCTTTCGTGAACAATGTGAGGTATCATATTCTTCCCAACAAAAAATTGTTGTACGCAGACCTGCTTTCGATTCCTGTGGGGACTGTATTTGAAACCCTGCTCCAGGGCCAGCGGCTTATGGTTACATCTACCAATCCCTTTTCCATCAATGGCGTCCGTCTCAAGAACCCTGATGCTTTTTCTAATGAGTGGATCGTGGTGCATCGAGTTCCTGCGCGCTTCACATTCTGGTGGTGATGCTCACATGTCTGCAACTGAATGCATTTATTTACTGCAAATTAATTTCATGTAGCCTTTCTTGTATCGATACTCCTTGAACCAACAAAGCCCGATTCTGACAGAGCCTCTATTCGTCCCGCTCCGAACTGGAACAACGTATTCCACTTATTCGCCGAGAATAAGCATTCATGGACAGAAAGATTTATGGAAATTCACCCAGAACTGGCTCTTTCCGAATTCGCCTCATCGATTTTCAAGGCATTATTCCTTGGCGTCATCAGCCGTGAGGATCGACCGTCAGATTGCAAGTCTGCGCAGAGCAAGTCAAACCCCAAGGAGCCAACAACAGGGCCCGAACGAGACAGGTGGTACTCGACACGTGTCAGAGATTGTGTCGAAGACGACGAATCTCTACAGTGTCGCTACGAAAAGCTCCACAATAGAACACCTTCGGTGTAATTAAGACTTTTTTTTATTTTTTATTTTGATAAGATATATTATCTTATAAAAAATATATATAGTTTTGTGGATGTTTTAATGTAATATGATGTAATGGAAATAGTTGGATTTTTTTAAATTATAAAAGTAAAAATGAAATAAAATAAAACTTATAATTATATTTATATTTTTAATTATAATTAATAGTTAAATTAAGTTAGGTTAGGTTATATTTATTTATTCTCGATCTAGTAAGGGTGGAAAGGGATCAAATCTCATAGAAACAGATTAAATTACTTAATATTCTAATTTTTTTTGAGTGACAAGATATTTGATCTAGCTTCGTAGATCCTGAGTTAAAATGGATCTAGGTTAATATAGTTAAAAATAAGAGAGAAGTGTAATTGTATCTATATTCAATATAAAAATGACATGCGTTATTTGAAAAATAATAACAACAAAAACATATTTTAATGTCCACTTTAAATAACATAATTTTATATCAACTTTATAAAAATGACGTAATCACTTTGTCTTTTTAATACAAAGGTGATGTATTATTTCTCCACTAATTTATATAATATGGAGTTGATACATAACATTTAAAATTATATTAATAACAAAAAAAAATTTGTATATGGTTTAAAAATAAAATATTTTAAGAAAGTTGAAAATGTGAAGTTGGGTTACAGTTTTTGCTCTTTTTTGAAGAATTTTTTTTTCATATTATTATTATTATTATTTATTTTTGTTCTTCAACTTTTTGCAAGCCAAAACAATTTTTTTGTTTAAAATTTCATTTCGTGATAAAAATAAAAGTTGTCAGAAATTTTATTAGCTTTCTATTACTTATTTTTTTGAATTTTTTTATACACATTTGTTATGTCAACTTAGCATTTCTTTGAGTGTGTGTTTTTTAACAATCAAAGGATTCATAAAAAGTCATGATAATACGCACTGTTGTATTCTTTGAAACTTTGTGTTTTTGAAAAACAAAATGTGTTACAACAATCTAGACAAAGTCTACTTCGGTTTCATCATATTTACAAAGCCAACGGATGCATACTATAATTACTAGAATTTTTTGAAATGGTCCAATATTAAAAAACTGCATGTTTTGAATATGTTTCACGACACAAGAAATTTCTTCACATATAAGTTATAAACTAAAAATCTAAAAACTACCCATTACAGACGACGAACCAATATAATGCACCATAATTTTTTCAATCTTTTTACAGTGTATTTTTGGAAGATAAAAAATTATGATTTCACTGAATCATAATGACCTCCAGAAATTGTTTACACCTGCTTTATTACAAAATTAATTAAAATTAGTAAATATTTATGAAATTCCACAAAAGCTATATTTCTTGAAAGTAGATTGAATTCTGAAAATGCTTGTCTTGATTCTGACAGTTAATTCAGAATGTTTCATGGAGTTTAATGAGTCCAAATTTGAAGATATGTATTCAGAGCTTGGCACTGCGTAATTGCTGACGTGTTAGTTCGGTTGAACTCTTAAAAAAGTTCGGTCGAATTGTTATTTGCGCTGAAGACCCATCAATTTTAATGACATAAAAGTTGTGTACCAAATCTTTCAGTGAAAAGCACATTCGAGAAATTTGTGTCGATGCGTTTTGAACAAGCCAGTGTGGTTCATCATCAGGACAAGATGAGAAATCTGATCTAGGACTCAGCTTAAATAGATAATAAAAATCCAATTAGCCGTTGCAGAATAACGGCTAGTTTGACTATAAAAAATATAAAAAATAAAAATATATAATAACAGACGTATTATTATTATTATTATTATTATTTTATTTAATTTATTAAAAAATAATAATAATAATAATAATAAATTAAACTAAAAATAGATAAATATATATTATTTGGTAAAACTTTGGCCAAAATTTTACCCAACTTTCTGTCAACCAGAAAATATCACAAAGCCCCTTAAAAAAAAAAAATTCAATTCATTATTTTTGCCCATTTGGTCTGATTTGATAAAGGTCTTGGTCTGATTTTGCAAAGAATTGTTTTGGGTTTAAGGACTTTTCTTGGAGTTACATTCAAAAGACCTTTCTGCAAAGGATTGTTTTGAGTTTACGGATTTTTCTTGGAGGTACATTCAAAGGACATTTCTTGGAGGTATGTGATATATTTTTTGGATGTTTTTTGGGCTTCATTTTTTTCGAAGGTATGGATTTGGGCTTGATTTTCATTGTTTTTAGAAGTTTGGGGCTTAATCTTCAAAGGAAATGTTTTAGGCTTAATTTCGAAATGACTCTTTTTAGGCTTGATATTCAAAAGACATTTTTTGGAAGTATTTTTTAAAGTGATATTTTTTAGAAGTCTTTTTGAAGTATTTTTTAAAGTGACATTTTTTAAGAAGTTGGAATTAATTTTCAATGGACATTTTTTCGAGGTATTTTCTTAAGTGACATTTTTTTAGAGTACGTGTTTCGGGTTGAAGTAAATATTTTAAAATGATTTTTTAAAACGAGTTTTTTTCAACTTTTTAAATGAATTTTTTTTGTAGAACTTGGAAGGAAATATTTTAAGCTTCGTTTCATTTTTATAGGAAATTTTTTTTCCTGATTTTTTAAAGTAAATGTTTTGGATTGAAATATATATTTTTTGCAAAATTTTTAAATGAGTTTTTTATAAATTAAATCTTTTGTGATGTTTTCTTTAATTGATTTTTTGTCTAAAGTTTTGAAGGAAATTTTTTGAACTTCATAGTCTATTATCATGGAAATCGAAAGAATTGTATGAGAAAATATGATCGAAAATAGAGCCTGAGGAACGTAGAGAAGAGACGAGAGAATATCGCAAAAGAAAGAGAGAAGCACTCTCAAATATTGAAGCGGGAAATCAACGTCAACTAGAAGTTGAAGCCGGTATGTAAATGTAAATATTATTAATTTGATATATTAAAAATTCTCCTAGTGTGAAATGTGAAGCTTAATTTTTATTTGATGAACTAATTTGAAAAATATTTTGTAATGTAAACCGAGAGAGATATTCCTCGAAACATTGATGATGAGATACAAAATTTTGAAAGAGAAGGTGAAAGAGATATTGAACCAATGATTGAAGATGGTGAAAATGTTGAAAGAAATTCAAGTGAAGAAATTGAATCACAAGGTATGTATATATATATATATATATATTGAACACATTCACGTATTATTGAAATTATACATATTTATTAATTTAGTTATTTATTGAATATGTAAACTTATTATGTACTATTCATTCGAATATGTATAGATGAAATCAATGTCGATGATGAGATGCTAGAAAATGTTGACACTCACACATATGGAGGAAAAAGAGTTGAACATGCTATACGATATCATGTTAACTGCATTTTTGATACGTACTTCATAAAGGAAAATGTGACAGTTCAAACCGAAATGTTGAAAGGTCTCCTATCATTAAGGAAATTAAACAAAGCTATGACTTTATTGGGTGTTCAAAAATCAACCAAAGATAAAAAATGAAGGAAAATTTGATGCAAAATATAAATAGTGCTATAAATTCAATTAGAAGATCTAGACAGAAAAACGTTTTAGTTGTACATAGAGTAATACATATGGCTGTGGTTTCATCAAATACTAAAGAGAATCACTTGGTAAAATATATGGTGCGAGCATTAGGAACCTCATGAAAAACTTTGCGTAAACATCGAAAATTTCAGTTGCAAATAGATGTAAATGATGAAATCACTTGTTGGAGAGCTATTTGTACGCAACCATACAAACACAGACTTGGAGAAAATGTTAAAAAAATAATATATGAATATTTGAAGAAAAATTCGTGTGTTTTGCCAACTACAAAGCATGTGATGCGAAGAATAATAGCACGAAATCAGTACGAAGAACATGAAAAATATTTCTTGGAAACCACTCATATAGAATTGTTCAACAAGTTAAAAGAAGATAATAGTGAAATTCATGTCTCGATCAGTGCATATGTTCAACAAAAACCATGGTATGTAAAACCTATCACTGTACGTGACACTAGTTGTCATTATCATGTGGAATTTGAGTTATATTATGACACATTCATTAATTTTGGTAGAAAATTTTGGAAAGATTCACCTCCTCCTTCCACTATCCATGATTTCATTCTCAAATTCTATGTGAAAGAGAAAGTGATGAACTATTTTATGAAAAGATATGTGTTGGTGGTAAAAAATGCGATGATTATGGAAATTTGACTAAATTTCAAAACAAATATCATACTGATATAAATGATCAATCATTTTCCAACATGAAAGTGAAATGGAAGAGATATTAGTATATCCATACATCGATTCAAGGTGCAAATAGTGCTAAAAGAATTGAATTACGAGAAGAATAAATTTTTGTGATAGAATTTTTGAGAAAGTTTGAGGCAGAAATTTATAAATACACCAAGCATTCCCATAGAGCTCGATGGAAAGACTTGCAATTCAAAAAATCCTGTGAAGTCTTTCCACTAGGGAACATTTTTTCAGTAATTGATTTTGCAGAAAAGTACACATTTGTTCTAGAAAAAGAAATTCAGAGTGAATACTGTCATTCTGACCAAGTCTCCATGCTCGTCCATATTCTATATAGAAATTTTGAACAAAACATCGATCATATAGAAAGCACCAGTAAAAATTGACATGTTATTAAACAATATCACTTTTATATCAGTGACGATCACACACATGATACATATTTTGTACAACACTATTTTGGAAAGATTTATGAATCCTTGAAAAGTGATGGAATAACATTCAATGAACATTGGATATGTTCATATGGATGCACAGGTCAATTCAAATCTACACAATCATTCTTTTGGTTGTGTTGCCTTCATAAGAAAACATGCATTAAACATTTTTGGAATTTCTTTGAGACTGACCATGGAAAGGGAGAACATGGTAGTGCAGGGGCATGCATAAAATGAGCACTTCGAAGATATCAAATGAACCCCTCTGCAAGCCGACTTGTGGACGCTAAAGAAGTTGTTCAATGGTGCATCACTACTCTAAGCCATGAGACTAACCAATCAAGGCAAGTGCGAAGGTACATTCAATTTATTTTTTTATTGGATATCTAATTTTAAACAGTGTACATTTATCACAATGATTATCTTTGATGGTATTTTGATATCATATTTACATTCTTCTTTTGAATTTTTCATATAAAGGTTTTTTTGGCACATTGGGATCGAAGATGTAGATAGATAAACTGGAAATGACGTTGAAACAATAAAAGGGACCCGAAAATTGCATTCAATTAAAAAAATTTGTCCAGAAATGTATTTGCATTGGATAAAAGAATTTTTTTTTTTTTTTTCATGTTTTCATAGACAACACAAAATCGAATGACCTTTGTGAAAACAAAATGTATGTAAAATATTGGAAACATATAGAGCTAAATACAAAAGGCAAAATGTCCATTGCAATATTTGAAGAAATGTAATCAGAGGAGACTACAATATCATCTGATGGTGATCGTGTTTTTTATCTTGTTAGAGAAGGTAACATTTGAATTGCTTTCAAATGATAAAGATCTAGAAATAAATTTAAATAGATAAGTTTTTTAAGTTTATTTTATTGTGCAGGAGATGTTTTTGCTGTAATTGCACCTACTAACAATGATGAAAATGTGAAGTATTATTTGATGCATTGCACTGAACGAAAAATGAAATTATTAGAAAACTATAATGATTACGAGTTTCCATATGAAAGAGGATCTATTATTCTGAAAGTTTATTTTTCACACAAACTAATCAAAGTGGGGATTTTGTTTACTTTGAAGAATATGAACATGATGTCATAAGTTGTCAATATAGTTACTTGGTGTGTGAAACGTACATAAAGTTGATAGAGGTTCAATCAAAGAAAAAAACGAAAATTAAAAAATGAAAATGTTAAAATCCGATCATGAACGGATCATTGAAGATGGCATTCCATTGGATTTTTTTTTATTGAACTACCCAAAAATTTCTTCTCTTTGAATTCATGTTTTAGAACTTCCAGAACTCAACTAAAAATTGAGCTACCTTGTTATGTTATCTGTGCAAGTGTTTGCACATGTATAAATTATTTTCGTACATGCACACTAGTATCAACTGAAAGTAGCTTTTCTATACATGCATTGATGAAAAATGTTGCATGTATTGGATATATATATATATATATATATATATATATATATATATATCTATGTGTGTGTGTGTGTGTTCTAGAATGCAATTAACTATTCAAGTAGTTTTACTATGTCCATTGATGAAAAATGTTCCATGTATTGAATATATATGTTCTAGAATGAAATTAACTGAAAGTAGTTTTTCTATGTGCATTGATGAAAAATGTTGCACATACTGGATATATACACGGACTGAATGTGACGAGTTTTTCTCATGGGATTTTCTGGTAAAAAGTATCCACAATGTAAATAAATCATCAATAGTATAGTTTTGTACGAAGGTTCCTTTCAGACAAGAGACTCAGAGCACTTCTTCGACTTTTGGTGGGATTTGACACACATCTCTATTCATGATAGAAAATAGTACAAAATTTGTCTGTCCAATGGTTAGATATGCTCTAGTCAATTAACTGAAAGTATATTTTCTATGTGCATTGATGATAAATGTTGCACGTATTGGATATATATATGAACTCTAGAATGCAATTAATTGTTCAAGTAGTTTGCCCATGTGCATTGATGAAAAATGTTTCACGTACTGAATATATATCTTCTAGAATGAAATTAAATGGAAGTAACTAAGTTCTATATTGATTGATGAAAAGTAGCTAAATTCTATTGTCATTGATGAAAAATGTTGAAGTACTGGATATATATGTTCTAGAAAGAAATTAACTATTCAAATAAATTTTCTATGTGCATTGATTAAAAATGTTGCACGTACTGGATATATATGTTCTAGGATGGAATTAACTGAAAGTACCTTTTCTATACATGCATTGATGAAAAATGTTGCACGTACTGGATATATATACATTATAGATTGCAATTTTAAAATTTTATGATTGTTTTCAACACATCTAAGAAGACCTAGAATCTTATGATTGTTTATATATATATATATATATATATATATATATATATATATATATATATATATATATATATATATATATATATATATATATATATATATTGTACTTCAATTGTTTTAACGTATGTATTCAAATATGTGTAAAATAATTTCTACATGTACATATATTCATGTGATTTTTTTTGTTTGGAAAACAACAACTTGAATTATAAAAACAAAACATAATATCATAATCACATGCCAAATGTAGTTCAACCATCCAAAACTTGAGTTTTAAAAACATTTAGATTATATCACAACATTACTTCACATGCCATGCCAATTGTAGATCAACTATCCAATAAAAACATTTAACATTATATCACATGCCAAGTGTAGTTCCTGATCATCCAAAACTTAAGTTAAAAAAAAAAAAAACAAATTATAACACAACATTACTTCACATGTGAAATGTAGTTTAAAAATCCAAAACTTGAGTTATAAAAACAAAACATTATAGATCATGAGTATCCAAACTTTTTAAAAACAAAACATTTTAGATCACAAGTATCAAATATTGAGCTTTAAAAACAAAACATTATAGATCACAAGTATTAGGTATCAAGTAACATTAATTCACATGCCAAATGTAATTCAACCACAACACTTTAAAAACAAAAAAAAATATTTTTATCACAACATTACTTCACATCACATGCCGAATGTAGTTCAACCATCCAAAACTTGAGTTTTAAAAACAATATATATATATATATATATCTGTAACATTACTTCAATGCCAAATGTAGTTCAACCCTCCAAAACTTAAGTTTTAAAAATATTATATATCACATCCACATGTACCGAATGTAGTTCACATAAAATATGTCCAAAATTTGTAGATCTCACAAGTATCAAGTATCAAGTTATATATGACTGCATTTAGATATATATAGGAAAGTAAATTTAAGACTAAAAATCTATTGAAAATATAATGTTGCACGTGTGCATGTGCATCATCCATCAAATAGTGCATGTGCATCATCCATCAAATAAAAATGGATGAAGTGTCTTTCCCAGCAAAGTCTCAATCCGTGAGCTATCCTGCGAAGCATGGGGAACCTGTACACAATGTGTACAAACATTAAAATTTACTGGATATGTCTCTTTTAAGAAAAGATGATGTCCAGAGGTTGCCTGGCCCTTTACAGACTCTTCCTTTAGAACTTGTAGAAGTTCACACTATTAAGGATCCCATAGGACTTTAGTCTATCTGTTCAGTGTTAACTTCTGTCATTTTATTAAGAATCTATTTGAAACAATTAACTATATAAGGTTATAACCTATGTTTTGTATAAAATCACTTTTGGTTTCAATGGGAAACTTTTATGGCTAATGTGTTTTTCTCACAATGTGATAGACCCCAATAAAATGGGAGATATATAGAAATTATTCCTATGGTGAAATAAAATAGTTGAGCAGTTTCAAGATATAGATGCATAAATTCAATGAGCATAGTTTTGAGATATAAAAGTCCAAAATGAAATAGTTATTGGTGAACAAATATTAGTGGATCACTATGAATATAGATCTGGTTCATTAAAAGGGATTTTTCTAGAACGATGTCCACTAAGTTGGAAAGAAGGGAAAATATCACTATTATATATTAATGTGCATGTGTGTTACATTGAATATTTTTCATTTTATTAAAAATCTATTTGAAACAATTAACTATATAAGGTTAAAAACTATGTTTTGTATCAAATTACTTTTGGTTTCAATGAGAAAATTTTATGGCTAATGTTATTTTCTCGAAATGAGATAGACTCCATTAAAATGGGAGATATATCAAAATGATTCCTATGGTGTAATAAAATAGTTTCAAGTAGTTTAAAAATATAGATGCATAAATTCAATGAGTATAGTTTTGAGATATAAAAGTCCAAAATGGAAGAGTTGTTTGTGAACAAATATCAGTGGATCACTATGGATATATCTGCTTTATTAAAAGGGACTTTCCCAGAAGGATGTCCAGTAAGTTGAAAAGAAGGGAAAATATCACAATTATATGTTAATGTGCATGTGTTTTACATTCAATATTTTTTATTTTATTAAAAATCTATTTGAAACAATTAAGTATATAAGGTTAAAACCTATGTTTTGTATCAAATTACTTTTGGTTTCAATGGAAAACTTTCATCGCTAATATGTTTATCTCGAAATGTGATAAACCCCATTAAAATGGGAGATATATCAAAATGATTCCTATGATGTAATACAACAGTTTAAAAATATAGATGCATAAATTCAATGAGCATAGTTTTGATATATAAAATTCCAAAATGGAAGAGTTGTTTCTGAAAAAATATCATTGGATCACTATGGATATATCTGCTTCATTAAAAGGGATTTTTCTAGAAGGATGTCCACTAAGTTGGAAAAAAGGGAAAATATCACAATTATATGTTAATGTCCATGTGTTTTACATTGAATATTTTTCTTTTTATTAAAAATATATTTGAAACAATTAACTATATAAGGTTAAAACCTATGTTTTGTATCAAATTACTTTTGGTTTCAATGGGAAACTTTTATGGCTAATGTGTTTTTCTAGAAATGTGACAGACCCCATTAAAATTGGAGATATATTGATATGATTCCTATGGTGTAATAAAATAGTTTCAAGTAATTTAAAAATATAGATGCATAAATTCAATGAGCATAGTTTTGAGATATAAAAGTCCAAAATGGAACAGTTGTTTGTGAACAAATATCAGTGGATCACTATGGATATATCTACTTCATTAAAAGGGATTTTTCTAGAAGGATGTCCACTAAGTTGGAAAGAATGGAAAATATCACAATTATATGTTAATGTGCATGTGTTTTACATTAAATATTTTTCATTTGATTAAAAATCTATTTGAAACAATTAACTATATAAGGTCAAAACCTATGTTCTGTATCAAATTACTTTTGGTTTAAATGGGAAACTTTTATGGCTAACATGTTTTACTCTAAATGTGATAGACCCCATTAAAATGGGAGATATATAGAAATGATTCCTATGGTGTAATAAAATAGTTTCAAGTAGTTTAAAAATATAGATGCATAGATTCAATGAGCATAGTTTTGAGATATAAAAGTCCAAAATGAAAGAGTTTTTTGTGAACAAATATCAGTGGATCACTATGGATATTTCTGCTTCATTAAAAGAGATCTTTCAGAAGGATGTCCACTAAGTTGGAAAGAATGGAAAATATCACAATTATATGTTAATGTGCATGTGTTTTAGATTGAATATTTTTCATTTTATTAAAAATCTATTTGAAACAATTAAGTATATAAGGTTAAAAGCTATGTTTTGTATCAAATTACCTTTGGTTTCAATGGGAAAATTATATCGCTAATGTGTTTTTCTTGAAATGTGATAGACCACATTAAAATGGGAGATATATTTAAATGATTCCTATGGTGTAATAAAATAGTTTAAATTACTTTAAAAATATAGATGCATAAATTCAATGAGAACAGTTTTGAGATATAAAAGTCCAAACTGGAAGAGTTGTTTGTGAACATATATCAGTGGATCACAATGGATATATATGCTTCATTAAAAGGGATTTTTCTAGAAGGATGTCCACTAAGTTGGAAAGAAGGGAAAATATCACAATTATATGTTAATGTGCATGTGTTTGACATTGAATATTTTTCATTTTATTAAAAAATATATTTGAAACAATTAATTATGTAAGGTTAAAAATTATGTTTTGTATCAAATTACTTTTGGTTTCAATGGGAAAATTTTATGGCTAATGTGTTTTTCTCTAAATGTGATAGACCCCATTAAAATGGGAGATATATTGAAATGATTCCTATGGTGTACTAAAATAGTTTCAAGTAGTTTAAAAATATAGATGCATAAATTCAATGAGCATATTTTTGAGATATAAAAGTCCAAAATGGAAAAGATATTTGTGAACAAATATCAGTGGATCACTATGGATATATCTGATTCATTAAAAGGGATTTTTCTAGAAGGATGTCCACTAAGTTGGAAAGAAGGGAAGATATCACAATTATGTGTTAATGTGCATGTGTTTTACATTGAATATTCTTCATTTTATTAAAAATCTATTTGAAACAATTAACTATATAAGGTTAAAACCTATGTTTTGTATCAAATTAAATTTGGTTTGAAATTGAAACTTTTATGGCCAATGCGTTTTTCTCGAAATGTGATAGACCCCATTAAAATGGGAGATATATTGAAATGATTCCTATGGTGTAATAAAATAGTTTCAAGTAGTTTAAAAATATAGATGCATAAATTAAATAAGCATAGTTTTGAGATATAAAAGTCCAAAATGGAAAAAAAATTTGTGAACAAATATCAGTGGATCACTATGGATATATCTGCTTCATTAAAGGGGATTTTTCCAGAAGGATGTCCACTAAGTTGGAAAGAAGGGAAAATATCACAATTATATGTTAATGTGCATGTGTTTTACATTGAATATTTATCATTTTATTAAATATCTATTTGAAAAAATTAACTATATAAGGTTAAAACCTATGTTTTGTATCAAATTACTTTTGGTTTCTATGGGAAACTTTTATGGCTAATGTGTTTTTTTCGAAATGTGATAGACCCCATTAAATGGGAGATATATTGAAATGATTCCTATGGTGTAATAAAGTAGCTTCAAGTAGTTTAAAAACATAGATGCATAAATTCAATGAGCATAGTTTTGAGATATAAAAGTCCAAAATGGAAGAGTTGTTTGTGAACAAATATCAGTGGATCATTATGGATATATCTGATTCATTAAAATGGATTTTTGTAGAATGATGTCCACTAAGTTGGAAAGAAGGGAAAATATAACAATTATATGTTAATGTGCATGTGTTTTACATTCAATATTTTTCATTTTATTAAAATCTATTTTAAACAATTAACTATATAAGATTAGAACCTATCTTTTGTATCAAATTACTTTTGGTTTCAATGGGAAAATTTTATGGCTAATGTGTTTTTTTATAAATGTGATAGACCCCATTAAAATGGGAGATATATTGAAATGATTCCTATGGTGTACTAAAATTGTTAAAAATATAAATGCATAAATTCAATGAGCATAGTTTTGAGTTTCCAAAATGGAATAGTTGTTTGTGAACAAATATTAGTGGATCACTATCGATATATCTGCTTCATTAAAAGGGATTTTTCTAGAAGGATGTCCACAAAGTTGGAAAGAAGGGAAAATATCACAATTATATGTTAATGTACATGTGTTTTACATTGAATAATTTTCATTTTATTAAAAGTATATTTCAAACAAATAAGTATATAAGGTTAAAACCTATGCTTTGTATCAAATTATTTTTGGTTCCAATGGGAAACTTCTATGGCTTATGTGTTTTTCTCGAAATGTGATAGACCCCATTAAAATGGGAGATATATCGAAATGATTCCTATGGTGTAATAAAATAGTTTAAAGTAGTTTAAAAATATAGATGCATAAATTCAATGAGCATCGTTTTGAGACATAAAAATCCAAACTAGAAGAGTTACTTGTGAACAAATATTAGTGGATCACTATGGATATATCTACTTCATTAAAAGGGATTTTTCCAGAAGGATGTCCACTAAGTTAGAAAGAAGGGAAAATATCACAATTATATGTTAATGTACATGTGTTTTACATTGAATATTTTTCATTTTATCCAAAATCTATTTGAAACAATTAATTATATAAGGTTAAAACCTATGTTTTGTAACAAATTACTTTTGGTTTCAATGTGAAGCTTTTATGGCTAATGTGATTTTCTCGAAATGTGATAGACCCCATTAAAATGGGAGATATATCAAAATGATTCCTATGGTGTAATAAAATAGTTTCAAGTAGTTTAAAAATATGGATGGATAAATTCAATGAGCATAGTTTTGAGATATAAAAGTCCAAAATGGAAGAGTTGTTTATGAAAAAATATTAGTGGATCACTATGGATATATCTTCTTCATTAAAAGGGATTTTTCTAGAAGGATGTCCACTAAGTTGGAAAGAAGGGAAAATATCAAAATTATATGTTAATGTGCATGTGTTTTACATTGAGTATTTTTCATTTTATTAAAAATCTAATTGAAACAATTAACTATATAAGGTTAAAACCTATGTTTTGTATCAAATTACTTTTGGTTTCAATGGGAAACTTTTATAGCTAATGTGTTTTTCTCGAAATGTGATAGAACCCATTAAATTGGGAGATATATCGAAATGATTCCCATGTTGTAATAAAATAGTTTCAAGTAGTTTAAAAATATAGATGCATAAATTCAATGAGCATAGTTTTGAGATATAAAAGTCCAAAATTAAAGAGTTGTTTGTGAACAAATATCAGTGGATCACTATGGATATATCTGCTTCATTAAAGGGGATTTTTCTAGAAGGATGTCCACTAAGTTGGAAAGAAGGGAAAATATCACAATTATATGTTAATGTGCATGTGTTTTACATTGAATATTTTTCATTTTATTAAAAATATATTTGAAACAATTAACTATATAAGGTTAAAACCTATGTTTTGTATCAAATTACTTTTGGTTTCAATGGGGAAATTTTATGGCTACTGTGTTTCTCTTGAAATGTGATAGACCCCATTAGAATGGGAGATATATCGAAATGATTCCTATGGTGTAATAAAATAGTTTCAAGTAGTTTAAAAACATAGATACATAAATTCAATGATCATAGTTTTGAGATATAAAAGTCCAAAATGGAAGAGTTGCTTGTGAACAAATATCAGTGGATCACTATGGATATATCTGCTTCATTAAAAGGGATTTTTCTAGAAGGATGTGCACTAAGTTGGAAAGAAGGGAAAATATCACAATTATATGTTAATGTGCATGTGTTTTACATTGAATATTTTTCATTTTATTAAAAATCTATTTGAAACAATTAACTATATAAGGTTAAAACCTATGTTTTTTATCAAATTAATTTTGGTTTCAATGGGTAACTTTTATGGCTAATGTGTTTTTCTCTAAATTTGATAGACCCCATTAAAATGGGAGATATATTGAAATGATTCCTATGGTGTAATAAAATAGTTAAAAATATAGATGCATAAATTCAATGAGCATAGTTTTGAGATATAAAAGTAAAAAATGGAAGAGTTGTTTGTGAACAAATATCGGTGGATCACTATGGATATATTTGATTCATTAAAAGGGATTTTTCTAGAAGGATGTCCACTAAGTTTGGAAGAAGGGAAAGTATCACAATTATATGTTAATGCATGTGTTTTACATTGAATATTTTTCATTTTAAATTAAGAATCTACTTGAAACAATTACCTATATAATGTTAAAAACTATGTTTTGTATCAAATCACTTTTTCTTTCAATGAGAAACTTTTATGATTAATGTGTTTTTATCTAAATGTGATAGACCCCATTAAAATGGGAGATATATTGAAGTATGTGTTTTTTTGGATATTTTGATGGGGCTTCACAACACTCCAGGTGTGAGTGTGGTGCTTGGATCATGTTATCCCCCAGCTGCCACTATAAGATTTATTAGCATAGAGGATCTGGAACAAACATGAGGGGTGAAGTCCTGGATCTGTTGGGCTTGTTGTGGTTTGCCAATCAACTCTGTATCGATAAAATATGGGTTTACGAATATTCAAAAGTACTGATTGATCACCTCAACAAGAACATCAAACTAAACACACGCAATATACAGTCATTGCTCGATCGGATCAACAACTTAAGGTCCAGTTTCACCTCCTTACATTTCAAACATATCTTTCGTGAAAAAAACTGCCAAGCGGGCAATTTATCTAAGAAGGGTCTGTGTGGAGTTTTTGGGGTTATGCAATACGAGCTCTTTGACTCAAATGGTATGGGAGAATCTGGGATGGTAAGTTTTAATTGAAGAGACGTCTATTTTCATACAGTACCATAGTTTTTGAAGTTTTTTGACACTTGCAATTAGTTTTATGTTATATTTATGTTACATGTTTGCAAACATTTTATCCCATGTTTACAAAGTATTTTAATGAAATATTTGTAACTAGTAGAAACAGACTGACTCTTGGAGGCAGCATGCAGACGTATGCCTATGTTCCTGGATTCCTCTGGGGAAGATGTCGATATGTTTTGCACACAGTAAACAATTTACTTGGTGTCTAATTATATAATTTATGCAGTTAGAAGAAGTTTCTGTAGGGAAGGCGAAATCTGATATTCTATTTTTACAAGGATTGTATGATATTAAAAGTAGAACTATTTGATCTGGTACATTTATATAAACCAGAGTATTTTTCAAAAAAAAATGAACCACAGTTGACAATATATTAAGGGATTTTTACTATAAGTTCAAAAATAATAAACTCCTCCACCAACCCTCAGTCTCGAATATATGTATACTTTCAACATCTTTAATGGTTCTTCATAGCCAAGAGGAGGGAGGAGACTCTTGGCTTACTTATTCTTGCCTTGTGTTAATATTTATATTCACATATATATATCAGTATATACAAAGCTGGACTGGTAAGGAAGGACCTTAATAAGACTCAGCTAAGGAAGGCTTAAGAGTTCTAAATACTATGTGCATATATATAAATACATACAATAGCTATAAATTGAATTTATATTGCAATTACAGAATACAGGAAACATAGATACAAAAATTCGCAGAAATTCACAAAGATACAGAAATTCGCTATAAACATTAAGCTATATCATTACATTGAGCTATAAACATAGATACAAAACTTCGCAGAAATTCACATGCTTATGATACATACCCAGAAAGTCGCAGAAATTCGCAGACGAACCCAGGCGATAACTGAAGACGTCGTGGAAGACAACCAAATTCCTTGTGAACAAAAAAACTTAAATTAAAATCAAATTAAAAAAAAAAACAAAAAATAATTAAAAATAATAAAAGCAACTGCAACTGTAAAACTAAACAAAATAAAAAAAAATTACCTTAGCGTCGCGGCACCACTGCAAATCAACAAAAATCCCCTCCTTGTTGTGGCACACAATAGAAAAACAGAAGAAAGAAATGAACAAGACACAGATGGGCCAACAAAACTCCCCTCCTCATTGTGGCACGCAACAGAAAAACATCAACAAGCAACGAACAAGACACAGACGTGTGAGACCAATGTGAACAAGAAACCTGTAAAAGTTTGCGGGCCAATATATTTATAAAATACGAGTTCGGCTGAACTATTTTAAAAGTACGGCCGAACTTTTGTTGCCAGTTTTCCCATCTCCAGCCAAAAATCCATTTTCCATTGCTGTCAGTATGCCATCAATGTAAATGGCATAAAGAGTTCGGCCGAACTAATTTCGAAAGTTCGGCCGAACTCTCGAATAGTTCGGCCGAACTTTTACGAAAGTTCGGCTGTACTATTGAGGAAAAAAGTTTTCCATCCCCTGATTCTCATAAAAGTGTTACCCAACTTTTCATTTTTATTCTTATATATTATTGGAAATGTGCCTTTTTATTAAAAATCTTTTATTTTTAAATATCTCTGAAATCAAAGATGTGTAATTCCTTCCATATTCAACATAGAATACACATAATACATTAATATATATTAATAACAAATATTTATTTAAACTTGTTCATAAACAAAATATTTCAATGCTAAACTTAAATAAAATAATTTTACAGTATATAAAGTGATACCAACTTGATCAACATTTCCCTTAATAATTATGAGAATTCACTCTTAAGTCATTGTTTGGTCCCATTGTTATCAATCCCTAAACTTCTATGTTCCACTTGATTAAGTGTTGCAACCATCACCCAGGAGATATCACTAAGGACTTAAGCCACCACACAACTACGCATTATACCCAAGCACTTACTAGAACATTGAGCCAATGGAAGCTTCATAAATAAAAAACTTATTTATGTCCCCGTAAAACCCTATATTAATAACCAATGTACTCAAATATTATGATAATCCCGCTATGATTATGTTCTATATAATAGACTTCAATTGATGATAATAACCTAGGAGATATCACCTTATATTAATAACCAATGTACTCGAAGATTATGATAATCCCGCTATGATTATGTTCTATATAATAGACTTCAATGATGATAATTACCCAAGAGATATCACTAGTGATGTTAATGTAGTAAAAGAGACAAATATCAATTCTAGCTAATTACCATATACACTATATGTTTTGATGTAGACTAATTCATTGACTTGTAGCCAAGAATGAACAAGTTTTTCTTATGTCAATAATCTGTAAGCCAACTCTGGACTATATACACACTCAATAAGAAAGACAATTATGCATGATAGATCCAAATAAGGAAAAAGAGGGAAAATGGCTACATGAGTGATGCTAATCGAGTAAAATAGACAAATATCAATACTAGCTAATTACCATATCCACTACCTATTTTGATGTGTAACCATTTGTTGTGATGTAGACTAATTCATTGACCTATACCTAAGAATGAACAAGTTTTTCTTATGTCAATAATATGTAAGTCAACATGTAATATCCTTTGTACTAGTGTCAATGGTAAGGGTAATCTTCTCTGGGAGAAGAGATTGTTGTTCACCATATTAACTAAGAGTATGTGGAAGTTTTCTCATAATTTTGAAGAGCCAACCATTGCTTTTATAGACTAGATATATAAACTAAAAAATTCCTTACACCTATTCTTCTCTATGCAAATAAATTTTAACAACTAAGGAGTGAATATTCTACAAACCGATGTGAGTGCATATTGTATCACATGATTTATTTTAGTTATTATAATCTACTGTCTACATACCTACAACTGATGAAGAAACCTAATATGTCTAGGAGTAGGAAAATTTAGAAAATACTCACTAGAGGTAGGAAACTCACTAGGAGTAGGAATCTCACTAGAAGCATGATGCTTTAAAAACTGGAAGACTTATTTGAGGTCTGCTTCCAAGTAGCCAGTGTAAAGGGGGGGATGGAATGTAGAATGAGAGGCAAGCGAGAGATGAAATGTCAAACTGGAAGCTTGATGTCTAGTGATACCCACAAATAGACACCTAGCAAGGTCCTCACTCCAAATCTCATCCTGTAACAAATAATTGATCAGAGTAAAATATTTGTCCATAAATATCCCATTCGTACTTCGTCAAAAAATATTTTCCCTATCCAAATCAAATACATAGTTGTATATGGCCTTCTTCAATAACATAAAAATCATATATCTAGGACCATATTTAATTTCAAAAATAAATCATGAAAATCCCTGTATGCATAGAACCTAGTATACCATTTCAATTAAAATAAGATACGATCATAGCTCTCTAATAAACAATTCCAAACATGAGGATTGCGAATATTTTGTTGCATATTAAAAATGAAAATGTTGTATTTGAGTTGTTTCCTTTAGAGTACTTTGTCTTGCTTGCCTTTTCCTTTTTGTTTCCAACATGGTAGTGTTGTTACTACGCATTCATCAACATCATATGATGGTGCATTTATGGCTAGTATGCAGATCCTTTAAATATTTGTTTCTTCATTTTTTATGAATACAACTTACAAGTACACCTACATGAGGTTGCTGGAAAACCATCTTGCTTGGGATGCAATGAAATATAATATCATACCTACAAGAGCGATCACAATATGTAATTCCTAATTCAATACAACAATAACAGAGGCTCAACATGACAAGGATAGTAGTCTGTGTTCAAGCTGAAAAGCTCAGCTCTTAGCCTAGTAGTGATAACATCTCATCATTCCACAGTTTCGTTTCACTATACAGTAGCATGCAACATATAGGCATAGTACCCATATTTCAAGCATTTCCCAATATGGAAATGGCATGCAGTATGACTAACCATACAACTTCACTAACTATTTTACTAAGGCATTTAGGAACTTTTTTGTTGTTTCTTTCAGAGCCACCTCAATGTGCAAGAGGGGCATGGGACTTATAGGAAAATATCACCCTGTCCATGACAAAACAAAAATAGGATATTAAGCTTTGTAGAGTTCATCACCTTCATAATTAATGGTAATATTAATTTTTTCTTAAAGTAAAAGGATAGAAAATGTAATATAAAGGAAAATGTCAGGATTTCAGGGTTGGCATGATTGTAGCCTTTCCACTGGATTTTATCATGTAACAATACGAAGGTATGGGATTGGAATTATTCAAGACCACCAAGCCATGGGATTTTCGATAATGTAGTCATTCTACAAGAATTAATATAGACATGGGACTCCTAAAATGTTATTTATGAATATCATTCTTATTGTCTTTATTATTTTCTTAAAAGATAATATGTTACTTGAAATATATATGTATTTTGTATTTTTATATACCATGTTTCTCCCACAAACCCATTTGGGAGATCATATTTTCAAGAACTCCCATTTCAGCAGCTTGTACACATTCCAATGTTTTGTGAAGCTTAGTCTTGCATAGTATGTGTACTATATGTTTCACATATCACTCTTTAACTCCCTAACACTTATCTCCCATCCAAAAATGTCAGAAATCAAGAAATGAATGATTTCATGCAGTATAGGGCCATGAATTTTATATACTATATGTAGTGGATTTACATTTCTTCCAAATTGAATCTAAAAAGTTGACAATTTTCTGGCAAATTTAGCCTCTTCTGAAGATTTGAAGATCGAAAATTCACCTTGAAAATTGGCATACTTGGTAACAGAGGTGTCTCTGTCAATATTTTATCAAGATCGATGTATACAATTATTAATATATATTATACATTCCTAGAGGGTAAAAAATTATCCTATTTGATAGTGGGATATCATAATAGATCTTGGAAGTAGACCCATCGCTAGAAGTGGTCAAGTCATCTAGTTCCCACATGAAAAGTCTTGCAGCGTGGATAACCTGACCACTGAATTATTTAACATGTGGTCAGAGTATCTAGATACTTTTTCCCACAACATAATGTCTAAAATTAAACATGGGAGAAGACATATCCTTCAATAAATTCCACTTTTGTGGCCATAGAACATAGAGGAAGGGCCTCATATGAAATCGAAATCAAGGCACAATTTTAGTTTGCAATGTCAGCTACAAAGATTACCTGCCAGGCTTACTAATTATCATTCAATCTTTTTTATTTTATGTCTATTATGGTCTTTGTTCATCAAACAAGTTTTCACTAGAAGGAATATAATGGACAAAGTCGCAATCAATAGAGATGCAGTTCATACCATAAAAACCCAGAAACTGGCCTCGATGTTCCTAGAAATTGACATGGAAAATGATTTTCATAAGCTAAGATGACATTACCTAATTTCAATACTTAAGCTGAAAAACGTATATTAGAATAATATCATTTGGTTTAAGATCATTTTGTGCTCAACCAAAATTTCAGTCCTAGTTAGTAGCTCTCCAACCTATTTGTCACTTAAAAAGAAGTCAAACAAGGCTGTCAGCTTGTATCAATTCTTTGCATTTGATCAGCACAAGACCTTTCTAACATATTGATATGGATCCAAGAAGCAAGACTCCTACAAGGAAAGGCATACAGTAGCCAAAAAAGTGAAGGTCAAACACAAATCATTTGCTGATGATACAATTCTGAGCATAAGCAAATAGCTAGAAGATTTCCCTTGACATCTTTTGTGAAGCTTCACGATCAAATGTCAACTTTCAAAAATTGCAGTCTACTCTTGACGTAATAATCCCTTGGTAGGGGTGCATCTTAAGATGGGCTTTATGTTTTGTTGTTTTCATGATAATTTTTCTAGGAAGAACATATTTTATTTACATGGTATGATCGTACAACAATTTATTAAAGTGCACCCCTCTCATAGTGATTTAATTTTTTTGGTGACTAATTGGTCCTTGGGAGGAAATTATGGCCATATTTTAGCATTAACCTTTGTAAATGCATCTTGAGGTTGATTTAATTATTCAATGGTTAAATGAATCTAATCGATCCAAATTAAGGTTAATATCTTGGGCACCCTACTTCATTGGGTTCCTTTTCACACATACAAAGGGAAGGTGTCACATTACTTAGTCATCTTGCTAAATTTGGAACATATCCTTGTAGGGTAAACTTGCGGAGTCACTTCTTATTATTATTGAAGGTGTATACATACTTATTCAATGGAGTTTTGGCATTGTCAAACCTATATTTCGGTCCTAGACGATATCAAAGAAAAATGCAGACATAAATAGTTTTTTGCAATAGATGGTGAATTCTAGTTGACACATTAGCTCTGATCTCCTAATACGAGAGAAAATATTATATAATTAAAAGAAACACACGGAATCAGTAAAAGAGCCACAATTTGCCTCTAAAGTATCCCATCTACATTGGGCGAGCCTTATTTCGGCTGCTATCCGCCCATTAATGCGGTGGCAGATACACTGCCCACCGTTAGATTTAAACAATTTTAAATCTAATGGTGGGCAGCGTATCTGCCACTGCATTAATGGGCGGATAGCAGCCGAAATATTGGTTGCCTCTACATTGTAGACTAAAATTGACCATTGTTAAAGGAGTCGTCTAATGAGCCGGAGGAATTGCCCGGACGGTCAAAATTGGCTGGAATTCAGGCCAAAAAAATTTAATTTTTTTTGCAGAAACAGTGTTTGAATCTTGATTTTGACATTGGAAATGGATTCAGCGTCATCAAAAACCTGGAGGACACCCAAAATATTAAACTTTGATGGTTATAACATGGATTTAGAAAAATTCCTGCCAGATTTTCTGAAAATCTTATCGGAATTTTCATGATTTTCAGGGCGATTCCTCTGTCTAGTTAGACTACGGCATTGTTAAATTCAAAAAAGGCCATTTCAATTATCTACTATTGACATATCACATCTTAGGCGAGCCCACCTAGAACCGCCAAATGCCGAAATAGTAAAGTATGAGAAAAACACACTCAATTTAATGTGTTAGTCAGTTCCTACTATAATGAACATCAGATATACTGCAAACTATATATATATATATATATATAACTTGCTCCATTAACAACTTCAGGATTACATCTAGGAATCGTATAGCCTTCATCAACAGAGAACTACGCTCAATTTGTCACCTTTCCTTTAGACACCTCATAATCAGAACCTGCTACTACAGCATTGTGTGTAATTTTTGGTTGGTTTCCCTCATCATGGTGAACTGTGCCACTGCTTTTTTGGTCACTTTCCCATGACTCCCCTTCTGTTGATCCCCCAATTTTAGAACCACTAAACAGCCTTCCCACTGAATGAAACATCGTGATATCATGACTATCCTAATGATCATCTTTCCTTTAAGTTCCATCAGGAACAGATTCATCTGTTAATCAACGATCAGGAATAAAAGGACCTGTTTGTCCCTGATTTTCTGTTACTTCAGCGACCAGTTCACCTTCACCTACAGTGTTCTTAGTTCTATGGACAGAAACCTCAACCCCGTGTATTTCAGCTTCATGGCTGGCACCCATCCCAACATTTCCACCACTTATTCCGAAATAAAATCCACCTCGTTTTTCAAAAGTAGCATTTTCAGCATTTAATGTCGCATCAACTTCATCATTAGTGCTCAAGTTTGTTTCTTCCGCACCGCGTCCAGCATCAAGCTGCAAACATGTACTCTATTGTGCTTGAATGCTGAAATTCAGTCCAGACATCTCATTTACCTCAGGATTCTTATCAATACTGGGAGAAGGCCCGTGTACATCGTCATATCTGCTGGGAAATTCTCTACACTTTCCATAGAATTCTCTTGTAGACTATGATAACACGTATCCATTGCAATAATGGAAGAGACATGAGCTGAATCTCTTGTAGACATTTAGGAGCAATCGAGGGTTCCACCCACATAAACATATTAGCCTCTGTGCCTGATGATGCAGCAAATTTTTCATTTTAATTATTTAAGTGAGAAAAATAAGAAGACAACTACAAGTGAAACAGGAACAATCAAAACAATCTGCAACAGAAACAGAGCAAACCTCGCAACCTCAGAAGAATCAAAATAATAAGGTTGCAACCTCTTTTCGAGAAAATTCTGCTGACGGCATATTATCCGCTCTACCAGTAGACTCGCTAAAAATAACTGGTTGTTGCTGCGACATTATACTATCTATTTCGATCTATTTGTTAGCCCCGGCAAAGCTTCATCCTCTCAATGGCAGAACCAGATATGACAGGAAGGGATGAAAACTGTAGAAGTGCTTCACATCAATCATTATAACCTCCAATTAGTGCAAATGGAGGGGTGGTAGGAAATTGTGCCAGGCTTTCACAACAACTATTTCCTTTCCAAGGACATGAAGCTCTATGGCACGTATCCAGCTGCTCAGCAAAAGCTTCACTGGCACTTTGCACTTCATCACAAAATAAGTGGAAGTGCCATCTATAACATCCAATTCATCTTTTAGCAAAGAGATAGACTGTGGAAGTCAACCAGTTCTAAAATCTAAAAAATGCAACCTTACGAGCACTAAATTCAATAATTTTATGAATGCTCCTCTGAAAATACATTCAAAGATTCATATTACATCACCACTATACAACGCTATAAAGTGTAAACCAAGTGGTTTTACTTTTTAACAAACATCTAAAAGCATATGAGGCAGTAAATACTAACAGAAGATAAAACATAAATTCCAGCAACACGGTTCATCCAAATGGTATTACCCATTATGCATAAAACAAACCACTCCAACACAACAATTTCTAGATCAATCTGCAAGATATTGATGAAACACAATGAAGGAGGCTTGAGTATTGAAATTAGCACCGAGCTATGTGGAAGTGTCTAGGGCTGAGCAGAACCACTTTTTATATAATATATATTTTATATATTATAATGTATTTATATTAAAAAATACAGGATTCCAAATTAGTTGTACATAAGAAAATAGACATATTTGTGCTACTTGTTAATAATAAGATAAGATAATTCTATCAATGTCGAGCAAATAGGTCAATACAATTGCTAAGTACCAAAATATCAACACTCATTTCCCCATTTTCTGTCTGGATTTGTTTTGTTTGAGGTTGCCCACTTACTACTTTTGGATTTGACTATTTCATCTTTCACATTCATCCATGGAATTGGTGGTTTGGGATTTACTCATGTGAAGTTGGTGGGAATGGAATTGGTGGCTTGGGATTTATGCATATGAAGTTGGTGGGAGATTAATTAATTTATTATTGTCGACTCTTACTTTGCACAATTCTTGTGGAGCTGTAACTACCTCAAAGATTATTTATTTATTTATTGAGGGAGTAGCACATTGGAGAAAGAGTCTATAACTAATATTTCTATTTTGAAAAAGTTGGAAGCTTTACCAAGTCTTTCTTGAGGAGCACTCCATCTAGATAGAAAACCTAGGAATTAAAACAATCCAAGAAAATCAATATTTTAGAGATCTTCTATGTTCCCAAACATGTGATAATTTGAAAGAGATGGCTGGCTTGAAGCTTCCAATATAGAAAACCTAGGAATTAAAACACTCCAAGATAATCAATATTTTAGAGATTTTATGTTCCCAAACCAGTGATAATTTGAAAGAGAGGTTGGGAAGACTCAATCAAAGCCAAGAGCCTAAAAACATTGTCCCACAAGACCACTACTTACACAATCTAGAATAATATAAAGAACTCTTTATTTAATTAAACAATCCCACCTCCAGACAATGACTAGCAGTATGTATGCCACAAATTTGCAGGCAGTATTAAGCATGGAACCTTGTCAAATAAATGCATTCAAGGTCTCAACCCTTAATTTACAAAGGAGTTCCTTTCGGAAATTGTTACTCTGAAAGTCCTCACCAGCTTGAATCCTTCAACGAGCTTATTTTCAGCCAATCCATATCTATCACGGGCCATTATTAATATAAACAAGTTAAAATTGTATAACTTGTCATAAAGACATCAATGTAACAAAACAATCCCAACATCCATGTAAATCCAAACATGTAGGGTAAAAGGTGGGCAAATGATAAAAAATGAAACTTAAATTTGAGATTCCTCGAATAATCCCGTTATCGTCCCAATTTTCTATTTGTATTTTGGGAACTACTGGTGAAAGCAGAATTAGACTTTCACGCTGACTTGAATCATGTTTTCATCCTACTTTCAAGTTTTGTATCTACTTGCGGACATTTGAGAAAATTAACAAGTCTCAAAGATATGAATCATGATTTTAATGGTGCATGAGACGTTCCAAACTTGAAAGCATATTTTTTTAACCCCAACAATATATCAGAGTAAAAAAATATGTTTCTTGAGCAATTAAAAAAAAATTTCAATATTCAGACATGAATTTTTTGATCAAGTGAGTAAGAAAAAAGTATCTATAATTTAGATCGGGAAACTAAGAACCAAAAAAAATTATTTAATTATAAAATTAAATAAAGAGATGAGCTCGAGTGAACCATTTTATGACACAAACTTCATTCCACTACCACACAAAATGTAAACATAACCGAAAACACAACCACAACTATGAATCCACAGTACCTAGATGGTTCAAACATCTAAGAAAACAAAGCCTACACCCATGTTAGAAGTCGCTGAAGAATGTTTGAGGTGAATAAAATTTGTGAAATATTGGCATGCACAAGAAATCAACAATCCTACACAAAGAAAATCGTTTTGTTTTTGTAACCTACCCTCTTGACTCTATTATGAAACTCTCACAAACAAATCACCCTCATGTGGCTACCATTTTAAACATGATTTCCACTCAAATGATGGAGATGTGGACTAGTAATATCAGAGTTATTTCCAATATTTTGCAAGTCATCGGTGACCAGGAATAAAGAGCTTATAGCCCTCATTGACATATAACCAATTCTAATTTTAAACATGATAAATAATGAAAATTTACTCGGTGGGAAACTTTTGTACACCATGTGTGAATGATATATCCATTATATATAAAATGAGACTTGAAATTTTCACTAGATGGTAGACACTTCCAAAACACTTCCATATAAGGCACATCAACTTGACCGAAGAATTTCATACTAGGCATGTGTATGTGTAGAATCCAATATATAACACACACATTTGTCCCCATTGTTGACATGATACATAGATATAGACTTATCAACTATATACAATCGTTAATATAAGGCTCCTCCTAAGATAATGTCCAAGAAAAATCAATTTGATACTTCCATTTAACCACTTTCTAATCAACAGACATAGATTCATAAAAGCCAAAATGATTGTATAAAAATCCAAAATTATGATCAATATTTTTCCATGTGTAAAAAGAAATAAAAAAGAACAACGGACACTAAGTGAGATCACCTTAATAGGATCCTTCCTTTTATCTTCTCCCATTCTAAGGCATCATGTATTTATGTCCTAAAGTGTTTATAATCTACACAACGTTTTTCTTGGATCAGTTATGAGTAGAACAATAAACCCATTATTGGAAAGAAAAAAACTTATCGTACCAACAATAAACTAAGAATATGTATGCATGTGCGTTTGTTGGTCGGCTAGTGGTAGGGGAACAAATTTTGCCATACAAAAGGAACAATCAGAAACATTTTCATCACCCATCGGGCCTATAAAATAGGGTTCATTACATCATGATCCCTAATCAAATGCGTCATACAAGATTCATGTTATTTTCTCCTCACAATCTATATCCTCTATTCTCTGACATTGGCCTCTACAATATCTACTACTTTCAATAAGAAAATTAATGAATCCATTTTTTACTTAGTGTTATTTACACAACCCTTAACTTGTGCAGCAATGGAAAGTACAAGACGTATAAAAGGTTCTATTCTAGGTGTTGTAGTCAAGTAACAAAGAAATTTAATAAGTGGCTATATTAAAGTAGCAAACATAGTAAGCCAAATAAAATCGCATGTCTATAATAATGGCGTCATCAAATGGGACTATGGAATAGGAAGGCATAGAAAAGTAACCATTTTGACATCAAATTTGCTAATTAGACCTATTCCTAATGGGCTCTTGGCTTTTCTTCTCATGACCTACATCTAGTGTTCTCCAACATTAGCCTTTGTAACATATCCTCCTTTTCTATACGAAACCTAATGAAGCCTAGTTTAATTTTAAGTTTTGAGTTATTTATGCAACCCTTAAGTTGTGTAGGAATAGGAATCATAGAACATATGGCAGTATTTGTTATAGATGTAGCAAGATGGATAGTAATTTAAGAAGTAGCTATATAAAAGCAACAAAGATAGTCATCCATACAAAATCATAAGCCAACAATGGATGTATGGTAAGCTCAATCAAGATTCCCACTGATGTAGGTGGCTCTAGAGACACACGCAGGACAAAGAGGGTTGATGAAAGCTTAAAAAAAATAAAGTGTTCGGATTTCTCTCGAAATAGGTTTAGGTTGAATATCTCATCATCCTGATCGCAGCGGTGTGAACAGTTAATCAAACTGAGATTGTATCTGAATGTTAGAGGCAGTGAAAGTTTTGGGTTGACTTGGTGACTTAACAGGCTTAAGGAAGGCACAATTTCGACCTTTTCTGGCCACTGGATTCTAACGAGCTGAAGCCGGATTCTGGGAAAATTTGTGGCCTCCTTAAAATAACTCCTACGGTCATTTTCGAAATTTTAAAAAATGGCTAATTTTTTTTTTAATACAAAAATAATTAAAAAAAGGGGGTGGCGTGCCACCACCCTCACCATGCCACCCACCGCATGTCATATAAATATTAAAAAATATATATTGTATGGGTTGGTGGGCCATGACCCCCGTCAAACCCCGCAGAGTCACACCACCGTAAACGATTACACTATGGGGTGGTCGGCAGTGAACCCCGCCAACACAACCATCTATTGCAACATATATATAATATGTTATATATGTATAACATAGTAACCATCAATGCGACGACGGAGGTAGTTTCTTGGGCGGGCCGCCCAATGCGGGCCTAACCCAAACTAAAATTAAAACACACATTCACAAAACTAATGTACGTGTGGAATTTAGGGGAGGCAGGATTTGATCCCCCGACCTCCCCGTAACATACCTCCTTATTTGACCATTACACCAAACAACCCTTTATGGTAAAATCCACCCACATCGTATTACTTAAACCCATATTTCCATAGTGTGGCCAGGCCAGAGGCAGGGGAGGAAAAACACACAGTTCGAGGTAGTGAAGGCACACAGTTCGAAACAAATTCATGTTTCATGCCAAGGGAATCTTTTGATCCCAAGGAGGTAAAATTTTCAGAATGTATTAAAGTTTATATGAATTTTAACCATAATTTCACAAGAAAATAAATGGCAAGGTCGGATTTGTCTTCTGAGCAATAGTTTTGCAAATTCCCTATGGAGGAGAATCTTCTGGATTCTTGACGGAATCTTTCAGATTCCTTGGAGGCTAAAATTCGCCGGTGTCAGAATGAAGTCAACCTTATATTCATTCTTCTATAAATTCTGCAAGGATATCTATGGTGAGATCAGATTCTTGTTTTGAGCTGTATATTTTCAGATTCCATGTGGAGCAACATCTTTGAGGAATCTAGAGGGAATCTAAAAGATTCCCTAAGGCCCAGATTTTCACTTTGTCAGAATTCAGAAAATTGACAGTCGATCTTACACCTCTCGACGACATGAGTTCAATGGTGCAGTCATAAATTCCATCTGAGCTTTATGTTTTTTGAACACTTTTCAAAGTGGAGCTGCAGGTGTCAGCTTTCAATGTGTGAGCAATTCTTTTTAGGATACTCAACGCCATGAGATTGATGGTACAACCAAATACAGAAATTTATCATCATTTTCTTCAGAGAGATCTAGGATGTGAGGTATATGCAGTGTGATAATATACTTATTTTCTCTATGAGATGCATTGTGCTGTGTAGATCCCTGTTGATGTTTGATGTGGAGTCTTGTTTTTGTTCTTGCTGTCAGATGTAATTTCTGTCATGGATTTGTTTCATGTTTCAGATCCCTTTGTTGCCATGCTAGCGGGATAATCATTGTCACATGTATGTTTTATTGAGATCCCTTTGTTGCCAAGCTGGCGGGATACTCAAATTCATTATGTGTGAGTTATTGTCATACTAATAGGAGTCCCTTTTTAGAGTGAGAGTTCCTATGGAGAAACATCTCGAGAAAAGGTTCAAACACTCCTGCGTGAGGGAATTTTCCTTGTATGACAGATAAAATACCATCCATGTACATGATCACTTCTTCTAGCACTTAATGCAGTGCCCTACACCATCTTGGCATCGAGGCCTGGAGACGTAGTCCCTCCTGGATGAACTCTGTTATCAATGTCTTATGGTTCTAATGCTTGTTATGATCCCATTCTTTACAACATGTAGATGTTCATTTATGTTCATTAACATTTTGATAAATTGTAATCCTAACACAACAGCTGAAGTAAAAGGTCTTGGTATAAAGGGTAGCAAAATTTACCAGGATCAAGTGGTATCAAAGTGGTCTTCTTGCCGATTTGGATTACAGGCATGAACCATTACTGAACATTCATTGAGTTGAGAAATGGAGGATGTAAAAGAAATGTACGAGACCGTGCTAAGGGTGTCTGAGAAAGCATACATGTTGTACAAATATTATGAGAAACAAGCAGTGGACAATGTTGAATTGAGAATTCTTCTACAAGAGGAGGAGGAAAAACATCGATTGCAACTTTAGTTGCAAGCCACAACAAAGGCATGGGAATAATTGAAGCATGAAAAACAAAGTCTTCAAACAGATCTTTCTGCATTGAAGACACTCCTACACGAAGAGAAGGATGAGAAGCAGTGATTGCACCTTCAGCTATAAGTCGCGACAGAGGCCTTGGATGAAGTGAAGTGCAATGAAGGCTCAAAGAATCCATATTCACATGTTTCAAGATCGACAGCTGAGGTAAACAATGTTGATTTTTCTTTATTTTCGTCTTCACATGATACCATTTTTGTTGGAAGTGTGGAGATCCTGATTACAGAAATCGTAAATGAGACTCCTCACCAAGATGGGGTACAAAGGAGGAGGACTTGGCATTCGTGGCCAAGGCATAACCCAACCAATGGAGTCTGTGCAGATACCTCGCTATGCAGGTTTGAGATGCATTGAAGGAGGATGTTCAAAGGACATCAAAGGCAAACATACATTGTTGAACTCACTAGGGAATAGGATTGATGGGAACAGTTCACCATCATTCCATGGTAGTGCATGTTGCAGTGAAAGAGTTGAGGAAATCTCTCATCACCATGATCGCACCAGAGACCACCAGGGAAGGTATAACAAGTATCACTATTCCAAAGTGTATTTTTATTATAATAATGTTGATAATGATGGTCATAAATCATGGCATGAAAAAAATTTTCATTTTTGTGGTTTACATAACCACTTGTTTGTTGGGTGTTGGAAAAGAATGGCATCACAAAGGAGGATGAGGTGTAAAAAGCCTTCTCCACAGTAGAAAAATAAATTGGTTAAGCAGGCATGTAGGAAGAAGACTCATTGAAGTTATTACGACCGAAGTGGCCATCAAAGAGCCACGTGCTGGAGACCCCATCTAGAGCAGCTCCTTAAATACAAATCTCCCATGCATGAACTAGTCGAAAGAGCTGATCAACAAGCGAGTCTCCCACACAGGGATGGCCCAATCACTTTGCTAAAGAGGGGTTTTTCTAGATTATTTTTCTAGATGTGTTAGCTTGTCATGGCCATATTTTTGTAAATCATGTGTTGCATTTCTTCATGTAAAAGTGATGATATGTTTTTCCATCACTTATGAAGCAACTATGAGATTTTGGCCTTGTTTTATAAGTCATGTGATGCATTTCTTTCATGTAAAATCGATGATGTGTTTTCCATCACTTCAAAATGTGACAATGATATTTTGTCTTGTAATGATAACTGGGGTGTGATTTCCATTTTGATGTAAGCTTGACCACCGAGTACAAGTTGTAAACTCATGGAAAGTATGGAAATGTTTGGGTCATAGTTGGTCATATTTGAGCATGTAATTTGCAAGAGATTGTACTACGGGTGTGCAGAGGATATAGGTGTTGGTTCATCGCTTAAGGCTCTGAAGAACAAGGTAAAGGTGATGGAAGGGTGACCTTTTTCAGGACACTTATGGTGCAAACATTGTACGCAAAAGTTGTAGATTCTTATTGATGCTTTTGGAGGACCAAAAGCTCCTCAGTGTGGAGGAATGATCCAAGTGGATCTAGATAAACACATAGGACAAAGAGGGCTAATGAAAGCTCAAAAAATAGAAGTGTTCATATTGATCATGAACCAGGTTCAGGTTGAAGATTTCGTTGTCCTGATTGCAGTGGTGTGAATGGTTTGTCAAACCGAGCTCGTATGCAAAAGTTAGAGGCAGTCAAACTTTTGGGTTGACTTGGTGACTTGGCAGGCTTAAGGAAGGCACAATTTTGACCTTTTCCGGCCACCGGATTCTGGCCAAATCTGGTCAGATTCCTGGGAGATTTATGGCCTCCTTAAAATCACTCCTACGGTCATTTTCAGAATTTTTAGAAATGGCTAATTTGTATTTTTTTAAACAAAATATAATTTAATAAAGGGGGTGGCAGGCCACCACCCCCACCACCCCACTCACCGCATGCCATATAAATATTAAAAAATATATATTGCATGGGTCAGTGGGCCATGACCCCTACTGGACCCCACGAAGTCACACCACCGTAAATGATTACACGGTGGGGTGGTCGGCGGTTAACCCCACCACCCCAACTATATATTGCAACATATATATAATATGTTATATATGTATAACATAATAACCATCAATGCGATGATGGAGGTGGTTGGTTGGGCAGGCTGGTCAATGTGGGCCCAACCCAAACTACAATTAAAACGTGTTTTCACCAAAACTAATGTATGCACAGATTTTGGGGGAGGTGGGTTTTGATTCCCCGACCTCCCCTTAACAAACCTCCCTATTTTACCATTACACCAAAAGACCCTTTGTGGTATAATTTGCTTGCCTCATATTACTTGAACCTATCTTTTCATAGTGTGCCCAGGTTGGAGGCAGTGGAGAACAAACACACAATTCGAGGTAGTGTAGGCACGCAGTTCGAGATAGATTCTTGTTTTATGCCAAGGGAATCTTTTGATCCCAAGGAGGTAAAATTTTCAGAATGTATTAAAATTTATATTCATTCTAACCGGAATTTCACAAGGAACACAATGGAGAGGTTAGATTCTTCTTTTAAGCAGCGATTTTACAAATTCCCTGTGGAGGAGAATCTTCAAGAATCTTGAGGTAATCTTTCAGATTCCTTGGAGGCCGAAATTCACTGGTGTCAAAATGAGGTCAACCCTATACTCATTCTTCTCGAAATTTCACAAGGATCTCAATGGTGAGATCATATTCTTGTTTTGAGTTACAAATTTCCATATTCCATACGGAGCAACATCTTTGAGGAATCTAGGGGGAATCTAAAAGATTCCCTAAAGCCCAAATTTTCACTTTGTCAAAATTCTGCAAATTAACAACCGATCCTACACCTCTTGATGACATGAGTTCAGTGGTGTAGCCAGATCTTCCATCTGATATCTATGTTTTTCGACCACTTTTCAAAGTGGAGTTGCAGGTGTTAGCTTTCAATGTGTGAGTAGTGATTTTCAGGATACTCGACGCCACGAGATTTATGGTAAAACTAGATCCAGGAGTTTATCATCTTTTTCTTCAAATAGCTCCAGGATGTGAGGTCTATTCAGTGTGATCATGTACTTCCTTTTTCTATGAGATGCATTGTGTTGTGTAGATACATGTTGATGTTTGATGTGGGGTCTTGTTTGTGTTCTTGATGTGAGATGTAATTTCTATCATGGATCTGTTTTATGTTTGAGATCACTTTGTTTCCATGTTGGTGGGATACTCATTTTCACATGTATGTTTGATTGAGATCCCTTTGTTGCCATGCTATCTAGATACTCATAATCATTATGTGTGAGTTATTGTCATACTGATATGAGTATTTTTTTAGAGTGAGAGTTCCTGTAGCGGAACATCTCAAGAAGAGGTTGAGCCACTCCTGCGTGAGGGAATTTTCCTTGTATGACAGATAAAATACCATCCATGTACATCATCACTTCTTCCAGCACTTAATGTAATGACCTACACCATCTTCACACCAAGGCCCAGAGACGTATTCCCTCTTGTACAAACTCCGTTATCAATGTCTTATGTTTCTAATGCTTGCTATGTTCCTCTTCTTTACAGCATGAAGATGTTCATTTATGTTCATTAACGTTTTGATAAATTGTAATCCTAACACATGAGTCGAAGTAAAAGGTCATGGTTTAAAGGGTAGTGAAATTTACTCAGATCACCCACTTCTTAGAAAGCAAGAAAACATCCACCATAAATATCAAATCATAATAAAATGAGCATTTAAAACTTAAAGAAAAATGAAAACCCCCCTAGTATAAAGAACTAAATAAGTAAGCCATATAATCAGGATCCAAATGCACTAATTAAAGAAGATAATAAAACTAACTGACATAATCTAATTAACGGCTCTGAAATGGAGTAGGGATATCATGGCCAGTCACCTCACTTTCCTATGCATCAACATGAGACTTATCTAATGATGGAAAATTTGGTTTATGGATATAGAGTGGATAGAAGATTGCTAATATGATAACATCCTATATCTATACAGTTCTTAATCTGTTCTGTAATAGATCAAGTATCTTTATTTTCATGAAATTTCTACAGGTAATTGATGTGGATCAAACATTTCAAACGCCTTCATGCTAATGAATGACTACTAATTGTCTAGGAAGGCAATATTTCCCATTGATATTGAACCTATTTGTCTGAACCTCGACACCTTCAAAAAAATTAACAAATAGGATAATTTTTTCCAGATCAGACCAATAAAATAAGGATCCCGATGATACAACTAGCAAAATGTTGAAATTTGTGAAGCTCCTTTAGAATATAACAAATACTATAAAATTGGAAACATAAAAAAAATTACATTTCATCCCTAATAGTAGAACTAGATGGTAAATATGAAATTAAAAGTGATTTTTTTATATAAACTAGTGGATCTGCAACTACTATTATAACATGAAATATAAAGACCTTGAGCACTCACACAAGAATACTTATATGCCATTGGAAATAAAAATAGGTCTAAAAGAATTGAACTATGGACTTCTAATAATAAAAAAATTGATATCCTACAAGTATAATTTCCTATTCTAGCACCGTAACTAATTTGACACCTCCATTTTGTCTTACCATGAGTTAAAAGTTTACCTCTGATGTAATTCAAGGAAATATGGAAACAAAGGGAAAGATATATGTATATCATTTGTGTATAAAAAGCTATGATCAATTTTATTTGCTTCTACCAAAATATTAGAAAACATTTAACTTTATAATCTACCTTGGTAAAAAAATAGCACAAACCTAGAATAATTCCATTCACATTTGGGAAAAAATGTCAAATTTTTCGCAGTACTGCTAGAGATCAAAATTCAGCTCAACCCTGCTACTGAAGAAAATTCTAACTCCCTGATGGAAATTCAAACTCAGGAACAATAAAGCTACAATGCCCTATTGCTGAAGCAAAGTCTGACTCCCTGATGACAAGTCAAAACTAGGAAAAACAAACTTGCAAGTACTTGTGGGTGACAACTTGACCTACAAGTAACTTGCAGGTTATTCACTGCCTGACAATCCCAACATGTGGGAAGACGGTGAAATAACCTGCATCAAAATAAAAACCAAAAAGGATATGAAAAACCCTCATTTTTTACTAATTTATCTTGCTAAGTTGTTGCAAAGTCTGAGTCCAACTCTTGCACTCGAGCCTCACTAGGTCCTTTGCCAAGCTAAATTTTTCAGAATTGATTCCATTATACCACACAGATCTATGTTTTGCATGAAATGTATTTCACTTGAATTTCAATTTTATTTATAATTTCTTGCATATTCATAAGATTATCGATCTCATTAGAAGCATTCCAAATGACTTTAAAAAGAGAATTCCACCCAATTCCCCTAAAATGACTTGTAAACAAGAAACTGGATTTGTATTAAGAACATCACACAATTATAGACCAAAAATTTTCTTCAAGAGACACTTTCTAAGGCCATGGACTATTTATGAAGCCTCTACATGTGTTTATTAGCTTGTTATCCCCTTCCTATGGAGAGGAAAATGTAAGGCTCATGTACCCCTATTTTAAATTTAAATCATATTAAGAATATACAAATATCATCCTTTACTTTCTAGTTTACATATGTAATTTGTAGCCATTTTGGTTGCGAATCTATGTGTTATTTTGAGAACATTTCTTCATGTTGAATCACAATGATCTTATTTTTGTGTTAATGAAAGGAATTTTTTGGGAAAAAGGTTTTTGAAAACATTTGGATATCATTCCATCATAATTTAAGCAATCGTACATCCACAAAAATGGAAAAGAGAGGGGATTTCACTCGACTAGGGTTAAAGCACGTACGAACGAAAAATGTAATGAAAATTAATTCGTTTGCATAGAACCTATTACGAACTTAAAAAAAAAACCGTAAAGATTTAATTCTCAGGAAATTAATGACAGGAAATAAATAAATTGAATATTAACCATGAAATGGGAAAGATTGACAATGGTCTAGGTTGTTTGAGTAGTGCATCTGAATAGAGAGAGTGCGATGATCCATGTGAAGAAGAGTATCAGAATGTAGGTCGTCCACATGCTGAGATACATAGACCATGCTGTGTTCTCATTCAAATCCAATGGAGGCACCGTTGCACGTACAGGTTCCCCATCCCCATGTCCGGGAATCTCAACCCACCTTCCACCATAGATAAATTGATCAGATGACAAATGATTTCCTGATTTTCCCTCTTTCTGTCATCTCGGAAAGATACACAATCCCTCCTTCCTATTCAACTAAGATAAATCATATGTATTGGTTTGGAACTAATTTAGTAAATATACAGAAAGTAAGGACGATGATTTTTCTTAGCGATTTTGAGTACCATTCTTAGTTTAAAATGAAATTAATTTTTATAACTCACTAACATCTCTATTCAAAATCATATTCCCAAATTTAAAGTAGTTTTTCTTTCAAGTCTTAAGATATTTTAGCTGACAACCTATTTGTATTGTAAACAAAGCAACAAAGTAAATGGAGGTCCTTAAGAAAAATGAGGGTTTATATGTTTGAGCCATTCTTTAAACTCACTTGTGTTTTATCAAACATGAAGGAATGTTGTGATATTCCTAATGAACACATGTCACGATACCCCCAATTCATCTAATATCAAATCAAGTGATGAGATGTAAGGGGAGTTATTCACTAATTTCACACATGTTAGAATTGACTTTTAATTGTAATTTTGAACACTTTCATGTCACATATCAGGACTTAAGTGGGATAATGGAGAAATTTGTGACTGGTCTTGGTGACATAGTTTGATGACAATTAGCTCTAAACCTATATTCCTTCTAGTTAAGAAATTCTCATTGTCTATGGCTTTTTATTTAGAAATTTCATCTTATGGTAAAGGTTTGGATGGTTTTGTGATACCCTATCAATGTTTTATTTTGGAGAATCCTATATTTTTCGTGATGCCTAGGTTCTAGGTGTTTGTGTCCTCGAGATTGTTTTGGGTTGTTTGGACTAGGTGTTGGAAACTACATACCATACCCTACCTTCCCTCCTTTATCCTACCTATCACAATTCTTGTTTTCAAGGAAATCCTAAGGAAAGATAATGATTATTTTCTAGGACTCTCATTTTTGGGCACTTCATAGTTCCCTCGTGATTGGGAAATAGTTCCTAAATATGGAATAAAGTGAAACCCAAAAATTTAATATATATATCTATAGACATGAGGAATCTATCAAAACAATAAAATGTAAATTTTTTTAGTAACCATAAATGTGTGTGAAGACAAACATCAATGTATTTATCAAAATGATCTGGTCAATATGGCACCCTAGTTTAACAAAAGTAACAAATAAAAATGTTGCAAATAGAATATTTTCATGCTAAGAAACATGATTTGCAATAATGATAAAGGCTCACACTTAACTTCCTATAACCACATAATTTTATTCAATTTAGCTCAATAAGACGTCAAAAAAGAAAATAAAACACATCAAATAACGAAAGACATCGACCTAGGAAATCAAATTCCCAACTTACCAATAGTAAAAAAGATGAAGCAATCAAAAAACAGATCTTTTACTAGTTTCCATGTTTTGTAATATAATATTAGGCATCATTTTAGAGTGTCTACTAGCAAGTGTTATCTCTAAATTGGTACAAATGGGCTGCTCCACCAAACAACCTAGAGTAACTACTTCAAACCAACTTTTGATTGAAAATTAGCCTCTTCAACTTGAGAGGGCTCTCTCAAAGTAATTATGGTTTGTCAAATATGATTTAATCATATGGCTGACTCTGTGATATCATCTTGGATTTGATTGATTGCAGGTGAAAAATGTGTAGGGTTCACTACCATTGGGATTATGGAGTCAGTGTTAGGAAATTCAATGACAATGACTCTCCTTGTGGAAGTTGAGACTTGTAATTTTTCAATGATAGGAAAACATACACACAAAAGTACTCAATAGATTAATGTTAAAAATAAGTCAGAGCATAAGAAACAAGAATTCCGAGTATTTAAACATCAAGATATTGAAAGAAAAATATTAAGACACATAGGACAAAAGCTCATTGAAACACCAAAAGAATCTCAGGTGAAGAAGAAAAGCACAGTCAATTTATATTACTGATCATCCAAAACTTTACAAAGTGGTAGTGTCAAATAACATTCTCCAACCCCTTTTCCTTTGAATTTTTGCCTATTAATAAGCTTTTTTCAATTACATTGGATCTGCCCATCTGGCTAGATCATCGAACCATCATCTTTGAAACCTCACTTAACAATAAAATATATACCTGGAACTAAAACAAACACCTAATGACTTTAGACTTAGAAGCCTATTAGGACTCTACATCTTATTTATTACATTCACTAACTGCATAACTAGATAATTACATCAATAATAGCCAAGTGCTCATGTGGCACTAACCATAATTAAGACACAAATACCCCCACTATATATAGTAACCAATCACCCTACATTTAAGGAAAAGATAATCATGATATTTGGTCACTGTCTTTATGTTGATCTAGAAAATATGACACCTTTGTCGAGGAGAAAATATTTGCTGGAGTGTTCCACTAATACGCCTTAATGCCTTCACCTGGTTGCCTGACCCTCAATGCACTTTCAAAATACCAAAATACTACCAAAAGTTGCTCGCTACAAAAACAGAGTGAAATAGGCAATTTCATAACATGATTTGGTAGCAACTCCCTTTCACCCATCTAGGTCAATATTTAGCCTTCCTCTCTGATTTGGATATGTTTGTTGGACAAAATAAGATAATACAAATTTTATCCTCCTATGATTTCCACCGAAACTATGATTTTTTTTCAAAAATTAACCTACAACGATTTTGTAGCGAAATATAGCCTTCAAGCCTAGGCTTCACTACGAAATTTCCTAATTGACAGAGAAACACAAAAATTTCTATTTTCCTCAAAATTTCACTTTAAAGTCTGGAATTGATGGTTCTTGAATGCTACAAAATTGTCAAAAATGTTTTAGGCCAACTCTTCAAGCTTTGGGACCTTCATCTTTAGCAGTAGAAGGTTGCATCTCCTCAGGCTCATTTATTACTTTGATTTAAGTCCTCTTTTGTTCAGTTATCACTGAATCATTTCCATTTTATCCTATAACTCTTTAACATGTAACTTGAGCTTCTTCCTTTTAGATTATAACCATAGGTTTCTTTTTCTGGTGTGTTTCATTACCCTTCTCAAAGGAAGTGCTCTTTTCCGCAAATTTTTGGCATTTGTTAGTGATTGATCATATTGACTTAGCTAATCATTTACTTCTTCCTTGAAATCTTCCATTAAATTTCTATCCACCTTGGCCTCCTGTAATTCTAACTTGATTTCAATGACCTCTTCTCTGGCCTCTCTTAGTTGTTCCTTTAGTACCTGTACTTCAGTTTTTTCCACCATCTTCTCTATTCCTTCCCTTTGCACAAAGACCTCTTATGTTGTTGGGGACAAGTATATAATGTCTTCTATGATAGGTTGCTTGGATTTTTCATTATCTTCTGCCTTCTTGTTTTCCATGACACCCTTTGCAAGTTGCAACCTAGTAAGCGGTTTCCTTGGCTGAAATAAGAAACCTGCATCTTCTCTTGCTAAATCAAGATTTTTAATAGTCTTACCTTTATTTTTCTTCTTTTTGTCATATTCAATGTCTTCAAATATGACAACTGTAGTCTCCTCAATATCTATTTCTTGAAGGATGTCTTCAAGATTTCCCTTTCTAATTGTTTGACTTCTAGCTATCCTCCTGCTACCATTCTTAATAATCTTCTGTTTATTTCTTGTAGATGAAGGTTGTGGAATTTATGCCTCTTGTATGGGCTCTATTTTGACATCCGTGCATTCTATTTTGACATCCATGGGCTCCGACTCTTCTTCATTTACACCTTCTCTCACAACTGGATATTTATAATTTTTATATGATGGAGTAGCTTTTGGATTTGGATTTTTCTTAGGTTTCACTAAATCAACTTCATAACCACTGAGGAAAAGGAAAGTTTCCCAATCTCTGTTTACTTTCTTCAATTCCTCCAGCACTAAGATTTTAATCAAACCATGGTGAAATATTGATGTCTCACTGCCTTCAGCCCTAGCTTGAACCTTATTAGATATCTTCCCTAAGCTCATAAAAAAAAAGAATGGAATATCAAGGGACTGCTTACCAGTGAAATTTAATAGGAACCTAAAATGATACAAATAAACCATATGAAACCTCCCCTCACAAGTAAAGTACTTCTAGATCACAAAAAATAGTTTGGAATAATTTTCCTTCATATAACTCCTTGGAATCCTAGATGCCATGTCAACTCCAATGTGTTATGGTTTAACAAACTCATAACAACTCTACATCTTGAATTTAGTGGCTTTAAACCACTTTTCACCCTCTCTTGGTATCTCTGTGGCCTAAGAAATGGTATCAGGTGATGCTATGAAATTTAAAACCCCCACCTGCAAAGTTGTACCTGTAAATTTTACTACAAAATCCTTTGATATTTGAGCATGAAATCCTTGAATCTTTTGACAAAATTGTAGGCATTTGACATTACTGAATTCTTCCACAAAATTGGGGTCTTCATTTAATAACTTGAGGTCCATGGGATCGTATCTCGCACAAGAGCCTCCCTTGTTGACTTTATTATTCATATCCATCCTTTCTTATAACCACGTTGTCTCCTTCACTATGACACCTGCAAAGAGAAAAAAACTAAACATCAAGCTGCTAGAGGTGGGAGTCAGCTTCTCAAAGATGATGGTGGGTTGTTGCATGCAACACTCGAATAATAGATGATAGAGAGGTTCCTTGATATGAGTTTAAAAAACAGAATTTGAAACTGGGGATAATGGTTCCAATTGTGGGAGTGAAAGGTAATGATGAGGGTATTTATGATTTTACATGCTTGGATGCTTATGATAACGAATTAGATGATCTCAACTTTATCCCTAACCACTAGAACTTTAAAAACTCATCATCTTCTATTTTTATGTAGAAAAACATGATTCCGCAGTGAAGACAATTATAAACCTGGAAGATTTGCTACAGAATTATTAGGTGATTCCATAGGGAAATACACCATTCTACAGTTATATTCGCTGCAAAATCATGAAAAAAAGACAGGTTTCATTAATTTGATTTGAAACCATGCATGTGAACCTAAAGTGGAATTTTGTGGATATGAGTGACATGAAATGACTAATGGAGTGTTTTAGACTTAGGATAAAGGTTTATTCCATGGATTCTTCATCAATTTCATGAACCAACCTATTAATACAAAATGAAACCTAGGTGAGTGACCCTATCAATAAAAATTGAAAATTTATGTGTGATAACAGTGGCTCGACTCGAGATGGTGTGCCCCTATGGTAAAACAATGAAATTGTAGTTTCAGTGCCTTATTTCAAGGAAAAAAAAATTTTCTAAAATTTATGAAGACTTCTTCAAACTATTATGTCCTTATCCTTGTGCTCAAGCTTGATGATGAACTCATATTTATTAGAAAAACACCATAACAGAAAATGGAATATGTACAATGGAGTGGAATGCAATAAAAGGAATTAGGAGTAATAATGCTTTAGAAACCTGCCATTGAGAGGTCGTCCTCCACCGAGATTTCCATCCATCTCCTAAAGTAGAAAAGTGTTGTTGCCATGATATGCAGCTATCAAAAATGGCCCTTTCCATATGTTCTCAAACATTCCATGCTTCCCATTTTCTTCAATTCTAGCTTCCCATTTCAGAACTACACCTTGGATCTAGAATTTTTCTTTTTTTGGTTTTTCTGTCAAAGGTTTTCTTCACTCCATTTGTGATTATTGATGGCTATCGTACACCTCTTATCTTTTCTCTTGTAAATATATAAGATGGTTTATTCTCCTTTGGATATAATTTGGCTTCTCTTTAAGTCCTTGTAGCAGTTTCATTACAGGAACTCCCAAAGAAGTGGGAAAAATAGCTTCAGCTCCATATACTAATTCATAAGGAGATGTACCAATGGATCAATTTGTGAATACTCTATCATCCCATAGAGAAAACTTCAACTTTAGATGCCATGATCTCTTGTTTTCTTGTAGAACCTTTTTGATGATCCTCACTATGCTTTTATTTGATGATTCTGTAAGGCCATTACCTTGAGGGTAATAGGTTGTGGAATGTCCAAGTGTAATATGATACTGATGAAAAAACTAATTATATTTTTGGATTTAAGAGATTCTGCATTATTAGTAATAATCTTCATAGGACAACCAAACCTAGACAAAATATTGTTCTCCAAGAATTGAATGATCACTGAATCAGTAGCCTGTCTTGTTGGGATTTCTTCGATCCACTTAGTGAAATAATTTGTGGTTGTCAAAATCCAGTGATGCTACCCAGCGGATGTTGGGTGTATTTCGCCAATGAATTCCAACCCTCATTGCTGGAAAGGAGCTTATACATATATTGGTATCAAAGGTAAAGGAATCAACTTCTTCTTACCATAAAAAACTTGGCATTCATAGCATGCAACGATCTTCTTGTAGATTTCCTTAAACATGGTAGGCCAATAATACCATTCCCTGAGTTTCTTGTTGGTTGTGTCTTTCCAGTAATGGTTTCCTCCACAATACCCCTTATGGAACTCCTCAATGAATTTTTCAGCCTCATCTTCCAGCAAACAATTCAAAATAATTCCACCAGTATATTTCTAATACATTTTTTTATTCAAAATGTAGTATCTCAATTATTTCAGCTTCACAAACCTTGACTCGGACTTAGTCAACTGAGGAGGAGATTTATGATGATGTAGGAAAAATATGACATTTATGTACCATTAAGACAAGATGAATTTCTCTTCAATAGGGACCAATTCTTCTTCTTCTATCTTAATGGTACATCGGGACCACAATTGATTTGTCTTTCTCCTCATCAAAATAAATATCCATCTCCCTTTAAAAGGTTTCCCCTACATTCATCAAACCAAAAGGCATCTTGGTGTACATGAATGTTCCCCATGGCATGGTAAAAGCCATTTTCTCCCGGTCTTCTAGATGTACCAATATCTTATTATAACCTAAAAAGCCATAAATCATGGACATTCTTTGAAAGCCAACAATATTCTGCAAAATATGATCCATCTTGGGAAGAGGGTAGTTGTCCTTAAGATATGCCTTGTTCATATTTCTAAAGTAAATACAAATTCTAATATCACCACTCTTCTTTCTGATAGGTATTAGATTAGCAAGCCATTTTGAAAACCTTATAGGGACAATGATCTTTGCAACAAAAAATTTCTTAATCTCTTTCTCAATCAAAAGCATAAGGAAAGGATTGATTCTTCTCAATTTCTTCTTGAAAGGTTTTTCATTCTCTTTGATGGGAATAGTATGTTGGATAATGCTAGGATCATATCTTTTTAGATCATCATAGCTGCATGCAAAAAACCCAATATATTTCTTCATCGTATCCACATATTTATGTCTCATCTCGATAGAAAGAAACTTAGAAATTTTAACCATTTTAGGCACTTATGTTGTACCAAGATCACAATTCTACACCTCCTCACCATCATACTACATTCTAGGAGATTTGAAAACATCATTTTGATCAAATAGTTTCTCAAGGGAATTAAAGCTTTTGGGAACACAATTTTTTTTCAGATGCAAGGCTTTAGGATTGACCTTAGTTTTAGCAAACATATTTTGCTGATCTACTTGGATATTCTCAAACTCCTCCTTCAATTCAAGGAAATTTTGGAGTTGTTGATCATCCTCAAACACTTGCTAATAAATGATTTTGTCAGGGATTGTTGGCCTATGTTTTACCTCAACCTCATATTTCTCACTAGAATGAGTAGGGAAGGCAAATAAACTTGTAGAGAGAATTAGAGAGTCAACTACTGAATTTTGGTCTCTACTTTTAATAATGAAAGCATATTCTTAAAAATTCTCAAGCATTTCCATGATCAATTTTCTGTATGCCCTCATCCTTAAATATTTTGTTTGATAAGATCCTTCAACCTGCTTAATCACTAGCTCTGAATCACCACACACTGATATCTTTTTGGCGCCTAATTTTTTAAGAATCTCTAGACCCAAAAATAGTGACTCATATTCTTCCATATTTTTTGTGCAATCAAAGTTAAGTTTGAAAGAGAAAAAATTACTTTCATCATTAGGAGTAGTGATCCATATCCCTGCTCCAACCCCCTCTCTTCCAACATAGCCATCAAAGTGTAAAAGCCACCAACCTTCTCCTTTTTCCTCAACACATCCATGATTTTATGCTTTCTGATTTTCTGTTTTTTCTTCAATTTCTGCCTCATCAATGAGTTCATTGTATAAAATTGATGACCCCAATTCAGTTTCAACTACATAAATAGGAAAATTTTGAGGCTTTTATTTACTACCTACCATGTCGGCCATCCTACTTGCCCTATACAACCTCCTTTTCTCACCAAAAACCGGAATGGTGGCATATGTCATATCCATTTGCATAGTCCCTTTAATTTTTTCTGCCCAATATCTGAATAAAGGCATACTAAAACTTCGAGGAATTTCAACTACCACTATGTCCATCACCATTGTTTTAACAGGTACTTGTGTTAGGCTAACAACAACATCTTTAATAAGACCAATGCATTGCACTCTCTTGGAGTCAAATGGAAAAAGATCGTTGTAAGGTCTAGTGATCTCTAAACCCACCCTCTCTATAGTCAATTTAGGCATAAGGTTGTGGGAAGCACCCGAGTTTAACATGGCATTGTGCAAAGTCATATCATGAATATTTAGACTTACATAAAAAGGAGGAACCTATTCATTTTTTTCATCTTCTACCCTTGGTCCTAGGAAAATGGTGGGATGATTTTCTTGTAGATTGAGGATGTCTAAAGGTCGAGGCTAAGAATTTAACATCTTGACAAATTTTCTTCTATATTTAGTGACCTTGATAATTTGGCCAAAGGGGACTGGAATTTTTATTTTTGAGATCTCATTTTCAAAACTGAAAGTAGTTGAGGCTTTTTCAACTTCTTTGACATGAGGTGGTTGTGATGTATCCTTCTTTGGCTCAGCTAGTTTAGGAACATCTTTCTTTGGATGAGTTTTTTTTTTCGTAATGGGGACATTCCTATTTCTCAGATTGTATTGTTTTTGCATTTCAAAGATGGCATGTTGATAACCCTTTAGGTAATCAAATTGTCCCTTATCCCTCTCCAAATCATGACTAGACTCATCATGTTCCTCTTTCGTTAGAAACATCCCAAACATGTCCTCATCTAAGAAATGAATAATATCCTCTTGGAACTTAGGTTGAGCTTCCTCTTCATCAAGTAAATTCTATTGAAAGGGAGGCCTCACTTGTGTGTCGAGTTGATTTATGTTTTCTCTTTGTATTTGCTGATTTTGAGGCCTCCTAAATTGTGGATTTCTGATATGTGTATTTTAATGTGCAGGAGGAAAAGTAGTGGCTCCAAGAACAAGTCTATCCATGAGATTTTCCATGGTCTTCTTCATCGAGTGAAACTTAGCATCTGAGGATGAAGAAGGCTTCTCCTCTTCTTTCAATTTTGTTTTTCCCATCTTAGACCTCTTGGAATTTTCCATGTTCACCTCCAATTTCACTGCATCATTTTCAATTTCTACTAGAGAAGAAGATTCTCTTTCTCTTAACAAGATGGAAAAATCATAATCAAATGCCTCTAAATAGTGTAATTCAGAAGCTCCTTGAGGAGGTTTAATATTAGTTGGCATGGAGTTATAGACCTTGTTAAACCTCTTAGGGAAGTCTTGGACAGATTCATCTAAGGCTCCTTTTAAATTGTTATACTCAGTGAAAGCTTGTACTAGATTTACCTTACTCCCCCACTTAGTCAAAAAACTATATTATAGCTTATCCCAATTCTTCAAACTTGCTGGAGCTAAGGCCTTAAACCATTTTCTTACTTTGACAGTGAAACTCTGAGAAAATAATTTCCTTTTTACATCCTCATGGTCTACCTCCTCTCTTTCAAAGAAATCATTAAATTGGTCTACATGTTCCTCGATCGATATTTATTCTTCACTCCCAAAGGTTTTAATTCTAGTTGAGTATCCATCTATGAGGTCATGAAGGAAACCCGGGATGACAAGTGGAGCATATCTTCCAGGTCCAATAGGAGGAGGAGGAGGAAAAATTCCATCCATGATGACAAGGACTGTGGTATGTGGAAGGACAATAGATGAGGTTTAATTCTAATTTTTGGAAAACACAATAGGTGAGGTTGAACCGTTAGGAGATGGTGTAGATGATATTTGAAGTCTAGTTCTAAATGAACTCCATTCAGGCAAAGGTATACCATATTTTCTCTTCAACAGAAATTCAAATGGATCGAACAGCTTTAAATTTTCAAAAGACTTTGTCTCTAACAACAACTCTGATGTGATTTTTTTCTAGAATTATTCTTTTTCCTCCTTAGATAGTAGGGATGATGTGTCAATGTTAGTATGAATCCTTTGTCGAAGTGTACGAAAAAAGACCACTTTAGCTACGCATAACTAATAGCCCTAACATCAAATGTGCCTGCCAATATCTTCAGATCTGCAGTTAGTTGATCAAGACAAGAGCTGCAAAAAACCATATCTATGCATAGAAAGACATTAAACAGCAAAATTAAGGGTTTTCTCCATACATCCAATAGAAAAGACAAGAACAATTCTTTTTGAAAGAATTTTTGTATTAAGGGCACCTAGGAGGAAAACAAGAAGGCGTATCCAATTCTCCTCAATGGGATGGGTTCTTGGAAGTCCTCAGCACTTCAAATCTAGAATCTCTCTCTCTTATTGGTGTAGAAAACCCAGACAAAGATAGAACTCAAAGGGAGCTCATACAACAAATAATGTAGAAAAATGTGACCAAGTGTATAGATCCAGAGTGATCTAATAGGCAACAAAAGGTGAAGAATGGTAGGAAAAACCCTCCTATTTATAACAAAATATTGGGTCATTCTAGATCTTGGTGCATGATTAAAATAACATTAACAAAATCTAGATCCACCTTTTATGGAATATTTTATTATATTTGTTGGAGGGAAAAAGTATTTGACTTGGGTCAAATCCCTTTATTTGTGAATAATAAATAAATAAATGATTTATTTATCATTTTAAGGAAGTGGTTGAAAGACAATCAAATAAATAATGATTTATTTAATTATTTATGGGTGATTTAGTCATATTTAACAAGGAATATTATTTAAATAAGATTTAAATAATTATTCCTAGAAAATAATAAGATAAATAAAGATTTATCTAATTAATTTCTTTGTTTTGGGTTAACCATGACCAGGAATAATAATTAAATTATTGTTTAATTAATTATTCCTTGAGGAAAATCAAACAAATATAGGTTTGTTTAATATTTCCTTTTGGGGTTTCCTGTTTAGACCATAAACAACCTAATAAATGTGTTTTATTAAGTTAATTTACATAGTGAAAGAAATTTTACTTAGGGTAAAATTGGTCTTACATGGTGTACTTGGGTCCATCTAATGATAGTAGGTTAGATGACCAAAAAATGGTGTAACAGATTTCCCCCCAGCATGCGAGTGTTAGGAGAAAATCATATGACCGAAGTACGTTGTAAGAACTCAATCACCAGACATCAAAAGGGAAGTCAGAGAAAGAAATGTAAGGTAGACTAATGTGCTGAAGAACTAGACCCTGAGGAGACGAGACTTACAGGTGCAACAAGTCTCTTTTTATGAGAGGGTACTTGTGCTAAAGGCGGCGGGGGAGGCATACCTATGCCCGCCGAGAAAAAGTACAAAAGAATAGTGTGTCCAGTAAACAAGGGACCGAACTATAAAGTACAGCCGGCATAAACATGAGCCAAATAACAATACAATGAGGGATCCCATATACATGTTGTGCCTGGGATAACAGCCAGGACTTATACAATAATATCTGAGTACATGAGATACAAATACAACCCAAATGCCCCCTATAAGCGGGGAAGGGCTCACAAAATCTGACTGATACATGCAAATCAAAGAGGTGCTGTAAGTGGCTAAGGCCAACATCATCAAATATATGGAGCTGCATCGAAGGCTGCAAGGAAGAGGTCATCCGGGCATGTGGGGGGCTACCTGCAGGGCCACCCCCTCATGAGGGTTGAGACATCTCACACAAACCCGGGAATCACCAAGAGCTGCTGCTGCAACACTGAACCATCAAGTATACAGATCTCGAGCATGCTGAAAGGAGCTGGAGTGGAGAAACAATCAAGTCAAAGGAGAAGCAGAGATCCCTTTGCCTGATCCAAGGCACCGAGCAAGAGTGGAAGCTGGAACCAAGGTACACTGCCCTATAGACCTGTCTTCTGGAATGAAGGAGCTAATGTCGACAGAAGGAGGTCCGCCATAGGTGAGGCAATGAGATATCCTCAACTAAGGTACGAGAGAAAATAGTAGAGCAACGGACAGACTAATACCAATGATTATGATGAAATGGAGGGGACTGAGTAGTGAATGGACGACTTCCCTTGTTAGAGCATAAAGGGCATGAATGACATGGCAGCGACTGACACAATATCATGAGGGATAGGGGACAGTGGGACTGAAGGCCATAATGTGCGACACAAGAGAGGGACCAAGCAATGAAGGATGGAGGACTATGGCGGGGTACAAAGGGACTCGGGATAGACTCCATGAATGCGATGATGACTCAACTTGGATGCTCTAAACAAGGGTGACTTGATGGTGTTGCCACACAGTAAAGGTCCAATGGGGAACCATGAAAACATGAGTACAAGATGGTAACTCATGACGAACATCAACACGAGCATAGATAAGTATGGAGGCAAAATGGTGCCCCTAGTATGAGTATTGCAAGTGAATAAATTCAATTTTGAGGAGGGTTATGGTTGAGGGGCATAGGTTCCCCCAAGCATGGTGTGGTCATGCCAAAATGTATTTAGAAAAGGGGGAATATAAACACATTTTAATGATGTGGTGCGCCATTTGTTTTCATTATGGTTATGCAGTTTTGAGAAAGGGAATGGAGGATTACCAATCTCTTTTGGTACTGCATATAGGAAGAAAATGGACTTTAATTTTCTGGGTTGGCATACCTGGTATCACTATTCCAAAGAGAGGAGTTGGAGATAATGAACTGATGCTCTCGTAGAAAATCTATAGGTTGGTCAACAACAATGTCTAAGAGATGGAGTTGCTGATGTAAGATGAAGGAATGATAAGGGGTATCATCCTTAGAGTGATCTGATGTGATATGGGACTCTAGAGGTTCTTCTAAATGTGGAAGAATAATGGTACTAAAGTCGGCACAACCATATACACTAGAAGAGTTGTGGAGAATTACTTCTCTTGGTCTCTCGAATGTGGGTGCCCCCTTACCCAAACATTGGGTTTCAATGTAATGGCCACAAGGGGTATGTGGTGTAAACGCATGGGTTCGATGTAAGGGGGAATAGAGAAAGTTAGGGGTGGGGATTTTTTCCATAATTTCGTCATCGTGATAGAAGATGGGGTGACTGGTGGATTAAAGACCACCTGACGTGGCGAAGCTACCTGAATCATCATCATGAGAAGAGAGGGTCACATGCGCGTCGTCACAAGGGGTGACAGAAGAGTAAGAAGATAAAGGATCTACCGATGTTGAGCCCAAGGTGATCGCTAAAGGAAGGTCAAGCGAAACAACAGGGGAAGATTGAGATGGAATGTTCCCTGAAGGTCTCATGGATGATGATAGGTAGAAAATGTTGGACGACGACTCCGTCATCTCGACATCAGGAGGGGGAATGTCAATGGGAGCAGTCATGTTTGGTAGTTTTGCCAAAGAAAAATGCGCAAATAGGGTAGAGGTGGACTCATTGCGCTTGGCCTCAAACTGGTGGACCGTGACTAGAGAGGTGCAGAAGTCCTCGAGGCGGGGACAAAGGTGGGTGTAATGGCCATGGAGATCACACAAAGCACAGGGGTGGTTGGTGTGAATAGTCTTTGGGTTCTTGGCTGCGGTCGCAGAAGGAATAGAGGCTTCCGGGACCGTGGACTCAGGGAACGCGACATTAACCATGGGGTTGAGATGAAGCAATTCAGGACAGGTATGGGTGGCGTGACCAACAACATCACACAAAGCACACTGGATGGTATGATGTGGAGGTCGAGGAGGGGCCAGGTTTGTTGAGGCAGCCTTGTCCTTTGATGCCCCCTTGCGAGCTTTGCCCTTCTTACCCAAAGCGGTCGCAACAGGATGTGGTTCTTGTTGAGGTGACTGAGGCACTATTGCAGCGGGAGAAGTCACGGGGACCGGTTGAACCGGGTTGAAAGCAATATAAGTTTTGGGTTGACCAGGTAGGGTTGCAACTGGAGGATCATGGTACCAGACGGGAATCCCAAGGGTCAAGTTAGGAAGAGAGAGGCTGGCCATGACCGGTACCGTGGACACTCCTGGTGGGGGAGCTAGGAACGGTATCTGACCGGAGGGGTAATGGCCAGGTGGGACGGCTCCTAAATGGTGAAGGCTTGGAGGAACCGTTCGAGGAGGGTAAAGAGGCTCATGAATACCAGCTGTAGGTGAAGGGCTAGGAGTAGGTTGCGGAGAGTGTGGTTGCTAACTAGCCGAAGCAAGTTGCTTGAGAGCAGCCCGAGACGATTGCATCATGCAAACATTCGATGAGCTGGGGTCGGAGATAGGAGGAGGAGGAAGACCAGGGAAGGTGCCAAGAAAAGAGGAGTCTTTGTAGATGCCGGGAGAGACACTGGTCAAGGAATCGACTGTTTGCTTATTGGCTACAGGAGAGATGGTCGTCTCAGGGGAGGTCTGATATTCTGGCTGATGATATGTCAACTGGTCAATGGTGACTATCTTTCCATTATGAGGGAAAGACATCTTGTGGAAAACCGCGGATGGGACAGCAGACATGGCATAGGTGTAGCTCCGCCCTAAGAGAATGTTGTAATCTAGAGGAGCGTCGATGACTTCAACGTCAACGCAAACAGTCTTGCCCGCAAGAGTGATAGGACAATTACGGAATAGGCCAATGGGCTGGGAGGCATGGCCATCCCATGCTCTAAGGGTGATCGTGAAAGGGGCCAACTTAGGAGAACCGAGTTTTTTCTAAACTGAAGCGGACATCACGCAGGTGGATACCCCCTCATTAATGATACACTGAGAAACGTTAGCGTTCCAGATTTTGACTGGGATTTGGAAAGCGACGGAAGCAGGAAGAGGAGGATGTTCTGATTGATGGGCGTCGAAAACAATCAATTGGTCAGCAGCAGGATCTACAACGCCCACGGCAGATAGTAGAGCCTTCTTTTGAGAAGGGCACGACTGGAGGAGTTCCAATGTAGAAATGGCAGCAGGAGACTGCGCCAAATCATCTACTATGCTATACGACTGAGCAGCTCGACCAGAAGCAGCATTTCGGCGTAATGGTCCTTTAGGAATCTTGGTATGAACCTCAACGTTGGGTTGAGGGATAGGCAAGGGACCATTGGATGTTGAAAGAGGCTCTGTAGAACCTAAAGAAGGTGACTCGGGGACAGACGGAGCGAGAGGCTTGGGGTACTGAGGGGCCCAAGTTTGAAGGTTAAGGTCGACGGTTGGAGGTGGAGCAGAGTTCATCATGAGGATCTGGTAATTGGAGGAACCAGAAGGGGAAGGTTGAGTGGCCACCTATCCGTCAGGTGGTTGGGTAGCCACGAATCCCTGTTTTGCATCCACCTGCGCTTGAGGGGGCGGTGACTGCTGTTGCAGGGGTTGAGAAGGCAAGGGAGGCGGAGGTGCTGATGCTGGAGGAGCTGGAGCACCAAACTGCAGATACGAATAATAAGGGGGTTGGGTAACAGTATGGTGAGCAAAAGGTTGGGCCAAAAGAGGAGGTATGTTGTATCCTGGATACGTGCTACTAGGAGGGGGACAAGTGCGAGAGGTGCTGCCCCCTCCCCCGGGAAAACCATAACCCATGGGAGGTTGGGCATATGGATGAGAGAGAGCTCCAACAACACCGCCGGCGGCATGAGGTGCCCCCTGTGCGTTGACACCATCGGGTCTGGGGAGATCAGGTAGAACGGTATAAACATAACCTGTCTGAGCGTAGATCAAGTCATATTTTACGCCAGTTGGAGGGCGGCTTCTTCAGTTTGGGGAAAATGCGACGCAACATCTTTCCCGATAGGAGGCAATAGAGATCTAAGGAACCAGTCCATGTAGACACGGTCTTTGAAAGTAGGGGATTGACATAAGCTCTTTCGTCTCTGCCATTCCTGGACATGATCGGATAGGTGGGTCGCAGATGATTGACAAAAATAAGTCAAAAGTTCGATACCAGTGTCATAACGAAGGGGAAGCTGGACGTAAGATAAAAAAGCCCGAGAAAGAGTCGCAAAGGTGGTATGAGAAGAAGGGGGCTGATCAACATACCACTTATAAGCCGCGCCTATAAGCGTTCGTTGGAATAACCGAAGATGGATAGAGTCATCGGTAATGGAGGTAGATGAACACCACATGTGGAAAGATCGGACATGATTTGAAGGATCTTCTCCAGCAAGGCCTTCAAACTTTGGGATGTCAGAAGGGAGCTTTGTCGGCATAGCGGGCCAACTAGCGTCATGGTGTATAGGGTCATTTGTCAACCAGTCCAAATCAGGAAGGCTGAGGCCTACCATGAAGGGGAGCAATGGCGCAGCCGAGGTAGTTCCTATGGCGGTTCCGCTAGTAGCTGTCCCGACATTAGGGCCGGGATTACCGCTAGCATTAGGCCCTGGACCAGACATAGTGAAGGTGACAGGGGGAGAACCGGAAGTAAAAGGAGAACCCAATGAATCAGAAGAGGAGTCAGAGTGCGGACTCGGAGGAGGACTAACTCGACGACGGCGGGAAGGAGTAGGTCGACCGATCGGAAACTGAGGGTGAAGGCCAAGAAGTCTCTGGGATGTACGCTTTGGGGGCGCAATGGTGACAACACAAACACAACACGAGGGGAAGAAGAACGATCGACAAAGGTAGGGAGGTGCAGAATCAAGTGATTACAATGTCGAAACAAGGACGGAAAGGTGTAGTGTCAATTGATTTTAAAGTCTTTGCCTGGTGGTGTAAACCAGGCTCTTCTTCGCTTAGGGTGAGTGTGTGGCGTGCGTTAATTTTAATTTTTAAACCCTTTTCATTTTGAGACCAAAAGAAAAAGTGTGCTGCGTAACTGAAAATGAATCTGCAGAGAACAGTATATAATGTTGAAATAACAGAAAATTAACAGCTAACAATGCATCAATCTAACCCAAAAAGGTGGGTCTCTCAAAACTAGTCTAACAGAGGGAAAAAAATCTAGTCAAAACACACTACAAAGAGGCCAATAGATCTAGGGTCGGAAGGGAAAGGGATCTAAAGGAGAAACCTGCTGAAAAGAGGTGCAGAATCACAGCCAAGAGGCAGAGGCAAGGTGGCTGGACAAAAAGGGGGAAATCAGCAAAACGCAGAAGGGACAAGGAGGAGGCCCTAAAGGTAGATCCAAACAAAAATTCAAGAGGTGATTTGAAAGGGAGAAGATCTGATTAAAAGGGATCTGAAAAGGAGGTATCAGATCTGAAAAAGGGATGGCTGAAAACTCTGAAAAATTAGACACTTACAGCAGCTAAAACTCTTCCACAAAAAGTGGAGGGTATTGAAGCGCTAGGGGGATATATTCCCACTTATTTGAGTAAAAAAGAGCAAGAATAGGTCTAAACAGGCGGAGACAGAGGCTGGAAAACCCTAACAGAAGCTTCGGAAAAACCCAGAAAAATTTCAGAAAAATGCCAGAAAAAAGTCCAGGTCACAGTTTTTGACCTGTTTTTCGCTCAGGTTGCAGTTTTTGGGCTGGTTTCTGTGACCTGAAGCTCCAGGACGCAGTTTTTGGGCCAAAAAGTGCGACCTACACTTCTGGCACTCTCGGCGGCAGATTTCAGAAAAAAAATGTCGTCTCAGCTGCGGCTGATGTCTGTCACCTGCACAATAGGGCCAGAAACACACAGAAGTTCAAAATTTTAATGTTTTGAGGGTTTTAGAGAGTTTTAAAGGTGAGAGGCACCATAAAAATAGGAAAAATAAAAATCTGAAGAGAAACCCTAGGGCTTGAAGTAGTTGGATATGCAGGAATATGAAAAATGACAGTGGTCGTAATTGAAAACCCGTGTGGAGTCGCCAATTGTTAGTATGAATCCTTTGTCGAAGTGTACGAAAAAAGACCACTTTAGCTACGCATAACTAATAGCCCTAACATCAAATGTGGCTGCCAATATATTCAGATCTGCAGTTAGTTAATCAAGACAAGAGCTCCAAAAAACCAGATCTATGCATAGAAAGACATTAAACAGCAAAATTAAGGGTTTGCTCCATACATCCAATAGACAAGACAAGAACAATGTTTTTTGAAAGAATTTTTGTATTAAGGGCACCTGGGAGGAAAACAAGAAGGCGTATCCAATTCTCCTCAATGGGATGGGTTCTTGGAAGTCCTCAGCACTTCATATCTAGAATCTCTCTCTCTTGTTGGTGTAGAAAACCCAGACAAAGATAGAACTCAAAGGGAGCTCACACAACAAATAATGTAGAATGTGACCAAGTGTATAGATCCAGAGTGATCTAATAGGCAACAAAAGGTGAAGAATGATAGGAAAAAACCTCCTATTTATAACAAAATATTGGGTCATTCTAGATCTTGGTGCATGATTAAAATAATGTTAACCAAATCTAGATCCACCTTTTATGGAATATTTTATTATATTCGTTGGAGGGAAAAAGTATTTGACTTGGGTCAAATCCCTTTATTTGTAAATAATAAATAAATAAATGATTTATTTATCATTTTAAGGAAGTGGTTGAAAGATAATCAAATAAATAATGATTTATTTAATTATTTATGGGTGATTTAGTCATATTTAACAAGGAATATTATTTAAATAAGATTTAAACAATTATTCCAAGAAAATAATAAGATAAATAAGGATTTATCTAATTAATTTCTTTGTTTTGGGTTAAAAATGACCAGGAATAATAATTAAATTATTGTTTAATTAATTATTCCTTGAGCAAAATCAAACAAATATAGGTTTGTTTAATATTTCCTTTTGGGGTTTCCTATTTAGACCATAAACAACCTAATAAATGTGTTTTATTAAGTTATTTTACATAGTGAAAGCAATTTTACTTAGGGTAAAATTGGTCTTACATGGTGTACTTGGGTCCATCTAATGATAGTAGGTTAGATGACCAAAAAATGGTGTAACAGTCAATACCTAGTCTTTGTAGGTCTAGTATTGTGTCAGTCATTTCATTTTCAATCTTAGACCTAAACAACACTTCTTCAATTTTATCATCAAATTTCCTATCTTCAGGACTTCAAATAATTTCAGAGGACAAAGCTTTTGAATGTGAAGCAATACCTGATTTTGAAGAGCTTCTTCCAATGCTTCTGAGGATCCTTTCTGGGTTATTCACAATTGTAGGTGGGTTAGGATCTGGATTTCTCCTTGTGTATCTCTTTCTCGAAGCCACCTTTAAGCATGAAGAACTTTAGTGGAGTCACCAAGGTAGTTTCTGAAACCTTGAAATGTTTTGAGCTCCTACTACCTCCAAGAGTTCAGTTTCATAGTTTAAGAAAAAAAATTAGGAAATATGTCTTCAGACTTTCGGAAGATGTACCAAAATGTTGTCTCTAAATTGGTACAAAATGGCTGCTCCACCAGGCAAGCTAGAGTAACTACTTCAAATCATCTTTTGGCTGAAAATTAGCCTCTTCAGCCTGAGAGGGCTCTCTCAAAGTAATTATGATTTGTCAATTATGATTTAATCAGATGGATAAATCTGTGATATTATCTTGGATGTGATTGGTTGCACGTGAAAAAGGTTTAGGGTTCACTACCATTGGGCTTATGGAGTGAGTGTTAGGAATTTCAATGACAATGTATCTCCTTGTGGAAGTTAAGGCTTGTAATGTTTCAATCATAGGACAAAATACAAACAAAAGTACTCAATAGCTTAATGTTCAAAGGAAGTCAAAGAATGAGAAACAAAAACTCTGAATAACTAAAAATCAATATATTGAAATAAAAATATTAAGACACATAGCGAAAAAGCTCATTGAAATACCAAAAGAATCTCAGGTGAAGAAGAAAAGCACAGTCAATGTATATTACTGATCATCCAAAACTTTACAAAGTGGTAGTGTCAAATAAGATTCTCTAACCCCTTCTCCTTCAAATTTTTTCCTATTAATAGGTTTTTTAAAATTACATTGGATCTGCCCATCTAGCTAGATCATTGAACCATAATCTTTGACACCTCACTTAACAATAAACTATATATCTATAACTAAAACAAACACCTAATGACTTTAGAATTAGAAGCCTATTAAGACTCTACATATTATTTATTACAGTCACTAACTGCATAAATGGATAATTACATCAATAATAGCCAAGTGCTCGAGTGGCACCAACCATAATTAAGACACAAATACCTCGACTAGATATAGTAACCAATTAACCTAATTTTAAGGAAAATATAATCATGATATTTGGTCATTGTCTTTATGCTGAGTCGAAAAAAATGACACCTTTGTCAAGGAGAAAATATCTTCTAGAGTGTTCCACTGATACCCTTTAATGCCTCCACGTGGTTGGATGACCTTCAATACACCTTCAAAATACCAAAAGCTGCTCACTGCAAAAAGATAGTGAAACATGCAGTTTCATAGTGTGATTTGGTAGCAACTCCCTTTCACCTATCTAGGTCAATATTTAGCCTTCCTATCTGATCTTGATATGTTTGTTGGACAAAGTAAGCTAAATACAAATTTTATTTGTAATATTCCCAATTTTCCACAAGATAATTGGAATATTAGAGTTCTTAATTTTCATAATTAATTAAGTAAATAAGGGGGTGGAGGCCCCCATTAACCCCATAGATGAATAAAATCCACTTTTGATGTGTGTATGTGGATATTTTAGATCTATATCTACATTATGGAGTATTAGAGGAGCTTCTTAAATGAAGGAAGAGTGGAGATCATGGATCTTTAATGGAAAATCATGAGGATCTTGGAGGAGGTCAACTGAGACATAATGCATTCAATGTAAGATCATAAATCACTTATGATGAGATATTGGAGGAAGTGGCACATATAATGCACACATGATGGAGAGAGTGGGAATTAAATGTAGACACGATGGATATCATAGAGGAACAACACAGTCTTCATGGAGGCTAGTGTCCACATGTATAGTGCAATTATGAGGTGGGCTAGGGCTATGGAAGGCCCACAACATATATAATGAAGATGAAGGCACAATAGAAGGCAGGATTTGTATTATTATTTTTGATTTTTTTAGATCTATATTTTTCATGTGACATTTCTATTCATGCTTATGCTACTTAGCTAAGTCTGCAGTGTTGTTTAGAACAGGGTTTTTCCGAGCAGAAATCCCACCCTTACCCATGGGGGACTTCGAGCGCCTACTCTGGGAAGGTTTCCATTGAGCTCCATTCATCATCAGGCTTTGGTGATATCTTCATACCGCTCTCATATGCTCATTCAACCATAGGAATAATGCATTCCTACATCAGGGTTTGAAAGGTGGATGTTGTTTCTAGCACTTCAGCTAGGAAATCGCTGGAGGATCCATCCTTTCTCCTTTTTCTTCAATATCAGCCTTTCAGGAGCATCACATTCATATCTAGCATTGAGGCCATCATTTCATACCTCCATGCAACAATAGTCCCCTCAAGCATTGCACAGTCCAGTCTTGCATATCTGAAGGAGGAAGGAAGTTTCCAATATTTCAACTGGAAATCCTGTGGGGAATCATCTCCTCACTTTGGGCTTACTATTTCCATCATCCGGGAGCTACATTGCAGCATCTAGAATCAATATATTGAGCCTCCCTCTCTGACAATGCAATTTTCTCTAATTGTTGTGCATTCAACATCTGCATCTATTGGAGGAGGTTGGAGGAGACACATCTTGAGATTTTGGCTTAAGGATATGAATGAGGGATCAATCCTCTATGCATTGAGTTGGTTGTGCTTCATTGTAGCCATCATTTCTTTAGTGCATGCAGTAGATATGCATACCCAACAATCATATTGTTGCAAGGCATAAGAAGGTGATTTTCCAATATTTTCATATCTGGAAATCCTTTTTGGGTTATCTTGCGTATTCCTCGTAGAGCCCATATCTAAAGTTTCAACATCATCAAAGCTCTAGATCTTCTAGACCTTCACTTCTATATTTTGTCGATAGTTGGAGTCCCGACATTTGAAGCAGGGACAAGACAATATTCCTTCCAATAGTCCATCAAATACACAGTCCCTCTTGTGGGATCATTCCAGGGTCATTCTAGGCCATCTCTTTGGCTTGAGTGTCTCATATTTTGAGCATCATCGTATTGTTTATCTACCTCCTATATAATAAAGTGGCTCAACTATTTTTCTCTATTTTATGGTGTATTTAGATTAAATGCTTACTTTTTTGCAGTTTCAACTATTGTGTTTCTGTATTATTGCATTCTCCCTTTTGGGATATTACATTATCCTCCTTTGATTTCCACCCAAACTGTGATTTTTTACAAAAAGTAACCTACAGGGATTTCGTAGCGAAATCTGGCCTTCAAGCCTCGGCTTCACGGAGAAATTTCCTAATTGACAGAGAAACACATTTTTTTTCTATTTTCCTCAAAATTTCACTTTAAAGTATGGAATTGATGGTTCTTGAATGCTGCAAAATTGTCAAAAATGTTTTAGGCCAACTCTTCAAGCTTTGGGACATTCATCTTTAGCAGTAGAAGGCTGCATCTCCTGAAGCTAATTTCTTATTTTGATTTTAAGTCCTCCTTTCTTCAGTTCTGACTGAATCATCTCCATTTGATCCTCTAATTCTTTAACCTCTCCTTTCAGTTTCTTCCTTTCAGACTGTAACCATAGTTTTCTTTTTCTGGTGTGTTTCATTACCCTTCTCAAAGGAAGTGTTCTTTTCAACAACTTTTTGGCATTTGTTAGTGATTGATCATTTACTTCTTCCTTGAAATATTCCATTAGTTTTTTGTCCACCTTTGCCTCATGTAATTCTAACTTTATTTAAATTAACTCTTCTTTGGCCTCTCTCAGTTGTTACTTTAGTACCTGTACTTCAGTTTTTTCCACCATCTTCTCTTTTCCTTCCCTTTGCACAAATACCTCTTCTGTTGCTGGGGAAAAGTCTATCATGTATCCTATGATAGGTTTCTCACCTTTTTCAACATCTTCTTCCTTCTCATTTTCCATGACGCCCTTTGCAAGTGGCATCCTAGTAAGTGGTTTCCTTAGCTGAAATAAGAAACCTGCATTTTCTCCTGCAAAATCAAGCTTTTTAACAATCTTACCTTTATTTCTCTTCTTTGTCATCTTCAATGTCTTCATCTTTGACAACTGGAGTCTCCTCAATATCTATAGCTTGAAGGGTGTCTTCAAGATTTCTCTTTCCAATTGTTTGAATTCTAGTTATCCTCCTACTACCATGCTTACTAATCTTTTTTTTGTTGCTTGTAGATGAAGGTTTTGGAATTTCTGCCTCTTGTATGGGTTCTGTTTCGACATCCATGGGCTATAGGATAGGCTCTACCTCTTCTTCATTTTCACCTTCTATCACAACTGGATATTTATCATTTTTATTTGATGGAGTAGCTTTTGGCTTTGGCTTTTTCTTAGGTGTCACTAAATCAACTTCATAACCACTGAGGAAAAGGGAAGTTTCCCAATATCTATTTAATTTCTTCAATTCCTCTAGCACTAAGAATTCAATCAAATCATGGTGAAATATTGATGTCTCACTACCTTCAGCCCTGGCTTGAACCTTATCACACATCTTCCCTAAGCTCCTAAACAAAAAGAAAGGAAGATCAAGGGACTCCTTACCAGTGAAATGTAATAGGAGCCTGAAATGGTATAGGTTAACCATATGAAACCTCCCCTCACAAGTAAATTACTTCTGGATAAAAAACAACAGTTTAGAATAATTTTCCTTCACATAAATCCTTGGAAACCCAGATGCCATGTCAACTCCAATGTGTTCTGGTTTAACAAATTCATCACAACTATGCATCTTGAATTTAGTGGCTTTAAATCACTCTTCAACCTCTCTTGGTATCTTTTTGGCCTGAGAAATGGTATCAGGTGATGCTGTGAAATTTAAAAACCGCACCTTCAAAATTATGCTTGTAAAGTTCACTACAAAATCCTTTGGTATTTGAGCATGAAATCCTTGAAGCTTTTGATATAATTGCATGCTTCTGACATTTTTGAATGCTTCCACAAAACTGGGGTATTCATTTAATAACTTGAGGTCCATGGGCTCGTATCTCACACAAGAGCCTCTGTTGTTGAATTTCTTCTTCATATCCATCCTTTCTTATAACGATGTTGTCTCCTTCATGATGACAACTGCAAAGAGAAAAAACTAAACAACAAGCTCCTTGTAGTAGGAGTCAAATTCTCAAAGATGATGGTGGGTTGTTGAATGCAGGAATTAAACAACATATGACAGAGAGGTGCTTTGAGATGAGTTTAAGAAATGGAATTTGAAAGTGGGGAGAATGATGCAAAATGTGGGAGTGAAAGTTAATGATGAGGGTATTTATGCTTTTGCATGCTTGGGTGATCATGATAATGAAATAGATGACCTCAACCTTATTCGTAACCACTATAACTTTGAAAATTCATCATCCTCTATTTTTATGGAGAAAAACATGATTCCACAGTGAAGACAATTATAAACCTGGCATATTCGCTACAGGATTGTCATGTGATTCCGTAGAGAAATCTGCCATTCTGTAATTATATTCACTGCAAAACTATGAAAAAACATACATGTGGAATTACTTTGATTTGAAACCATGCATGTGAACCTAAAGTGGAATTTGGTGGATATGAGTGACATGACATGATTAATGGAGTGTTCTAGACTTAGGATAAAGGTTTATTCCATGGATTTTTCATCAATTTCATGAACCAGCCTATTAAGACGAAATGAAACCTAGGTGAGTGACCCTATTAATAAAAATTGAAAATTTATGTGTGATAACAGTGGCTCCACTGGGGATGGTGTGCCCCTGTGGTATAACAAAAAACTTCTAGTTCCAATTCCTTCTTTCAAGGATTTTTTTTTTTCTAAAATTGATGAATACTTCTTCAAACTCTTATGGCCTTCTCCTCACGCTCAATGGATATAAGTATTATGCAATGGATATAATTATGTTGAAAACAATTTCATGAATTCCATGACAACAAATAGAAACTTTTGGGAGCTGACACGCCGGAAAAAATGGACAATGTGAGATGCTCTAGGGTTTCTCTCTATAATTTTTTGTTTGGTGTTGTCATTGGTTATGACTATGTGACATACAAGGATGACAAGAAAAGGTTTGTAGTTGACAAGCCCAGTACACTCCATGGAAATGGACAATTGATGCTTTGGTTTTGTTTTTCTGAAGAATGAGTGACCCTCTACTAGAGTTTGTTCTTAGAATCCACATATGAATGTTGGCTCTGCCTCATTAAATATTCCTTCATTTGAGCTCTAGTCATGTGAGGTGTCATGGTACAAAATTTGTACATTTATTCCAAAGTTCGTTTCTACGACAAGGGCTCATTAAGCCTAGGGATCTTACAATGGGAAATCTTTGTACTGGGGTCTGAGGTCTAAACTATGTTTTCTCCCTCTCACATGCTTATTCATTTTCCCCACCCTATTTATTATGGATTCCATGATAATCCCCCAATCCCTAAACTATGGTCTAGATGAAAGGTATACTGGACTGGACAAGAGAATTATTTAGATATTCATAAAAAATACCAATGGTAAGTCTTCCCTATTCTAGTCGAGGGATTCTGAATTGTTGGAAATTTTGTAACAAACCATGAAGAACAATATGGGCATCTATGAAATGTCTCAATTTATGTTATTTGAAGGGAAGATAATGTGTAACTCCAACCATATGATGGAATATGACATTTCATGGAAATCTACCAGTATTCTAAATCTGAGGCTCCATGCAAGAACTTCGAGCACCAAAACCCTTAGTGGATTTTTCTCTTTTAAGGATGCAATGCAAGGGAATAATTTTATAATCTCCATTTTATAGGATGCCTTAAATATAATCATATAGGATTCCTTAACTATAATTTTTTTTATAGTCTCCATTACCTTTCCTCCAAAGCACACATGGAAACCGCTTATGAGAGAAGGGATTCCCCCTCTTGTTCAATATGTAGATAGAGAAAAATCCATCCATAGGATCCACAAGCCTTGGTGGCATTCAACCCACCAAATATATGATAAATCCATGCTTTTTTTAAAAAACATAGTTTTAAAAGAAATAAAAATCATTAATATTAATGAAAATTCATTGGGAGGGATCTCAATACCTCATGTATTGCCTAAGGGGTGAGCTTAGTCAAGGCCTTGGGAAGAACCATGATATCTAATTTCTAGCTCAAAATCTCCTTGCATGATACCTAAAACACTAATATTGAATGGTATGTAGTCATTTAATCAACTCTCACTATATTATGAGAGGGACAAAAGGCCACAACCTCAAGGTCATGTGAGTTCCACTAAACTAGGAAACAATGAAGAGCATGCTTACAGGAGGCAATTAGAGAACTTGAGAGAAGAAGACAAGGAATTTGGAATATTGTAAGTAGTTTCTGAAGAATTCATTGAATGGAAAGCTGCTATGGAGGTGAGAAAATAAAATGGTCAAGTTGATCCAAACCCAGCCAAAAATGTAAGAATTACATGAGTAGACTATTTCATTTTTGATGTATATGATCTTTGAAGATTAGGATTTTAAAAGAACAATTTTAATATGAGCATGATTGTATTTTTGTAGGATGTGTAACTAATGAAAATTTATTTTTGTATCTTAACCCTTTATCTTCTGATTTCATGGTATCTCATGCAAACTATTTATTTTTTAGTAGAGTTCCCTGAGTCCTTGTCAATATTAACCAAAATAAACTCCATTTACTTCGGTAAAACATATTCATGACCCAATTAGTGACTCAATAACAGAGGTAAGATCTATGGTTGTTTATTTTTTTGTTTAATATTATCTTCTTATTCTATGGAATTTCACAAGAATTTGTTTATTGGCAGGGTCAACCACAATTGCTACCTTTAAATACAATATTGAAGGGGAAAAGCATTTACTTACATATTTTAACGGTCAAGTGAAGGTTGTAAAGGGTTACATAAAAAATTGAATCGAACTTTGTCGTGCCCAGTGGAGGAGACTTAGGAGAATGATATTATTTTGTGTGTCTGCAATTAATTTTGGTTGATCCTCATTATGAAATCAAGATTAAGCATAGAAGAAATCAATGTGATTATTTAGAAAATGCACTTAACACTTTTATATGTTGGAAGAGAAGTTACATTGAATTGATCAATGGTTGAGAGCAATGACATGGGAGCACTAGTTTCAAATGCATGGAAATGAAGTGTCGGCGAGTTCCAGGTGTGCTAAGGATGGAGTGAAAAGGTATGCTATGCAATTCCAATGAATTCCAAAGCGCTAGGGAAGTATACCAAGATGTGTAAAGTGCCAAGGTGTGCTAATGCATGCTAAGGAGTGTTAGGGACTGCCAAGGATACACAAGGGAGCACTAGGTGAAAATGCATGGAAATGAATGAATAACACTGTGTGACAGGGAGCGTCAGCGAGTTCTAGGTGTGCTAAGGAGAGAGTGACATGGCATCTTAGGAAGCTCTAAGTCATGTTAGAGTGACAGAGTGGCATGCGAAAAAGATGTGCTAGGTGCCAGGGTGTTCCAACGCATGGTAGGAAGTATAAGGGACTGCCAGGGAAATAGAAGGGAGCACTAGGTCAAATTAATGCATGGAAATGGATGAATAAGATTTTGTGATAGGAAGTTTCAGTGAGTTTCAAGTGCGCTAAGGAGGGAGTGAAAAGGTATGCTAGGCAGTGCTAAGGCATACTAGATGTAGAAATTTGCTGAATAATGATTAATTATCCACCGAGACTATCCTGGTCACATACTATTTGAACTTCATACACAACACATAATCTCTTCCACTCAATCAGCTTATCAGCTTTAGAATCATCACACATGCGGAAATAAAACAAGCGATAGCACATCAAATCATCATACACATTAACACGGTATGTATGGGGAAAGCTTATAGCTGAAAACCCCGCAGCTATTGTGTATATTATAATGGAGAAATCATGTAACAAACTCAGTACAATACTCCTCACAAGTACTCGGTACTTTCTCATGAAGTTACACACAATCTAGCTCAGTTTTGAACAGGTTACTGGTTCAAAACTCACCGCCAATTGCCTTGCCTCTATTGCGTGTTTCAATGCTATGGGATGGCCTATTTATATAGATAAACCACCAGCCTGAACTGCGCAATCCTCATGGGCTTACTCCACCTATCTGTGTGTTGCAAATAGCAACAGTATAGTCACAACTGATAGCTAACTCCACCCTTTCATCTACCTCTTTTACTGGTCTCCACTGAACTGATCATGCACTGTAGTGAACTGATGTGTTCTTGAGTTGAATAATGAGTTACTAATTAATGAATTAAATAATATTTAATTCACTCCACTCATAACTAATTGATTAGCTAGTTAAGCTAATCTCAACCAGTTCAACTAAAATAAACAGAACACAACTCCACTAGCTGTCTCATTAACTCCTCCAAACTTCTGCCACTGAAGTCCAACTGAAGTCAACCATGCATGATGCCATCAAACCCTTGGCAACCACGTGATTCCTCTGTCAGATGCATGAGCCACTTCTGTAGCTCGAACTGAAGTGCTCCAAGAGAGTAAACTGTTGTTTATAGTCTAAATATTATTAAGGGTAAATAATATTTGACTTCCCTGTTTTAAGGAGAGGCAGTCTAAAAATAGACTTCGACCTCTTTGACCTTAAAAATAGAGTCTCATCTATTTTTACCAACATGACACATACTTCAATAATCTCAAACTGGAATCCCCGAACCATGCTCCATATGTCTAAAAATAGACTTTGCGCCAGAATTTGCCTGCGGGCCCACTTAGTGAAGGCGACTTCATTTCACTAAGCTTCATCATCTTGCTGCATTTTCAACACTCCCTCTCAGCAAGATATGGATTATCTGCAACCCCTATCCTGCCTCTGTGGAATTCGAACTTGCTCCTGGTGAGCGCCTTCGTCAGGATGTCGACATCCTGATCCTCCGTGGGAACATATGAAAGCATCATGATTCTCTGCTGAACAAAATCTCGATATGAGTACATTACAGATGTCAAGTGTGTTTGGACCTATCTTTGAAATACTAAATTAAAGTTCAACTATAATCCCGGTTATCACGATCAGATCCTTTGTAGGCTCCAAATGCAACCCGAACAATCCGACGAGGATCTTCCTCATCCAAATAGCCTCGCATGCAGCCAAACTTGCTGCCATGTACTCGGTCTTTGCTGAACTGAGTGCCACGGATCTCTGCTTCCTGCTGTACCAGGAAAATGTTGTCGATCCAATGCTGAAAACTCCTCCAGATGTGCTCTTTCGGTCCGTTGGGCTCCCTGCCCAATCTGCATCAGTGAAGCCGGAAAGATTCGCTCCATCCTCCTGTCTATACCATAGACCATATCCTGATGTGCCACTAAGATAACGAAATACATGCTTGCCTACCTTCTAGAAGAGCTTGGTAGGCTTAACCATAGCTTGCGAAAGGTGGTTAACAGCATAGCATATATCAGGTCGTGTATTGACCAGATACATAAGCGACCCCACCAACTGTCGATGAACGTTGTCCTCCTCCTTTGACCATCCTCCTTCCTCAGCCGATGGGAAAATTATCACATGACTTGACCCCATGTTCAGAGCCTCTAGAATCTCCCGGGCAGACTTGCCCTGAGAAACAAACAGTCCTCCACTGCGCGGCCAAATCTCCAATCCCCGGAAATAATGAAGGATGCCCAGGTCCTTCATCTCAAACTCTCGTGCAAGATCCTCCTTGCATGAAAGTATCAACTGCTCGTCGCCAGTCAAAATCAGATCATCTACATGCAGTACGATGATCAACAGCTTCCCCTCCACCACAATCTGGTACAGGTTTGGATCCGCCTCACTCTTGGAGAATCCAAGCCCGGTGAAGTAGCTGTCTATCCGAGTGTACCAAGCACGAGGTGCTTGCTTCAGCCCGTGCAGTGCTCTCTTGAGTCGGCACACATGCGACTCACTGCTGAAGATCTCAAAACCTTCAGGCTGCTCTATGTACACCTCTTCCTCAATAACTCCATTGAGGAACGCAGTCTTCACATCCATCTGATGAATGTGCCACCCCATCTGCGCTGAGAGAGCAAGGATCGTACGTATGGAAGAGTACCTTGCGACAGGTGCAAAAGTCTCCTCATAGTCAATCCCCTCGATCTGTGAGAAGCCACGGGCGACAAATCTCGCCTTGTACTTCTCCACACTCCCGTCAGCCGCCTGCTTCACCTTGTAGATCCATCGCGAACCTACAACTGATTTCCCAACAGGTCTTGGGACAATCTCCCATGCACTGTTCCTGATGATCGAATCATATTCTTCGATCATGGCATCAACCCATGCGGGTTCCTCCACAGCTTCCTCAAAAGAGGATGGCTCTGTCACAACACATTGACTCAGAAGAGCCATGTATCCAGTGTACCGATCCGGTGACTGTCTCTGTCTGCGCTGTGCTGTAGGTGGTCCTACAACCTTCTCTGCATCCCGAGCCAGTCGCTCAGCTTCTGTAGTGCGCATGCGCCCTCTGATGGTTGGCGCTGCCTGGGTGGTTTCTTCCACCTCCTGAACCTCCTCTTTTGGCTGATCCACATCCGGAAGCTCCTCCTTAGGAACTAACAGCTCCTCATCTGCATGCAAGTGTAGCTCCCTCTCAAGCGAACACTGCATGGCTTTCTCCTCCTAAAATTTTATATCTCGTCGCACAACAGTCTTGCGACTGTCTGACAAATACACCCGGTAGTTGTGAGGTGTATCAGTGTACCCCACAAATATTCCAACCTCAGCAGTTGGATCCAACTTCCTTCTCGCATCCTTCGTCACATGCATGTAGACAGGAGAACCAAAAACCCGCAAATGGGAAATATCAGGCCTCTTGCCAGAATAAGCCTCCTCCGGTGTACTCATGCCAAGAACCTTGTGAGGACAACGGTTCTGCACATACACTGATGTATTGCATGCCTCAGCCCACAAGTGAAGGGTAGGGCTGATGGCCGCCTCGCCGTGACACCACGATCGTTGTTCTTCCGCTCATCACCGTTCTCTTTGTGGGTTGTAAGGGTGCTATGAGCTATCTCTGAATCATACGCATTCCAATTTTACCTTGAATTTAAGCGGAATGAATTCTGTCCAAGATTATCACTCATTAGAGCAATCACCTTCTTCCCCGACTCCTTCTCAACCAGTGCTTTAAACTCACAGAACTTCGCGAATGTATCACTCTTCTTTTGCATGAAGAAGATCCAGCACTTTCGATAGAAATCATCAACAAAGATCACATAATACATGTGCTTTGCTGTCGAAGCAACTGAGAAAGGACCACACACATCTGTGTGAACTCTCTCAAGGATCGTCATGGCGCGACTATCCTTCTCGTGAAAGGTGGCTTTCACATACTTCCCTAAAGTACACCCCTTGCACTGATCTGACTGCGCAAGGGTGCCCTTAGGAAGCCCAGTAGAAATCTGTTGTAGAATCTTCAAAGCTCCATGGTGAAGGTGGCCCAATCTCCTGTGCCACAGTTCGCCCTCATCATCCCGGCTCACCACTTCTCCCGCCTTGCATGCCATAGTTGCGCAGCCATCTACCTGCAACTGATAAAGGTTCTTGGTTTGAACCCCTATCTTCCGAGTCTCTCCAGTAGTCTTACTGCGCAGGAAGGCTTTTCCTTCGCTGAAGACCACATCATACCCCTTATCCTCCAACATCGCTACTGAAATCAGGTTCTTCTTCAATCTAGGTACATGCATGACATCCTTTAAGACAAAGGGTTTACCAGACTCCCTCTGAAAGGATACGGTACCGATACCAGTCGCACTGTATCTTCCGTCATCGCCCATCTCGATGTGCATACCCAAATCCTTGTCCTCCAGATCTGAGAACAACTCCCGATCTCCCATCATATGAAATGACGCACCGCTGTCCAAGAACCACACCGATCCCATCACACTTGAAACCAAGCATGCAATCAGTGAGAAGTCAAGCTCGAACTGTGAAGCCAAGGCTTCTCCATCTGCAGATCTTCCCGCTTGCTTGTTCTTCTTCTTCTTTGGACAATTGGTAGCATAATGTCCGTGATCATGGCAGTGAAAACACTTCACTTTCGCCATATCCTACTTCTTTCCCTTTGCACCAGAATGAGAGATTTTCTTACCCTTCCCTTTCTTTGCTTTGGCCACCAAAGTGCATTTTTCTTCATCAGCTCCCTTTGATGAAGATCCATCTCGAGTAGTCCTCCTTATCTCCTCCTGCATGAGATCCGCCCAAAGGCGCTCCCATCCCTGCAGCTTCTCCCGACCATTGACACTATCTTGATATGAGTGTCAAGCCTTCGAAAGACCAAGGAGAGCCAGGTCGACCATGTCCTCGTCTTCGACAGTCACCCCCACACTTCCCAGCTCATCTCTGCACTGAGTGAACTTCGTGAGGTATTTGGCGATACTGTCGCCTTTCTCCATCTTGATGTTCTTGAGCTTATATTTGAGCGCCAGCTTCCTTTGGTCACTCTTACTCTGGAATAGATCCGTCAAAGCTTTCCACATTAAATATGGAGTAGCCTTTCCATGCAGGCTGGACACAATATGATCCTTGACGCCCTCCAACAGGATCCTTCGACACTTCGCCATCTTCTTTTGCCATGCATCGACTTCAGCAGGATCAATGGGCTTTTGGACATCCGTATCTACGAACTCCTTCAGACCATTATCTTCTAATACTGCTTCCTACGATCCTTCCATGCAACATAATTCGAACTGCCTTCAAGAGCATATTCGAGTCGCAAACCATTGAAAGACATTTTCAACACTGGCACCAAGAAAACAAAACTGCTGCAAAATTTTGAATTCCACCTCAAAGCTCAACCGCTCTAGATCGTGAGAAAAAATTATTTCTAGCATAGAGATCGACTGCAAGGGGCGTTTACCAGACCTTTCACTTTCCGAAGAAAGATGAATCCGGAGGCTACCTGGCCCGCATGCAGACTCTGTCTACCGAAATAAGTTTGTAATCACTGTGATGATCAATCTCTGCTTCAATAGCTCCGATACCATGTAGAAATTTACTGAATAATGATTAATTATCCACCGAGACTATCCTGGTCACATACTATTTGAACTTCATACACAACACATAATCTCTTCCACTCAATCAACTCAGATCATCACACATGCGGAAATAAAATCAAGCGATAACACATCAAATCATCATACACATTAACACAGTATGTATGGGGAAAGCTTATAGCTGAAAACCCCGCAGCTATTGTGTATATTATAATGGATAAATCATGTAACAAACTCATTACAATACTCCTCACAAGTACTCAGTACTTTCTCATAAAGTTACACACAATCTAGCTCAGTTTTGAACAGGTTACTGGTTCAAAACTCACCGCCAATTGCCTTGCCTCTATTGCGTGTTTCAATGCTATGGGATAGCCTCTTTATATAGATAAACCACCAGCCTGAACTGCGCAATCCTCATGGGCTTACTCCACCTATCTGTGTGTTGCAAATAGCAACAGTATAGTCACAACTGATAGCTAACTCCACCCTTTCATATACCTCTTTCACTGGTCTCCACTGAACTGATCATGCACTGTAGTGAACTGATGTGTTCTTGAGTTGAATAATGAGTTACTAATTAATGAATTAAATAATGTTTAATTCACTCCACTCATAACTAATTGATTAGCTAGTTAAACTAATCTCAATCAGTTCAACTAAAATAAACAGAACACAACTCCACTAGTTATCTCATTAACTCCTCCAAACTTCTGCAACTGAAGTCAACCATGCATGATGCCATCAAACCCTTGGGAACACAACATTCTATACATCAGGGATGCATGAGCCACTTGCAGCCCAGCTCAAACTAAAATGCTCAGAGAAGTAAGCGAAGTTTATAGTCTAAATATTATTAAGGGTAAATAATATTTGACTTCCCTGTTTTAAGGAGAGGCAGTCTAAAAATAGACTTCGACCTCTTTGACCTCAAAAATAGGGTCTCATCTATTTTTACCAACATGACACATACTTCAAGAATCTCAAACTGGAATCCCCGAACCATGCTCCATATGTCTAAAAATAGACATAGTCTAAAAATAGTTTTTGCGCCAGAATTTGCCTGCGGGCCCACTTAGTGAAGGCGACTTCATTTCACTAAGCTCCATCATCTTGCTGCATTTTCAACACTAGAGGCTAGGGAAACATGCCAAGATGCGCCAAGTGCTAGGGTGTGCTAATGCATGTCAGGGAGTGTTAGGAGTTCTAGAGAAACACAAGGGATCATTAGTTTAAAATGCACGTAAATGAATTAATAAGAGTACGTGACAGGGAGTTTCAGTTATTTATAAGTGCGATCAGGAGGACTGACAAGGTATGCTAGGTAGTTCCAAGGAATGCTATAGTGCAAGGTGTTATGGTGTGTCAATGTGTGCCAGGGATTCTTAGGAAGTGCCATGGAGACACGAGGGAGAAACATTTCAAAATACATGGAAATGAATGAAGAGGAGTGTGTGATAGGGTGTGTGAGTGAGTTTTAGGTGTGCTAACGACGTAGTGATAAGGTTATATGCTAGGAAGCGCAAAGGAATGCTAGGGTGTCAGGGAATTTTAGGGAGTGGTAGGGTGTGCAAGGGAGTTGCAAAGCATGCCAAGGAATGCACGAGGTGCTAACATGTGCCACATAGTTCCAAGGGATTGTTAGACATGTCAGGCATTATGGAATGTCAAGATGTAAACTATGTTGCTTAGTTCTTTCATGACAACAGTTTGAGGTTGGCCTTGACTTGGTAACCTATAACTTGTTAAGTGGGATAAGACGAAATCAGGCATGAGTAGCCTAATATGAGTTATGGTAAGTTCTTAAGTGAATAAGGCACAATATAGTTGTGGTAATGGTAACTTGGTCAGGTTCTTGTAGTTGAGGCATGACTTGGTTGGGTTCCCAATTACCAAAAAAAGTAAGGGTAGTTGTGAGGGCATGATGTCTAAGAAGTGACAGGGCCTGCCAAGGAATGAAAAGGCATTCTAACACATGGCATGCATTTTCAATGCATGTTGAGGAGTGTTAGGGAGTGCCAGAACATCACAAGGGAGAACTAGGTCGAAATGCATGTAAATGAATGAATAAGAGTGTGTGTCAAGGAGTGTCAACGAATTCCACATGTCTCAAGGAAAGAGTGTGTTAGGAAAAGGTTAGAATAATTCTTGTAGGATGAAATCATATGATTAAAATAAGGGGTTGGACAAAGTAGTTTCGGACAAAGGGAGAATTTTGGTTGGGCACAACATTACAATTCCAAAGTCTTGGTTGGGTTTTCAAGTAAAAATAAGTAAGCCAATATACGAGGGCATGACATCTACAGAGTACCAAGGTGTATCAGGGAATGCCAAGAAGTGGTATCACATTCTAGACGGTTCCAAGGCATGATAGGTATGCTCTGATGTTTCAGGTGCCATTGTGTGGCGTGAATGCATGCTAGCGAGTGTGAGGGCCAGCTGTCAGGGAAGCACAAGGGAGCACTAGTTTCAAATGCATGGAAATGAAGTTTCAATGAGTTCCATGTGTGACAAGGAGGGAGTGATATGGTATGCTAGCAAATGCCAACACATGTTAGAGTGCTAGGGAATCATGCCAAGATATTCCAAGTGCCAAGGTGTGCCAATGTGTGCTGAGGATTTTTAGGGAGTGCTACAGAAACACAAGGGAGAACTAGGTCAAAATGCATGGAAATGAATGAATAAGAGTGTGTAACAAGGAGTGTTAGCAAGTTCCAGTTGTGCTAAGGCTGAAGTGGAATGGTATACTAGGTAGTGGTAATTCATGCCATAGTGTAAGGGTAGCATTAATCCGGACTCATGTAGGAACGCAATAAAATATAGAAATAAACATAAACATGGAGATGAAGCAGGAATAACGCTTCATTTAATTAATATCAAATACTGAAAAATTCTTATAGACAAAATGGAATATAAAATAGCCCAGGATATGGTAGCTTATCTCTAAGAAGAGATGTAGTGGTTACATGCATCCAAATTGTGTTACAATGAGGCTCAAGGGCCTTTTTATTATTGAACAATAAGAGGAAAACCTAAACAACCAAAAATATAACTTGAGGATATGTAACACCAATAGTTTATGGGCCCCGTTGGGGTTAGTTGGGAAACCAAATTCCCAGGATCATAACTTGGCCATGTTATCTTCGTTTGGCATGTATGATACCTTTTTTGAAATATTTCTCTGAGGAATAATTTTTGATGCGATTTATATGAGATCGCTTGAGGAATAATGCCCCAAAAACATCCTTTGGGGCCTAAAAATGGCTCTGCAAGTCCAAGACCTGAAAAACTGCTAAAAATAGTAAATAATAAAACTGATGAAACTGAATAGGTGAAATAGGCGGGTATCCACCAATATTGACCTGTATCATTCCTCCCCCCTTAGGAAGGAATGCTCCCCATTGCGTGTAGAGCCACCATGAGGTGGAGAAATTTATGTTGAACCTGGTCATTGGTGAACCACTTTCCCTCGTGAAGGAGTTGGCCTGATTTGACAACTCTGTATAGCTCGATCCTCTACTGGCATGTGTTATTAATATGTGTGTCCCTGATATGATCAATTGTGGCTTGTTCCATGCAGACTGGGTTTAACCCTGTTGGTGTGAGTTGTTCTTTCATGTCGGATGTGTACAATAGAGGTGGAAAGTAGGGTCGAAGGTGGTGTAAATTGAACACTAGATGTATTCCAAGGAATGGTGGAATACTGAGCCCGAAGGAATTGGACCCTAAAACCTTGGTGATGGTGTAAGGACCATATTGAAGTGGGAAAAGCTTACGGTGGGATCCAACGAGGCACTCCTTCTAAAAATGTAGCCATACTTTGTCTCCCATCTAGAATTTGTGTGGCACATGATGTTTATCATGGCGTTGCTTGTACTTAGCATCAGATCTATCCAATATGTCATGTACCTATTTATGGATGTGCTGAATACTCTCAATGAAGTTGTTCGCTTTGTCAGCTTCATAATTGACATGAGTCGAATTTTCCTGAGTAGTCGCAAATGGCATGGCCATTGGCTATGTCAATGGGACATAGTGGCTGGAATCCCAAGCCCACCTGAAAGGGGCTGTGTCCAGTTGAGATGTGGAGAGCCTAGTTATAGCTATGTTTTACATACAGGAGGATCTCATCCCATGTGCATGGATGATTTTATTTGTACATGTGAAGAATGTGTACAATCATCTTGTTGACGACCTTTATTTGTTCATCAGTTTGGGGATGGGAAGCTAAAGAACTTAGTGAGCTTGGTGTCCATAGTCGACCAAAGGGTGGACCAAAATGTATTACGGAACCTTCTATCCCTATACTGTGGGATCCCAAAGTGTGCCCACACTCATTAAAAGAAGAGTTTAGCAATGGCTTCTGCTATGATATTCTTCTTGCAGACCGCCATAGTGCACATCTTTGAGAATCTGTCGATGACCACTAAAACAGATTCATTGCCATGCTTAGTAAAAGGAAGGCCTGACATGTAATCCATGGAGATTGACTCCCAAGGTTTACTAGGGGTAGGCAACAGAGTATAGAGGCCTTGCTTCTTGATGGTCGGTTTGGAAATGGTTTCTTCTCGACCCCGAAATTCCCATCGACTTGACTGTAGCGCAATTCCAAAACCATCTTGGCATGCTTGCTTTAAGGAACAAAAAGGTGTCATAGGTGACATAGTGCATCTTGGAGGTGAAAATTTGGAACTTTCTTACCCTCCAAGTTCATCTTGTTTGTGTGGAAAAATTTTGGATCGCTTCTATAGAGAAGTAGCCAATCAGAAGTCTCGTGCCCACAAGATTTCAACTCGGTGGTTAGCGCCATGATCGATGGTCAGCTGAGGAATTCTACACCATTATTGGTGCTTCCCTTCTTGTACTTGATGTTCAAATGAAACTGTTATAGGTATGTGGACCACTTCTGATGGCGGTCATTCGGAAACTTCCCTTGTGTCTATATGAACTGCAGGGGTTGGTGGTATGTGTGGATGACCATTTCCTTCCCCAAAATGTAATTGTTCCATTTTCCACAATCTTGCACAATGGAGTACATCTCTTTTTCATAAATGGGATAATTTCAGACTGTGTCAGAAAGTGTCTCACTGTGATATGGCACCCAATGCCCTCGTTGAGAAATAACTGCCCCAATAGCATAGTCAGAGGCATCTGTATCGACCTCAAATGGTTATTGTAAGTCTGGTAATTTTGAGTACTAGTGCACACGAGAAGCAATGTTTCATATCTATGAATGCCTTCTGTTGAGATTCATACCAAGATAATTTTTATTTTTCTCCTCCCTTGGTGACTTGACTCAAGGGGTAAGTGATATGAGAGAATCCCAACATGAACCTGCGGTGTAAATTGGCAAGACCAAAAAAATTGGAGAGCTATGTTAGAGTGGTTAGGTATTTCCAATCTCGAATGAGTTGGATCTTGGCTGGATCCACATGCACCCCTCGCTCGTCAATAATGTATCCCATATACTGAAACTGGGTCATGAAAAAAGTGCACTTATCCAAATTGGCACACAACTTGTGTTGCTGCAGTGTTTGGAGGACCTGTTGGATGTGGTGGAGGTGCTCTTCCAAAGTCTAGTTGAAGATCAGGATGCAATCCAAGTACACCATGAAAAATGAGTTGGTGAATGGCCGCAAGATGTCGTCCATCAGCTGCATGAAGGTTGTATGAGAATTTGTCAAATCGAAAGGCATGGCCAGCCATTAGAAGAGGCCCTCCTTAGCTTTGAAGGTAGTCTTCCACACATCAGAGGGTTCGGTTGGTACTTGTTGATACCTAAACTTCAAGTCGATCTTGCTGAAAGATTCCCCCCCCCCAAGCTAGTCCATGAGCTCAATGATCCATGAGATTGGACACATATTTCAGAGTGTGATCTCGTTTAATTCTCGATAGTCAATATAGAGTCTCCAGTTGTCATCCTTGTTCTGTAACAGCACAATTGGGCTCCAACTAGGCAAAGAGATTCTCTTGATGTGTTCTTTCTGCAAAAAAATCTTGGATTTGCCTCTTGATTTCATCATTCTCCAGAAAAAGCATCGATATATCGTCCTAGGCAACAACACGCCTAGGGTCAGGTAAATGGAGTGCTTTACTTGATAGTGTAGAGGAAACCCTGTGGGCGAGGACAAAATTTATTGGTATTCCTCCACAACTTTGTACATATGCTACTGCCATGCTAGGGCACCTTGCTTGGAGGCTGCAACCACAATATTATTCTTTCCCTATTGACGAATCGTAATGAAAAAAAATTTCCTAGTTTGTGAAATAATCTTACTGCATTGCTTGACAGTAATCAAAGATATGGTAGAAGGTGGCACTACCTTCGGTATACTGTACAACCTATTTCCAAAAGTAATAATAATATAATGAGGCCTAAACTCATACTCAACATGTTGCTTCCACAAGTATGGTTGGCCTAATAATAAATATGAAACTTCAACATGAGCAATATCACATAATACTTGATCTATGAAGGTCTTGATTCTGTAGGGAAGGCATCACTACTGGATGACATGGAGATCTCTTCCCTGTTGAAGCCACCCAATGGTATATGGATGTGGGTGTTTTATGGTCGGTAGGCCGAAATGCTTCATGATATCTGCTGAAATGAGGTTCTTTTGGCTTCCTCTATCGACAATGAATTGTAGTGGAGAACCCTTCACCCACATTCGGGAATGGAAGAGGCGATCCCCCTCCTCTAGATCTACAGGTTTCTCCTTCTAGATCTTGGTGGTGGAAATGGTGGCACTGGGTTCCACATCAATAATTTTATTCCATTTTTCATTCACCTTGTCTTGTTCTAACTTAGAATCAGAACACGCATCTGATTCAGATACCTTCATCTCGGCCACCAACAATTGTTTGGCCTAACACTCATTTTTTTTGTGATTGCAACACTTATAAAATTCACACTTCCCTATGTCCTTATTTGGCTTTGTGGTGTTTTTCTTCGCTTTCTACTTTGGTGATTTTTCTTGAGTCATCCTGCTTTGGCTTTGCTCCTTGTTCTGCAGTTTAGGGGCACCTTTCCCTAGCTTCGGATTCGCGAATCCAAAGTCTCGCTTCTTCTCCTTAAATTCTTCTCGATCTTGGTGGAAGATGAAAATGTTGTGCCAAGTGAGGTAATGTCAAGGAACTCTATTTCCTCCTGAATGTATTTATGCAAAAAATTGTTGTACTTGAGCACCAAGTGTTTCTCTGAATATTTAATACCCACTTTTTTTGCAGGGTATGGAACAAATTCGTCATCTCATGCAGATATTGCGCCCTTTACTACCGCAGTGTGATCAATTGGATTTACTTATCCTAATAGCTCCCCACAGGGTAATATTGTTCCTTTATTCTAGCTCAGAATGAATTCCAAGTGGTTGCAGTTGAAAAAAGTGAGGGTTCTTCCTCACCCCTCTGTTCATAGTAGGTTTCCCACAAATATTTCACATGGGGGGTGGCTTTGAGGAGTGAAAAGTAATATTTTTTTGATCAGAGAAATAATGGACCAAAAAATAACCTTCCAGAAAATTCATCCATCTATCTATGGCATCTAAATATATTTGGACCTAAAATATGGGAATTTCAAAGTTTACTTGTACCTTAAAAGGAGTGGCGCCTCTAGAGTGCCTGCTGATGAAGATGTGCCACCGGTGGGTAGTCGTTGAAGGATCTGGCCAAATTTATCCATCATCGCATTCCTTTTTTTCTGGAGGGCCTCCTCAAGCAATATTTTATTGGGATCTCATACTCTCTCATCTTTATTTTCTTCTGCCATGGGAGACCGTGGGGGTTTGTGAAGTTGATATTGCAAAGGTTCAACCAGATCGAGCCCTAACTCATTATACCTCAACCTCATTGGGGACATGAGAAGAATGATTGAGAAAGAGCAGACCTATCTGATACTACTAATCCAGACTTATTCAGGAAAATAATAAAATACAAAAATAAAAATAAACATAGAGATGCAGTAGGAATAACACTTCATTTCATTAATATCAAATACTGAAAAAATATTATAGAAAGAATGGAAAATAAAACAGCTCAGGTGATGGTATATTATATATGAGAAGAGATGTGGTGGCTACATGGCTCTGAATTGTATTACAGTGAGGCTCAATGACATTTTTGTTATTAAACAATAAGAGAAAACCCTAAATAGCCAAAACCCTAACCTGAGGAGATGTAACACCAAGATTTTATGGGCCTCGTTGGGGTTATTTGGATAGCCAACTTCCTGTGGTCACAACTTGGTCATAGTATCTCTGTTAGATGTGTATGGTACCTCTTTGGAAATATCTAAGTAAGTACTATAGTTTTCGATGCAATTTTTTCATCATTTCTAAAGGAATCATGCCCAAAAATCATCGTTTGGGGCCTCTAAATAACTCTGGAAGTTCAAGGCCTAAAAAACTAGTGAAAATAGTAAATAAGAAAACTGTTGAAATCGACTAGGTGAAATAGGCTGTTGGCCACCAATATCCAATAGGATCAAGCATGCGTCTAAGATGTGCAAGGTACTAGGGTGTGCCAACTGTGCTAGGTAGTGCTATTAGTGTTATGGAAACAATAGGGATCACTAGGTCAAAATACATGGAAATGAACAAATAAGAGTGTGTGACAAGGAGTTTCAAGGATTTCCAGTTGTTCTAAGTAAGTAGTGACATGGTATGCTATTTAGCACTAAGTGATGCTAGAAATATAGGGCGCCATGTGCCGAAGATATGATAGGTGTCAGGGTGTGCCAACATGTGATAGGAAGTGTTAGGGAGTGAAAGGGAAACACAAGGGAGAATTAAGTCAAATTAATGCATGAAAATAAACAAATAAGATTTTGTGACAGTAAGTGTCAGTGAGATGTAGGTGTGCTAAGGAGGGAGTGACAAGGTATGCAAGGAAGTTATAAGGCATGCTAGAGGCTAGGGAAACATTCCAAGATGTTCCAGGTGCTACGGTGTTCCAATGCATTCCAGGGAGTGTTATGTAGTGCTAGGAAAACACAAGAGAGAACTAGTTTCAAATGCATGTAAACGAATGAATAAGAGTGTGTGTCAGGGAGTGTCAATGAGTTCTACGTGTCCTAAGGAGGGAGCGAAAAGGTATGATAGGTAGTGCTAAGTAATTATAGTGTGCTAGGGAGGCATGCCAAGTTGTCCCAGGTGCCAGAGTGTGCCAATGTGTGCCAATGAGTGTTAGGGAGTGCCACAAAACCTAAATGAGAACTAGTTCAAAATGCATGGAAATGAACATATAAGAGTGTGTGATACGGAGTGTTAGCGAGTTCCAAGTGTGCTAAGGAGGGAGTGACAAGATTATATGCCAGGTAGTGCCAAGGCAGGATAGAGTGCTAGGGTATGTTAGGGAGTGTTAGGGTGTGCTAGGGAGTGTTAAAACATTCTAAGGAATGCAGGGGATGCTAACATGCACCACATAGTGCTAAGGGATTGTTAGACATTACAAGTGCTATAACATGTCAAGATGTGTAAACTATGTTGCTTAGTGGTTTTATTGCCACGGTTGGATGGGAGACTTAACTTGGTAACTTGTTCAGTGGGATGAGTTGATATTGGACATGAGTAGCATAATATGAGTTATATATATTTATTAGGTGAATAAGGCATAGTATAGTTGTAGTAATTGTAACTTGGTCAAGTTTGTTTAGTCGAAGTAGGATTTGGTTGGGTTCCGACCAAGTCTAAAGAAAAGTAAGCGTAGTTTTGAGGGTACAATAAGTAAGGAGTTTCAGGGCATGCCAGAGAATTAAAATGTGTGTTAACACGTGCTAGGCAATTTTAATGCATGATGGGGAGTGTTAGGGAGTGCCAGGGAATCACAAGGGAGAACAAGGTTAAAATTCTTGGAAATGAACAAATAAGAGCATGTTCCAATGAGTGTCAGCCAATTCTAGGTGTCCCAAGGATGAATTGTGTTAGGAGAAGTTCAGAATAGGACTTGTAGGAGGAAATCCTATGGTTGTGATAAGGCATGTATAGAGTAGTTTTAGACAAAGTGGGACTTTGGGTTGGGCACAACATTGTTTTTCCAATGACTTTGTTGGGTTCCCAAGTCATAAAAAAGTAGGCTATTTGTTGGGCCTCCAAAATATATTCAAAATGTCATACACTTTCACCTTAATTCTCATTTTTATTTCCTCATTTCATCACCTTGTCATTACATTACCCTACACCTTCATTTACATGTGGGTTCATATTTGGATTTTCCAAAGTTATTAATTTCATGTATTTAGAATGAATTTATGATTAAATGTTATAAAAATAATATGTATTTGATTATACTTAAAAGTGGCTTCATTATATGTAGGTCATTTGGAAGCTTCTGAGGCACCCTTATGTGTCCTCTAATACACAAATTTGAATTTCATCTCAAGAGGTGGACCATATTCCAAGGAGAAAGATCATGGAGATCTTGAGATCTTCCTGGGAATTTTATCTAGTATGTAGGGATAAGTTGAGACAACTATGGATCTAGTAGATATTTAAGGATTTATATTTATTGAGAAGATATCCCTAATTCGTGTATAGATAATAGGAGCACAATTCAAAGGAAGCTAACAAGTTTTCAATTATTCATTAGCATCAGATTTAAGATTGTTCGTTCAACATGAGTAATGTCATTTTCTCCAAATTATGACTTAAGAGTGTTGTTTGATTCTTAAGATGTGACATATGCTCATGTATGCTCATTGAGGAATGCACAGATCCCCATCAGCCACAATTCGCATACATCTGTAACATAGTTTAATTTATGTTATTTCCTTTCATGCAAGTGTGATTTACTTTCCACAAGTGTGTTTTTTAATGTGAAGATTGATTTAATTTAAGTATTAGCATAGTTTTGATTCAATATTTCTTGTTTCCGTTTTATGATTCAGTTCCTTAGATGTGTTATGATTTCTGAATGATTTTAGATGACTTTGGTTTAAAATCTAATTTGCGTATGAAACTACAACCAAGGATTTAAGTTAAATTCTCTTTCTATCAAATCATGAACCAAAACTAGAAATAATCCTTTTGCATTTCTTGAATTGTTTCTTGAACTCCAGTTTATGATTTGATGCAACGGTAATGTTGTTGGAGCAAAAATGTGAGGAAGGACAACCTAGAACTCTTAAGTTAGGAGCCTCTTCTCTTGCATTCTACACATCACAAACTGTTGCTCTTTAGTTTCTCTGATTGAGGATAGTACCGCGGGGAAGGAAAACCAGAACCTCATAAGTTAAGAGCCTCTTCCTTCGCTTACTGCATCTTGAATCATAGAATTTTTAGTTAGAAATTATATTTTTAATATGCATTTCCATTATTTGCATCTAAACAACTACTTCCTACACTAGTTTAATCTAAGGTTCCATATACTTTGATTTTCTTCTAAGCTTACTAACCCAGATTTATAAATAAATGAATGCTCTAATTCACCTCAATAAATTAGGCCGAAATTTTTGTGCCATTGCTAAGGAAGCAAACTTAGATATAAACTAGTTAGGAGGATTGTTTAGAAATAATTTTTCATTTAGGGTTAACTGCATTTAGGTATTTTCATTCAAGTTTATTTGCATCTGCATATAGAAAAAGTAGAAATAAGATAAAAAGTCGACAAATCAAAAACCCCCATTCATTAAAAAAAATAATAATAATAATTCCAATTGCAAAAACAAGATGTAAAGAGTTTTGTGCTATGATAGTTGAAGAAGATAAAATACATAAAGATCACATTCAAATTTGGTCTCAACTAGTCATTAAGCTACAATTTTTAACTTCAAATTTTCATAATCATATCCAAGAATTCAGTAGGGTTTATTTTTCAAACTTGGATATGGGTTTAATTATGATTTTGTTACGTAAATGGATGCATTGGAAATTATATTATACTTAAGAGAATGTTTCATTTATTTAGTAAAATATGACTAACAAATAAAAACAAGTTTTTGTGTTTTTTAGGATAAATTTGCAATTTTGTGGTGTAGTAAGAGCCACCTATTTACTAAACCTTGAAAGGAATATTGCAATAAAACATACAATTTTGAAAAAGGAGCACAAGGGAAGATTAAAGAGCGATAATTTCAGGTGATATTGAATATTTTCACTTTATTTTCTGAATTCAAATTTAAAAAAAAAAAATGATTAATAAACTCCTAAGTATGCTCTCTTCTTGCGCTCCCCGTGATTTGGGATATCAGAAAAGAAGATTGAACCAAGTTAGTTTTAAAAATTTCAATAAAAATTACTAAGATATATAAATTTACCATTGATTCTAATATTTAAAAATAATTATCTCTAATTGTCAAATATATTTGAGGGCGGCGAGTTTGCAGATCAAATATGAAAATTTTGGTGAAAATTTTGCAAAAATAAATTTCATATTTGAATTCTTTGCGAAACGTCACCCAAATTCAAAAAAAAAAAAGCAGTCGAATCAGAGTTCGGATGAGGGAGCTATCACTGATTTAAAATGAACTATTTTCTTAGAATTTTTGTGACGATCAGATTAAAAAAATAATGTTTGTTTAAAATTTATTCCTCAAAGAAAAAAAACGGTCCAGAATTTGTAGAGAGAAGTTAAAAAATTTTCTCCATGCTTTCAACCTGCAACAAAAGAAATATATATATATATATATATATTGCATCAATATTTTCATAATTTTTATAGAAAAATTGGTTGTGAGATCCTTTTTTTTTTGGCAAGAGGATGAGTTTAAATAAAAAAAAAGTATTTTGGTGGCATGAAATTGATTGAGAAGTGCCTTAGAGTAGCTAGACACTTGGAATCTTCTCCCTAAATCTTAAATTTTGTTTGTTGCACTTTTTCTGCGACATGGTGACATTCGATTGGTCCACATGGCAATGTACCATTAGCCAATACTGTATAGTCATTGCCTAGTTTTCTACCACGTCTGCTTGTATAGTCAGTAGTCCACTTCACTCTGCCAAGTCACCATCCACAATGGCATGTATGCCATGTGGCACCTTCCAGTGCTTCCATGTGGCATTCCCTAGTGCTTCCACATGGCACTTTTCTCCAAAAAAATACAATAAAATAAAAATAAAAATAAAAAAATCCTTTTACTGCATCTATAATAAAGGAATTTCCTTGTTTTTCTAGAGAACGTAATATTTAATTTGAAGAATGGACTAATTATTTTTTCATAACAAAAATTCATAGTCATGTATTTAACTCTCTGTTTAGAATTTTAGCTACAGAAACTGTGCACATTCTGCAGTTGAAAAACAATTTTATAGCTTTGTATTCAACTTAATGAGCTATCTGTCAAAAATGCATTCTAATCTGAAATTCATGATCAGCATGCCATCTCATGTTCCTACTTCATCTTTCACATCAGCATCATGTTCCCATGCCACACTCACACATGTAAATTTTCATTGTTTTACAAAAATTCCAAATAAGCATAACTTTCTCATACGAGATCGGTTTTCGATGATTCAAATGTAGTTGGAAAGATATCAACGAGATATACATAATGAGAAATATTTTATCAGAATTTGGAACAGTAAAAGAATGAAGAAATTGCCAACAATACATGAGAGGTAAACCAAGGCACTACTTTCGAAAGGAGTAAATATTATTTTTATTTTCTTTCGTGAATTTGTTTTACTAGTATGAATTCTCAATTTTTTTTGTATTTTTCATAAATAGATAAATTGATCACCTCTCTCTTTTGATAATCTTACATCTCATTGTAGAAAAATTACTATGTTTTTTTTCAGGTTCTAGGAAGACAAACAGATGACCATAAAAAAATAGTGTCTCTCAAAGACCACATTTCTTTGAAAAAGAACATGATCAAAGTAACATCAAGGATGAGATATCCAACATGATATTGGAAAAAGAATGTCAAATCAGATCCATCACACCAATTGAAAACCTCTCAGTTACCTTCCTACTTATCCAGTCAATAAAATCTTCATCTTATTTTCCTTCACATTCATTTTCCTCCCTCACTTTCACTAACATGCAACCCATCAATTAAACCATTCAGCTCCCCTACAAAGTTGATTCATTCCACTTCCCTTTTAATTTTTTTCAAATAAACCTTGATCCACTCCAAAAAATTTCATCCATAGTCCTTCAAAATTATTGGTTTATGCTCACGTTAGATGATGAATGATTCAGTAAGGCCTCCATTCTAAAAAGTCTTGGCCTATCGACATCAACACAATATCTAGGTTCAAGGCTACAATCCTTATTAGTACCTTTAGGCTTGTATGGCTTAATGACAAGTTATCTTGCTGACAATCATGGGAATAAATCAATGTCCCTTGATCGTTGGATCTTGGAAGTGGCTCGACATCAACTCATCTATTTGCACTTCGCAAGATGTACTTGCGTACCTTGGAACTCATTGACATTAATTGTGAGCTTGCCTCACATTGGTTAATGAAATTCATTAATGGCTGATAATCAAATGACTTCTCTTCATGTTCAACATCAACACATTTATTCACATGACTATAATTGTACCATCAGGTTTTGTGATGATTGAATACTACATCATTTAAGCAGTTTGCAGTAGGAATCATTTTTTAATAACAACAATAAAGATCCTAATATTGTCATATCTTAGATCCCCATAATTTGTCATATTGGCAAGACAAAATGTACAAGGGTAACATCAAACCAATATTTGGAGTCCGAGGACCTAGCCTTCCTGAACTCAAAGAGGGTTCTCTCTATATTTGTGTAAAATATGTAAACTTGATTGATTTTACGGTTTTGATTTTAGGCTAGTTATAGTGATTAGGGTTTGTTTGTTTGTTTTGTTTGGTTGGGTTGGTTTTCAAGTAGAACAGATATAATAAGATAGGTTTAAACCATTGGGCTATGGAGTCAGCGAAAGGTCTTGAGAAGTACCATTAGGGGAATTTTGAGGTCTAAAATGGGCCTCCTAAGAAAAACTGTACAACCAAAATAAACTTTATAAGAACCAATAGGATTGAAGATGATGATGTCAACCATGGGGGATGATTTCATTTTTTAAGTAAAAGGGTAAAAATATTAAAAAATAAAAAAATAATAAAACTACTTTTTCAACTCGTATTTTCAACCTATCTCCAAAATTTTTTACTCAAATTTCGAGTGGGAGTACTCGTTCGATGAAAAATTTAATTCCTCATCCAAGGAGTACCCATGTTGCATACTTTTGATGGACCGTGTTACACGAAAAATGAGAAATACATGAAAAATCATGATTGAAATCACATTTTTCATGTATTTCTCATTTTGCATGTAGCAGGATCCATTGAAAGTATGCAACATGCGTACTCCTTGGATGAGGAATTAAATTTTTCATCCAACGAGTACTCCCGATCGAAATTTGATTAAAAACATTGGGAGATAAGTTAAAAATATGAGTTGGAAGAGTAGTTTTTTATTTTTTCCCTCTAAAATTTGATGATGTAATAAAATATTCTTTTATTATTTCCACTATTATTTTATAATTTCCTTACGAGGCCCATTTCAAACCTAAAAATTCCCCTAATGAACAATAGGCCAAGGGTGTTTCAAAGGGCAAGTTTAACAAAGCCAAATGGATGCTCAAAGCTTATGTGAGTGAAGTGAACATTAAATTGTGGGATTAGTAGGTTTAAAGGGAAGTTAAGAATCCTTTAACATGTACTACAACAAGAAAATTATTTAAGAACACTATGCATAAATAAATAAATAAATACATGGCATACCATAAGCTTCTTTGACCAAACCGTAGCAAGTAAACATTAAGACAACAATCCAACAAACCCTAGAGAGCAAGTAACTTGTAGTTTCTCTAGTGATTTCACCTTCAGACAAAGAAAACATTAAGATAACATATAGTAATGATCAAAGAGCAGGGAACTCCTAAATTCCTTAATCAAACTACAAATACCTTCAAAGAAACCTTTTAATATGGACAAAAGGGGAGGGTGAACCATAAACCTCTTCAGCCAAACCTTAATTTGCAATACTTCAAAGAAAATACCTCAAAAAAATGTTTTAAGTCATACCAAAGGTAGGGCTAACCATAAAATTCTTTGGCATGGGATCCATTAAATATTTCTTGAGATAAAAAAGTTGATTAAAACTAGATAGAAACTAAGAATTCTGTAATCTAACCTAGCAGAGGAAAACACACAAACAATACAAAGCAAACAAAGCTAAGGTGCCTCTAAAGAACATTTATTAACCTAAAATTTCTGTTCTATTGCATGAGAAATATGAAACAAAATGAAAACATAAGAAGACAAGCACTAATTTCAAAATACATCATGATTAGCCATGTTCATGAATCCTGCAAATGTGCTTGCTCCATTGCCATTCCAACCAAAAAATTCATGAAACTCGAAAGCCAATTTCTCCTCAACTCCAAGTCTATGATATTGAGTTTAACAATCAACCAAAAACTACAATGAGGCATACATGCAATATTTAACTTGCAAACGAGGACTGAAACCCTATCTAGGTTTCCAAAATGTCATTAATTACATCATAAATGTCATTTTTGTTCAATGAGACCATGCAAGGCCCAAGGCACAAATATGCTAACTTAATAAATGAAAAAATAAATGCTAACATAACTCCTTGGCTAACTCCAGAGTGATTTGCCTAAAAAAACCTCAAAATATCTTTTTCATTAACTCCAAGTGTCTTTTGTTGACTTTATGGCAAGGACACAGCGCCATCACTGGGAAAATAACTTATTTTACAGCTAAGATTTAGAGGCCTTCCCGGTGTCCAAATGAGCTCCACGATAGCTTAATGGAAATCTTGTCCTATGTACTTTCCAAAACTTCCCTCAGTTTCTTGATTGGACTCCATTTGCCTGCTCAAAAATTCAATCTCCCAAGACTGCTCAAGGCACAACGCCAACTCTGAAAATAGGGGAGAAAGTTGATTGTTTGCATGTTTTTGGCACTTTTGGAGTACCATTTTTTCTGCAAATGAGCTAAAACTTTGTCAGGGTGATGTCCTTGGCCTAATGATTCTGAAAATGTCAAGTTTTACTCCAATGGGTGCCCTAAAAATGAGCGCACCACCAGTGGAATTGCACGCTTGGCCCTTCAAAACAATCAATGTTTCCAAAAACTCAAAAACTTGCCAAAATTTGGATTTGTCTTGCTGATCATGTTTGGGATGCCTGTAGGGATGCATCAGCAAGAATGTCAAGTTTTTTCTTTGTCTTTTTCCTCATTTAGGGATTGAATCTTTTCCAGGGCTCTTTTGAGCTTGGCCCTTGCAATATTCTTTCTTAAGGAATAATGCCTTGCCCCCTTTTTCTGAAGGTCAAGGTCTCTCTTGGTATTCTCCAACTGACCCTCTAAGTGCACATTTGATCTCTCTAGCCAAGGTTCCCGATCATAGCTGATCTCCATGACAAGAATCTCACTTGGAGTGAGCTGCTCTGCCAAGGCTGTCTCTTGCTATTTTTCCTTAGCTAGAGCCTTTTTCAAGCCAATTTTCCTTGGCCTCCTCCTAAGAAGTTGTTTTTCCTCTTCTTTAGTGTCATCATGAGTGCCCAAGACTTCATCTAGCTTTTCCTTGGATTTTCTAGCCTCTTTCTAAGCTCTGATAGCTTTGACGTCATAGATAGCCTTCTCTGCCTCCAACTTCTTTTTTTCAACCTCAAAAAAGTGAATCACATTCTTATCCCTACCTAGATTGGTTTGCAAATCTTTAATCTGAGCATCATTTATTTTAAGCAGCATGCTTGTGATCCTCTAATCATTTTCATCATCACTGTCAATGTGAATAAGTTGAAAATCTTGTTTAGTTTCATAATTGTCTTCTTCTTCTTCAACAATGACCTTTTCCTTACCTTTGTCAAGATGCTTGGTTGATGTAGAAGGCATGGCCCATTTCCTCTTAAGGAAACAAACACATGCTTATTTACCCTCTGGTAGGTCAAAGGAAAAGGTTCAATTTGCACCATCTATGTGCCACTTGTTTCATTTCCATCATTATTTCCATCATGAATGATACCTGTATTGGCATTACCACTACTCCCATGGCTCTTTGACCCACTGTCATCATCCTCACTGATTTCTGCCTCATTTCCATCATCTTCACTGATATGTGCCTCACTTCCCTCACTGCTCTTTTCTTCACTAACTGATTTTTCATGCTATGACTACTCATTGCCATCTCCCTTACCGATTTATTTCTCATTGGCATCTATCTCACTGAAATTTTCCTTACTGTTTTCTTCCTCAATTCTTTCTTCACCTTTTGATGCACTAGTACCATGAGATGATGGTGAGGGATTGTGAGAAGGTGATGAAGGAGGACTATCCTGAGGTGAAGGAATGTGAGTATATGGTGATGGATGTGTAGTGGGGTGTGATGGTGAAGGAGGAATGGGAGGATGAGAAGATGAAGGGACATATTGTTTCTGTTGGCCTTGTGGATTAGCAAACACCTAATAGGTAATGAAGGTATCCCATGGAATGTCCTTCTGCTACAATTGATGCATATCAACCATTTTGATAAGAGAGTGATGAAAGAGGCTTTGCATCTGCTGAGGATAGTATCTCTTTTGTACAATATAGAACATTTTTTCAATGTTTCTATATAGGTAATAGGGTATGTGCAACATCCTCACCCTAGTAAAGTGCATAAGCAGTCTGATGTGATAGGAGTAAATGTGGGAGAATATTCCTTCACATGTGAAATACTTCATGATAATTCTCATCATAAGTGCCTATCTATCAAGCAAATGTTAGAAATGAAAGATGGATTTGTTGTGGTTTTTGTATCTAGGCTTTAGGTAGGGTTCAAAGTAGCTCATGTCTAGGTTGTCCTGCTTGAACCATTTCTCATCCACACTTGGTATGCCTGTGGCATTGGAAATATCATCAGTAGATAACTCAAAAGTGACCCATGCAAGGTTAACTTGTTTTTTATGCAAGTTAATGATAAAATTTCTGGTTAGCTCAGGGTGGTGTTGTAGCTGCTTTACCTTCTCACAAAAATAAAAGCATCCCATATGCTTAAAACATGAAATAGTAAGGGGAGATGCCATTAGCTCCCTTGCATTGAGGGCTTCAAACCTATTGATTTTTCCACCTTTGTGCCCATCCCTCCTTGGCATTTGAGCCTCTCCATCACTGCCATTGTCCTCTCCTTCTTGTGAAATTATGAAAAACTATGTTTTTCTAACTACGACTAAATGTGAAATTGAGATGAAAGAGTGTAATATAATGGCAACCATTGCAATGTAGGGGGTGAATGAATTAGTGTTATGACCAACTTAGATGAATGAAAACCTTCACAGTAGCCTAATTCACCCTCTTCTTGATTAATACTCGTAATAGGCAGATGAAGAAATGACAAACAATAATTTTCAAGTTTAAAAACCTAGGGTTTCTTCCTAGGGCTTCACTTCTTTCAATTAAATGATGACAAAAATACTTGGAAATGAGTTGATGACTTGTAACTACCACTGAAAAATTCTTGAGGGACCTTTGGCAAAATCTTGGAGATGTTTTGACTTGATTTTGATAGTCAAATTTCTTAGAAAGCCCTCTTGGCCAAGAGCGCAACACCTGAGCTGAGGGTGCAATGCTCAATCGAAAGCGCGCAACGCTCAATCCTGAGCACGCAGCGCCAAGAGAGATGCACTAAGTGTGTTTCCGAGCAAGAGTGGAGTGCTCTGCCAGGCATGCAGTGCCACCTCCCAGGTGCACAGTGTCTATGTAATTTGCAGGGGAAAAAACTGCCAAGGGCACAATGCTTGATCCCAGGTGCGCAATGCCAAGCTGAGCACACAACGCTAGACAAATTTACCCAATTTCAGTTGTAAAACTCCCATATTTTCTTATCTTGAATGCTCTGATGATTTTTCAAGGAAAAAATAATTTTTTGAAGTGTTCGATGTGCTTTTATAGCCTCAAGGATTTAACTTTAGCTTTACAACCTCACTTTCTAATGTTTTAAAACTTTTTTTCCCCTTTCACTAATGTTTTTTGACTTTTTTCTTGTAGGTGATATAAAACACTAACTTGGCTCTACTTTTTCTTCTTGAGGCATAAAAGGTTCATTTTGACACCTTTGTGACTTAGCCACATAGCAACTTCTTTAAATTCTTGTGTAATTTCCACCATGAAACTCAACTTAACCTTTTCACCTTTTCTCACTAACCTTTTTACACTTTTTGCATGCAGGTGACTGAAATGATGAATTTGACATTTATTTTGGCCATGGAGGCATGAAAACTTGATTTTGGAAACTTTAGGGCTAGATTACACATGACGGAATCTTCAAAACTTTCTGTGGTTTCCATTACAATACTCAATTGATCTTTTTCACCTTGGCTATAAATTTGCTGGAGTTATGAAATTTATTTTCCTTTGGATCCTAAAGATTTGAAATATTTATTTTGACATAGCAGCATCCTCAAAATCCTCTTTTGCTTACACCTTGGAGCTCAACATCATTTTTTTCTCATTCAGGCATGAAAAGATCATTAAACACCTTTGAGAGGATGTCTCATAGCAGCACTTTCAAAACCCTCTTCTGTTTGCACCATGGAATTTCAACCCATCATTTTACCTTCTATGGCCATTTTCCCAAAACCCTAGAAGTTTGGAGTTCTTTTCAGCAATCATCAGTGTTGTCTTCTAAGTTCTCTATAGCCCTTTCAAGTTCATTAATTTATGTCTAGTTCACCTCACCCTTTTCCCTATTTCATCAATCTTTTGACAAAATTTATTCATGTTTGGTTTGGTGTGCCTCCTCCATGGTTATTCTGCAATTGATCACTGTTTGGCACTCTACTTGGACTATCAAGCTAAAAAACCCTAATTATCTACGAGAAAAAGTGTTTCCTCTCTTCCTTTCTACAAGTTGTCTTCATTTAGGAGCAGACCACCTACCTCACCAACTTTTTGTTGATAGTCCTTTCAAAACTCCTGCAGAAGTGTCCAAGTTTGTATTTACCTCTTACAAACTTTGAGATTGATAAGGTAGTATTCTTTGAAAACTTTCATATCTTTCTTTAATAACCATGTCTTGATATTCTATTACATCTGAGCTAGTTTCTAGCAAAGGAAAAAAAGTGCCTGAAACACCAATGATGACTTTAAAACATTTGAAACCCTAACTGACCTAGTGGGAGGGTTCTTTGACCTGATCTTGACTAAAAATTGGCTTGGAGGCTTCAAGTGAAAAACATAGTATTTGTCAAAATGCTATATTGAAGATCAAAAATCCAATGTAATTGATTTATCTAAAGAGCCTACAGAGATATTTTTGAGACCATCAATGCTTGATGAACCTGGGGAACATGGGAATGAGTTGGCTATAGGAAGCCCTAGAAGGAAAGTGAAGTCATGGACAGGGTAAAAAAAAGGCCAACGAGGTTATAGGTAGAGAAGGAGACTGAAAGTGATAGGTATAAGCCTAAAAAGAGTTTGTAGGAGTGACAAGGTGATAATGAAATGACAAGCTGATGAAATAGTGAAAATTTTTCTATAAGGATAATGAAAGCAATGAGATTTCTGAAACTCACAAGTTTCAAGGAGGGTTGTTTTTAGAAATCTAGAACCAATATATTGTCATCTACAAATAGTGAAAAATACAGATGACTAATAGTGGCTCCACTTGGGGAGGGCAGCTCATTTTCAGTGGGTGTCCAGAACCTCAGAGTCCTGATCTCTGAGTTTTGAAGATTAGTACCTTACTTGTACTTTGCAAACCTTTTTTTTTCTTCTCTTGTTGATTCACTCCTGCTCTTTTGAAGCTATGATCTCAAAATCTGAAAAGACATGATTTCTTCAATATCAGTTCTACCTACCCATCATACTTTTCCTAACATTTTGTCTTCGCTTGGGTGCATTTGGATTGGTAAACCCTTGACATCATTTTTTCTTTTGAAAGCATAAAAACTATCTAATTCTACCCTTATCACTTACAAGTGCTTAGATTAGGCTGATGAACTCTTTATTCTCTACCTACTCTACTTATCTGTCAAGGTTAAGAAATTTGACAGATTTTCATTCTCTAAGCTACCAACATGAAATTTAAAACATGACCAAACCAAGGTTAAGCAATCTGATTTGTCATGGGCTGTGGAATTTTTGACAAGTTTCACATAGACTTTATTTTTGTACAAGTGAAACTAGAAACTTGAGGGCTAATAATTTAGAATTTTTTACCTATCTCTCTCTTTCTCATTTCATTTAGATTTGAGCATTGAAACAAAATATATTTTCCTAATCTAATTTACTGATAAACCAAGTTTACATGGTTTGGAAAATCTTCTTTCACTAACCTATGAGTATAAATTTAAAACATGTTCAATCATGATTACGATAGATGACTTAAAAAGACTTTCTTTCTCAAGTAGTGGCATTTATACTTGCACACTTTCAAAAATACTCTTTTTTGGTATGGGGTTGTACCTCTTCTATTTACCTGCCCTCTTTTTCTTCTTTTCTTTGTTTTTTTGTTTTTGTTTTTCTGATCTTTCATCAAGAAATGTTATGTACAATGAATGAAGCTTCAAACTAGGAATTTCTAACAAAAATAGTTCTTGAGCATCCTGCCATTGACAGGACCTCCAAATAACTCTGTTCCATCCAGCTCTTTTAGGAAGAATGAATTGTTACCTCTAACTGAATGGATGATGTATGGGCCCTTCCATATATTTTAAAATTTTCCATGTTTACATTTGTCCTCTCTCCTTGAATCCCACTTCAACATTTTGTCTCCAATCTGGTAATCATTTGCCTTAGTCCTTCTATCAAATATCTTCTTGATGTTCTCTTGCACTGCTTGTGTTCTGTTTTAAACTTCTTCCCTTCACTATTGCAAGTGAATGGTTTGGTTCAACCTCCTTTGGATATCATTCTCCTATGATTGTGCCTATTGGAGGAGCTTCATCACCAGAACTCTCAAGGATGTTGGAAAAACTACATCAGTGCCATACACTAGTTGATAGGCAGACATGTTAATTGATTTTTTTCTTATTAATCTGTCAGCCCATAGTGCATGCACTAATTTGATATGCCATGAATTTTTGTTCTCTTCCAACAGCTTCCTGAAGATGTTCACCAAAATTTTGTTAGAGGACTCAGCCAGCCCATTACCTTGAGGGTAATAAGCTGTAGAATTCCCTATTGTGATGTGATACTTGTAGCAAAAGTCCACCATTCTCTTGGACTTAAATGCAACAACATTTGTCGGTGATGATCATTCTAGGACATCCAAATCTGGACGAGATGTTGGTTTCAAGGAATTTGAGGATTACTAAGTTAGTGGCGTTCCTTGAATTGATGGCTTCTATCCATTTGGTGAAATAGTCAGTGGCAGTGAGGATCCACTTGTGTTGGGCAGATGAGGCAAGGTAGATTTCACCAGTGAAATCTAAACCCCACTGTTGAAAAGGAGTTTCAACACTGATAGGATGTAAAGGCAAAGGTAGTAGTTTTCTCTTTCCATCAAAGATTTGGTATTTATGGAAAGTTACTACTAGCTTGTGTATGTCAGGGGAAAGTGTGGGCCAATAGAAACCAGCTCTAATGATTTTGTTGGCAGTGGTTTTCCAATACAAAGCTCTATCTAGAATGCAGAAACTTATAACCTTTAGTTTCAAGAATCTAGCTTCTGTTTTGGACAAAGTAGGAGGAAAATTTATATTAAAAAGCACATATAATATATCAGCATACGAGAGTGAGTTCAGAAATTCTTTTTCAATGGGTGGAGTCGCCAGTTCCTCTTGTTCATTCAAGGAATGTATCATGTTTATGTCTAGTGCTTGAAAGTTAGCTTCAACCATGAGTTTAGCAAGTTCTTTCCCTTTGATCAGTTTAGTGGGTCTAATTTCTAGATCATATTATAAGATGACAACAATCCACTTACCCCTTTTACCATCTGGATCTTGATTTAGTATGTCCTTGACAACAATATGCAGAAATAAATCAATGACATGTGAATGCAAGATGTATACTCTAAAATCTTTTAATGATTTGATTAAGGCAAAGGCTTGTTTCTCCATAATGTTATATTTCAGAGGGGCATCTCTTAGTGCCTTGCTTAAGAAAGCTATGGATGGTTCTTGTCCCATCACGTTCTTTTGTAGAAACACTACATCAATAATGTGTTTTGATGCAAATGAGAAGATGAAGAAATCCTTGGTAAAGTCGACGCTGATTAGAACAGGTGTTTGAGTAAGTGTTTATTTTACCAGTTCAATGGATTTTTTGGCTTCTATGGTCCAGTTGACTCATATTTCTCTTTTTAGCATGTTTGTAATGTTCCTTAGGAATTCTGCAAGGTTTGGTATGAACCTTCTTAGGAACTTGATCTTTCTAATGAAAGATTGGAGTTCTTTAATGTTCCTAGGATGACTTATCTGTAATATACCCTCAATCCTTTTTAGGCTTATCTTAATCCCTTCTTCAGATATGATGTGGCCTAAAAGCTTTTTTTCTTGAATACCAAACAAAGTTTTCTTAGGATTCAAAGATAGACCATACTTCCTACACTTTTCAAAGACCTTTCTTAGGTGAACTAGGTGTTCTTCATCAGTTTTAGAATAGACAGTGATGTCATCAAGGTATATCACAATGAAATAACCTATGTCTTCAGAAAAGGCAATGTCCATGGCTCTTTGAAAAGTAGTCCCTGAATTCATTAACCCAAAAGGAGTTTTGACATACATGAAGGTGCCCCAAGGTGTTGTGAAAGCGGTTTTTTGTTGATCACTTGGAAGTACTAGCACCTGATTGTAACCTGAAAAACCATCAAGCAATGATATTCTTTTGGAACCTACCACCCTTTGCAGTATATAATCCATCTTAGGTAAAGGGTATTTGTCTTTCAGGGAGGCTTTTTTTAAGTTTCTAAAGTCTATGCATAGCCTAATCTCCCTTGTTTTCTTTCTTACTTCCACAAGGTTTGAAACCCATTTTCAGTACTTGAGCAGGACTATGATTCCTGCATCATGCATATTATTTATTTCCTTCTCAACTAGAGGCCGTAGAACATGGTTTATTCTTCTCAATTTCTTCTTGAATGGCTTTTGGTTTTCCTTGAGAGGAATCTTATGTTGAATAATTTTTGTGTCATAGGACTTCAAGTCCTCATAACCCCATGCAAACACATATTTAAATTCTTTGATTAGCTAAATATATTTATGTTTTATGTGAGGTAGAAGAGTTTTGGACAAGTTTATCTTTCTAGGTTCTCCTATACTACCTATGTTGCACTCTTCTACATCAGTTTTTTTGGATTCCATTTTTTTCTTCCTAGCAACATCATCGAAATCAAACAACTCTTCTAAGGGGGCCAGAGATCTTGGTAATGAGTTATATTTTCATTGGACTACCTCAAGGTATTTTTGATCTAAATCCTTAAACAATTCTGCCTTGAGAAGGTGTTCTAGCAGATTTATATCAGCAGTACAAGGCAGCTCTGTTTTGTGTGTTTGTTCTTCATTAGAGCAATCTTTTTTGTGATCTAAGTCTATTTTTGGCATTTTAAATTCATTCTTCGATTGTAGAAAGTCCGCAATTTGTTTGTCACCTTCAAGCACTTGCCAATAATATATGTTGTCAGGTACTGTAGGTATGTTTTTTACTTTTACCATGTATATTTCATTGGCATGAGGTACTTGGCAAGTGCTAGCAGCAAAGGCTAATGCATTGGCAAGGCTATTTTGAGCTCTTGGGATGGAGGTAAGTTCATATTTCTCGAATGTCTTCAAGAGGTGTAAGGAAACATTCCTATATTATCTTAGCCTAGGATTATTGGCTGAATATTCTCCTTTGATTTTCCTAATGATTAGCTCAGAATCTCCTAGAACAGAAATCTTCTTAGCTCCTATGTTTTTCTGCAAGTGTAATCCTAGGAGAAGAGCCTCATACTCTACAATATTGTTTGTGCATTGAAAATGTAGTTTGTAGGAGTAGCCTTCATTGGTGTTGTGTATCCAAACACCTATTCCTAAACCATCTTTGCCACAAGAGCCATCAAAGCTCATGTTCCAAAGTGTTTCAAGTTCATATTTTCCATTATGTTCTTTATCATGGCTGCTAGAGTTTTGAGTGTTAGATTATTTATTTTGTGTTTGGTTTGATTGTTCCGATACGCCTAGCTATTCCTAATTTTAATTTACTTGTTCATTAATGTCATATTCATTGTAAAATATAAATGAGTCAAGGTCTGGATGGATAGAATAGAGACAGGTGTCGTTTGACCTATCTTGGCTTCTTACCATGTATTTCATCTGAGATTCTCTATACAGTATTCTTGTTTGGTTAAAGACTTGAATGGTAGCATATTTCATGTCCATCTGGAGGTTCCCTTGGATTTTGGCTCCCCACGATCTAGATAAAATCATGTCATACTTCGAGGGAATGTCAGCCACTGCAATGTCCATGAATAGGCTTTTAGCTGGGATCTGTGCCAGATTGACACACAGATCTTTGATAAAACCCAAAAATTTGACTCTACTTGAATCAAAAGAGTACAAGTCTTTGTAAGGTTTGGTTATTTTGAGGCCTAATCTCTCCATCACTACCTTTGGCATGAGATTGTGTGAGGCACCGAAGTCTAGCATAACATTGTGCAAGATTTTTTCATGAATGTTCAAACTGACATAGAATGGAGGGGCAACTCCTTCTTGATATTTTCCCTCTACCTTAGGTCCAAACAGCAGTTCTGGTTTGTCATCAATCAAATTTAGAGTGTCGGTGTCATTTCCTATGTTCAAATCCTTCAAAACTTGAGACCTATATACATCTTGAGTTACCAGTTCAGTAAGGGGTATGAATATTTTGATCTTGGCAATCTCATCCTCAAAACTGAATGGTGCTAATGTTCTTGCTATATTTACATCAATTTTATCATACATGGTCTTTTCAACAACTTTAGTTTGCCGATTTTTATTCGAAATGTTAGTTAAGGAAGTTTTTTCAGGGCCACTAGTTGATGTACTAGAGAAGCTTTGGTTACCATTTGGTTGGATGGTTTTGTCTTTGCTTTGATTAGGAGTTTTAGCTATTATGTTGGTGTTTTCCGATGTCTTTTTGAGAATGTTTTCAGGGGTATTTCAAGCAACAGCTTCTAGTCTTTTTTTTTCTTGGAGGCATCTTGGGTTTTCTTAATTCTAATGTCATACTGCCTGTGAACCTCCATGATATAATTTTCAAATCCTAGCTTGTACTCTTCAGAATCCCCATATGTTCTATTAGTTTGGCTTGAGGAAAATAGACCTTGTTCCTCTTCTGTGATAAAAACGTCATCCTCATTATTGGAGTCTATCATATTTACATGTTTTTCTTCCTACTCTTCAGCCTCTCTTTCCTTTTCATCTACATAGTTTTCTTGGAAAGGAGGTCTAATTTACTGGTCATTGTCTCTTTGTCTGTTTTGAGGAGGGTCTCTTCTGAAGTTTTGGTTTCTATTTATGTTTTGAGGATTTTCATGGTTTTCCCTAGGGGGTGCTCTTTCATTTGAGTTGATTCTCTCCATCATCCTTTCCATTACCCTAACTAGATTTTCAATTTTAGCATCAGATGTGGAGGCCATGGTTTCCTCTTTGTATGTAACCTTCTTCTCTTCCCTTAATCTAGCCCTTGTAGCATTTAGGTTGGCTTCTACACTTATAGCTCCTCTTTGCATGTCCTCTAAGGTTAGGGGATATCTTTCTCTTAATTGATAAGAGATGTCTGGATCAAACCCATCTAGAAATTTTTCTAAGGCTAGGCCTTGTGGGGGTTTCATGTGGGGAGGGAGTGCATTGTATACACTATTGAACCTAGTGCAGTAGTCTTGGACACTTTCCCAAACATTTATTTTAAGGTTATCATATTCCAATATGATTTTAAGAGGATTTTTCTTAGTCTCCCAATTGTTTATGAATGTTTGATAAAGGGAAGGGAGGTCATGAATATTGTTAGGAGTTAAGTTTTTGAACCATTTCTTTGCTTCTCCTCCTAGGATTTGGGAAAACATTCTCATTTTTATGGTCTCCTCTTCTATTTCTTGGTAGTAAAATGCATCAATAATATTGTATACATGTTGTTGGGAAGTAGTAGAGTCAGCTCTAGTAAAGTGAGGGATTTTATACTGGTAGTCCTATGGCATAGGCAGTAAAGGTTGGGGTAGTACCAATGGGGAAACCATGCTACCATGATTTGAGGTAAAGGAACCCAAGGAGGGTTTACAAGAGGGGGGTTTGTGATAGGAGGTGGAGGATGAAATGGAGTGGTTTTCACAATGGATGTATGAATGGGAGTGGAATATGTAATTGGACCAGCAAACTAAGACTGAGCATATTTGGATCGAAAGGAGTCAAAGTGTTGGAGAAGCTGAAAATCAGGAGGAGTGGAAGGAGAGGCTTCTCTAATAGTACTTTGCAGCAAGTCTGTAGGATCAAGGTCTGTCTGGTATATCCCACTTTGATACTTAGTTCTGAATATGTTTTGTTTGTGGTGTAAGTCAAATTGGGGATATTGCAAGGCTGTGAGATTTTTAGGGATAGAACTTGCTTCGTGAATGGTTCTAACAATAGTTGAATCTTTAGTCCTAGATTTTTTCCACAAGAGTCTTTCTGGATCATCAAATATGGTAGGAGGGTTTGGGTAAGGTTGAGATATGGTGCCGATTATTTGTGAAACCAGATTTCATATCCAAAATATAGAGATGCTGAAAGTTTATGAGAGTTTTGAAAAATAGACCTATCTGTAAGGGTACTAAGTTCACATAGTATGTAACTGGGCTTGGCACTGTTATGACTGATTGATATGTTCCCAGGGGAGTCTGTGAGAAATAGTGGGGTCAACAGGGCTACTAAAAACCAGTGGAGTCACCAGGTGGATGATGCTTACTATTTTGAGGATTGACTTATTATCTACCATCAACAACTAAATACCAATCTAAGGATGTTTTTGGGTTTTCTGAGTTCTATATGTAACACTAAGCTTTTCAATTAGTGTTCTCTAGTATGGTCACCATGGTGCTAGTATGATGAATCAACCAGATATAACTCTTGGCTTAACACTTGATTTGTCTAAGTCTTGACAAGGGATTTGTGAGTTCTTAAGGAATGTCTAAGCTTGTTACTTACTCAGTTCCCCAATGGAGTCACCATTATGTTAGGTCCCCGTAATTTGTCAGATTGGGAAGACCAAATGTACAAGGTTAACATCAAGCCAATCTTTGGAGTCCTAGGACCTAGCCTTCCTAGACTCAGAGAGGTCTCTCTCTATATTTATGTAAAAGATGTAAACTTGATTGATTTTAGGGTTTTTTTATTTTAGGCTAGTTATAGTGATTAAGGTTTGTTTATTTGTTTTGTTTAGTTGGGTTGGTTGTCAAGAAGAACATATAGAGTAAGAGAGGTTTAAACCATTGGGCTATGGAATTTGCAAAAGTTCTTGAGAAGTACAACAATAGGTCAAGGGTGTTTCAGAGGGCAATTTTAACAAAGAAAAATGGATCTTCAACACTTATGTGAGTGAAGTGAACATTAAATTATGAGATTAGTATGTTTAAATGGAAATTAAGAATCATTTAACATCTACTATAACAAGAAAATTCTTTAAGAACACTATTCATAAAGAAATAACCAAAGACAAGGCATACCATAAGCTTCTTTGACCAAACCCTAGCAAGTAAACATTAAGACAAAAATCCAGCAAACCCTAGAGAGCAAGTAACTTGTAATTTCTCTAGTGATTTCACCTTCAGGAAAATAAAACAATAAGATAACATATAGTAATGATCAAAGAGCATGGAACTCTTAAATTCCTTAATAAAATTACAAATACCTTCAAAGAAACCATTTAAGATGGACAAAGGGGTAGGGAAAACCATAAACCTCCTCACCTAAACCTTAATTTGCAATACTTCAAAGAAAAGACCTCAAAAACAATGTTTTAAGTCATACCAAAGGTAGGGCTAACCATATAATTCTTTGGAATGGGATCCATTAAATAATTCTTGAGATAAAAAAGCTGAGTAAAACTAGAGAGCAACTAAGAATTCTCTAATATTACCTAGCAGAGGAAAACATACAAGCAATAGAAAGCAGATAGAGCTAAAGTGCCTCTAAACAACATTTCTTAACCTAAAATTTTTGTTCTACTGCATGAGAAAGATGAAACAAAATGAAAACATAATAAGAAAAGAACTAATTTAGAAAGACATCACCATTAGCCATGTTCATGAATCCTGCAAATGTGCTTGCTCCATTTCCATTCCAATCAAAACATTCATGAAACTCCAAAGCCAATTTCTCCTAAACTCCAAGTCTATGATTTTGAGTTTAATAATAAACCAAGAAGTACAATGAGGCCTCCATTCAGTATTGAACTTGAAAAGGAGGACCAAAACCCTAGCTAGGTTTCCAAAATGTCATTAATTACATCATAAATGCCATTTTTGTCCAACAAGATCATGCAAGGCCCAAGGCACAAATATCCTAACTTAATAAATGAAAAAATAAATGCTAACATAACTCCTCAGCTAAATATGGAGTGATTTGCCTCAAAAACCCTCAAAATATCTTTTTCATTAACTCCGAGTATCTTTTGTTGATTTTCTGTTAAGGGAGCAGCGCCAATGCCAATGGCGCAGTGCCAACACTTGGAAAATAGCCTGTTTTGCAGCTAAGATTTGGAGGACTTCCTGATGTCCAAATGAGCTCCATGATAGCTCATTGGAAAGCATGTCCTGTATAATTTCCAAAACCTCCCTTAGTTTCTTGATTGTAATCCATTTACCTATGAAAAAACTCATTCTCCCAAGACTTCTCAGGGCGCAGTTCCAACTCCAAAAATAGGGTAGAAAGTTGATTGTTTGCATGTTTTTGGCACTTTTGGAGTACTATTTTTGCTCCAAATGAGCTGAAAATTTGTGAGGGTAATGGCCTTGGTATAAGGATTATGAAAATTTCAATTATTCCTCCAATGGGTGACTAAAAAAGAGTGCAGTTCCAGTGGAAATCTGCGCTTGGCCCTTCAAAATGGTCAAAATTTCCAAAAACTCAAAAAATTGCCAAAATTTGGATTTGTATTGTTGATCATGTTTGCGATGCCTGTCGGGATGCATCAACAAGAATATGAAGATTTTTCTTTGTATTTTTCCTCCTTTAGGGATTTAATCTTTGCAAGGGCTCCTTTGAGCTTGGCCCTTGCAATCTTCTTTCTTAAGGCATAATGCCTTGTCATCTTTTTCTGAAGGTCAAGGTCTCTCTTGGTCTTCTCCAACTAACCCTCTAAGTGGAAATTTTCTCTCTCTAGCGAAGGTTCCCGATAATATCTGATCTCCATGGCAAGCAGCTCACTTGGAGTGAGCTACTCTTCCAAGGTTTTCTCTTGCTCTTTTTCCTTGGCTAGAGCCTTTTTGAAGCTAATTTTCCTTGGCCTCCTCCTAGGAAGCTATTCTTCCTCTTCTTTAGTGTGATCATGAGTGCCCAAGAATTCATCTAACTTTTCCTTGGATTTTCTAGCCTCTTTCTGAGCTCTAATAGCTCTAACCTCATAGATAGCCTTCTCTGCCTCCAACTGCTTGTTTTCAACCTTAGAAAAGCGAATCACATTCTTAGCCCTACCTAGATTGGTTTGTAGATATTTAATATGAGCATCCTTGCTTTTAAGAAACATTTTTGTGATCCTATAGTCATTTTCATCATCACTATCAAGGTGAATTAGTTGAAACTCTTGTTCAGTTTCATGTCTATCTTCTTCTTCTTCAACAATGACCTTTTCCTTACGTTCTTCAAGCTGCTTGGTTGATGTAGAAGACATGGCCCCTTGCCTCTTAAGGGTAGAAAACACATGCCTATTTCCCCTCTAGTAGGTCAAAGGAAAAGGTTTAATTTTCACCATCTTTGTGCCACTTGTTTCACTGCAATCATTGCTGCCATCATGACTGCTATCTATATTGGTATCATCACTTCTCCCATGGCTCTTTGACCGACTGTCATCATCATCACCTCTTTCTGCCTCATTGCCATCATCTTCACTGATATGTGCCTCACTGCCCTCACTGCTCTTTTCTTCACTAATTGATTTTTCATTGTTTGACTCCTCATTGAAATCTCCTTTACTGCTTTCTTCCTCATTGGAATCTGCCTCACTGACATTTGACTCATTTTTTTCTTCCTCATTTTTTTTTCACCTTTTGATGCACTAGTACCATGAGATGATGGTGAGGGATTGTGAGAAGGTGATGAAGGAGGATTATCCTAAGGTGAAGGAATTTGAGTAAATGGTGATGGATGTGTAGTGGGGTGTGATGGTGAAGGAGGAATGGGAGGATGAGAAGATTAAGGGACATATTGTTGCTGTTGGACTTGTGGATTGGTGAACACCTCATCGGTAATGAAGGTATCCCATGGAATGCCCTTCTGCTGCAATTGATGCATAACAACCATTTTGATAAGAGAGTGATGAAAGAGCCTTTACATATGCTGAGGATAGTCTCTGTTTTGTACAATATAGGACATTTTTTCAATGCTTCTATAGAGGTAATAAGGTATGTGCATCATCCTCACCCTAGTAAAGTGCATAAGCAATCTGATGTGATAGGAGTAAATGCAGGAGAATCTTCCTTCACATGTGAAATAATTCATGATAATTCCCATCATAGGTGCATATCTATCAAGAAAATGTGTGAAAAGAAATATGGATTTGTTGTGGTCTTTGTATCTAGGCTTTAGGTAGGGTTCAAAGTAGCTTATGTCTAGGTTGGGCTGCTTGAACTATTTCTCACCCACACTTGGTATGCCTATGGCATTGGCAATAGCATTAGTAGATAACTCAAAAGTGACCCCTGCAAGGTTAACTTTTTTTCCATTCAAGTTAATGATAAAAAGTCTAGTTAGATCAAGATGGTTTTATACCTGTTGTACCTTCTCATAAAAATCAAAGCATCTCATATGCTTGAAACATGAAACATTAAGGGGAGATGCCATTGGCTCCCTTGTGTTGAGGGGTTAAAACCTATTTATTTTTCCTTCTTTGTGCTCATTCCTCCTTGGCATTTGAGCCTCTCCACCACTGCCACTATTCTCTCCCTCTTGTGACAATTTGAAAAACTCTATTTTTCCAACTAGGACTAAATGTGAAATTGAGATGAAAGAGGGTAATAGAATGGAAGCCTTTGTAATGTAGAGGGTGAATGAATGAATGTTATGACCAACTTAGATTAATGAAAACCTTCAAAGAACCCTAATTCACCCTCTTCTTGACTGATACTCTTTATAGGCAGATGAATAATGACAAACAGTGATTTGCAAGTTTAAACAACTAGGGTTTCTTCTTAGGGTTTCACTTCTTTCAATTAAATGATGACAAAAATACTTGGAGATGAGTTTATGACTTCTACCTACCCCTTAACAATTCTTGAGGGAACTTTTTAAAAATCTTGGAGGTGTTTTGACTTGATTTGGATGGTCAAATTTCTTAGAAATCCCTCCTAGCCAAGAGCGCAGTGCCTAAGCTAAGGGTGCAGTGCTCAATCTCAAGCACACAATGCTCAATCCTGAGCATGCAACTCCAAGAGAGATGTACTGAGTGTGTTTTCGGGAAAGAGTGTAGTGCTTTTCCAGGTGCACAATGCCTATGTAATTTTCAAAGGAAAAAACTTCCAAGGACACAGCGCCCGATCCCAGGCCCGCAACGCCACGCTGAGCACGTAGCGCTAGACAAATTTTCCCAATTTCACTTGTAAAACTCCCAAATTTTCTTCTCTTGAATGATCTGATGATTTTGCAAGGAAAAAATGATTTTTTGAAGTGTTAGATGTGCTTTTATAGCCTCAAGGAATTAACTTTAGCTTTCACTAATGCTTTTTGACTTTTTTCTTGTAGGTCACAGAAAACACTAACTTGGCTCTACTTTTACTTCTTGAGGCATAAAAAGTTCATTTTGACACCTTTGTGACTTAGCCACATTGCATATTTGTCAAATTATTGTGTAATTTCCACCATGAAACTCAACTTAACCTTTTCACCTTTTCTCACTAACCTTTTTACATTGTTTTCATGCGGGTGATTGAAATGATGAATTTGACCTTTGTTTTAGCCATGGAGGCATGAGAATTTGATTTTGGAAACTTTAGGGCTATATTACACATGATGGAATCTTCAAAATTTTCCATGGTTTCCATTACAATACTCAATTTATCTTTTTCACCTGGGATATCAATTTGTTGGAGTTATGAAATTTATTTTCCTTTTGATCCTAAAGGTTTGACATATTTATTTTGACACAACAGAAACCTCAAAATCCTCTTTTTCTTCCACCTTGGATCTCAACATCATATTTTTCTCATTTAGGCATGAAAATATCATTAAACACCTTTGGGAGGATTTCTCATAGAAGCACTTTCAAAACCCTCTTCTATCTGCACCATGGACTTTCAACCCATCATTTTACCTTCTATGGCCATTTTCCCAAAACCCTAGATGTTTGGAGTGCTTTTAAGCAATCATCAGTGTTTTCTTCTAAGTTCTCTATAGCCCTTTCAAGTTCATTAATTTATGTCCAGTTCACCTCACCTTTCTCCCTATTTCATCAATATTTTAACAGACTTTCTTCATGTTTGTTTTGGCGTGCCTCCTCCATGGTTATTTTGCAATTGATCACTATTTGGAACTCTACTTGGACTATCAAGCTAAAAAACCCTAATTATCTACAGGAAAAAGTGTTTCCTCTCTTCCTTGCTGCAAGTTGTCTTCATTCAGGAGTAGACCAACTGCCTGACCAACTTTCTGCTGATAGAACTTTCAACACTCCTGCAGAAGTGTCAAAGTTTCTATTTACCTCTTGCAGACTTTGAACTTGATATGGTAATATTCTTTGGAAACTTTCAGATATTTCTTGAATAACCATGTCTCGACATTCTATTGCATCTGAGCCAGTTTCTAGCAAAAGAAAAACAGTGCCTGAAACACCAATGATGACTTTAAAACATGTGAAACCCTAATTGACCTAGTGGAAGGGTTATTTGACCCAATCTTGACTAAAAATTGGCTTGGAGGCTCCAAGTGAAAAAAAGAGTATTTGTAAAACTGTTGTATTGAAGATCCAAAATCCAATTTACTTGATTTATCTAAAGAGCCTACAGAGATAGTTTTGAGACCATCAATGCTTGATGAACATGGGGAACATGGGAATGAGTTGGCTATAGGAAGCCCTAGAAGGAAAGTGAAGTCATGAACAGGGGAAAAAATACGCCAATGAGGTTAACGGTAGAGAAGGAGACTGAAAATGATAGGTGTAAGATTAGGAAGAGTTTGTAGGAGTGACAGGGTGACCATGAAATGGCAAGCTGATGAAATAGTGAAAATTTTCTATAAGGATAATGAAGGCAATGAGATTTCTCAGACTCACAATTTTCAAGGAAGGTTGTTTTCAGAAATCTAGAACCAATATATAGTCTTCTACAAATAGTGAAAAATACTTATGACTAACATCATCAACACAAATAAAACAAAGAAGCATATCAAATGCCTTTATTTACATACTCCATGATCCAACATCAACAACCACACTCTTCAGTAAACACAACTCATACACATTGAAGGTAAGTAAAGGTATGTTTTTTTTCTAATTTTTAGTCATGCAATTCCTTAAAATGCTAAAATTTTAATTTTGGAAAATTATTCACTCCCTTTATTATATTGTCAAAAACCGAAAAACACCTTTGGTCAGGGGGAAGGGGCATCAATTGATATTCACATTTTATACACCATAACAAATTTTCATTTCATTCGAAATCGCATGTTCTTCCCAATCAATTATTGTTGCAATATGATTCCAAAAGATTATATGCTTTGAAAATTATGAAATTGGTTCTGTTGTCGTCTAGTCCAATTAGGATGCCCGGTTTTCACCTAGGTAAAATTCTCAATGTTTTCATGTACTTTGATGCAAAAAAAAAGTATTGTTACATAATATACAATGCTCAAAAATTTCGGTTGTCACACAAGAACCAAACATCAAAATTATTTGTTGCAATCAAATGTATTACACTTTGCAAAAGAGAATATGATGATGCAACATTTGAAGTGAATCAATACAAGTCAAAAGCTCATAAAGAAGCAAAACATTTCAAGAAGATAAAATTATGGACAAATGAATCAATGCAATAGTTTCATGAGGACATGCAACAATTTCAGTTGGGGGGTATGTTGGGCCTCCAAAATATATTCAAAATTTCATACACTTTCACCTTCATTCTCATTTTTATTGCCTCATTTCATCACCCTGTCATTACATTACCCTACACTTTCATTACCACGTGGGTTCATATTTGGATTTTCCAAAGTTATTAATTTTATGTATTTAGAGTGAATTTATGATTAAAAATTAGAAAAATAACATGTATTTTATTATACTTAAAAGTGGCTTGAGTTTGATGACATGTGTAGGTCATTTGGAAGCTTCCAAGGCACCCTTATGTGGCCTCTAATACAAAATTTTAATTTCAACTCAAGAGGTGGACCATATTCCAAGGAGAAAGATCATGGAGATCTTGAGATATTCATGGGATTTGTATCTAGTATGTAGGGATAAGTTGAGACAAGTATGGATATAGTAGATATTTAAGGGATTTTCATTTATTGAGAAGATATCCCTAATTCATGTATAAATAAGAGGAGGATCCTTTAAAGGAATCTAACAAGTTTTCAATTTTTCATTAGCATTAGATTTATGATTGTTCATTCAAAATGAGTAATATTATTTTCTCCAAATCATGGGCTATGAATTTTGTTTTATTCTTAATATGTGACAGTTGTTCATGTGTGTTCATTGAGGAATGGACGGATCCCCAACAACCACAATTTGCATACATCTGTAACATAGTTTAATTTCTGTTATTTTCTTTCATGCAAGTGTGCTTTACTTTTCACAAGTGTGTTTTGTTATGTGAAGATTGATTTCCTTTGAGTATTAGCACAGTTTTCATTCAGTATTTATTGTTTCACTTTTATGATTCAGTTACTTAGATGCATTATGATTTCTAAATGATTTTGGATGATTTTGGTTTAAAATCTAATTTTCGTATGAAAGGAAAAGCAAGGATTTAAGTTGAATTATCTTTCTATCAAGTTATGAATCACAACTAAAAATCATCCTTTTGCATTTCTTGAATTGTTTCTTGAATTATAGTTTATGATTTGATGCAATGGTAATGTTGTTAGAGTAGAACTGTGAGGAAGGACAACGAGGACCTCCTAAGTTAGAAGCCTCTTCTCTTCCTTTCTACACATCACAAAATGCTAATCTTTAGCTTCTCTTCTTGAGGAAAATACTATGGGGAAGGAGAACTAGGACCTCCTAAGTTAGGAGCCTCTTCCTTCTCTTACTGCGTATTGAATCAAAGACTTGTTAGTTATAAATTATATTTGTAATATTAATTTCCATCATTTTCATATAAACAACTACTTTCTACACTAGTTTAATGTAAGGTTCCATATAATTTTCTTTGCTTTGAAGTTTACTAAACCGGATTGATAAATATCATTGCCCTAAATCACCTCAAAAAATTAGACCAACACTATCTATGAGGGCATGATAGCTAGGTAGTGATAAGGTGCGTCGGGGAATGCCAAGAAATACTAACACATGTTAGGTAGTTCCAAGGAATTTTAGGGATGACAAGACATGCCAATTTCTAAGGCATTCCAAGATGTTCCAAGTGCCAGGGTGTGGTGCCAAAGCATGCTAGTGAGTGTTAAGGCCAAGTTCAAGGGAAACACAAGGGAGAAATAGTTTCAAATGCATGGAAATGAATGAATAAGTGTGTGATAGGGAGTTTTAGTGAGTAATAGGTGTCAGGGAGTGCTAGGATGTGCTAGGGAGTGCCAAATCATGTCAAGAAATGCATGGTATTCTAATACGTGCTACATATTTCCAAGGGATTGTTATATCTGCCAAGTGTTATGGCATGTCAAGACATAAACTTTGTTTCTTATTTTTTTTATTACCATGTTTGGATGCGAGCCTTGTTTCTATAAATTTTTAAGTTGTATGAGCTGAGATTTAACATGAGTACCCTAATATGTGTTATACGAAGTTCTTAGGTGAAAAAAGCATAGTCTAGTAGTAGTATTTGTAACTTGGTAAAGTTGTTGTTATAGTCAAGGCAAGATTTGGTTGCATTCCCATGTTGCAAAAAACGTAAGGGCATTTGTGAGGGCATGATATCTAAGGAGTGCCAAGGCATGTTAAGGAATGAAAAGGTGTGCTAGAACATGCTTGATAGTGTGAATGCATGCCGAGCAGTGTTGGGGTGTGTCAAGGCATCACAAGGGAGAACTAGGTCAAAATACATGGAAATGAATGGATAATAGTGTGTGCTAGGGACTGTCACTGAGTTTTATGTGTCCCAAGGATGAAGTGTGTTAGGATAATTTTAGAATAGTAATCGTAGGGGGAAAACCTACGATTGCAATAAGGGGCTAGAAAAAGTAGTTTCAAACAAATGGAGACTTTGTGCTAGCCACAACATTATTTTTTAAATTACTTGGTTGGTTTCCCAAGTCCCATAAAAGGTAATCCTATCTATAAGGGCATGCTAACTGGGGAGTGCCAATGTGTGCCAGGAAATGAAAAGAAGTGCTAACACATGCTAGATAGTTACAAGGCATGCTAGGCATGCCAAAACATGCCAATATGTGCCAGGTGCTAGGGTCTAGCACTAACACATGCTAGGGAGTGGTAAAGAGTTCCAATTAACACAAGGGAGCACTAGTTTCAATCGCATGGAAATGAATGAATAATAGTGTGTGATAGGGAGTGTTGATGAGTTCAAAGTGTGCTAAGGAGGGAGTGACATGGTATGCTAGGCAATGCCAAGGCATGCTAAAGTGCAAGGGAACACTTTAGCATGCCAAGATGTACCAAGCTCCAAGGTGTGTCAATGTGTGGTAAGGAGTGTTAGTGATTGTTAGGGAAACACAAGGGAGAACTAGGTCAAAATTCATGTAAATGAATCAATTAGAGCATGTGACATGGAGTTTCAATGAGTTCCAAGTATGTTAAGGGGGGAGTGAGATGGTATGCTAGTCAGTGTTAAGGCATGCTAGAGTGTTCGGGCATCATGCGAAAAATATGTGCCAAGTTACAGGGTGTGCCAATGCATGCTAGGAAGTGTTAGAGAGTGCCATAGAAACACAAGGGACCACTAGGTCAAAATAATGCCTGGAAATGAATGATCATATTTTTTGACAAGAAGTTTTAGTGAGTTCTAGATGTGATAAGAAGGGAGTGACAAGACATTCTAGGCAGCCCTAAGGCATGTTATATTGTAGGGAAACAATATGCCAAGATATCACAGGTGTTAGGGTGTGCCAATGCATGCCATGGAGCCTTAGGTAGTGCCACAGAAACACAAGGGAGGACTAGTTTCAAATGCATGGAAATGAATGAATAAGAGTATGTGACATGGAGTTTTAGTGAATTATAGGTGTGTTAAGGAGGGAGTGACAAGGTATGCTAGGTAGTGCAAAAGAATTATTGAGTGTTAGGGTGACATCCCAAGATGTGCCCAATGCCAGGGTGTGCCAATGTGTGCCAGGAAGTGTTAGGGAGTGTCATGGAAACACAAGGGATAAGTATTTCAAAATGAATGGAAATGAAAAAATAAGAGTGTGTGATAGGGAGTTTCAATGAGTTTCGTGTGTTTTAAGGAGGGAGTGACAAGGTTATATGGTAGGCAATGCTAAGACATGCTATATTTACAAAACATGTTAGAGAGTGGTAGGGTGTAATAGGGAGTTCCAAAGCATGCCAAGGAATGCAGGGGGTGCTAACACATGCTACATAGTGCTAAGGAATTGTTAGAAGTGCCAAGTGTTATGGAATGTCAATATGCAAACTATGTTTCTCAATTTTTTTATGGCCACAGTTGGATGTGATCCTTGACATGGTAGCTTGTAAATTGTTAAGTGGGATAAGGTGAAATTATACATAAGTAGCCTAAGACAACTTATAGCCAGATCTTAGGTGAACAAGGCATAGTATATTTGTAGTAATTGTAACTTGGTCAAGTTGTTGTAATCAAGGAAAAACTTGGTTGGGCTCCCAAGTCCCAAAAAATGTAAGGGTATTTGTGAGGGAATTATAGCTGAGTAGTGCGAGGGGGGCATTCCAAGGAATGAAAATGCATGCTAATACATGTCATACATTGTCAATGCATTTTGAGTAATGTTAGGGAGTTTAAGGGAATCACAAGGGATAACTAGGTAAAACTACATGGAAATGAACAAATAAGAGTGTGTTCCAAGGGGTCTCAACGAATTACAGGTCTCTAAAGGTAAAAGCATGTTAAGAGAAGGTAAAATAGACTTGTAGGAGGGAATTCCATGGTTAAAATAAAGGGTTGGTCAAAGAATTTTATGAAAATGGGAAACTTTGTGTTGGGGGAAACATTTTTTTTCTAATGACTTGATTGGGTTCCCAAGTCATAAAAATAGTAAGGCTGTGTATGAGGGCATGCCAACTAGGGAGTGCTAAGGTGTGACAGGGAATGCCAGGAAGTAATAACACATTTTAGATAGTTCCAATGAATGTTAGGCATGCCAAGACAAGCCAAATACTAAGGCATGCCAATATGTGATATGTTCCAGGGTGTGTCATGAACGCATGCTAGGGAGTGTTAGGGCCAAGTGTCATGGAAACACAAGGGAACACTAGTTTCAAATGCATGGAAATGAAGTGTTAGTGAGTTACACCTGTGCTAAGGAGGGAGTGAAAAGGTATGCTATGTAGTGCCAAGCCATGATATAATTCTAGATAAGAATACCAAGATGTTCCAAGTGCCAATGTGTGTCAATTTTTGCTACTGAGTGTTAGGGAGTTCCAGGGAAACACAAGTGAGAACTAGGTAAAAATGTGTGGAAATTAATGAATAAGAGTGTGTGATAGGGAGTGTCAGCAAGTTCCAAGTGTGCTAAGGAGAGAGTGACATAGTATGTTAGTTAACGCTAAGTCATGCTAGAGTGTCAGGGTGGCATGTGACCAAGATGTGCTAGGTGTGAGGGTGTGTCAACATGTGATAGGAATTGTTAGGGAGTGCCAAAGAAAAACAAGGGAGCACTAAGTAAAAGTAATGCATGCAAATGAACAAATAATGATTGTGATAAAAAGTGTTAATGAGTTCTAGGTGTGCTAAGGAGGGAGTAACAATATATGCTAGGAAGTGTTAAGGCATGCTAGAGGCCAGGGAAACATGGCAAGATGTGCCAGGTGCTAGGGTGTGTCAATGCATTCCAAGGAGCGTGATGGATTTACAATAAAATATAAGGGATGAATAGTTTAAAATGCATGGAAATGAACGAATAAGTGTGTGTGTTAGGGAGTTTCAATGAGTTCTAGGTGTGCTAAGGAGGGAGAGACAATGTATGATAGGCAGTTCTAAGGAATGGTAGAGTGCCAGGTGCTAGGTGTGCCATTGCATGTTAGGGATTATAAGGGAGTGACATGGAAAAAAAAGGATAACTAGTTCAAAATTCATGGAAATTAATGAATAAGAGTGTTTGATAGGGAGTTTCAGTGAGTTCCAAGTGTTCTTAGGAGGGAGTGATAATGTTATATGTTAAGAAGTGCCAACACATGCTGGAGTCATAGGGCATGTCAGGGAGTGCTAGGGTGTTCTAAGGAGTGAAAACCATGCCAAGAAATGTAGGGGATGATAACATGTGCAACATAGTGCTAAGTGATTGTTAGATGTTCCAAGTTCTATGACATGCCAAGATGTAAACTATGTTTCTTAGTTGTTTTATGGCCATGGTTGGAGGTAAGCCTTGAATTAGTAACTTTTTACGTGGGATGAGTTGATATTGGAAATGAGTAGCCTAAGATGAGTTATAGGAAGATATTAGGTGAAAAAGGCATAGTCTATTTGTAGTAAACTATAACTTGGTTAAGTTTTTGTAGTCGAGACGGGACTTGGTTAGGTTCCCAAGTCTCTAAAAAGTAAGGGTAGTGGTGAGGTCATGATAGATAAGGAGTGTTATGGCATTACAAGGAATGAAAATATGTGCTAACACATGGTAGACTGCTGGGTGCTAAAAGGTGCCTTTTAAAACTCCTATTTATCCCACATTAATTATCAACCCGGGAAAGTCCTCTTATTTCAAGAGTGTACAAAAATATGTGCACGCTATAATCCCAAAGAGTAATGTTTCTTAAAATGTAGTATAGATCTTTCAAATACAAGAGTAAACAGATGCTGAAAAAGAAATCTAATTACAAAAATATGAAACTCAATGTTCTAAAATTCAATCATTCACTTAGCAATCATCAGTCAAGGATGCAGTAGTAATAACTCTTTCCTTTGGCAACTAATGTAAATGAAATCAAATAAGAACAATAAAATAAATATAAGAACGTAGGTAGAAGTAACCAATGTCCTTTACAGTTGATGATCTTACACTCCACACCAAAGAAATTAAATGGAAATGAAAACTGAGCTAAATCACTAATGCTGCTAATGAAAATAAACTAAGCAAGCTCTCTGTAATACATTCAAAAGCAAAACCAAACTCTTGCAAAAAGGAATAAACAGTAAACTAGTTAACAGAAATGAACAACAAATCTATTTACTAGAAAAGAACATCAAATGGAAATGAACAAAAATCGGAAATGAACAACAAATTCTATCTAGTGGAAATGAACAACAATTGGAAATGAACACCAAATTCTATCTAATGGAAAGGAACAAAAAAGCTATTTGATAGAGATGAACAACAAAATCTAGAAGGAACAGCAAGGCTATTGAATAGAAATGAACAACATAACAATCTAAGTTGTAAAGAATAGTAATATTGTTACGGTGGAAAGGAACAACAATGTGGTTCAATCATAGCTTATGTAATAAAACGAATTCATAGAATATTGAAAGAACAAGCTATAGAGAAGGAAACTGTAAAGCAATGCGATTAAAAGAAATAAATATTAAATCAAATCACTCACACGTTGCAAGAATCAGAAATATAATACAAAGACACAGTGAAATCCACCAGAGGCCGGGCCCTTAGCTGCCAGTGAGCACTGCTAAGTTACTTCAAAATAATTGAATGAGCAGCAACGAAACTTATTTATTGATCATTGAAATTATTACAACACAAATATGTCCTTTCAGAACTGCGTTATGTCCATTACAAATGATGCATAAATTAAAGATACATAATGCAGCATGTAATATGGTCTAATTTACAATGTTTGCTCTTTTATATCATCATATCAATCCCATAATAATATATGAATTAATTCTCAATTGATCCATATTCAATTCCCCCTTCTCTAATCTCTGTTTTCCATTTAAATACACAGAGCGCAAAGATAAGTTACAATAGAGATAATTACAAAATGATTATCATAAAAAATTTGGATTATCTTCAACCAATTGATTAGTAAGATCATATCTAGAGTATATTTCCATCAATCATTCAATAATAACAAGTCGAATTTGGTATTGCAATTGACATCATTTGGAAAACGACTGCAACAGTGAATCTGGAAAAATTGTCCTAAGAGAACATTCCTTTTCGATTAATATGGACCGAATTTGGGCAAACCGTTCTTTAAAAAAGATAACTCGATTCATTCTAGACAAAACCCATGTTTCAGATTTTACATATTCTTTTCCATTTTCCCAGAATGTCCAATGCATAACTGACACTTCTTATTCTAGCGAATTTATGAGTTGGAATATTGAATGATGTGTTGGAGATCAAATCTACAATATGGAAAATATCTTGGAGGCTGAAATGGTGAGTGATGTTACAAAAAATTTATTAATAAACCATCATTGATAAAATCATGCATAATAATCATCAATTTATTAAAAATAAAGGAGAAGAAATAATATTTATCCATAACAGCATAAATAATTATAAAATGGATTTATATGATAAATTATGATAAATGACATGATAAAGAAGAGCAAAAATAGATGAAATAAGTGTTAAAAAGTGATAATAATAATAACATATTAGCGGCCCAACATAGACCATGTCAATGCATGCTAAGGAGTGTTAACGAGTTTCAAGGGAACACAAGTGAGAACTAGGTCAAAATTCATGGAAATGAACGAATAAGAGTGTGTGCCAATGAGTGTCAGTGAATGGATTAAGTGTTTTAGGAGAAGTTAATAATAGGAATTTCTGGAGGCAAGCCTATGGTTTCGATAAGGCATGGACAAAATTTAAGAGAAAGGGGGACTCTGGGTTAGGCACAATGTTGTTTTTCTAATGACTTGGTTGGGTTCCCAAGTTTCAAAAAGAGTAAGGTTGCCTATGAGGGTATGACAAATAGGGAGTTCCAAGGTGATCTAGGGAATGTAAGGTTCCCAAGTCGTGGAAAAATGTAAGTCTAGCTATGAGGGCATGAGAGTAAAGGAGTTATAGGGAATGTTAGGGCATGCTAACATGGGCTAGATAGTGTGAAGGCATGTCAAACATACTAAGGTGTGGCAAGTGCTAAGGCATGCCAAGATGTGCAACAGTATGAAAATGCATGATAGGGATTGTCAAGGAATCAAAAGGGAGAAAATTTTTAAACTATAAGGAAATGAACACATAATAGGGTTAATAAGTCATCAATATACCTTTTTCATGAGGAGCATTCTAGGCACACCAACACTAGGTATCAATAGGTGCCAAGTGCCAAGTGTTAGTGCATTCTAAGTTCCAAGTCTTCCTTTATTGCTTCTCATACACTTTCCAATAATTGATCTCAAATAAATTTAATATTAAACCATTCCAAAGAATACCAAGTCATCTCGACACATGCCAAACATGTTAAGACTTTCCAAGCGCCAACGCGTGCCAAGTAGAAATGTGTGTCACTGAGTGTTATGCATGCTATGAAGTGGAAGGGAATGTCTAAGATTGTTAAGGTGTGCTAGAGAGTGTCAATGCATGACAGGGAGTGTTAGGGGGTACTAATACAATGCAAGGGGTCACTAGGTCAAAATGCATGGAAGTGAATGAATATGAGGGTGTGTCAAGGAGTTTCAATGGGTTCTAGTTGTCATGTGTAGGAGGGAGTGAAAAGGTATGCTAGGAATTGGTAAGACATTCCAATGAATATCAGGGCATGTAAAGAAGTGCTATAGTCAGCTAGGTTGTTCCAGGGTGTGCCAACATATGCCAAATAGTGCCAAGACATTCCAGGTGCTAAGACATGCGAGGATGTGTGTAGGGTGCAGGATATGCTAAAATGTGTTAAGGAGTGTCATGGAAACAAAAGGAATAACCAATCTAAAATGGAAGGAAATGAACGAATAAGAGGGTTAATAGGTCAGGACTTTAGCTTTTTCAAAAGGGGCATGCTAAGCACACTAATAATAGGTTCCAATACATGCCAAGTGCTAATTTGTGCCAAAACCTAATGTATGTCAATGCAATATTCAAAGGTGTTCCAGGGCATGCTAGGGACTATAGGGCATGCCAACACATGCTAGGAGAGTTATATGCTATGCTAGGGCATGCTAGCATGTGCTTGGGTATTCTACTCATGGAAATATGTTCTAGGTATAAATATGTTCCAAGAAATGTGAGGTTCCAAGGAATGTTAGTGTGTGCAAAAGCATGCTAAGGTGTGCTAGAAGTGTTGAGGAGTGTTAGGTCTTTCACTTGAACAACTATGGCTTTGGACAGATGATGAAAAAGACGCCAAAAAATGGTCTTAAATCATTATCTTTTGACAAAAAATATAGTTAGAGGCACTTAAAATGATCAAAAAATCATTGGCATAATCAATGATGATGAACATTTTTTGATCGTTACCAAAAGTAACCAAAAAGAGCATTGGTGAGGGTCAATAAAATATCATCACTCGAAGTTTCACCAAAGAGAGAATTAGTGACGAGCCTTTAATGACCCTCACCTTAAGTGTCATTGAAAATGGCTTTGGTGACAAACCTTAAAGGGAAATCACTATATACACTTACAACAATGTTTTTTTAAGGACTGTCACCATATGTGACATTGGAGAAGGACCTTAAAGGTCCATCATAGGCATGACCCTCACGAATTACCTTTTTTTTTGTAGTGAACATAATTTAAATCATTACTTCTGTGTGTTCTTGGTTGTTCCCAAAAAATATCATACGTACTAAATCCCATGTATTGCCTAGGATTCACAATGGTTGATATACACTTTCATTCTAACCTTTACATTTCCCATACTAACATATCCTAATTTTTTAAACTAAAATTTTTACCCAATAGATATATTTGGCCTAAAATTAAAACATTTAATTGAGGAAAGGTTTTTCCTATCTTGTTCATGTTTCCTCTACTTTTATTTTCAGTCGTCATATTTTTTCTCATTGAACATCTTGGTATGCATTTTTGATTTTCTTTGAATGACACTCCTTGCATCATGTAGTCCAACCATGAAGTTATTTTCCTACTTACTAGATTTTTCACGGGTTGCATAAGCTTCATTAAATTCTAGATAACGTATATAGGTTTCCCTTAAATAATCATATCCAAAAATATTTACGTGGGATTCATATAGAATTAAATTAACTCTACTTAATTCATATGTTATCTTATTTGATTTATCACATGTATTCTTGATAAAATATGTGAAATGTTTCAAGATGTCAACCTATTTAGTATGCCTTTAGTTTAACTTTGGTTAAATATAGATAAATTTTCAAGAATGGTTTTCAATGTAAAGAAGAAATTCTTTAAGCGTGAGGTAATGTGTCAACTTATTCATTTCTTGAATAATGGCATAAAACTCTTTATCTTATGAGACTCACATATTTGTTTTTCTTCTTCAAATTTTTACTATAATAATTAATTTGAATTTCTTCTAGGCTTAAAACAATTCTTATTAGTTTTGTTGACGTTGTTGAAAATCCATCAACCAAGGGTGTCTCCCCAATGTGAAGTCTTCATTAGACCTCTGACTCTTTGGAATAGGAGCCCCATCCGGGGTATTAGACCGACTACTATATATCCTTGAATAATTTCCTTGGCTCTAACTGTCAGCAAGAAAGAGGCGTGTGGAGGTGCCTTCGAAAAGCAAGCGAGTGAGCCTCGTGAGTGTTCGATTGCAGGTGTGTCAAGGTTCTTCTACTACGAAGGGGAAAGAGAAGTGAGCCTCTAAGAGAGAGGTAATAGTACCACCCTAGTAGAGACACACACAACCAAGAAGGATCCCTCTAAAATCCAATGGAATAATCCACAAAGGATGTGATTTTCATTATGACCAATTGATGAGAAATTTTTTTCTAATATCCAACAAAATAGTCCACAAGCATGGGACAAAAATAAAAACGATTAAAAAACATTCTCAATATGAAAAGTACTAAAATAACTTAAATAGTTCAACCAATTTAGCACATATGAAAGAAAATATGAAATACAAACATCTACAGAATAGTCTTACAAATATTCATAATCCATGCATGAAGAACCTGTCAGTCATGAAGTCTTCTATTATTAAGTAAAAGTTCCAAGACACATGTATATAATAAAGACCATTAGCTCAAATAGTGGCACATTGGAGGCACTCCTTGCTCCTCAAAATAAGTAGCTTGTCTCTTTAATGCCTTGAGGGAGGAGCCAAGGTGAAAACATCCTTTGCTCATATAGTGAGGGTGTATATATATCCAATGGGGTGATTCTTCACCTCCTTGTGACTCTTCAACTACTATCATGATTATTTGACTTCTTATGACTTTTCTACTTTACATGGCTTCATATTCTGTTTTGGACTTCCACTTTACAACACCTTTCGAATATATAATTAAATAGTCCACAATAATGATGTGGCATATGATGACTCGTGACAAGACATGGCATGACACTGATGTCATGAACTACATGACGATCTTGTGATGCCAAGTTTTCCTTCTTGTTGTTTATTTCTTTTTGTCTTTAATAATAAATGTATCTAATGTTCCATATTCATGAGATATCTAATTTCTTCTTCATATATACCCTCTAAAGGGTTGTGAATAAGATGGAATCTTCATGTGGTCATTCTCTTTGATATTTTGTTGTAAACTAGTTTTCCTTCATATTCTTGATTGATGATCATGTTATCTCTTCATCTCCATGTGTGTCTTCTAGAATGTCCTCCTTATCCATCTCCTTCTTCATCATCTTTTCATAACATGAAAAAATACCTCCATATACAATCCACTCATGACAAGACGACATCAATCCAATAAACCCCTACTCTAATATGGTGCATATTGATCCACTTATTAAGCTAGAATTGGGTGACAGGCTAGGAAAGAGGCTCAGTAACTACACAATTGCTTAGCTCAAGTAGTTAGGGGTGAATTTTGAGCCTTGAAACATTAGGCGAATATCGAGGTATATAATGGGCCTCCTAAGGAAGTAATAAAATAATAGCTAAACCAGTAAAATAATATTTATGAATTTATAATTCAGTTTTTGCACCAAAATCCATGTAACTATGGTTAAATTCAATTGAAAAGTTGTCTCAAAATAAAATTAATATAAAAAATTGTATTGACGTGACTATAAATAAAAATGAGCTTTTCAAGAAAAATTCATTATCGTTGAACAACTAATGCATTTGTACTTTGTACTTAAATAAATTAAAATAAATTATAAATATAAATTCATAAATTCTTAGTTGTACAACATACCGTTAATTAAAATTTATATTATTTAAATTATACAATTAAATTATATAATAACATGTAATTAATATACTATACAAAAATCAAATAATAGAATAAAATAAATGTAATATATTATTTTATGTATTAATTTAATATTACATATTGAATTGATTTGATTTATAACATAAGAAGAAATAATATGTAATATAAAAATTAATATGATAGATGAAAAAGTGTGTAAAGACATGAAGATTGTATAGGGATACACATTGTTTCTTTCGAAAAATATGAAATGAAAATAATAATTTTATTCAAAAAAGTGTGAAATGACATTTATTATGAGTAATTTAATTTGTGACTTTAAAAGTACTTAGAATACTACCATGGTTAACCATGAGTTTTTATCCACCATTGAGAATGTGACAAGAAAGTACATTTAACTCAAGCAATGCCACCTCAACCATGGGGGGTGATGTCATCCCCTAAAATGTGATTGTTTTTCATAAAATTAATTTTAATTGTACATTTTCCTTAGGAGGCCCATTTTTGACATCAAAATTCCCCTAACGATTCACAACGCATAATTCAGGATGGACTGAGGAAGAAAACTTTACAATCTGGGAGCTTAGTGTCACAGACTAAGGGGATGGATAGTGGATAATCCTATTACATAGTTCCAGAAAGAATAGGAGGCTAGGCCATTGCAGAATTTAATAGCTCAAGAGATCAGGGATGAGGATTGAGCCTTAAGACTCTGCAATGTGAAGTACTGCCTGTGAAGGAGAGAGAAATTATGCAGTTTTGGGATACATTGAGCCTGTCTAAGGGATTTTGCATTGATTCAGCCAACTAAATAGTTCTAACAGGAAGAGTAGGCTTGGTGATTACAAAATTGTGTAGTTCAAGGGATTAGGGCTTTATCTTGAGCTCACAGATTGCATAATGTGTAGTTGCCACCAGTTTGGTTGGCTGAATTACACAATTTTGGAGGCTAATGCTCGGTCTTAAGTACTGAAACTATGTAGTGCAAAATCATAGGAGGCAGTAACCACATATTGTGGTGTGTAAAGAGGAAAGGTTTCATCTTGAATTTTGGGACTGTGCAATGCATAGTTCAGGAAGGCCAGATGAGGCTAAGTTGTTGGGAATTTTCATAAATTTGGCTAAGTGTGGCAATAGTGAAACATATGTGAACAATGATAGGACTTGACTATGATTAAACACATATTAAATTGATGAAACAACATATATAATCTTGAATACATTAATACATACTTCACTTAGTGTGACAGCCCTTGCAACAACTTATGACAAGTGCGACACTAAAGATACACTTTGCGACGATTGCGATGACACTTGTGTGAAAGTGCTTAAAACTTTCAAAATGAGTGTGATAGATTTATACACGGAGATATCAAATTATTTTCATAAATATAACCTCTTAAAACAACCAAAACGAGCTTATTTACATTGTGCGACACTTATCATGCAAAAATATGATAATTTTTAGAGTGCGAATGACACTTGTGATATGTGAATGACAGTTAAAGTAACATATGTCAGTGCAAAGATAACATGAAAATGAAACTAATTAGAGTGAAAGAAAGAGAAAGTGACAACTCAAAAAAATGTAAATGAAAATCGTGAAATCAGAGGTGCGTGGAAGTGACAGTTTATAAAACTCACCGAAATAGAAGTACACACATAGCTAGAAATGAGAAATTATTGATGTTAGTGTGCACTAAATATCGACATTGATTAGAAATTGCACAAGAACAATACTGATAGACCATGTTATGCTCATTCAATCTTGCATAAAATAATGCACTCATGCACTTGTTACAGATTGAGCATGTGTGAGTGAGTGACTTCGACACTTCCAATCCAAAAAGGGAGCCTAAAAGCATAAAATAACCAAGAAGTGAATACAGAACGACCAATCACAAGATCAACATTAGGCTCCAAAATTTAGTTGTTGGAAAAATTTTGGAGGGTGTTTGTCGTAGCGACAACACTTAGCGACACATTGGTAGAACTCTAGCTTCTCTTCCTTTGTCAGCTCTTTCGTGAAGGGTATAGTTCTTTAGGAAGTATTGATTCACTGTTGAGATTACCATGGCTTCCCCACTTATCCCATGCATAAAATCAACCCCCTTTATTTCTTTACTCATTTAAATGAGACATAAGATCCACAATCACATAATGTTTCAAATCAAGATAAGGAAATGAAGTTCATGAGCTTTAGATTTTCAGATTATTTTTTTTCATCTCTGGTGTTTATATTCTACCAACAGGTCTAGACAATACCCTAAGGGAGTCACTTCAGGGACACAAACATTGATTTTCTTCTTGCAAACCTAGTGAGTACTCCGATGAATTTTATTAATTCACCTATCTACATAAGAATGATTTATCTTCTTTCTCCTTTATTTATTATTTTACATAGGACTGTTGATTGGCACTTATTTATTTCATGGGCAGAAGAGGGATCACAAATTATTAAGAGCAGGATAGGTTTTCCCTTCAGAGAAGAATATATAAGACCTATAATATTGGTATGATCGCTTATATTTTATCCTTTTCATTCTCTAATTTATTAGATCAGCCTAAAAATACTGAAACATAAATACCTAAGTTTACACATGAGGTTTCTGAAATAGACATTGAGATCATGGTTCGATACAAGGATTTCTTAACATAAGGATTGCATTTTCCATCGAAACATCATCGACCAAAATATGTAACCAAGAAAAGGAAGAAGGACAAAGAGTTAGCCAAATGTTGTAGTGTTGCAAAGTCCTTTTATATTTTTCTACATTACCTTTTGAGCCAATAGAGAATCTTCATGCAATGTTTTACAAATGAAAAGAAAGACAACACACAAAAAGGAAACAAAACCAGAAGAAAAGACAGAAAGTTACTAAACCAAAACATGATGTGAAACCAAAACCAAAGAAAAGACAAGAGAGACTAAAGAGAACAAGTGCAGGATGAGCGCAAGAGATGAAAAACTAGAATGCAGCAAGTCCTACTCCTAACCTACCATCCAGAAGGTTGGGGTCATGTATAATGGAATTTCCAATGAAGCCATCATATATGTTCCCGACCTGCAATCAGAAAGATATGATCGATTAAAAATAACATAAAGAAATGTGCAAAATAAAATATAAGAATTTAAATAACTTGAAGAAAAATTTGAAGGCATTTCGTGTTAGGAGAAAGATACGCCATAGCCTCTTCTTCTAAACAATTCACATTCTTACCTTCTAGACAAAAAACTATCATTCAAAAAACCTCAAAAAATTCTTGCGAATGTGTCTCCATCTACACCAAACTCCTTAGAAAGTGCAAGGAAAGATTCAAACTTGTTATTTGTGATGGAGCTTCCCACGTAATATTGCTCCAACCAATCAACCATTGGATTGTACAGTTCGTGATAATCCTCTTGAAAAATATGAAACATTTGAAAAGATAAATTTTCAATTAGAGACACAATATTACGATGAGAATATTGTGAGAAAAAAAAATCTAATCACATTAAGTAGGCATGTCAAGATAGTGAGGACCTAACATAACCATCAATAAAGGCTGAAGTGCCTCAAATACTCAACAAAAATATGTATAGAGATATGTTGAAAGATGAATATCGAATGTTGTAGAACAATTTTCATTGGATATAATAGTGGGAAAATGATAAATCATCAGATAAAAAATAATTATCAAATGGGCTAATTAAGGCATCAGATTCCCAGTGTGCAATTAACAAAGATAAATCAATTTGAGCAATTGTGTGAATTCTTTGAACCAAAGATGAACTACTCAAGTGTTGAGGAAAACACTTTTTTGAGGGATAAGGGCATGTTAAGTCCCTATAATACTAGTGTAGCCCCCTTATTATTATTTTTAGGATAGCCCCCTTATTATTATTATTGTTCCCATGTATCCCCCTTATTTTTATTATTTTGCCCCATAGAATCTGACTATTTTTATTGTTGTGCCCTTACATTATTATTGTTATGTAGGCTTTGATTATATTGTGACCCCTTAGAATTATATATTTACAAAGGAGGTATTTTCATTTGTATCATCAAATAATTTTTCATTGATGTAATGTAAAGGAGGTTTCCCCCTTGATGAGGATAATTTTTAAGTCGTTGATCTATCTTTTATTTTATTTTATGAGTTGGTTCCATAAAAAATAAAATCAATTTCCTCACATGCCGGATGAGACAAACCATTTTCCTATAACTGGTGACAAATTGTACAAGCATTGTAATTACCTAAAGAATTTAAATGGGATGCCAGAAAAACAAACACATGAGACCAGTCGGGACATAGTGAGTGGAGAAGGATTTGAATTGCACGATAACTTGCGCATTCATTATCATTCAAGAGGATTCTAGATATGATGAAGGTAAATATTTTCAATACAACATTCACAAGAAAAAATAGTAGATGAATATCAAGAAATGAATATGATAGGGATCATTATTTTGGACAAGGATAGTCTTTGAAATGATCAAATTCACAATTCCATGACTCTACGAGATAAAAAAATTCCAAACTTGAGTTTGATGCAAGGTATTTGCATTAAGATGAATGAACTAAACAATATTCTTGAATCCAATGAGAAATCAAATTTCAAAATTTTAAAATATTACATCCAAAATACCAAACATTTTTCAAAAATAAAGTTACATTTAGTGAAACCATGTAAAGAGAAGGATTGTGTGAGAGAAACCAGATTTGGCTTAGTTTAGGGGTCTTACAAAAGTTTCGAGATTATGACATAACCATCAATGGAAGTTGAAGTGCCTCGACTCCCTGAAAATTCCTGAAACTTTCAAGGATTGTAAATTCACATTTTGAAGATTGAAACAGATTGTGCATGGTGTGAGGATAAATTCTACCATTGGTTCAGTAAGACCATTTCTAACCAGATGGAAGACATCTTTGTCATTGAATTGATCAGATTTTTCAACTTCAACAAAAAAATGATTTAAGTTGATAGATTCATCTGATCACAAATCTAAAGATGTATGAATCAAATAAATTTCATGAGCAAGCTGATTTGGAGATTTGTCTTCATGTAGGAGAAGATATGATGAGGGATGGAAAGAGTAATCAATGATTTGATTATTTTAATTTTAACCATGGATAATCTCACCACCTTGTGTAAATTGAGAATTTAACTCATCAAATGAAGAACTAGAATAGCATGTAGTATCTTTGTCACAAGTATATGTATCGAAAATGGTGGAACACAAGGGATAGTGAGATGAAGTCTGAAGTTTTGATAAGGACATATTATTTGACCAAATAATATTGTAGATATAAAGTAAAGTATTCATGAGAAACCAAAAGATTTGATGATTCCCCTTCCGCAGTCATTATCACATAAATTAACAAAGTCGTCATCATCAGAATTATTATTGACCAGAGCTGTGGATTTCTTGGAAGAATTGGTTGTGTTTGATTCACTACCAAGATCAACATATTGAAACTCATCCAAGAATGGAAGCAAATCATATTCACATGAAGGATTTTGAAAAGTAGAGTAAATATTGAAAGTATCTTCACCTTCCTGGTCTTCTACATATGTAATGTGACTTCCTTGTATCTGATCACAATTTGAACCAACAACTCGAAAATCAAGACAACGTGAAAAAATAGGTGTTGGAGTAGATTTATTAGGCACATCACAGTACAAAGAGACATGGAATGTATATGATATAGGATAACAAAAATGTAGTTCATATTCAAGACTCGAGTTATGAATAGAAACATCATCTTGCAGAATGGGGGAGTGAGTCTTCACAATTGGCTTCATGATTCATTCTGGGATTTCCTCCATTGAATCTAAGCCATGAAAAGTTGAAGAAGAATGAGAAGATGGATCATGAGTTTTATTAGAAGATCTCCCAACTTTATTTTAATCCCAAAGATGAACCCGCATTGGAACTAGAAAATGAAGAGGAGAAGGAATAAAAGGAGCAATGAATCCGTCTTCTAAAATTAGAGGTGTCTGATGGTTTACAAGAGTTGGGGAGGCATAAACATAAGGTGGTTTAGATTCACTGTGCAAAGAGATATGAACCAATTTTGAAACTTTTGTTTAAATAAATCCCAATACATATCTTCTTCAGGAAATTGATAACAAAGGTGAAGGAATTGATCAAAATATTCCTCAACTAATTCATTAGGCTTCATTCCTAACTCGTTGATTATTTTTTAAACATCTTGGTAATAATACCTTTCAAAGGCTAGATGAATATCCTTGAGGAAATGATGAACAGAATGGATGGAAGCATGCGGTAAGGTATGTAACCATCGATTAACACAACCTTCAAGGGCAAGGAAGAAAACCACATAAGCAAAATATTCATCATTGATTTCGTAATGTTCACAAAATTTAAGAAAATCAGAAATTTGCTTGGTTATGGATGTTTTTATCCTCACCATCAAACTTTAACTATTACAAGTGACAGAGAGGCTCATCGAAGGTTGAAAATTGACAAATGTATAAATTATAGAAGCACCCTGGGAGTAAGATTTTAGGATGAGTGATTTTGTATAAGAGGTTCAAAACATACTCAATGGGCACAACTTGTCATCTGACCCTCCTTCTAGCACCCTTTTGTTGACATTTCTGGCAATACGTAAATCAAGGGGGTCTCCTCGATGTGAAGTCCCAATTAGAACTCGCATTGTTAGGAGCCCCATTTGGGGTATCGACCAAACTGCCATATATTCTTGAAGATTTTCCTTGGCTCTAACTATGAACAAGAAAGAGGAGTTCATAGGTTCCTTACAAAAGCAAGCAAGTGTGCCTAGTCAGTGTTTAGTTGCAAGTGTGTCAAGGTTATTATACTATGGAGGGGAAAGGGAAGTGAGCCTATAAAAGAGAGGTAATAGTAGCACCCTAGTAGAGACACACACAACCAATAAGGATACATCTAACATCCATCAGAATATTCCACAAAATATGTGAGGGTCATTACAAACAATCGATGAGAAAGATGCCTCTAGTATCGAGTGGAATAAGCATGGGATTGAAATAAAAACCATTAAAATATATTATAAATATGATAAGTACTAAAATAACTGAAATGGTTCAAATAATTTAGCACTAATGAAAGAAAACATGAAATACAAACATTCGTATAATAGACTTACAAATATTCATATTCCATGCATGAATAACATGTTGGTCATGAAGGCTTCTGTTATTAACTAAAAGTTCCAAGACACATGTATAAAATGAACACCATTATCTCTAATAATGCAGTGTTGGAGCCATTCCTTTCTCCCCAAAATAATTAGCTTGTATCTTTAATTCCTTGCAGGAGAAGCAAAGGTGAAAAATTCCTTTGCTTATACAATGATGGTGTATATATAACAAATTCGGTGATGTTTCATCTCCTCGTGAAATTTCATCTACCCTCATGGTTGTTTGAATTCCTATGGATTTTTGACTTTTAATGAATCTTCATATGTTGTATGTGTCCTTTGTACTTGCACTTTAAAATACATTTAAAATAGATAATTACATAATCCACAATAATTATGTGGCATATGATGAATCATGACAAGACATTACATGACACTGATGACATGAACTGCATGATGATGTGGCAGTTATATAGACCAATCTAGTGTTCTAGATTAGGCTCAATTTATTGTCAACCAAGGTAGGTAATCTTAGCGGCACGTGTCTAATGTTTATAGACCTAAAAGGATCTGTTTGCCTAAGTAAATGTTTATTGTGGTAGGCTCCGGCACTCTTTTACAAGAGATTGGTATGTGGTTCCTCACACACTTTAAACACTCGTAATTAAATCTGATCTATTGTTCTAAAAAGCAGAGTGCTACTAATTGTCTGAGTTTTCCAATCCTTTTACAAGGTTATGGTTCACAAAACCTCTTTTGAAGTAACACACTAAAGCATACTAAGAATTGAATTCATTAAAACAGAGATCACAGAAATGATTTCGAATTCAATACTCAACTAAACCCTCTTACACGGACTGTTCATTAATTTAGTAATCGAATTCTGCAATTATAACCATGAATGATGAAATAAAAAAATGATGAATGAAATCACAAGAACTCATAATCAAAATCAATGAACTCAGAGCATAAAAATTAAACAAAATACTAAATCATAATTAAAATTAAATCTAATGAAAATGTAAAGAAAAGTGTACCGACATCACATGGGGGCCCTTCCATGCTTTGAAGGCACACTTGGGAAACTTCAAATGATGAGAACACTAACTTAAAACGCCATAAACTATGAGATTATGTCTCTGATTAAAATCTGGGAATGAGTCACATTGAAATAGATTTCTGAAACATGTACACAGTCTCAAGTTTTCTCATACATCCAATAATATCACTAGCATCACTGGCCTATTACATGCTTTCATTCACTTATTTATCAAAAATTGCAATCAAAAGAGGCTATTTTAGTTCCTTCTAATCCTAATTGATCTCCAAAATAGATCGAATTAGTTTGGAATTCCTATTCATAGGGTAATATCAAGCTCATTCATTATGACTTAGATTTTTCTGCTAGATTGGCTGGGTTTGACCAGCGTTGACTAACTATTTAGGAACTTCAAATCTGATGATGGATAGATTTTTCATCATCTGTGTACATTCCAGATCATGTCCTTGTCCTTCGTTTTGATATACCTGCTATGCCACGTGTCAGAACATAAACTGTTTACAGGGAGTTATCACATCCTGTAATTTTCTTGAAAATTTTCAAATTTTAACACAAAAATTCCATAAATTAATTTTAATGTAAAAATAACAATTATAATGCTATATTAGTCAATTCAATAAACTATAAGGGATTTATGGAAGAAAATGGTGGATAAATGATGGGATTTTATGAGAAAAAGATAGCCATAAAATAATACCAACATTTCCCCCAAACTCAATAATTTAGCATGTCCTCATGCTCAGCTGATGTGCTTCCTTTATGTTTTGCTTCTACTTATGCTTCTGCTTTTGCTTCTTGTAGAAATACATCTACATTTTTCTGGGCTTGAAACTCATGCTTCATGTTCTTGTATTTTTCTTTGAGAACCTTTTTTTGCGTGTACCATTTTTTTGCCCATTTACATATTTCAATTTGATCAGTTTTGAGTTCTTTGACCTTCCTTTTTAATTTCTCATTTTTCTGTTGGATCTTCTTTCTCTGGGCTATTAACACTTCATTTTATTTCTTTATGACTCTTTCTAACATATTTTCTTCCATAAGTTCCTCTTGTAACTCTTCAATTTGTTAATTTAGCTTTCTCTGTTTCTTGTTTGTAGGTATTGGCTCTTTTCTTTCTTTCTTGTTACATTCAATTTCCATTTTTGCATCTTGTTTTGGTTGTGAATTAGCACTGCTTTCAATTTCCATTGGTGAATTTATATCTAGCTCTGGTTGATCATCTTGTATTTTGTTTCTTTTTATCCTCCTTGATATTCTTGTGTAAGTAGTGAAAATTTTATCTTTTTCAATTTTCTTGGCATCTTCTTGCCTCATTCTCCTTTTTTTTACACTACTACTGGGCTGAGCAACAATGCTTGATCTAAATTCAGGGATTTTCTCATCAACATCAACCATAAACTTTGTGCTTCCTTGTTTCTCTTGTTCATCTTCTCTGGTTTTGATTTGATTGGAAATTAAAAATCCTTGTCATGTTATTCCTCTCTTTTGCAATTCAAATTCAATTAAAATTTTGATCAAACCAAGATGATACAAGCTTCTATCTTCATTACCCTTTTTTTTCTGGATGGTATTTGACATTTTAGTCAAACTCTGTAAAAGAAAGTAAGGCAGACTGATATTTCATTGACCCTTTAAATGCAACAATATTTTTATGTGATACAAGTATACTATGCTGTAACGCCCTTCACATGTGACAAATTTTTGGAGAATGTATACCATTTCGTCCCATGGGTGGATTAACCAACTTCTACGAACACCCTTTTTCCAATTGACAGAAGAAACTCTTGACCTATACATAAATTGAGTCCATGATTTTTCTCTAAATTACTTGGTTTTGAAATATTTTTCCCCTTCTAGACTAATGTCTAATGACTGAGCTATTGTATCCTCTGAGATTATAAAAGAGAAATTTCCTATCAAAGATTTTTCTCTATTAAATGAAAATGAAAACTGTTTTGTAACTTCTTCATTGTTTCCATTGAATTTCTCTATAAAAGGTAACCATTGTTTTTCCCTCAAAATTTTAACACAGTCTTCATGGTATTTTGAGCTATCAAATTTCTCAGGCTTTGCTCTATTTGTCATTTTTAGAAAAATCTCTGTTTTAACCATTTTTTATTATACTCTGTGAAACAAAAATTTAACTAGGGTTTTTCAACTTGTTACCCTTCTTGTTGCGTTCCACTGAGCTGACATTAAGTTTCTAAACTGACTTCTTCAAATATCTGAGCTGGTCATAAATTTATAAGCGGAAGTCACAATTCTGGATAACCCTTGACTCCTATACTTTCTCCTCTCTTTTTTAACACCTATTATCTCGGCCTTTCTATTTTAAAACTCAGAGCCCGAATGTTAGCCGACTTTTATGAACTCAGAGTTTCATACAATGAAAACTCAGCACCCGACCTTGATTTTGCCTATTATCATGAGATGAGATTGTTATGATGATGGCGCAGAGAATAGGGTTTTATCATGAAAGACCGTAATCTTATTTATAGAGCCTGAAGACATGTCACAGAGAGTTCAATTCATAGATACAGAGGAATGATAGTGGTTTGCAGAAAACACAGTCATAGTAACAGAGTATACAAGTCATGCTAACAGAGAAATGAAATCATTTGTCAAATACATTGATAAGAAGATATGGAATTATTTTATAACTTATCAAATAAACATTCGATACTTCATAAACTATATATATGCTCTAACCTTTCAATTAAATCCATATATGTGCTCCGGCCTTTCAATTAAATCTAAGGTTAAACCATGCATAAAAAATTTTCCAGTCATAAACCTTGACATTATATTAAGAATGGGTCCCACCAATTCATGCACTTCTTCAATCGACAGCCCCCAGCTCGTCGCGTTGCAAACCCTGATCAGACGATCACTAATGAATATCGCATTGTTAAATCCTCCGAGTGTTAATGCTCCAAATCTACGCGAAATTAGTGGTATTAGAATACCACTACCTCCTTATGTGTCAACAACAAACATATATCGTGTTTTTTTGATAAAACTTAAATACAACTTTTCAATCGTGTGATACTACCGGTTTTCTATCTCAAACCCGCTTTTACTTTATCGCTCAAGATTCCGCTTCTTATTCTCATGGTTCCGCACCATTGCACTTATGTACCACTCTTCTTCTGATTTCGCTTCTACTTTCACAAAATGTCTTATCCATTCTGAAGGATCAATTGAGGATAGGTGGTTTTACAAATGTCTTCCCTTTGATGGATCTTCTCATTATAAGGCTCATTGGTACTTTGTTGGCAAAGGTCTATTTGAAAAATTGATGAATGTATGATGGTATGGGTAGGAATGGTTAAAATGGATGATATGGGTAGGAATAGAAATGGAAGTTATGAAAATAGAAATGTTCGTATAGAAATAAGTAGAATGGTAATAGATATGAGCGTATAGAAATAGACATAGGGATATGTGCATGAGGGTTATAAAGCCATTAAGCAATAAAATAGCTTATGGTTTCATAGGTTAGAATGGATTGATATAGGTTATGAAATTGATAATAAGAAATCATAATTATTTATTTAACACTAAAATAATCTAGGAATTTAAATTCTAAAAACAAAAATCTTTCAATACATTACACTTGTTGGCTGATAAAATCATGATTTTTCTTTTTGCAGGCGTAACTGATTTTCTTGTACAGGTGTGACTGATTTGATTGTCTTTGTAACTGATCCTTGTCTTCTAAAACATGTCCCTTTGAAATTGAGTATAACAGGTCCCTTAAAATCTGAAGAGTCATGTTTGTGAAGCTTCTATTCATCTTTGGTGTTGATGCAGCCTTGTTTAGGATTCTGATAGGAAACCTTTGCAAATTGTTGAAGTAGCCTTGTGTACCTTTTTATGCAGTCTTTGAATAGGTCCCTCTACTATTTGTAGTATTTACATAGCCTTTGAATAGGTCCCTCTGTATAATCATGTTGAAACAGGTCCCACTGCATATTTTGTTGCTTGAACAGGTCCCTTTACTGATTAGAACAAAACAGCTCTTATTGAAATATTGAATTACTGAAACAAATTCCTTGAAAAATTGAGAATGAGGAGATGATATAGGGAAAAACCATTGTTTATTCTCCCCCACTAATTCTTTGACTTATCCTCAAGTCATTATTGAATTTGTGAAAAAGAGGAAATAACTAGAACAATGAATTCTTACCAGCCAAATGATTGGTTTTCCAGTAAGAATTCGGGTTTAGAGTGTGCCAGAGTCTGTTTTTCACATCTAAACCATTATTTTTTATTTTTTGTTTTTTTGTTTTTTTAATTTTTTATGTTTTATTATTTTTTAATTTTTTTTTTAATTTTTTAAGAAATTGAAATGACTAAGGTAGAGATATCACAACTGAAGGTTGTGATATCTCAAACTCCTTTTGCTGAGATATATTTTGAATAAAATCTTCTTTGTTGATGGGCTTATGATAGAGTTTCAACCTATGTCCATTGACAATAAAGGTGTTGCCTTCTCCATCAATTGTAGTAAGTTTGACTGATCCATTGTCAAATACTTGAACTATTTCATATGGGCCCATCCAATGTGTTGTGAACTTGGCTTTATGATCTCTGAATTTGGAGTCAAAGAGTAAAGCCCAATCACCTTATTTAAACTCTTTCTTCTTTATGTGTGAATCATGCCACTTCTTCCTTCGTTTTTGCATTAGGATTGTTCTCTCCTCCGCTTGCTGCCTCATTTCATCTAATTGGTTCAATTGCATAATTCTCTCTTTTTGTGCTTCATTGAGATCAATGCCTAAATCTACAACCATTTTATAACTATGTATCTGAAATTCAATAGGAAGCATTACCTCTTTTACATACACCAGCTGATATGGTGTAAATCTTGTAGTGTCTTTCCATTTAATTCTGTAAGCCCAGAGAGCATCCTGGAGATTTTACTCCCAATTCTTTCTGTTCATTGCCATTTTTTTAGTGATAATTCCTTCTAAAGTTTTATTTGTAGATTCCGCTTGGCCATTGGCTTGTGGATGGTAATGTGTACTTTTCCTGTGCTTGATTTTATATTTTTCTGTGATGTCTTGAACCAGCTTTGAAGTAAACTAAGTGCCTTGGTCTGTTACTATCTCTCTAGGCACTCCATACCTTACAAAAATTTCTTCAAAAAGGAAATTTACTACAATTGTTTTAGTTGCCCGGACTAGTGATTTTGCTTCAGCCCATTTAGTCACGTAGTCAGTACATACTAAGATGTACATTTTTCCCTTTGAAGGTGGATTGATAGGTCCTACAAAATCTAGAGCCCACTTTTCAAATGGCTCTAAATGTACTTGAGGCTGAAGTGGCATCTCATCTGAAGCAGTTGGTCTACCCATTCGTTGGAAACTGTCACAACTTCTCACATACTTCTTGGAATCCTTAAAAATTGATGGCCAATAATAGCCAAGAATGAGGATCTTGAATGCTGTCCTTTTAGCTGCAAAATACCCACCACAAGGTTCATCATGGAAAGATTTTAAAATATCAATTATTCCATCATTTCTTACACATATTTTTATAATCATATCATAACCAATGTAAAATAAATCTCCATCAACCCATGAATATCTGGCACTCTGCTTGATGAGTCTTTTCTTCTCCTTTGTAGTAAAATATGGTGTCTTTCATGTGGACAGATAATTAGCTAAATTAGCATACCATGGATCCACTATTGATATTGCAAATAAATTTTCATCAGGAAAAGAATCTTCAACCGGAAAAACCTCACCTGGATTATGGAGTCTAAAAAGAAAATCTGCCACCTGGTTCTCTTTACCAGGTCTATCTAACACTGTAATATTAAATTCCTGTAGCAATAACAAGCATATGGTAACTCTGCCATTAGTTATTGGTTTTTTCATTAAGTACTTAATGGCAGAGTGGTCAGTATGGACAAAAACCTCATAACCAGTTATATAATGTCGAAATTTATTCACAACATGTATGATTGCAAGCATTTACTTTTCAGTAACTGTGTAGTTTAGTTCTGCAGGTGTCATATTTTTACTAATAAAATAGATGGCATAATTCAAATACTCTTCTTTTTGGCCTAGTGAGGCACCTACTGCAGTATCAGATGCATCTGTAAAGATGTGAAAGGGTAGGGTCCAATTAGGTCCTTTTAAAACTGGTGTAGCTCATAACTTTTCTTTGAGTGTTTCAAAAGCTTTTTGAAAATTTTCATTCCAGTTGAAAGGTGCATATTTTGAAAGAAGCTTAAATAGAGGTAATCTATCTTACTAAAATTTTCAATAAACCTTCTATAATAGCTTGCATACCCAAGAAAGCTTCTTACCTCTTTTTGAGTCTTCGGAATTGGAAAATTGATAATGATCTGGATTTTCGATGGATCTACTTTAATGCCTTCTGAAGAAATATAATGACCCAATACTACCCCTTCATTTAGTATCATAAAACACTTTTCATTACTCAAGGATAAATTGGCTTCAATACATCTCTTCAAAACTTTCTCAAGATTTTCTAATGAATTCTCAAATGAATTACCACACACTGAAAAATCATCCATATAAACTTCAACACACTCATGAACTAAATCATAAAAAATAGCTAATACAGCTCTCTAAAATGTAGCTGGAGCATTACAGAGTCCAAATGCTAAAACATTGTAGGCATAAGTGCCCTAGGGACAAGTAAAAGTGGTTTTGTCCTAGTCCTCTAAGTCTATCCTAATCTGGTTATAGCCACTGAAACCATCAAGAAAAGAAAATGATGATTTCCCTGTTAATGTATCCAAAACTTGGTCAATAAATGGTAGTGGAAAATAATATTTGGGGTTTCTTTGTTCAATTGTCTGTAGTCAACACAAATCCTCCACTTACCATTTTTCTTGGGCACTACTAGCAATGGAGATACCCACTGACTGTCAGAGATGGGATAAATAAAATTGACTTTCAGTAGTTTTTGTAATTCATCTCTAACAATATCCTGAAGGATGGGATTCATTCTTCTCTGTGGTTGCCTCACTGGTCTTACATTGCTATCTGTGTAAATATGGTGAGTGCATGTTTCTGGGTGGATTCCCTACATATCGGTGTAGTCCCAAGCAAATTCCTTTTGATATTTTCTCAATAATTGAATCAGTTTTTCTTCCTGAGATAAGTCTAGGTGTGTGCCAATATTCAATGTTTTTCCTATACTAATCTCTATAATCTTACTTTGTGTGTTTGTGATAGATTGAATGGGAATTTTTTTTTCAAATAATGTTTTCAAAGAATTAATGGTACATGTTCCTAGAAAAATTTGTGCTAAAAGTTGATCTGCAGCATTGTATTTTTCATTTCTTAACTCTTCAGAAATATCAGGTTAAGAAAGGAACAATTCTACCAAATCATCATTATTATGTTCTTAAAAATCATAAATTTGATTGATGCTGAAAACATATTGAACTTCTTCTTTATCATTGTATTTTTCATCGAGCCATAAGTTGTTTGCTACTACTGGTGATTGTGCTGATGGGTACAAAGTGAGTTGTTTTCTTTCAGTTCCTCATGAAATAATCATATTACCTGATCTGCATCCTATGAATGCATCAACAGTTGCTAACCATGGTCTACCAAGAATGATAGGGTGTCCTCCTAAATTAGATTTTGGCTGAAGGACTAAAAATTCAACTGGATACTCCCAAGAGTCCAGTGAAACAATTATGTCCTCCAAAATCCCTTCAGGAATGACTTTAGACCAATCAGATAGTTCTAGGAAAATTGGTGTGTATTGCAAGTTTGTGAGCTGCAGTGTTTTCATTGTTTCAAGGGTCATCACATTTATTGCAGCCCCAAGGTCAATCAAAATGTTTGGAATAGGTATATTGTTAATGATTGTAGTGACTCTGGGAATACCAGGATCAACATACTTTTCCATTGAAATGGTGTTTGTCATAAGGCCGGCTAGATGTCCAATAACATGAATAGTTTTAGGGTCAAGTATTTTCTTTGTAGGCTTCTTAAGGCATAGTTCTTTGATTTCTTTAGTATATATTGGAATGTCTTTTATGGCTTGAAGTAGTGGAATTTTTATATAGACATTCTTTAGCTCATATGAAACATCAAACTGAGGTAAATACATGGGGATTTTTTCTTGGATCAATCTATCAGGAAAAGGTGGTGGACGCATTGGTTGCATTTGTTTATTTTGGATGTCATCATTTTGTTTCTTTTGAATTGGAGTTTCATCTTCATTCTCTTTGTTTTCTTTTTGTTTGTCAGCTACTGGAGGTTCTTTTTGAAGTATCCTACCAGACCTAAGCTCGATATTTTGTAAAGGTACAATGGGGTAAGATGTTCCCTCATCTACACTGTAGGCTGGTCTATCTGCTCTATTATTTGGATTAGGTACAGGTTGAGAAGGTATCTGAGTAGGTCTAGGAGGCTGGTTAGATGGAAGTTGTAATTGAGGTGGATTTATTTGTGGAGGAGAAGGCAATGTTTGTTGAGTGTTTTGAGGTTGATGGACAACTTGCTGCCGAGGATATTGCTGATATGTTTGAGGATACTGCTGATATGGCTGAGGATATTGTTGGTATGGTTGAGGATATGGTTGCTATGGTTGAGGGTATTGCTGAAATGGTATCCATTGTTGTTGTGGGTAAGTTTGGTGTTGCCACAGCATGGGAACATTCAAAGAATTCTGAACATACATCTGATCTTGTGCAAGAAATTGCAAATTTTGATTTGGAAACATACTTGGAGGTGGAGGTCGTGGTTTCCATGGTCTCTTAGTGCCCATGAAATACAAATTATCCATATCTGCATTAGCTTCCAAATTACAATTCTACAAATTCTTGATTTTAGAGCAATGAAAGACATCATGATTTTCAGTGCAAAAGGCACAAACTTGAACATTTTGAACATTTTCTAAAGGGCAGTCTTTCAAAGCATGTTTCTTCCGACACTTTGGACAAAAGACAGCCATTAATTGATCTACTTCTTCCTGTTTTTTCTTTTCTTTTAAAGTATAAATTTGGTTCCCTAAGGTAATTAATAGGTTTATTTTGAATTATTCTAATAAGTTTCCTATTTCATCCCTTGTGACATTTGCTGAAGCAGCTTTAGTGGCTTTGGATGATATGGTTCGTTTTCCATTCCTAGCTTTGCTCCTATAATACTTTTCACATAAATCGGAAATCTCATCAAAAGGTAAGGTAGAAATATCACCTTTTCCCATCAAATTAAGATCATCTAAGTATTCTTCTCGGATGCCCTTCAAAAATATTGTTCGGATCAGATCAAGGGACATGGTTCTGTGTTTTGATTTTTCTAGATTGTAAACAAATCGTTCCAAATATTCCTCTAAGCTCTCATCCTTTTGTTGATTCATTCTAAAGATATCATCTTTAGAATCTCTTGATCAACAATAAGGTTGATATTTCTTTAAGAATGTTTTTCTCATGCCATCTCAATCAATTATTGCATGATCACCAAGTCCCATGAACCACCTAAGTGCTGATGCTTTTAGTGTTGCTAGAAAGAGTCTAAGCCTATGGGCATCATCTGTGTAACCATATGTTCAGCATACTATGTCAAAATTCAAACAAGAATGAATCTGGGTCTTCTGAATCCATGCCATAAAATTTTAGTAGCACAGATGGAGGTATGTTTTTCATTTTTATTTCCTCATCATTGTTTTCTCCTGGTTCTTGAATAGGAAATTTAAAGGTTGACTCTTCCTCTTCTCTTGGTGGACTTCGATCTTGATCTTGCCTTTGTTTCTGTTCAACTTCTCTTTGTCTTCTTCTTTCCTCTTGTTGTCTCTCATATTCTCTAAGTTGTTCAGGAGTGGGTCCTCTTGTTGATCCTCCTCCTTCCTTAGTCATTTTGATAGGTTATTCTGTTGATTTAATTTGTTCAGTGTCACTTGTTTCAAAGAAAGGTTGTTCTAGTGATTTTTCTCCTTCTTGAGAATTTTCAAAATTAGTAGGTTCAAGGATAGGTTGTTGGGTTGTTTTGCTACTCTCTCTTGTTATAGAGGATTCAGGGAGATGTTTCTTCTTTGCTTCGTATGCCCATAAAATTTGTCTTTCAAAGAGTGTGAGTGTCTGCCCTGATTTTTGTTTGTCCTCTAATTCTTGTACAATGACTTTCCCGACTGGAGTTGTGTGTTCAATCCTCTCTAAAGGGTTTGCTCCTAGTGGTGGATTAGTTTTTGGATGGGGGGTTTTTATGAATCTACCTTTATCATCTCTAGGTCTAGACATAAGTAACCATGACTTCTAAAATGTAGAATTAAAACTAAATCTGCGTTTTTTTTTTATTGTTTTTTATTGTTTTTGTTTTTAAAATCCTCTAGTTGCGCGTCCCGGAAATGACGCCAAAATGTATAGACCAATCTAGTGTTCTAGAATAGGCTCAATTTATTGTCAACCAATGTAGGTAATCTTAGAGGCACGTGTCTAATGTTTATAGACCTAAAATGATCTGTTTGCCTAAGTAAATGTTTATTGTGGTAGGCTCTGGCACTCTTTTACAAGAGATTGGTATGTGGTTCCTCACACACTTTAAATACTCATGTAATTAAATCTGATCTGTTGTTATAAAAAGTAGAGTGCTACTAATTGTCTGAGTTTTCCAATCCTTTTACAAGGTTATGCTTCACAAAAACTCTTTCAAAGTAACACAGTAAAGCATACTAAAAATCGAATTCATTAAAACAAAGATCACAAAAATGATTTCGAATTCAATACTCAACTAAACCCTCTTACAAGGACTGTTCATTAATTTAGTAATCGAATTCTGCAATTATAAATATGAATCATGAAATAAAAAAATGATGAATGAAATCACAAGCACTCATAATCTACATCAATGAACTTAGAGCATAAAAATTAAACAAAATAATAAATTAAATCTGAATATTAAATCTAATGAAAATGTAAAGAAAAGTGTACCGACTTCACATGGGGGCCCTTCCATGCTTTGAAGGCACACTTGGGAAACTTCAAATGATGAGAACGATAATTTAAAATTCCATAAATTATGAGATTTTGTCTCTGATTAAAATCTGGGAATGAGTTACATTAAAACAGAAATCTGAAACATGTACACAGTCTCAAGTTTTCTCTTACATCCAATAATATCACTAGCATCACTAGCCTATTACATGCTTCCATTCACTTATTTATCAAAAATTACAATCAAAAGAGGCTATTTTCGTTCCTTATAATCCTAAATAATCTCCAAAATAGATCGAATTAGTTTGGAATTACTATTCATAGGCAAAATATCAAGCTCATTCATTATGACTCAGATTTTTCTGCTAGATTGGCTGGGTTTGTCCAGCGTTGGCTGGCTATTTAGGAACTTAAAATCTGATGTTGGATAGATTTTTCATCATCTGTGTACATTCCAAATCACGTCCTTGTCATTCATTCTGATCTACCTGCTATGCCACATGTCAGAACATAAACCATTTACCAGGAAGCTATCACAGCCTGTAATTTTCTTGAAAATTTTCAATTTTTAACACAAAAATTCCATAAATTAATTTTAATGTAAAAATAACAATTGTAATTCTTTATTAATCAATTTAAATAAAATATAAGGGGTTTATGGAATAAAATGGTGGATAAATGATGGGATTTTAGGAGAAAAAGATAGCCATAAAATAATACCAACAACAGTGCCAAGGTGTCCTTCTTGCTATTTATTTATTTATGTATTTAATAAGAGATGTATCCACTATTTCATCTTCATGAGATATATGATTTACTCTTCATATCTACTCTCGAAAGTGTTGTGAATCAGATGGAGTCTTCATGTGGTCCTAATTTTTGATTTTCTGTTGTAATCCCATCTTCCTTTGTTTACTTACATGGTTATCATCTTATCTCTTCAGCTCCATATGTGTCTTCTAGCATGTCCTCCTTATCCATCTCCTTCTTAATCATCTTTCCATAGCATGACAAAGTACCTGCATCTGCAATCCAATCATGAAAAGATGACATCAGTTTGATAAAATCCTAATCTAATATGGTGCATATTGATCCATTAACTGAGCCAGAACTGGGTGAAAAGCTAGGAAAGAGGCTTAGTATATGGAAATTATGTAGCTCAATAAATAAGGGGTGAAGTTTGTGCCTTGATAATTCATAATGCACATTTTAGGCTAGACTGAGGAAGAAAAAAGCCCAATCCGGAAGCTTAGTGTGACAGGCTGAGGAGATGGGCAGTGGATCAACCTATTATGTAGTTCGGGAAGGAAAAGAAGGGTGGTATATTTACAAAATTTCACAACTCAAGAGATCAGGGATGAGGCTTCAACCTTGAGACTACACAATGTGGAGTACTCACTCGGAAGGAGAGATAAATTATGCAGTTTAATTGAGCCAAGATGAGGGATGTTGCACTGCTTCGGCCAACTGCGTAGTTCTGGGAGGAAAAGCAGGCCTAGAAATTGTGTAATTACGTAGTTTAAAAGCTCAAGGTTTGAGCTTGAGCTTGGATACTACGCAATGCGTAGATGGGGCCAGGCTAGAGGGTTGAATTGCACAGTTTTGGAGGCCAAGGCTCGGGGTTGAGTACTGAAACTACACAGTGCACATTCCTTGAAGGAAGAAATTGTGTATTGAATTTTTCAAGAGGAAATTTTGAATCTTGATGGTTTGGATTATGAAATGCGTCGTTGAGGAAGGTTGGATGAGGGTAAGTTGCTGGGAATTCTCAGAAATTTGGCTAAGTGTGAGATTATGGAAACAAATGTGAATAGTGATAGGAGTTGATTGTGATCACACACTTAGACATTTGAAAACAAAATATAGATCATTCAGAATACATGAATAAATAATTAACTAGTGTGATAATCTTTGCCACAACTTACGACAATGCGACAGTAAATATACACTTTGTGACGACCCTGATGACACTTGTGCAAGAGTGCTTTAAACTATGGAAATGAGTGTGATGGATGTCTACATGGTGAGATCAACTAATTTTCAAAAATATAACCTCTTGAAACCACCAAAATTAGCTTATTTACATTGTGAAATACTTATCATGCGATATGTGAACGACAGTGAATGTAACACGTGCTAGTGCACAGATAACATGAAAATGACACTAATTAAAGTGAAAGAAATAAAAATCGATAACACGAAAAATTGAAAATGATACTTGCAAAATCAAAGGTGCACGGAAGAAACAATTTGCAAAAATAATCAAAATAGAAGTACACACGCATCTAGAAGTGAGAAACTATCGATTTTTTTGGGCACTGACTATCGACATGGATTAGAAATCGCACATGCACAATATCCATGGACTGTGGTATGATTATTCAAGCTTTCATAAAATTATGTTCTCATGTAGTTGTTACAGACTAACCATGTGTGACAAAGTTTCTTTGACACTTCCAATCCAAGAAGGGATCCGAAAAGCATCAACTTACGAAGAAGTGAATATAGCACGAACGATCACAAGATTCGCAGTAGGATCTGAAGTTCAGGTGTAGGAAAAATTTTGGAGGGTGTTTGTCATAGCGAAAACAAGTCCCTACCTCCATCAAGGACTAGAGAAATTTCCTCACGGGTGAAGTCCCATGATTATGCATTAGTTTTTTAAGACCCCCTAATAGTTTCAACAATTTTCAAGTGCATAACAAAAGTTTACGAATTTTATTTTTTTTTATGGTTTTTCTTAAATAATTAAAACAATTTTATAATTTTCAAAAAAATAATTTCTCATTTTATAAATGACCTAGAGAACTTTCATGGAACATAATACCCCTGGTGCGGTGCATTTTATTTTCTTTTTTTTAGTGGCTGAAAAATAATTTTAAAATTATAAAAGGCCAATTTTGTAAATGAACATTCCATCAGTGAGTGCTTTGAAAGTGACCCTAACAATGACATTTTTATTCTTGACATTACTAATTCTTTGCTTAGGTTTTTTACGTAAGTGTGGTGGGGGTGGGTTATCTATAGTAAAGGAGGTATCAGGAGATAGCATGGGTATTTTATCCATACCTCAAAACAATCATATGAGGTGGTATCAGACATTGAGACAAAATTATTTTTCTTGATATGTTTACAACTTGATATCAAATGAGATGACACCACATAATCAATATATTTTCTTAATTTATGTAATGCACGATAGGAAAAACATTATTAATTTATTTAATAAATTATCTTCGAAAAATTAAATTGAGTAAATAGATATATCATTTTAAAATGAAAAAAAAATGATTATTTTGTAAGTGGTCATTCATTCAATGAGTGATATGAAACAACACTCTATAGTTCATCATTTTTTCTCTCCGACACTATTGCAGTGGTGGACACCATTAAAATTAGTGGCTTGTCCTATGGAAAATTGGTAATATACATGCATTCAAGCAAAGAGATATTAAAAATTTGAGTAATTGACTATATTTCTAGGCTTTGACTAGCCCACAAAATCCCTATCCCATGTTGAAATTATTTTTTGGGGATAAATAAATTACATCAATATAACAATCAATCAAATAAAATACTATTTTAACGGCTTCTTCTAAAAATGGCTTTAACTCTAAATATCTTAATTGTTTCAAGATTGATATGTTTTAGGTTGGCTCTAACTTTCCATGTAGTTTCTTCATAACTTCCACCCATGGATCCGCAAACTCAAGAAACTTAACACATAGAAAGGAAGTCTCAATACTATCATTAATAATTGATTAAGGAATGAAATAGGTGTTTAAATGTGTACAATACACACAATTTAAATGTTATTGGGATGATTAATTCACAACAGTGTATGTGTGAGTCTATATGTAATGCACACCTCCCATTACATCTACTCACTTTCACCGGATTACCTGGGGTGAACCTGAGTTGAGGGGAATTTATGACTAGTCTCAACCTCCTAGGTGACCTTAAGGAAATGAAGTTGACAAAAAAACATTACTGGCTTCCCTCAGGTACCACTTGACCCTCCAAGAGTAACCAAACCACTCTAGGTGTCCATTCCTTAAGCCAACATGAAATTTCCCTAAGTTTTACCCTCATTCACTTGCTTGCAAAGGCCTCAGAGCGACTGAGCCTCCTAGTTGCATGCATAAGCCTACATCATTGTGATTGTGGACTAAAACACACAACCTTCTGCCAGTGACTACGGATTTTAAGGCTATATTCGAGGGTTGGGGCTATACCTCTACTTATAAATCCCTATAACTTTCATAAATCATGAATTACACAAGAATAATGCTCGTAAAAAAAAAAATTGACACTGAGACTAGACCCAACCATCTCTAATGAGGACATACATTCTTTGAAACACTTGGAAATAATGAAATATATAGGTCATGAATATAAGATTGAGCATAAGGTACTAAAAATTCATATGAAACTTATCAATAAATATCACCACCCTCTCCCATTAGTTGTTTTAACATTAATTAGGTCTTGCATGCATTATTCTTTCAGTTACAAGTAAAACATGAAATAAACCCTGACTATAACTAGCCACATAACTAACATACAACCACAAAAATAACCATAATATAACAACCATTAAAGCCACATAAATACAAGTACTAAATCAAGAGAAGTTAGCTTGCATTAAACATAGACAAGAGCCAACCAGGTTCAGGACTTCCATGTGCCACCCAACCATAGACATGGTTGAACCAAATATTTATTTTAGCCAGTCACCCTTATGCAATATTCCAAGCATGGATGTGGGAAATCATGGATAAACCAATATTTAAAAAACTAAGGGTATCCATAGGTTAAACCACATCCACCCTAAATATAACATTATCTCTCCTAATTTGGCACCAATATCACAAAACCAAACCGAGCTTGGGATTCCTCTAGGTATCACCACCATCCTTGAGGTATTTCCCATGTCCTTGTCTCTAGGATTTAACACAATCCACACCAGCCCACTAGGCCCTTACACATACACCACCCTCAGGCTTTACCATGTATATCACCAAAACCAGTGAAGGGATTCTTAGGCCTTTGGGAATGAACCTGACACTACCTCCACCCCATATTCTGAAACAATCCATCAATTCCAAAGCTGAAAATCGAGAACAATCCCATCAAAACATGGCTATCAATAAAAAGGAAAGGCAAGGCTAAAAAACACTATTAAAACTTAGCAAAACCATGCCATTTACTAAAAAATAACTAAATACCAACATACTCATACCATACATGTCAAAACCAGCTAGGAAATCATACATGTAATCTGTTACCTGCAAGTATTCTTGTTGAATTTGCTTGATCCTACTCTTCCTTGCCTGATCTTTCCTTTCCTTTACTTTCCTTGTCCTTACTTTGCTTTCTCTTCCATTTTCTAATTGAATGCTGAAATGCTCCAAGAAAACTCTAAGTGTCCAATATTGTGAGCAAGAGAGAATAGTGAGAGAGCTCCAAAACCGAAATGACAAAAGATACCAACTGATCCTCAGAAGCCTTTTTATTAACGAGGCCTCTATTTTCTTCATTTTCCATTATTTTCCTTCAATTTCCTCCTCACACTCATCCTCCGACCTTTCACCTTCATTTTCTACTAATTTACTTTATTTTGATAAGAAAATGTGCCAAAAATACATTTTTCCTTTTCAAATCCTTCGACATTTCCTTTTCCAATTCCCCCCTTAGCCATAAACACATCCATTGATGCCCACTAGGATATCTTTTCCCAACATTTACTTTGGAATAAGTGCCCCTTAACCGTGGTCTTATTTTCTATTTATTTACTTTTATTACATGAACTTTTAGCCCAGGTCTATTACACTATATAAGGAGAGAATACATGGAATGAAAAATATAGAACCCCAATCTCTTAACCTATTCTTTAGTCATTCAATGCAACTAGTAAATCATCCTGTTGTTTCATTTTCTTCTACAAAAAAATGATGATTGTTGTAAGAATTTACCATCAACTACTTCTGTGTAGGTAATTAGACTCTTCAATGGTCGGTAAATCCATGCTTTTGGCTAGTAGGGGGTGGAAGATGTGGAATCTTATATTTCTTAATTATTTTTTGAAGGAGATGGTTATTTCGAATATGGCCATTCAGTTTTAAATTTCACGAGTAAAAAATCTCAATGATTTTGATTTATAATTTTTTCTGAAACATCAAGATAAATAACTATCGTCTCGAAAACAAGTTGGGACCTAAATTTTTTTGAGGACTGTAAGTATTTTCAATCTTCATAGTTATTGTACTCATTTCAATATGTATCTAATATAAAAAACAAGTGTTGGAAATTGGATAAAACAACTCTACTTGTGTGTTTCACAACATGGACTAACCACCTCTCATGGATCCTTATCTTTAGCAATGTGATCGTTGACTAACACCTGCGAGATTTGGTTTAACAACAATCATGGTTCCAAACAAGTGGTATTAGAGCATAAGTCACGAGTTTAATACACACCTAAATGACATTGGGGGGGATATTTTTGGACATTGGATAAACCAACGCTCCCCTTGTGTTTCACAAAATGGACTAACCACCTCTCATGGATCCTTATCTCTGGTGATGTGATTGTTGACTTAAACAAGTGGGTTTTGGTCCAATGGAAATCATGATTCCCAACAACAAGGAAAGAAAAGAAAATTTTATTATTATCCAAGCATGGGTTTCATGGTCATTACTGATGGTATTCTAGGTAAAAATATGTTATTCATGTTTCTAGGGCTTGTTAGGTCCTAGGATTTATTATCTTGAGTCAAAGGAGTCAACATCATGTTTATAAGACCCTTCCGAGAAAAAATATATTTTTAAAAATAACAATTTTTTAGTCTAAAAATTCCTGGAGGCTCCAAATTAAAAGTTGACCTTGCGAACTGCAAGCCAGCCTAAAAGAGGGAATTTGACCCCTTTAGAAGGCTATATAAAGAAGGAGTTTGAACGCATTTGGGGCTCACTCTCTCCACAATTTTGATATATCAAGAAATATTTTGATATGTAGATAGTTGGCTAGCATAAGAAGATCCATAGTCTAAGAGAATAAATAAAGACAAAATATATTGGTTTTGGAATCTATCTCTCTCATGCGTTCAAAGTTCTAGGGTTTCCAATGCTATAAAAGGAGGTCAGAGCTACAGGTGTGAATTGGACGAAGTGAAAAATATTGTGGTTAGAAGGGAGGAAATTGTATATCTACCTTGTTGAGCATGGAAGATTAGTAATAATCTAGAGATTTGTAATAAGGAGGCTAGGTTAGGGTTCCCAAAGAAGCTGCAAGAACGAAGTAGAAAAATCGAGTTACAAGTCGAGTTGCGGTATTGAATATTGTAGGTCGAAGTTGTAGTATTGAATTTGGTTGATGAATAATTAAGAGAGGACTTGACGAATGGATGAATTGGTAATATGAGAAGGACTTGGTATAGGGTTTGGGTCTTTGTATCTCATTGTAAGAAAATTATAAGAAGAGAAGATTTTCTAAGTTTTTCCATGGCTAAGAGCCTAAAATCTGTGTAGTATATATATTTTTTTCATTGATATTATTTGATGAAAATATATCACTAATGAAAATAAATAATATAAATAAGATTCACCAGAAAAGATCAAGGTTGAGGAAAATAAGATTAATAAGCTACCTCTTTCCATTTTCCACTATGGTATTATAGCTAAGGTGAACAAGGAAGGCAGTTGGAAGGGCACTAGAGCAAGTCACTTGTCAATGGAAAATGAAAATATCAAGAAAAGGATTAAATAATAAGACATAGAGAAGGATTGAAGAATCATTGGTAGAAGGGATAGAAGAAGGGTTTTTACATAATAATATCAAAGACTACATCACATGATGATTTGAAATGAAGACTTGAAAGAAAATTGTTGTTCTTTCCTTGAAGAAGATATATTTGGAAGGAAGATTTGAAGGAAAAATCAAAGGACCTCAAAATTTGTTTTAAAGGAATCTTAAAAGGTATTGAAGGCATCAATAAGATTGAAGACATCATGAAGGAGAATCTCAGTATCAAGTAAGTATCATTTTATTACATTATGTTTGAATCATCAAGTCATATGGGTTCAAACATCATCAAGGAGAATCTTGGTATCAAGTAAGTATCATATTATTACATCATGTCTAAATATTTAAGTCATATTGGTTCTCTCTACAAGTAGAGCAATAATATCGTTGGGGCATCAAAATATCTAGCATGGTATAAAAGATTTGAATTGATACTCACAAAACAAGAAGTAATGGAATATGTTACGAGGGAAATCACTGAACCAAGAAAGGAAAAGACACAAGAACTAAAAAAGTAAAAGAAAGTGGAAGTAATGTATAAAAGGACCATACTTGAATCAATTAAGGATTCTATTTTTTCATTTGTTGAAAACATGAATACTTCCAAGGAAATGTATGATAAGCTAGTGAATTTGTACTCTGTAAACACAACAGGATAAAATATGTCGTTGAGTAACAAGTTGTAAATAATGAAGAAATAAAAGGATGCGGATGTGGAATCATTTCTCATGAGAGTATCTCAACTTAGATATCATCTGTAAGGACTTTGAGAACTAATCATTGATTCTAAAGTAACTATTTGTGTACTAAATGCATTTCCACCAAAATGGAGTAGATTTGCAACAAGCATCTACTCCAAAAGGGATTCAACTCCCTTCGATGAGTTTTCAGAGAAGTGCATATTGGAAGAATCAAGGATCAACGTGAAGGATGATATTTGATTATATGAGAAATCTCAAGCATTTATAGCCTGAGTCAAGAAGCTAAAGAAGAGACATTTTGGAAAGTCCAAAAAGAAATACATGTCCAAAGTAAATTTTTTTGGATGCGATGAATTTGGAAACTTTAAGAGGGATTTTTGAAACAAGTAGAAGAATAAGAGAAATAAAAGAAGTGTATCTCATGTAACCAAGGAAATGGGAGAACTAGAGAATAAGGCAAAGAAGAAAAAAGTGAAGGATATTTACTACGAAAGAAGGTTTACTCATTGTTAGGTTCACCATGATGTTTAATCCTTATTTTAAGATAGTATTTTGTCATAGCATCATAGAAAGACGCATATTATAGTATAATGTATATAATTTAAATTATTAATTTTCTCTGTATAGATCATCTAGATATATGGATAGATATGCCATTTTTCATATTGATCATCCAGGAATTATCTAGCATTATCTTAGAAGAAGTTATCTTTCTTAGGTGGATGATGATGATCCTAAAATAACCATAATTATGAAAAGATATTGGAAGAAGCACTATGATAAAGGTTGGTAGAAATTCCATGTAACGTGGAATAAATATTGGTAAAGGGATGAAAGAATGCAATCAGTCAAGATGTAGTCTCTTTGTGAGATATATGAATAATTAGATGATTGGATGAAAACATAGTGTTGGAGAGGTAAATCCCCTCTACGGACAAAGGCGATCCCTACTAGCCCAGATCAGGTCTAGCAACAATCAGTCACACAGTGACACAGGTCTCTAGTTACAAAAACGACAAAACACAATGAGTTGCCTACTTAGGTCCTATGCAATGGTCATCGAAGAAAGGATGACGCTTCCCATCCTCCGCTTTGGCAGATCACGATCCTTCCGCTTAACATGTCCGAACACCTGCACACATGTGAAGAAACACAACAATACACAGTATAGAATCTAAATCTTGTAACCATACATCAGTCAGAGAGGATGTAATTCATTGCATCAAAGAAAAAGACACATGAATGAAACCATAATCAGAGTCACTTATCATTAGTAATAATAAAGGAAAGATACAACTGAAAGCTCTAACGCTGGATCTTCCTTCGGCAGGGCTGACAACAGAACACGTCTCAACGAAGCTCATCAAAAATGGGACAAAGCTATCTCTCTTCGGCCTGGCTCTCAAAGGCTTTCTGGTGATAGTCTCCTTGCTATAAGTTCAACTCTTTCTTCTAGTGCTATTAGGACTACTAGCACTACTAGCTTGCTAAGGGAAAATGTCAAGCTGATATAGATGGTGGAAGGGGAGTTTGGATCCCTGTAATCATGGGATTGGCCCTATCCTCAAGGAAGCTTCCATGATAGGTGGAAAACCACTTGCCCTACATGGAGATCCAGAGCCAAACCTCCCAACTCATTTTAGAGACTCGTTCAGGAGTTTGTTGGAATCAAAATTTTGCCATTTATTTTAAAAAAAAAATCCCTATTAAGCATGGTGCGAGCAATACACTGGGATAGAGCGCCAGTTGGCATGCCCTCTTCGGTGGATTTTCCCCATTGGCACGAGGGCTGAACTGGCTAGTCACGCCAAGGCCAAAAGATCAGTTTTTAGGGTTTTTCCAAGGAAAAATTCTTTAGAGGAATGATTGTCCTTGTAAAGGGGAATGCCACGGGAGATTGCAGGGACGGTGACAAATTACTATGTAACAAATGCCCCCTAAAGCATGAGCCCTGAGAGAGAGAGAGGGGTGAAATGCTTTATGAGAACGTGCCCAGCTGAAAATACTACTGTCGGAAAACCTGCGTAGCCAAATACAACTAATATCTCAAATACATGATATGAGGTATGGCCGCAACCATCCATAACAGAGCATACAATAATCAAGATCCAAGGTATGGACGCAACCATCCAGAAAGGATCAATAAGAAGACTCAGGTATGGTTGCATCCATCCAATCAATGAGTCATGTAACCAATCATGATAATCCACAAAATCCGCAGCTTGGATTCCATCCGAAAAAACCCAGGGTCTTGCGCTCCATATCGACCCACACAGAGTAAAAGTCCTAGCATGTGAATATGTGAGCTGAAGTTGAACATGCAAGAACATCATCTAATTACCAGCCAATTATGAAAGCCTTTAACAGATGCGAGAGGAACCATCAATAATGACGATGGCACTCAAGGCACTATAGGTACAATCCATGAAATGTGAACAGTGAGCTGGTGTCGAACACCCATAGAGTCATTTGATTGAAGGCCAATGATGAAAACCTTGTGTCGAATGCAAAGAACCCGCCATTGAGGCATGCAGGCTCCAAGGTACCTAAAGAGAGTCTGTAGATCAACTTCCTGGATAATGAGCTGAAGTCGACAGGAAGTGACCTTGATCAAAGGTGGGCCATAGTGTTTCCCACATCATCAATGCGAGACAAAGGAACATAGTGTTTGTGAATCAGGATCACTAGAGAATCAGAGGAGGGTTGAGAACTGCAGAGGTCAATTTATCTTGAACATATCGGCGGCACGACACTAGATTTCGCAGCATTTGACATCAAAGGTTCTAAGGTCATGATAACAAGGAAAAGAGAAGATGAGTGGTCAAAAGGGACAAGCCAAACCCATGGAGGCAGGCAGAAAATGAGATGAGATGTCCCCAACTCAACACGAATGCAGACAAGTGCCATCTTCAAGAGGGACATACTGCCGACACGACGATGATACTGGTTTCATTTTTCCCCACCATTTCTGGCGAGTATCCTAATTATTTTTGAAAACAAGCTTGAAGGGGATAGCATATGCTTGTGATATAAGTTTGTCCTTCGGACAAATCCAACCTAGTACATTTAACGATCCCTACGAAGGAGGAACTCGAGTAACATCATTACGACAGAGTCCGATGTCATCAATTTTTAACGAGTCTGACAAAGGAAGAACTCAGTGTCTTTTAATGTTTAGAGAGTTTGAAAAGACAATGGAAAAGAAAACTCCCACAGTCCCTTTTCGTAGATAGTTCCTTAGATCCGAAAACTTAGAAAACTGTGTCTGAGAAAACCTCCTAGTCGCGATAGGCTAGGGTATTCCTTTTTCATAAATAATATATCCCAGCTCGAAAAAGGGGTAAACGTATACTAGGTAGATTTCGTTTCACATCCAATTTAATGAGATCAAAACGACAAGCGACTCGGGCATCTTTTCATGTTTAGAGAGTCAGAAAAGAGCTAAAAGTTGACTCCTCCTGGAGGAACGAGTGGTATAAACGGTAGCTACTAGTTCCGGTAATGGTGGAACTGCTCAGGATAAATAAAGGTCAAGAGGCTGGCTAACAAGACCACTCACCACAACAGTTCCTCAGGAATGAGTAAAACAACCAAGTGAAGGCATATGATCGGCCAAGCAGATAGTGACAGTGGAATGAGAAAACCAAGGTTCGTCTAGAAAAATAGGCTGATAAAATGGCAATCATGGGAGGTGAAATGGGAATGGTTTCATTTTTACACAAGCCTAAAATCAGAAAACTATGCTTGAAGTTGGTTTCATTTTTACACAAGCTTGAAACAAAAATAAACTAGGCTTGAAACTGGTTTCATTTTTACACAAGCTTGAATCAAAAACAAACTATTCTTGAAAGATTAAGCATGCCCCCAGCATGGTGACTCAATTCGAGGTACATGCCCCCCCAAGCTTCAATCCATCTGAAAGACAGATTGAGTGAAGGTTCAAATTATGATATTAAGGGAAATACTCGATTAGGACTTTACGAGGATTTTACAAGAAAATGAACTATGCTCCGACGACCTCCTCATAATGAATAAGAAGTCATCTCTTCCAAGAGTTACCCGTCCAATGGGAGGAAAAAATCTTAGACGTATGGACCCAATGCCCCCAGTGCATGATGTATGACGACACTATCACTGAATACGGGCAAAGGACAGGTAGCCACATAATTGACATGTGGCGGGGATGACACAACCGGCAGATAAATATGCAGTAGAGATGATGGTGGACTAGCTACCATATTCGAACCAAAGAATGCAAGCTGATCGATGGTCACGATCCAACCTTGGTGCGAAAAGAACATCAAACAAAAGAGGGAGGAGACAAGCGCTCCTATGGCATAAGTATAATCGCGCTCCAAGAGTAAATTAAAGTCCAAGGGGCCAGGAAAAACCATCACATCTATATAGACAGTTTTCCCTCGCAAAGTGACAGGAACCTTCGGAAGGATCCCTAACGGTTGACTAGTTCCTTCGTTAAACGCCAACAGATTCTGTGTAACAGGCACAAGCGGTGGCGAAATTAAAGCTTTCCAAGTATTTGAGGATGAAATACTAACAAACGTGTCTTCATCTATAATGGTTCTTGGTACGACTAGATGGGAGGCCTGTACCGTGATCTCAAAAGGCACATAAGAAGGAAGGCGATATCCTGAAAATCGACTCCAATCGAAGGAAGTGAACAAACTACTTGGAGGGGCTACCATTGAACCAATATTGTCTTCCCCTAGTGTTACGAAAGAAGAATAAGCATCCTCCATGAACTCCATCACAAATTCGGGAGGGGTATCCTCTGAGACCTCCATTACGAGAGGTGGAGGAGAAGCTTCCAAAGGTACAGGGATGGGAGAATCTTTCTCCAAGTCCAAGGAATCTGAAGAAACAATAAGAACCTAAGGGATGTGAGAGCCACTCTCAACAGAAAATACTTGGTGCACCACAGATGGGGCTAGCTCAACTGATCCCATGACCAATGGTTGGTCGGGAACAGATTCCTGAATTTGAATTTTCGGGGGAGCAGGATCAACCATGGATGACTCTTGACCAATCGTTAAATCGAATGGTGAAGGACTCAAAGAATTTTTTTTGCAACCAGATGGAAGGCACGGTGAAGAAACAATCGAGTTGTCCAAAACTCTCTTGGCTTCATCCATATATGGACAAAGGTGAATGGCATGGTGCCCTTCACACAACTTACAGGGATTGGTGAGCTTACCCTGAATCTTAGGAGCTTTACCAACTCTAGCTAAAGACGTGCCCCCAACCTGACTCCCAGAAGCCAAAGGCAACGACGGACGACCATTGGACCATACTTTGAGCGCTTTGGGAATACCAGGGCAATCTCGAAGAAGATGGTTTCCCTGGCACAACTTGCAAGGGAACTTAACTTTCCATGGAGGGTTGGAAGGTTTATCAAGAGGAGGTGTTTTCATAGGTGCAATAGCCATAGAGCTAGCCTCTCCTTTATCAAACTTCTTCTTCTTTGTCTTCTTCTTCTTCTTCTTAGCCACCTGGTTACTCGAATCCATACTTTCACCAAGTGAAGTAGAAGAGGAGGACGCAGAAACATATGAAGAAGGGGAGAGGTCCACCTTGGAATCAACATGATGTTGTTCAAGTGGAGGAGTGGAGGGTATGGTAGCCGGAACGCTCGGGACCAGAGAGGTTGAAAACAACCAAATAGGCAACCCAACAGTTAACCCTAGAAGGGACAACATTTCCATATAAGGAGCACCAACATTTCCAAAAGGAGGAAAAGGACCAGGATTCCCATTGGAGGGGATTCCTTGGTTGGTGAACTCCGAAAAAGTTGCCATCGGAAACAACCCAAAACAACACCCTAAGGAAACTAACTTTAACTGGGAATATTTCATGGGCAGTTAATTTTGAATCCAGAATTTGTTGTTTCATATTTTAAGAGTCAAGAAATAGGCAAAAGGTGACTCTATCGCTTTCAGTTTGTAAACAAGGGTGAAAGGACAAGCGCTTGACGATTTTTTCAAATTTAGGAAGTCAGTAAAGATCAAACTTACTGCTCCAGTAATCTAGGAAGATGGGTGTACCAGATATTCATGAACTGCCATATACACCTTGGTTAAAAATGAAAGAGAAATCAACCAAGGACTTTGACGTACGTGCAGGTAATCTCCCCGAATGTTATGTCTGGTGTATCACAGGTAAAAGGCGGCAGACTTGGCTTCCTATGGATAATAGGATTGCAACCTAGTGGGGTCTCCCATTATATACTCGATGGTATGGAGAGCACAAGTCCATACTAGCACTGTCTAGAGCTAGATGGCGAACAACAACTACTAGGTTTTAAGACGCCAGAACACGTCTCTAGCCTAGACCACTAAAATTTTTCGTTAGGTTTCAATGCTTCCTTAGGTTAATTCAATAAATTTTATGGTTGATCTTCAATTATGTCTTGGTTTCAAGGCCCTACCGCAGGTCATCTGACCATCTCCTATATGCAGCTATATGAGGAAAGAAATCTTTTAATTCGATGAATGGTATCTAGTTAAGGGAATAGTTCCAAACAATGATGCAACAAACAACAATACTGAAATCGAAAATTTTCCAAAACTAGATGACTTTCACTATCCAAAAGTAATCTAAAACATTCAACGATGCGAATAATGCATTGTAATCTATGCAAAATCCTCTTTTTTGAAAACTATGCAATTGTAATCTATGCACAATTTCCTTTTTCTTTTGAAAGAATAAGAATGCACTCAATGAATTTTTTGATGAAATGAGAATCTACTTAATGCATTCTTTTCATGAAAGAGCATGCACTCAAAGTGATTTTTAGCTTTCAATCATTAAACAATGTAATCTAAGTTCAATGATGGATCCCAAAAAATACTTTTCAATGCAATGTGATCTAATGAATTTTAACGAAAATAAAACTATGAGACGAAAACTAAATGAACACAAATTTCTTTAATGAAAGGATGAATGCAAAAGGGATGTAAACAAACACTAAGAATGAAATCGTTGTTTTAAACACTTTGCAACAAAATTCCTCAAAAGGCTACAAGACATATGAGGTCAAACACAAAGAGGACTTCCAAAGCATGAGATCAAAGCAAGGCATTCATTCCCTTTTACATCAAGCAATCATGGAAAAAATACATTTATGCTGAACAATGAGCAATGTAATCTATGCTCATATAGAGAAAATACTAAAATGGAAAGACACACTGGTGAAGGATTTAGGGAAAAAGTCTCAATTTTCACACATCCTGAAATTGGCACAACTTTTGTGGGTGAAACTAGCGCCAACTGGCGTGACTTTCTCACTGACAACTAGTGCCAATGGCCAATTGGCGTGGGTTTCTAACTGAAAACAAGCGCCAATGCCTATAAATGAAAAAATAAAGAATTTCTCCCAACAAAGACCAGACTCACCACATCAAGAAAAATCTAAAAATAACCCAAAAGCAAAAATCAGACTCACAGGGCTCTAAAATAAGCAAACCCTAACACCAAACAGGGTTTGCGTGACTGTTTGGCTGTATATTGCACCAAAACAACATTGGCGCGAGGGCCTAACTAGCAACAAGTGCCAGTTGGCGCGAATGTCAGGCTATAAACCGCGCCAATAGAGTTTACTATGGAAAGAAATAAAAAAAGAGCAAACAAACAGTATATTAGGTCTTTCGGGGGTTGAATAGGGGTTTTACACCGAAAGGAGGCAAAACAGAAGTGAAAATCAATCAAGCAAAAGACAAAAACAACCAAAAGAGACAAGACTAACTCCAATTAAGTCCCTAGCGGAGTCACCAGTTTTTTGGAGAGGTAAATCCCCTCTGCAGACAGAGGTGATCCCTACTAGCCCAGATCGGGTCTAGCAACAATCAGTCACGCAGTGACACAGGTCTCTAGTTACAAAAACGACAAAACACAACGAGTTTCCTACCTTATGTCCTACGCAATGGTCGTCGAAGAAAGGATGATGCTTCCCATCCTCTACCTTGGAAGATGACGATCCTTCCACTTAACACGTCCGAACACCTGCACACATGCGAAGAAACAAAATGATACATAACATAGAATATAAATCTTGTAACCATACATCAATCAGAGAGGATGTAATTCATTGCATCAAAGATAAAGACACATGAATGAAACCATAATCAGAGTCGCTTATCATTAGTAATAATAAAGGAAATATACAACCGAAAGCTCTGACGCTAGATCTTCCTTCAGCGGGGCTGACAGCAGAGCACGTCTCAACGAAGCTCGTCAGAAATGGGACAAAGCTCTCTCTCTTTGGCATGGCTCTCAAAGGCTGTCTGGCGATAGTCTCCTTGCTATAAGCTCAGCTCTTGCTTCTAGTGCTATTAGGAATACTAGCACTACTAGCTTGATAAGGGAAAATGGCAAGCTTATATAGATGGTGGAAGGGGAGTTGGGATCCCTACAATCGTGGGATTGGCCCTATCCTCAAGGAAGCTTCCATGATAGGTGGAAAACCACCTGCCCTACATGGAGATCCAGAGCCAAACCTCCCAACTCATTTTAGAGACTCGTTCAAGAGTTTGTTGGAATCAAACTTCTGCCATTTATTTAAAAAAAAAAATCCTTTTTAAGCTTGGTGCAAGCAAGACACTGGGACAGAGCGCCAGTTGGCACACCCTCTTTGGTGGATTTTCCCCATTGGCTCGAGGGCTAAACTGGTTTGTCGCACCAAGGCCATAAGATCAGTTTTTAAGGTTTTTCCAAGGATACTTTCTTCAGAGGAATGATTGTCCTTGTAAAGGGGAATGCCATGAAAGTGGTTTCATGTTATGTCAATGCTCACAGGTCACGAAAAATTTCCTCCAATGTGCAGGATGGGAGATTGCAGGGACGGTGACAAATTACTGTGTAACACATAGGAATGTATGTTGGATATAAAAATCTGAATAATATTCATGTATATTTGATCTTATGAAGGAAATATGGTCATAAAATATAATTAGGTATATGGATATATTATTCTTGAAAATAATATTATTTGAATTACTTAAGGGTGTATAAAAGCTTTAAGACTCTCTAGTATACGTAAGATAATGATTAACATCCAATATAATCTTTGGAAGAAAAGTTGTAACTTGGTAATCAAGTTTCGATCCTTGGTCACTATGATGCGTGAAGGAGGACTCATATGGATATGGACCATGGGGATGTCAATGGAACGAGAAGGTCATCATGATGAGGTATGTATAATTTTGATTATTATTGGTTATCTAGTTAACATATTATTTTTCTATGTGGAATAATGTTGAGCGAATATATGATGGAAGTTGAGGCAAGTTCAACTATATGGTTGAAGGACATTTATGAAAGCTCGATATTTGGTACCTAATAATCGTGAAGTCAAGATATGGACATAATGAGATTAAAAGGTAGCAGTGTGAGAGGATAGCCTGTAGGTCAAAGGGTGATCACTTTCAATAAGCTAGATCAACTTGAAGTTTCAGAAGGCTTAATTTAATTCCTTCATTTAAAAGAAGAAATTGATGAGAAAAGAAATTGTCCTCAAATCCGCCACAATATTGAAGAGAGAAGGTGGCTCCATGATACCTTGAAAGAAAAAAAGGTTGATAATGAAAGGAAAGAGGGAGTCGAGAAACTATGAATAATTGGTGGTTGATACTCTTATGAAGATAATTTGTAAGGATTGTGATAATGACTTCCAAAAAAGAAAGGAAGTCTAAATATCCTCTGTTTTTGAAAAGGAGTAAAGGAGTATCCTTGTATATGAGTAAGGTTATATTCTAAATATTATAGGAGAATAGGGATTTCCTCTCTAGTTGAGAGGGAGTGATGTTGGAAATGACATGTCTATTTTCCTATTCAGGTGATAAAGAGAGAAAGACACGGGATTGGATAAGCATATGTTGTTTCCTTGAGGATAAAATATCCAAGAAAGGAAATGCACTGTCACTCTTTGAGGATGTTCTAGATATCCAAGAGAAGAGTAGTCAAAGAGGAGAAAATTTATTTAAGACTCAAGATTAGAGATCCAAGATAATAATTGTCCTAAAAGGACATACCTTCTAGACATTCAGATGGGGTGTGTACCTTGTAGAGGTAGTGTTGTATGACATGTAAGGAATCCCAAAGTAATGCTCCTGATTAAAGAAGAAATTGTCTAGTTAGGCCTCAAAGACAGTGCTAATCGTGATGATGATGCCTAAAGTATGGCTTATCAATCCAATTTTTTTTTGAAAACTCTTCAGTTTGAGATTTGATGTTGTATTGGTTGTACACTTATGAATACCTCCCTAGTTAAGATAGAGTGTTTAGAAATGTAACTAGTTTCAGTCTTCATAATTGTTATACTCATTTCAATATTTCAATATGTATCCTATGTAGCAAACAAGAAAATAAAAGAAAAATTTATTATTATCAAAGCATGGATTTGATGCTCATTATTGATGGTATTCTGGATAAAATCATGTTCTTCGTGATTCTAGGATTTTTGATGTCCTAGGAATTATTGTCTTGAGTCAAAGGAGTCAACATCATGTTTATATGAACCTTTTGAGCAAAACTATATTTGTAAAAATAATTATCTATGAGTCTATAATGTCTTAGAAGATCCAAATTATAAGTCAGCCCTGAGAACATCAAGTCATTCTAAATGAGGGAATTCAACCCCTTCAAAAGGATATATAAAGAAGTAGGTCAACCTCATTTGGGACTCACTTCCTCCAAAAGTTATATATATCAAGAAAGTGTTTGATCTATCATTGGTAAGCTAGAAGAAGGAGACAAATTGTCTAAGAGAAGATATATGGAAGAAATAACTTAGTTTTGGATTTTAACTCTCTCACACATGCGAAGTTCTAGGGTTTCTGGTGTTGTAGAATGAGGTCGATGTTGTAGGTTTGAATTGCAAGAGGAAGAAGTGAAAAATATTATATCTGGAAGGGAGGAAACCCTATATGACCTCACTGACCTAGGAAGAGAAATATTTCTCTAGGTACGTCTCAGAAGGAGGTTGGATTAGGGGTCCCAAAGAAGCTAGAAGACCGAAGTTATAGAATCGAGTTGCAGGACGAGTTGTTGTATTGAAGCTTGCAGGTCAAAGTTGCAATATTGAAGCTAGTTGATGCAGAATCAAGAAAGGACTTGAGGAAGGGCCAACTTGGTACTAGGATAAGGATTTGGTCTAGGCTTTGGGTCTTTTTATCTCATTTGAAGTAGATTCTAAGAAGAGAATTTTTTTTGGGTTTATCCCCTTAGAGGGGTTTTTCCCTCACTTAGAGCCTAACATTTGTGTCCTATATTGTTGCTATTAATGTTCTTGATATTGTTTGATGAAAATGTCTAACTAAAGAACATAAAATAAATAATATTCATAAGCAAATATCAAGTTTAAGGAAAGTCTCTTTCCATTTTCATGGGTGAAAATAGACCGTGAACAATTCAATCAGGTTATGTTACATGTTGAATTAGTAATCTAGACTATGGAGTATGTGATAATTCATAAACAATAATAATTAAGGTGTTATGCCCTCTTAAGTACTAATCACATCTTGTATCTGGCATGCGGTATCGATTTGACTAAGTCTAATAGTTGGATATCAACTAAAAAATTTATGTAAGAGGTAATCCCTTGACTACATTACAAAGTATACTATTGCACCAGTAACTTAGGAACCTAAATCAAATGTCACTGTATGTTATCGATAGAGAAAATAATTCTTAGTAAATATCATGCTAGAATCATCACAAGCACAATTATTCTTATATGCCTTACTAAAAATCATTCTTGGATCCTCGTAAGCATGATAATTATTAATTAAGTGTGTTGTTCTTCCATGGCATAGTAAAAGTAAGGACAAAAATTAACAACCAGAGTTAGCTTGTTGCACTTCCTGCTAGCTCAATCATATGTATTTCCTTGTTTAAGTGTCATGTTGATGTTTTTTAACTTACCTAAGAGAAAATTACTTAATATAACTCCTTCTCGTGTCTTATTGTATTCTTCAATTACATTGTACCCTTACTTATGCTTAGGCTTAGTAGTTTACTAATTAGTACAAATAATAAACTTTTTCTTGTCACATTTGACATTGCAAAATTTTAATCACCATTAAATACATTTTAAAAAAATATAAAAAAAGAAGCCAAATTCTACTGTATTCTTCAATTACATCGTACCCTTACTAAGGCTTAGGCTTAGCATTTTACTAATGAGTACCAGTATTGTAATTTTTCTTGTCACTTTTGACATTGCAAAATTTTCATCATCATCAAATATGTTTAAAAAGTTTTAAAAAAGCATACACAGAAAACCAAATACAAGGCTTGCTCCCCACATCGACATGAAAAACTCATTCTCAATATTAGTTTTACTAAGGGTCTTATTAACAATGTTACCGATGAAATAGGTAACCTGACCTCAAAACGGGAACTCTAGCCCAAAAACGCTCAAAAAACATGAAAAAACACCCCCCAAAAAAAAAATGTGTCTTCCAGAACGCACTTGTTTTTTTTCGAAGGTCAAATTTCAACATTTTATAAAATTATGCTAAAAACAAAATTGTTTGTTGAAAAAAGGATTGAAAAAACACCCCCCAAAAAAAAAGTGTGTCTTCCAGAACGCACTTGTTTTTTTTTTAAGGTCAAATTTCAACATTTTCTAAAATTATGCTAAAAACAAAATTGTTTGTTGTAAAAAGATTGAAAAAACACCCTCAAAACAAAACCAGTTGATGCTGGAATAACAAAAAAAAAAAAATTGTCATACTTTTCGCATTTTTAAAAATAGAAATAACATTTTTTAATTTTTAAAATTCAAACATTAAAAAAAACCTAAAATTTAAGAAAAAAATAAATTTAGAAAATAAAAACATTTAAAAGCTTAAAATTTAAAAATATATGAAGATAAAAAAAAATAAAAATAAAAACAAAATAAAAATTTTAATTCAAACACTAAAAAAAACCTAAAATTTAAGGAAAAAAAAAATAAAACAATAAACAAAAAAAAACTAAGATTGAAATTTTAAAAAATATAGAAATTAAAAAATAAAAATAAAAGCAAAATAAAAATATTAAATTAAAAAAAAAAAGGTTAAAAAAAGAAGGAAATTATAAAAAATAAAATATAGAAATTAAATTTAAAAAAGAAAAAGAAAATGCTTATTAAATTTTAAAAAAATAAAATAATTTAAAACAAAAAATTAAATTTAAGGAAATATATTAAATTTTAATAAATTTAAAAATTTAAAATAAAAATATTGAAAAAAAAAACATTATTTAAATTAAAAGTAAAAAAAATAAAAAATAAAAATAAAATACAATGAAAATATTAAATTTAAAACAGTACATATTAGAAACACAAATAAACTATAGAAAATAAATTAAATTTAAATTACAAAAAATAAAATATATATATGAACTTAAATTAAAATATGTATATAGATCAGATTTTATTAAATTTAAAATATATATATATATATATATATATTAAAATAACTAATTAAATGTAAAAACAAAAATGTTAAATTTTAATAAATAAACAAATAAACAAATAAATTTTAAATATAAAAGGAAAAAAAATAAAAACTTTAAAAATCAATTAAAAATTGAAAATTGAAAAAAATATAAAAATATTAAATAATATTAAATAAAAAAATTTAAAAACAAATTAATTTAAAAAAAATTAAGTTTAATTAAAAAAAAAAAAAATCTAATTTTAAATACAAAATTTTTAATTGAAATATAAAAATATAAAATTTTATGTTATTAACAAAAAAAATTAATAAAAAAGTAAAACATTTAAAAAACAATATTAAATTCAAATAAATTTAAAAAAAATACAAAATTTATTAAATTCTATAAAATAAGAAAGAAAATTTATGAAATTAAAAAAAAAAAATCGATTAAATAAAAAAAAAAAGGGGCAAAATTTAATAAAAATTACTAACAAAATAAATAAAAAAAAAAATTTAAAACAAAAAAAATAATAAAATTTACAAAAAAATTAAAACAATATTAAAAAAAAAAACCAAAACAAATTGTATTTTATATATAAAAAAAAAATTAAAAAAAGAATTAAATTTTTTGAAAAAAAAATTAAAAAAATTTAAAAAAAAAATCAATTTAAAAAAAAAAATTAAAAAAATTAAAAAAAAAACCAATTTATAAAAAAAAAAATATAAAAAAAAAATCTAGGGCGGCGGCGGTGGTGGGGCGGCGGTGGTGGTGGCGGGGGCGGCGCCACCCGGCCCTCCGCGCCCGGGCGGCGGCGGAGGCCGGCCCGTGGGCGGGCGGGGGGCTGCACACCGCCGCCGCCCTAAATTTTTTTTCTTAAATTTTTTTTTAAATTTTTTTTTTTTTTTAAATTGGTTTTTTTTAAATTTTTTAAATTTTTTTAAATTGATTTTTTTTATTTTGATTTTTTTAAATTTTTTTCAAAAAATTTAATTTTTTTTTTATTTAAAATACAATTGGTTTTGTTTTTATTTTTTTTTATTTTGTTTTTATTTTTTTTTAATTTTATTATTTTATTTTTTGTTGTTTTAAATTTTTTATACATATGTATACTTTTTATTTGATTTGATTTTAATTTTTTTTTTTTAATTTTTTTTTTTAATTTTTAATATTTTTATCATAATTTGATTTTTTTTAAATTTTTTTTTAATTTCAAAAAATTTAATTTTTTTTTTATTCAATTTGTTTAATTTTTTTTTTTAATTTTCTTTTATTTTTATATTTACTATTATAGATTACTTATATTTTAAAATTTAAAATTTAAAATTTATTTATTAAATTTTTTAAATTTTAATTTAATTTAATTGTTTTTTTTTATTTTTTTAGTTTATTTGGTGTTTCATTTTTAAAATCTATAAATTGTTTCATTAAAAAAAAGCACTAAATTTATGTGTATTTGTTTTTTAATTATTTGCATGTGTTTTTTTTCTTTTCTTTTTTCTTTTTTAATGATAGTTTTTTAATTTTAATTTTTTAATTTTTATTTTCTTTTTCAATTTTAAATTTTTTTTTTAATTTGTTTTTTTTTGTTAATTTTAAAAATTGTATTTTTTTTCTTATTATTTTTTTTTTTTTAAATTTAAATTTTGAATTTAATTTTTTTATTTTTATTTTTTATTTTTAAAATTTTTTTTTTAATCTAAATTTTAATTTTCTAATTTTAATTATTTTTAAATTTTTTTTTTTAACTTTTTAATATGGTTTTTTTAATAAGTTTTAAAAAAATGTTTTTTTTATGTTTTTTTTTTAATTTTTTTGGTCAATTTTTGTTTTTTTCTTTAAATTATGTGTTTTTTTTTTCAAATTTTGTCATTTCCTTTTATATAATTTTCAAATATTTTTGTTTTTATTTATTTATTTTTGTTTAAATTTTTTATTTTTACGAGCTATTTTTGTTTTTTTTACATTTTTATTGGGTTTTTTTTATTGTTTTTATGTATATTTTTTTATCTAAGTTTTTTGTTTTATTACCAACATGAAAATCACCACTCTAAAAAAAAAAAGTTGATGCAGCATCAATACGTTTCAAAATTAGCATGAAAATCACCGCTCTAAAAAAAAAAGGTTGATGTAGCATCAATACGTTTCAAAATTAGCATGAAAATCACCGCTATAAAAAAAAAATGTTGATGCAGCATCAATATGTTTCAAAATTATCATGAAAATCACCACTCTAAAAAAAAAAGGTTGACGCTGAGTTGATGCTGCATCAATACATTTCAAAATTAACATGAAATTCACTAACATTTTAAAACAAATATTCATACTTCATAAATAAAAATATTAGAGTGTCAAAAATGAGCACCAAAAAAAAAATGGTGATTCTGCATCACCACTTTTCAAAATCGGGTGCTTTTTATGCTACCAAGAAAAAGTAGGTAACATTGCGGTTACCTATTTCATCGGTAACATTGTTTATTATAGAGGTCAAATCCACACTTAATTTCTATGCAATTCACACGAATCTAGTTGAACTTTGTCGAAGGAATTAGTCGAGCTTATCTCGACTACACATTCCTTGGGATTTTCATTGTGGCCAGCGAGGTCTTCTCCATCTCCCTTGACTTCTGTTTACATAAACTGATAAACCCATTCGGTTGCAAAATTTTGAAAAATGGTTAGAATTTGCAATCTAGAGCCTCTTGTCACCTTGTACCTTTTCACTGTACTTCACAGACTATATTTCGTACCTTCTCCCAACCGAACCCAATTAAAGTCTTCTATTTGAAATTTGCATTTTGAACACCCCACATGCCACATGAATTTTAGTATTATGCTTATTTCCTTTTTAAATATCTCGTATATTTTTTTTTCTCTACCACTTGCCTGCTGAATTTCGTGACATTTTGTTTTGAGTTTCTCATCTATTCTCTGTGCTTTATCTGTTATAATATTTTGTAAGAGATCATATATGCTTGTTTCTTTGGGTTAACCATAGATTTTTGTGATGACCATCTCGTCTGATTTTGATTCCAAATCCTCACAACTGTAAGTATCTTTTGTTTTTAATCTAATATGGAGTATTTTTTTTCGTGAAAAAAAAAAACTACAGGTTGAAGACACTTGAAGTTTTGGGTTTTATTGCAGAATGTCAGGAAAAATATTTGATTATTGCAAAAAATTGCAGATAAAAGGTGTGGTCTAGATTTATTTCTACTTTACGTTCCATCCACCACCAAATTCCAGCTTCTCCACGACGGGATGAGTCTAATACATGTACTCAATGGCCCTATGAAACACCATTGAAGAGGTTAGTACAATATATGTTCAAATTAGAGCAGATCATTGATTCTGGACTAGTAAGTTTTAAGGGTTTACAAAAGGAGAATATGCAATATGAATAGATCTCCTTGATACTCAAAAAACGCCCAACTGTGGGTCTTGCATGGCCAAAAATATATGATTCTGCGTGAATACATTTGATTTCGATGTTGTATGGAGAATTCTTCCACTAAAATGATGCATGAGCATGAGGCTTCGAGGAAAAAGGACTTCATTTTTATTCCAAAAATGCAAAAAAAGTTTACAAGTAAAGGAATGGGATCCTTTAGTTGGTGATTTACTATTTTGATAGATAGATATTTGACTAGTATTCAAGGATTTGAATAGCTTTTATTTGATTCATTTAATTTAGTTTTTAGTTGAGGATTTTTACGGAGAATATCGTGTAATAGGATTTTATCTAAAATTGGGCAAATTTTATCCATAGAATTTGATAAAATTTTTTGTATGAAAAATATATATTTAAAATGTAAGCTTGGAATGTATCTGGAGAGGAGGATTGGAAGGAAAATTTATTGAATAGAAGAACATTTAAAATCCTCTATATTTTTGTGAATGTGGGCATCATTATCAAATGCCGTGTTATCACCAAAATCGTACCTGATTGCCTGATGATCAGACAATCTCAGTGTAACTATTTCGAACCAATCTTGTGATTGAGGCTTAGCCTCCTTAATATGAGAGGGCTCTCTCAAGGGTTTAATGATATGGAATAAAGATATAGATAGATGGCTCACTCTATTGTTTGTGTCTTGGTTTTGTATATTTGAAGGTTGAAGAGATAAAGGCTTGCTACCGTTGGGCTTATGGATTCAAAGATAGGGATAAAGATAACAATGACCCTCCTTGTGAAAGATGAGGCTTGTATATATTTCAATGAAAGAGTAACACATTCAGGAAAATCCAAATAAATTGAGGTTCAAAGGAAGTCAGAGCATGTGATACATGAGTTCTAAGTAATGAAACATCAAGGTATTAGAAGGAGAATATTAAAAGATATTCACCATAGCTAAATACTTAAAGGAAGTTAGAACATGAAAAACCATGAATTATGAGTAATAATCATTAAGTATATGGAAGAAAAAAACATTTCAAATATAGGACATAATCTCATTAAAATACACTAAGAATCTCAGGTCAAGAAAAGTTATATTGCTTCTATATATATCAGTGAATCGAAAGCTTTACAAAAGTAGTCTGCTGAAATGACATTTTCCAACCTGATGAGTGTAGATTGAAAATAATATTAGTATGTAGGAATTGGCTTATGGGTTCAAAAATTTCAGTGATTCAGTGAGTTACTTGACATGGAAGTTGAGGCTGTTCAGAGTTTCTTGAAGTAGGACACACACAAATAAAACATGAGTATACACAGTCAATTCACATATAAAGGAATTCAAAGAATCTTATAGATGAATTCTGAGTAATATAAGTGAAAAAAATTGCAAGTGAGATGCATAAGATGCAAAAATATAATAATAAAGAACTAAAAAACTCCTTCAGAATCTCAAGTTGGCGAAGTAATCCATCTCTGTATTTCTGAAACAATGATTACCATAAGCTGCAATTTTGCCAAAAATCTTCCAACCTTTTAAAAATTTGACCACTTGGCTTTTAATAGGCCTATTACAACATGAGATGATCTGCCTATAGGTTAGATACATCTAATTTATAACTACTGACAACTTGCATAACCATAAGGCATGGAATTTATTACAAAAAGACACCTAATCCACTTAAACAATCCTATTCCAGAAAGGACTCAAATTGATTAATTATATCTCTAACAAAATTATCTATTTAAATTTACATCGTTTCCAAGTGTATCATCACTTGGCCGAATCTGGATGATAGGCTTCATTTTTTCATGATCATATTGGTGACCTCCATCAAAATATGAAACAAAATCCTGTTTTTTAGGCATAAGATATTTTGCACTCCTTGAACATTTTAACCATTATCTATCCTTAATTTCATGTTACTTGGTTATTGTAAGTTTTCATAACACGTACCATAACTCCTCCCTAGCTTCCAGTTTTCAAAAACCACTTTAAAACCTTGCTCAAAATGTTGTAATGTTCTGCACTATGAAAACACAGTAGTTTTGTAGCACTTCTATTTCAACATTTATTCTTCAAACTTTTGCATTTTTTACTCCAATATTATTTTAATTACCCTTTAATACATCATCCATATAAATTTCAATCCTTGATTCATTCTTCAACCCTTCAAAAATGATCAAAATGAGCAAGAAAAAATGCTACAGCAGTTTCGTAACGTTTTTCTGCTTTTTTACACTGAATGCGCTACAAAATTGCTTAGTATGCATTTTTGTCAAAAAATTTCAAAGTGTCAACTATAATTATGCCCAAAAATCCAAATCTACCTATCTCCATCATTTAAAAAACCATATCAACTGTAAAAACACATTCATTCTAGCTTTCTTGAGGCATTTCTTGCAGATTCTCCTATTTTTTTTTCCTGAAAACTAGGTTTTGGGACAGAGCCTATATCTCCTAATCCATGATGTATTTTATGAAATAGAAGGTGGTTTATATAGGCCATTATGTCTTGAATTAAAACCTCTCTTGGTTTTTTGAAAAACCTTTCCCGTTGTCCAGAAACTGCCTTTGAAAAACATGTGTAAAACAGGAAAAGTCTGTTTTCTGAAATAGGGCTTCAAATAAATCCTTGTATCTCCCATATTATAACACCTGTGAGAAAATTGAGAGAGGTTATTGTTATCTGCTATGGTTTTGAAAATAACCTCTCTCAGTTTCTTAAAATACCTTTTTTGTTTCTCTTAAAACTCCTTTGAAGTTGACTACTCAAAACCCGAAAACAAAATTTTTGCTTCCTAACTTTCAGCAGTTTCATAGCGCTTTCTGCCTTTTTTACACTGGATGCGCTACGAAAATAGGGATTCTTGGCTAATTTGGCACTTTCAGTACAAAAAACTTTGGAAAATGAAAATAATTGGAAAATGATGAATGATTTGACTTGAAGGAATTTAAAAATGAGTGTATTTGGACCTAAGGGTAAACTAACACTATAAAAAATTTATAATTTCCCTTGGTCAAACTCAAAAATGACTCTTAAAACCTTATTTTGACCCATGAACCTATGTAACCGTGTCAAAAAATGCTTAATGTTTTTGAGTGATAACATGCCAGAAGTTCATTTGTTTCTCGAATTATTATTGAGTTACTTAAATCCAGTTGATCTTTGGTTTAACCAATTTTTCTATGCATTAATGTGTTTTTGAGCATAGTATAAACTGGCTTGTTTCGGAAATAAACACATGAGTGAGATCCCTTATGGAATATGTTTGAATTTCTTTACCTTTTGGGTCTGTATATTTTTTAATATCAGCCTTTTTCAAATTCAAGTGAGTTGTGTAAATATCGAAACCCATAAGCCTTCACAGAAATCGTTGTTACCATTGCAACAATAAAAATTCTGTTAATCATTTGATTCACTAGTTTTCCTTCCAAGTTATTAAGGAAAAGTTCCCGGAAATATCGAATCTAGTGGAGTTGAAGAAAAATGGAAATGAGTAGTGCGTGAGGAGGTTGGAGGAGTCACAACCATCGATCCGCAATTTGACAAATATGGCAATTTAAGTTGCAGGGAAGTTAACATTTCAACTGGACCCGATGATTTATCATTCGAATTTAATGAATTAAGTTGATTGTCCAACATTCAAGTGATCTGACGACTCTTACGTTTATATTGTTGATCCAATGCATATTACATTTTAACTTGTGTAAAGTTTAGTGTAAAATATGGATGCGATAATTATTAGGAGGGTGTTAATAAATGTTGATGTCCCTCATTGATTCAACTAAATGCGAAATAGAAAGAATTCGCTATATGTGGTTTATTTATTATTGCATTATATATATATATATATATATATATATATATATATTACACAATTGTGATTTCGCCAATTTAAAAAGTTTGTTCCTTATGTTTTAATGCAATTTTCAGTTTCGAGGTTGATGAGTGATATAGGAAAGGAAATAGAAGAAGTTCCACCAAAATTTGAAGAAATTGCCTCAAAATTTGAGAGTTTATCCTTGAATCATGCATCCAGACCACCAATAGTGGTATCAGAGCAACCTTTAGACACTGAACAAGATCTCAAAGTTTAGAAAATGAAATCCAACATGGCTTACATAGTTGGAAGAGGAGGTGGTGCTGGTCGGAGAAGAGGAAGACGAGTTTAAAATGCTGAAGTGATGGAAGTTATGCAACAGATGCAAGCCAGATTAGAAGTAATGGAAATGGGAAATCAAAGAGATGTAGATGTCGAAGATGTTAGTGAGCCTGAAGTTGAATATTCAGAAGAGAGAGAACCTCCAGAAGTTACTCCTGATATGAGATTTTTTAAACCAGTGTTGGGATCCCATCTAAACCTAGGCTTGAAGTTTTGATTTTTACAGGAGGCTTAAACCCAGATGAATTGATAGATTGGCTTAATGACATCGATAAGTTATTTGATTATGAAGAAATGGAAGAAGGAAAAAGGGTGAAGTTTTCTATCACAAAATTGAAAGGAAATGCAGCGCTTTGGTGGGATGGAGTGCCGGAAGAAAGGAGACTTGGTAAGCTGTCAATAAAGAATTGGAACATGATGGTGGCAAAGCTGAGAGGTAAGGTTTTTCCAAGTGATTATCAACTTTCATTATTTATACAAATGCAGAATCTTAGACAGAGATCAATGGCAGTCAAAGAATACACAGAGGAATTTTATAAAATGAGCATAAGAGAAGGAAAAATTCAAGGTACAACTAAGAAGATTGCAAGATATATAAATGGTCTCACGATGGAGATCCAAGATGAGATAAGTCTGATGTCTCCTAAAACAATGGAAGAGGCTTATCATATGGCCTTGAAGGCTGAAGAAAAACTCATAAGGAAGAAATCTGCCAGAACTAGAGGTACTTTCCGAGTAAAAGTAAGTAAAAGTGGTAGAGGACGATCTAAAACACTTAGAGAAGGAGCTAGCAGCAACTCAAGTCAACATACATCTACAAAAGGTGATGCAAGTGGCAGAAGGGGTTTCTCTAGAGGAAGAGGAGGCAGAGGTAGAGGAAGATAAATCAGATGTTATAGATGTAATAAGATTGGGCACAGAGCTTATGAATGTCTAGAGAATGTGTGGACAAATCAAAGAATGTAATTTTTGCTCAGAATGAAGAAGAAGCAACAAAAGTGCTAGAAGCAGCAAAAGTGCTAGAAGCAGAAAATATACCAGAGAAAGGAAAATCTTGGGTAGTTAACAAAGTTTTGTTAAAATCAACAAAGGAGGTTGTTGAACCAGCACAGAGGAAAAATTTGTTTAGAAGTGTGTGCAAAGTTCAAGGAAAATGTTATCAAATGGTAATTTGGTCTCTACAGAAGTGGTAGAAAAAATGAAATTGAAGACAAAGAAACATACAACGCCCTATATGGTGTCATGGCTTCAGAAAGGACATCAGCTGTTAGTGAAAGAACAGTGTGAAGTAGAATTCCATTTGGGAAGCTATAAAGATAAAATTATGTGTGATGTAATGCTTATGGACGTATGTCAGATATTGTTGGGTAGATCTTGGCAGTATGAAAGAGGAGCTATGCATGATGGGAAAAAAAACACATACAAGTTTTGTAAAGATGGTGTCAATCATACATTATTGCCGATAGAAGAAGAAGATGAATCAAAAAGAAGATCTGATCCGAAATATTTGTTACTAAGTGTAAAATAATACTTGCAGTAGATTGAAGATAATGAGGTAAACTTTTCATTAATTTACAAACCCAAGGTAGTATTACTTCCACTAAAATTTCTGATTTACCAATTGAAATTGAAGAGATGCTGTAAAATTATTGTGATATCATTGTAGATGATTTTCCAGATGAATTACCACCTATTAGAAAAATCTGCCATCGTATAGATTTGATTCCACGAGAAAATTTTCCAAATAAAACAGCATACAGGATGACTCCCATAGAAAATGAAGAAATAAAAAAGCAGGTACAGGTGCTGTTAGATAAAAAAATGATCAGAGAAAGTTTGAGTCTTTGTGCAGTGCCAACAGTGTTGAGTCGAAAAAAAGATGGAGGCTGGATAATGCGCACTGATTCAAGAGAAATCAACAAAATAACAATAAGGTATATATTTCCTTTACCCATAATTGAATATTTGATGGATTTTTTAAGTGGGGAAAGATATTTTACAAAATTGGATTTAAAGAGTGGCTAGCGTCAAATTAGGATAAGGGAAGGAGATAAATGGAAAACAACTTTTAAAACAAATGAAGGATTGTATGAATGGATGGTAATTCCATTTGGATTATCAAATGCTCCTAGTACATTTATGAGACTTATGAATGAAGTGTTGATGGAATTTATTGGTAAATTTTTAATAGTATATCTGGATGATATATTAATTTACAACAAACCTAAATAAGAACACATGAGACATCTGAATTATGTCTTAATGAAGTTGCACCGGGAAAAGTTGTTGGTAAATTTAAAAAAATGTTCATTCATGAAGGAAGAGTTGATATACTTAGGCTTTGTTGTTTTTGCTGATGGATTGAAGATGGATCCATAGAATATAAAGACAATCATAGAATGGCCTTCACCTAAGAGTGTTTTTGAGGTAAGAATTTTCCATGGTCTTGCTAGTTTTAATAGAAAATTTGTAAGGAATTTTAGTAAGATCAATGCTCCTATTATTGAAACTATAAATAAGGACAAACAACCATTTAAATGGACTGATGAAGCAGAGAAAAATTTCCAATTGTTGAAACAAAAGATAACATAAAAACCCATTTTAGTTTTTCCTGATTTTAACAAACCTTTTCAAGTGAAATGTGATGCTAGTGGAGAAGCTATTGGAGCTGTGTCAAGTCAAGAAGATAGACCTGTATCTTATTTCAGTGAAAAACTAAATGAGACAAGAAGGAAATATTCTTCTTATGACAAGGAATTTTATGTAATTGTACAATCATTAAAGGAATGGAGACATTACTTGATGTCTAAAGAGTTTGCACTTTATTCAGATAATCATGCATTGAAGTACATTATGCAGTAGCCAAAACTAAATAAGAGACATGCAAAATGGGTAGAGTATCTTCAAAGTTTCAATTTTGTATTGAAACATATAACTGGCCAAGCAAACAAAGTAGCAGATGTCTTAAGTAGAAAATACATTTTAGTTCAAGAAAGTCAAATTCATGTGTTGGGTTTTTATTTTCTTAAAGAATTTTATAAGACAGATTTGGATTTTAAAGAGGCATTTGAAGCATGCAGTAATCCTGTTTTGTTGGATAGAAGTAAGTAGTTGGATTTTTTCTTGCAAGAAGGTTTACTGTTAAAATAACTCAGTTGTGCATACCAAATTGTTCTATGAGAGAAAATTTAATTAAAGAGAAAGATAGTAGTGGACTTGGTGGAAATTTTGGTGCAGACAAGACTTATGAACAGCTGATTCATTTTTATTTTTGGCCAAAGATGAGAACTGAAGTGGAGAAGTATGCGCGGAATTGTAAAGTTTGTCAGTATGCAAAAGGAAAAAGTCAAAACACAGGTTTGTATGTTCCATTACTTATTCCAGATAGACCTTGGGATATGGTAAGTCTGGATTTTGTTTTGGGTTTACTGAAAACACAGAGAGGGAATGATGCAATTTATGTTGTAGTTAAAAGATTTTCTAAAACGACACATTTTATTCTATGTTATAAAGACAGTGATGCTACTCATGTTGCTAATCTAATTTTCAAAGAGATTGTAAGGTTGCATAGGTTACCTAAAAGAATTGTCTCTGATAGGGACACTAGATTTGTTGGTCATTTTTGGAGGACATTGTGGAAAAATCTTGGTACTAAACTAATTTTCAGCTCATCTTACCACCTTCAAACTGATGGACAGACTGAGGTGGTTAACAGAAGCTTGGGTAATCTTTTGAGAAGTCTTGCAGGTGAATATCCTAAACAATGGGATCAAATTTTGGCATAGGCTGAATATGCTTATAATGAATATCCTAACAGGAGTACAGGGAAGAGTCCATTCCATAGAGTTTATGGAACGCACCCAATAGGAGTGTATGAACTAAGAAATTTGGGAAAAGAAGAGATGAGAAGTGCTAAAGGAGAAGATTTTTCTTTAGAAATTAAAGCAGTACATGACCAGGTAAAACAACAGTTACAGGACAACAACATCAAGTACAAGAACAGAGAAGATATTAAGAAAAGAGAAGTTAATTTTGAGGTTTGAGATTTTCTTCTAGCACACCCGAGGAAGGAAATATTTCCAAAAATGGCATATAATAATTCAAATTTAAAAAAAATGGACCATGCAGAGTATTGAGAAAATTTTCTACAAATTCATATGAAATTGAATTACCCCCTAACATTGGAATATCTACAATTTTCAATGTTGCTGATTTGTAGAGGTATGAGGAGAGAAACAAAGATGATACAGCTGAAAGCAAAGAAGAGATCAACTGGTTGAGACAATTACCCACAACAAAAGCATTGCATCCAGAGAAGATTTTAGATAAAAGATTATCTAAGAAGACAAAAGGACATGAATAATTTGAGTATTTGATCAAGTGGAAAGATCAACCAGTTGGAGAAGCTAGCTGGATGACAGATAGCATGCTATAGAAATTGGGCAGTTTTTTGGAGGAGCTCATGGACAAGAGCCCATGAAGAATTTTGTCCTCAGGAGTCTGATGCAGGAGCATTAGGCTTCGAGGAAAAATGACTTCATTTTTATTCCAAAAATACAAAAAAATCTACAAGCAAAGGAGTGGGATCCTTTAGATGGATATTTACTGTTTTGATAGATAGAGATTTGACTAGTATTCAGGGGTTTGGATAGCTTGTATTTGATTCATTGAATTTAGTTTTTAGTTGAGGATTTTTATGGAGAATATCGTGTAATAGGATTTTCTCTAAAATTGGGAAAATTCGATCCATAGAATTTGATAAATTTGTTTGTATGAACAATATATATTTAAAATGTAAGTTTGGAATGTATCTGAAGAGGAGGATTGGAAGGAATTTTTTTTAAATAGAATAATATTTAAAATCCTCTGTATTTATGTGAATGTAGGCATCATTATCAAATGTTGGATGTTTATTTGTTTCTCGAATTATTATTGAGTTAGTTGAATCTAGTTGAGCTTTGGTTTAACTGATTTTTATATGCGTTAATGTATTTTTGAGCATAGTATAAACTGGCTTGTTTTGGAAATAAACACATGCGTGAGATCCCTTATGGAATATGTTTGAATTTATTTACATTTTGGGTTTGTATATTTTTTAATATCAGCCTTTTTCAAATTCGAGTGAGTTTTGGAAATATTGAAACCCATAAGCCTTCACAGAAATCATTGTTACCATTGCAACACTAAAAATTCTGTTAATCATTTGATTCACCAGTTTTCCTTCCGCGTTATTAAGGGAAACTTCCCAGAAATATCAAATCTGGTGGAGTTGAAGAAAAATGGAAATGCATAGTGCGTGAGGAGGTTGGAGGAGTCACAACCATCGATATGCAATCTTCCGGATATCACAATTTAAGTTGCAGGGAAGTTAACATTTCAACTAGACCCGATTATTTATGAATTAGATTTAATGAATTATGTTGACTGTCCAGCATTCAAGTGATCTGACGGCTCTTACGTTTAGGTTGTTTATCCAATGGATATCGCATTTTAACTTGTGTAAATTTTAGTGCAAAATATGGATGTGATAATTTATTAGGATGGTGTTAATAAATGTTGAAGCCTGTCATTGATTCAACTAAATGAAAAATAGAAAGAATTCACTATGTTTGGTTTATTTATTATTGCATTATATATATATATATATATATATATATATATATATATATATTATGCAATTGTTATTCTGCCAATTTGAAAAGTTTGTGCCTTATGTTTTAATGCAATTTTGAGTTCTGAGGTTGATGAGTGATATAGGAAAGGATATAGAAGAAGTTCCACCAGAACTTGAAGAAATTGTCTCACAATTTGAGAGTTTATCCTTGACTCCTACATCCAGACGACCAATAGTGGTATCAGAGAAACATTTATACAATGAATAATATCTCAAAGTTCAGGAAAAGAAATCCAACATGGCTTACAGAGTTGGAAGAGGAGGTGGTGTTGGTCAAAGAAGAGGAAGACCAGTTGCAAATGCTGAAGTGATGGAAGTTATGCAACAAATGCAAGCCATATTAGAAGCAATGGAAATGGGAAATCAAAGAGATTCATATTCCAGAGATGTCAGTGAGCCTGAAGTTGAATCCACAGAAGAGGGAGAACCTGCAGAAGTTACTCCTGAAATGAGATTTTTTAAATCAGTGTTGTGATCCACATCTAAACCTAGACTTGAAGTTTCGGTTTTTACAAGAGGCTTAAACCCAGATGAATTGATAGTTTAGGTTAATGACATGGATAAGTTCTTTGATTATGAAGAAATGAGAGAAGGAAGAAAGGTGAAGTTTTTTGCCACAAAATTGAAAGTACGTGCAACGCTTTGGTGGGATAGAGTGTAGGCAGAAAGAAGGAGACTTGGTAAGAAGCCAATAAAGAATTGGAATATGATGGTGGCAAAGCTGAGAGGTAAGTTTTTTCCAAGTGATTATCAAATTTCATTATTTATAAAAATGCATAATCTTATACAAAGATCAATGACAGTCAAAGAATACACAGAGGAATTTTATAAAGTGAGCATAAGAGCAGGAAAAATTCAAGATACAGTAGAGAAGATTGCAGGATATATAAATGGTATCAGGATGGAGATCCAAGATGAGATAAGTTTGTTGTCTCCTATAACAGTGGAAGAGGCTTATCATATGGCCTTGAAGGCTGAAGAAAAACTCATAGGGAATCAATCTGCAAGAAGTAGAGGTAATTTCTGAGGAAAAGGAAGTCAAGGTGGTAGAGGAAGATCTACAACACCTAGAGAAGGAGCTAGCAATAGCTCAAGCCAGCATACATCTATAGAAGGTGATGCAAGTGGCAGAAGGGGTTTTTCAAGAGAAAGAGGAGGCAGAGGTAGAGGAAGAGAAATAAGATGCTATAGATGTAATAAGCTTGGACACAGAGCTTATGAATATCTAGAGAATGTGGGGACGAATCAAAGAAATGTAATTTTTGTTCAGAATGAAGAAGAAGTAGTAAAAGTGCCAGAAGCAGAAAATATACCAGAGAAAGGAGAATCTTTAGTAGTTAACAATTTCTTGTTAAAATCAACAAATGAAGTTGCTGAACCAGCGCAGATGAAAAATCTATGTAGAAGTGTGTGCAAATTCCAAGGAAAATGCTGTCAAATGGTAATTGATCGGGGCAACATTGATAATTTGGTCTCTACAGAAGTGGTGGAAAAATTTAAATTGAAGAAAAAGATACACCCAACACCCTAAAAGCTGTCATGGCTTCAGAAGGGACATTAGTTGTTGGTGAAAGAATAGTGTGAAGTCGAATTCTAGTTGGGAAGCTATAAAGATAAAATTAGGTGTGATGTAATTCCTATGGACGTATGTCACATATTGCTGGGTAGACCTTGGAATTATGATAGAGGAGCTATGCATGATGGAAAAAAGAACACATACAAGTTTTTAGAGATGGTGTCAAGCATACATTGTTGTCGATAGAAGAAGAAGATGCATCAAAAAGAAGATATGATCTGGAAGCTTTGTTACTGAGTGGAAAATAATACCTGCAGCAGATTGAAGATCATGAGGTAAACTTAGCATTAATTTGCAAACCCAAGGTAGTAATTACTTCCACTCAAATTTCTGATTTACCAATTGAAATTGAAGAGATGCTGGAAAATTATTGTGATATCATTGTAGATGATTCTCTGGATGAATTACCACCTATTAGAAAAATCAGCCATCATATAGATTTGATTCCAGGAGAAAATTTTCCAAATAAAGTAGCATAAAGGATGACTCCCACAGAAAATGAAGAAATCAGAAAGCGGGTAAATGAGCTGTTAGATAAAGAAATGATCAGATGAAGTTTGAGTCCTTGTGCAACGCCAACAGTGTTGAGTCCAAAAAACGATGGAGGCTGGAGAATGTGCACTGATTCAAGAGAAATCAACAAAATAACAATCAGGTATAGATTTCATTTACCCATAATTAAAGATTTGATGGATTTTTTAAGTGGGGCAAGATATCTTACAAAACAGGATTTAAAGAATGGCTATCATCAAATTAGGATAAGGGAAGGAGATGAAGGAAAACAACTTTTAAAACAAATGAAGGATTTTATGAATGGATGGTAATGTCGTTTGGATTATCAAATGCTCCTAGTAAATTTAAGAGGCTTATGAATGAAGTTTTGAAGGAATTTATTGGTAAATTTGTAATATTATATCTGGATTATATATTAATTTACAGCAAATCTAAAGAAGAACACACGAGACATCTGAATTATGTCCTAAAGAAGTTTCACCAGAAAAAGTTGCTGGTAAATTTAAAAAAATGTTTATTGATGAAGGAAGAGTTGATATACTTAGGCTTTGTTGTTTCTTCTGATGGATTGAATATGGATCTAAAGAAGATAAAGACAATCAGAGAATGGCCTTCACCTAAGAGTGTTTTTGAGGTAAGCAGTTTCCATGGTCTTGCTAGTTTTTATAGAAAATTCATAAGGAATTTTAGTAAGATCAATGCTCCTATTATTGAAACTATAAATAATGACAAACAATGATTTAAATGGGCTAATTAAGTAGAGAAAATTTTCCAATTATTGAAACAAAATATAACAGAAAAACCCATTTTAGTTTTTCCTTATTTTAACAAACCTTTTCAAGTGAAATGTGATGCCATTGGAGAAGCTATGGGAGCTGCGTTAAGTCAAGAAGACAAACTTGTAGCTTATTTCAGTGAAAAACAAAATGAGACAAGAAGGAAATATTCTTCTTATGACAGTGAATTTTATGCAATTGTACAATCATTAAAGAAGTGGAGACACTATTTGACGTCTAAAGAGTTTGTTCTTTATTCAGATAATCATGCATTGCAACACATTATGCAGTAGCCAAAACTAAATCAAAAACATGTAAAATGGGTAGAGTATCTTCAAAGCTTCAATTTTGTATTGAAACATATAATTGGCCAAGCAAACAATGTAGCAAATGCCTTAAGTTGAAAAAACATTTTAGTTCAAGAAAGCCAAATTCAAGTGTTGGGTTTCGATTTTCTTAATGAATTTTATAAGACATATTTGGATTTTAAAGAGGCATTTGAAGCATGCAGTAATCTTGTTTTGTTGGACAGAAGTAAGTGGCTGGATTTTTTCTTGCAAGAAGGTTTACTGCTTAAAATAAATCAGTTGTGCATACCAAATTGTTCTATGAGAGAAAATTTAATTAAAGAGAAAAATAGTGGTGGACTTGGTGGACATATTGGTGCAGACAAGACTTATGAACAACTCAGTCATTTTTATTTTTGGCCAAAGATGAGAACTAGAGTGAAGAAGTATGTACGGAATTGTAAAGTTTGTCAGTATGTAAAAGGAAGAAGTCAAAAAACAGGTTTGTACGTTCCATTACCTTTCCAGATAGACCTTGGGATATGGTAAGTATGAATTTTGTTTTGGGTTTACTGAAAACACAGAAATGGAATGATACAATTTATGTTGTAGTTGACATATTTTCTAAAATGACACATTTTATTCCATGTTATAAAATCAGTGATGTTACTAACCCGTTTTTCAAAGAGATTGTAAGGTTGTGGGGGTTACCTAAAAGCATTGTCTCAGATAGGGACACCAGATTTGTTGGTCATTTTTTGAGGACATTGTGGAAAAATATTGGTACTAAACTAAGTTTCAGCTCAGCTTATCACCCTCAGACTGATGGACAGACTGAGGTGTTGAACAAAATCTTGGGTAATATTTTGAGAAGTATTGCAGGTGAACATCCTAAGCATTGAGATCAGATTTTGGCACATGCCGAATATGCTTATAATAACTCTCCTTACAAGAGTACAGGGTGGAGTCTATTCCATATAGTCTATGGAATGCACCCAAGAGGAGTGTATGAACTAAGAAGTTTGGGAAAAACAGAGATGAGAAGTGCTAAAGGAGAAGTTTTTGCTTCAGAAATTCAAGCGATACATGACCAAGTAAAACAACAGTTACAGGACAGCAACATCAAGTACAAGAGCAGAGAAAATATGAAGAAAAGAGAAGTTAATTTTGAGGCTGGAGATTGGGTTCTAGCACACCTGAGGAAGGAAATATTTCCAAAAAGAGCATATAATAAGTTGAAGTTTAAAAAAAATTGGACCATGCAGAGTATTGAGAAAATTTTCTACAAATGCATATTAAAATTGAATTACCCTCTCACATTGGAATATCTCCAATTTTCAATGTTGTTGATTTGTATAGTAATGAGGAGAGAAACACAGATGATATAGCTGAAAGCAAAGAAGGGATCAACTGGTTGAGACAGTTACTCATAGAAAAAACATTGCATCCAAAAAATATTTTAGGCAAAAGATTGTCTAAGAAGACAAGAGAACAAGAATACTTTGAGTATTTGATCAAGTGAAAAGATCAACCAGTTGCAGAAGCTAGTTGGATGACAAATACCATGCTACAGAAATTGGACAGTTCTGTGGAGGAGCTTATGGACAGGAGCCCATGAAGAATTTTGTTCTCAAGAGTCTGATGCAGGAGCATGAGGCTTCGAGGAAAAAGGACTTCATTTTTATTCCAAAAATACAAAAAAAGTTTACAAGCAAAGGAGTGGGATCCTTTAGCTGGCGATTTACTGTTTTGATAGATAGAGATTTGACTAGCATTCAGGGATTTGGATAGTTTGTATTTGATTCATTGAATTTAGTTTTTAATTGATGATTTTTAGGGAGAATATCGTGTAATAGGATTTTATCTAAAATTGGGCAAATTCGATCCATAGAATTTGATAAATTTGTTTGTGTGAACAATATATATTTAAAATTTAAGTTTGGAATGTATCCAAAGAGGAGGATTGGAAGGAAAGTTTATTGAATAGAATAATATTTAAAATCCTCTATATTTTTGTGAATGTAGGCATCATTATTGAATGCAGGATGTTTATTTGTTTCTCGAATTATTATTGACTTAGTTGAATCTAGTTGAGCTTTGGTTTAATCGATTTTTCTATGCGTTATTTTATTTTTGAGCATAGTATAAACTGGCTTGTTTCGGCAATAAACACATGAGTGAGATCCCTTATGGAATATGTTTGACTTTATTTACATTTTGGGTTTGTATATTTTTTAATATCAGCTTTTTGCAAATTCGAGTGAGTTGTGGAAATATCGAAAACCATAAGCCTTCACAGAAATCGTTGTTACCATTGCAACAATAAAAATTCCGTTAATCATTTGATTCACCAGTTTTCCTTCCGCGTTATTAAAGGAAACTTTCCAGAAATATCGAATCTAGTGGAGTTGAAGAAAAATGGAAATGGGTAGTGCTTGAGGAGGTTGGAGGAGTCACAACAATCGATCTGCAATCTAACAGATATCACAATTTAAGTTGCAGGGAAGTTAACATTTCAATCAGACCCGATGATTTATCAATCAGATTTAATCAATTAATTTGATTGTCCAGCATTCAAGTGATCTCATGGCTCTTACATTTAGATTGTTGATCCAATGGATATCACATTTTAACTTGTGTAAAGTTTAGTGTAAAATATGGATGAGATAATTTATTAGGATGGTGTTAATAAATGTTGAAGTCCGTCATTGATTCAACTAAATGTGAAATAGAAAGAATTCGCTATGTGTGGTTTATTTATTATTGCATTATATATATATATATATATATATTATGCAATTGTGATCTCTCCAATTTGAAAAGTTTGTGCCTTATGTTTTAATGAAATTTTGAGTTCCAAGGTTGATGAGTGATATAGGAAAGGAAATAAAAGAAGTTTCATCAGAACTTGAAGAAATTGTCTCAAAATTTGAGAGTCTATCCTTGACTCTGCATCGAGGCTACTGCATTCTAGACTAGTTAGTTTTAAGGGTTTACAAAAAAAGAATATGCAATATGAGTAGATCTCCTTGATACTAAAAAAAACGCCCAACTGTCTTGCACGGCCAAAAAGATATGATTCTATGTGAATACATTTGGCGTCGATGTTGGATGGAGAAATCTCAACAAATGTATATTTTTAAATTTTTTAAATTCTTTTACACATAGTAAATTGGTAATTCTTTAGAGTAATCCAGGAGAGACCGAGGATCTCAACAAATGTATATTAATGACAACACAAATATTTATTGATACGCTAATAAGGCGGTGTGGAAAAAGTTATATATTACTTTGGGTGCACTCTCTTCATAGACTAATAAATGCAGAAACATTTCCCCCAATGAGGAGGAGCTTATTATGCAGCTACATCGTCACCCATTCAAAGCTACAAATGATTCAATTCACGGTGCGACCTATTCATAAACGATTCCATTCCTGAAAAGGAATCTGAGCGCATGAACTTTGGTAGCGCATGAACTTTGGTATGACATATCCTAATCTTGTTGAAACAGAAGCGGAACAACAGTTTGATCAATTTATAGGAAATTTAGCCATTTATAGGACCAAAATGGGATACGTTAGTTCATAAAAGATACCATGGAGATATTTTTTCCCATATAGCAGTTGGTGCATGAGATACATAAATTTTGTAGAAGGAAAATATATTCTGATTTGACGGTAGTTTGCAACCGTTGAAAACATGTCAAAACTTGAATCATTTCTAAAGGGAAAGTACGTTTTGAGTGTAGGGTAGCACCGGGAAAGCATGTTAAAGCTTTCACCATTTTTAAGTAATTTTTTTCAATATTATTATGCCTTTAACCTTGTTTATATTTGTGCAAAAAGGTTAACATTAAGGAAGAAAAAGTATTCTGAAAGTATATTTAAAAATGAATGTGCACTCATTTAAAAATGCATTTCTTTTGAGCCTTAATTAATTTTGGAAGAAGATTAACTTTGTGAATGATACGGTTAGGTATAATATTTGAACTACTTTAAAAGTTAGTTGGTTTATTAATCTAAGTGTTCATCAATTATAGTTTAGTTTTTGTTAATTATGGTCTATGGTCATCCATTATAATTATTATAATTTGTTATAGTTTAGTTTTTATTAATTGTAGTTAATTATGCTTAATGGTCATCAATCACAACTTTATTATATTTAAGTATTTTCAATCATGGTTTACTAATCTTATTCATACATATGTCATTAATTAGCACATCTACATTAATAAAGTTGTTGATATACACTCATTAGTGTCATTTATCTACTTTTCATATGACAATTGACATATAGAAAATGACATTTATGGAAGTACATCAACCACTTTATTAACGTGGATGTGGTAGTTGATTTTCTGTTATATATATATATATATATATATATATATATATATATATATATATATATATATATATATATTATGAATGAATATATTTAAAATTGAAGTACTACATCTGAAAAAGAATATCGATTTTTTTATTATTTTATGTTTTTTTTGTTATCCTATTTTTAACCTTATTGATTTTACAAAAGGGTTGAATTTTTTACCACGATACAATTAGGTATAACTTCTATCTATTAAGTTCAAAATTAATAGGATAGAAGTTAACATATCAATTTGGATATCTTATTAGCTCAACCATATAAATTAAATAAACACAATAGACATCAATCTATAATAAGCATAAAATTCTTGCATCATGACCTTTCATGATACATCTCAAGTTATTAAAATAAAAAAAATCATAAAACCTAACTAAATTATAACTTTATTATTATTATTATAAAATGAATTAATATGTAAGTAAAACTTATAGATTTAGAAAAACACAGAACAAGATTCTTAATCATTGAGATTTATCTCTAGTTTATGATGGATACTTTTAATATGTAAATAAACTTTGTTACAATATTATGGATTATCAATAACACATTCCCAAAAAACCGTAATTCACTCCACATGAAACTTGTGAGTGAAAAAAGCATAGTTCCTTTGGCGATAAATTTCAAAAATTAATTAGTGTATACTACTATGAATATTCTATGGAGATTTAATTTCTACCATCCACATCTAATGATTATTAATAGTTAAATTAAAATTTTGAAATCCTTAATCCAAAATAAACAAGTGTAAAGATGTAATTAACGATTATAATATTTATAAAGTATGAAGTATGTGTATCATAAATTTAAATATTTTTTTAAAAATAGTTTTTAGTTAATTAAGATTTCAATATTATAGGAAAAATATTTAGAATAATATTGATAGTAATTTTCTTGTGATAGTGTGTTTTATTATTATTATTATTATTATTTAATATTTTATATAAATGGTATAACTAACTTTTTAGAATGTTTTTGAATACAAAATAGTATAAAAAACTTGTACTTTTTATTACATATATGATGCTTTTTGCATGTGCATTACAGTAATGCATATAACATTACGATAACCCCTTATTATATAAAATGGATTTAAGTCTTTTTGTTGGTGAGCCTTCTTCAAACAAATTCCTTGTGCCCATAACAAGCATTGTCAACATACATAAACACAAACACTATTAAAGTGAGCTATATATATATATATTCAAAATATTTATTCCTAAATTAGAAGTGATCATAATGTTTCTATGAAAATGCAAGGATTTTGTCAAAATATTTTTTTCTAAATTAGAAATGAATAATAAAACTGAGTTTATTAAATAAAATTAAAACTGCTACAAGAAAAATTATATGAAAATCACTAGCAAAAGAATGAGTAACATAAAGGCCTATTTAATGAGAAGCTTTTATAATTCTTGATTTCTGAGATAAAATATCGTATTGTACAAAATTTAATACAATAACATGTATATTACCAGGCTGCCCTGATCTAACAATTAAATACACTGTTAAATACAAAATCCTTCTACTTAATTCCTTGCCGAAATTAAATCGCCAATTGCAAAACACATGAAGAAAAATCAAGCACACATAACAAGATGTTTTACCGGGAAAGCTTAAAGCTAAAAAACCCAACTATCATATATTATGTATATCATGGAATCATAAAACAATCTCATACAAAGCTCAGCTCATAGAGATCTTAGTACAGTATATAATCATCTTGTCATGCATAAATTTTCATAACTATGCACCAATTTCTTGCCTCCTGGCAGCCTGCCTCCACTACGCAATCCCTGTTGAAGAAGACCCCTCAATGAATTCAATCTTTCCTTGCCTTGATTTTGCAATCCTCATTGGAAACTCCAATGTGTGTGTAGATGCATTTAATGCATCACTATAGTCACAACTCATAGTCAAACACACCCTTTCACCTATCTCTCCACTAGGTCTCCACTGGATCTGACATGCAAGTAGTTATCTACTGTATTTCTTCAATTGAAAGTAATACACTACTTGTGAATTAATTAAATAATTAATTCAGTCATATTTCACTAGTGTATCTTTATTTACAACTAGAACAATTGAGTTTAACTCACATCATTGAGTTAAACTAAATAACAACTCCCATAACTACTCTTCCAAATCTGTTACAACTGTGTCACACTCAGTTACAATGAAGTCCATCATGCATGACTCACCAACCAACCTTGGAATGTGTAATTCCTTCATCTAACTTGTTTTCCACATCAGTTAACAGAAATCAAGTGCTCCAAGAGAATAAGCTATTATTTATTGTCTGATTATCATTAAGGGCTAATAATAATCGACATGCATTCTATTTTTATATTTGCGATCTATAAATAGACTTCGCTCATATTCTAAAAGTAGAAACTCATCTAAAGATAGAATTTTCTCAACCATCTAGAATCAGCATCCTGCTAATTTTAGAATATGCTCAGCATTCTAAAAATAGACATACACCTAAAAATAGCCTGCAGGCCCCACCTAGTGAAGGTGCTTAATTTTCACTAGGATCATTGTCTTGTTGAATCTCAACACTCCCTCTCAACAAGAAAGCGATTATATTTCACCCTGATCCTGTCTCTATGGTATTCGAATTTGCTCCTGGTGAGCGCCTTCGTCAGAATTACTGCATTTTGATCTTCCGTAGGAATGTATTGAATCAACATGATCTTCTGCTGCACACAATCTCTGATATGATGATACCAGATATCTATATGCTTAGATCTATCATGGAACACAAGATTAATCTACATTTTAATGCAACTATGATTATCACAATGAATCACTGTAGGATCTAAATGAGAATCAAACAAACTGACGAAGATCTTCCTCATCCAGATAGCCTCATATGTAGCTTGACTTGTTGCCATGTATTCCGCTTTCGCTGAACTGAGTGTCGCAGATCTCTGTTTCCTGTTGTACTAAGAAACAATTGTAGATTAGATACTGAAAACCCATCCTGATGTGCTCTTTCTTTCCGTTGGGCTTCCTGCCCAATCTGCGTCTGTGAAGAAATGAAAATTTACCTTATATGTCCGTTTGTACCATAAGCCATACTCAGATGTGCCCCTGCGATATCCCAGGACTTGATTTCCTACCTTCCAAAAGAGCATGGTAGGCTTAACCATCACTTGACTAAGCTGGTTCACCGCATAGCATATGTCTAGTCTTGTATTAACTAAATACATGAGCGGACCTACCAACTGTTGATAGACTGTAGCATCCACTCCCTTTACTGATGTAGCATCCTCTTTCCTCCAATTTCTTGGAAGAGGAGTATCCATCGGTTTGCAGTCCTCCACATGAAACTTACTAAGTATATCCTGAGCATACTTTCCTTAAGACACAAACAGTTCACCTTCTCGCTGCCATATTTCCAATCCAAAGAAATAATGAGGGAGGCCCATATCCTTCATCTCAAACTCATTTGCAAGATCCTCCTTTCATGAGTGTATCAGCTGCTCATCACCAGTCAGTATTAAATCATCAACATAAAGAACATTGATTAAAATCTTACCCTCCACCACAATCTGGTATAGGTTTTCATCCGCCTCACTCTTGGTGAAGACAAGTCCAGTGAAATAACTATCGTTCCGAGTGTACCAAGCGTGACGTGCTTTCTTTAGGATATGCAATGCTCTTTTGAGTCTGCACACATGTGACTCGCTATTGAAGGTCTCAAATCCTTCAGGCTGCTCAATATACACTTCTTCCTCAATGATCCCATTAAGCAACATAGTCTTCACATCCATCTGATGAATGTGACAACCCATTTGTGCTGAGAGAGCAAGGATGGTCCTTACAGAAGAATACTATGTGACAGGCGTAAAGGTTTCTTAATAATCAATCCCCTCGATCTATGAGAATCCCTGGGCAACAAATCTTGCCTTATACTTCTCAACACTCCCATCAGCAACTTGCTTTACCTTGTAGATCCATCTTGAACCTATCATTGATTTATCAACCGACCTTGGAACAATTTCCTGAGCACTGTTTCTAACAATAGAGTCATACTCCTCCACCATGGCATCAACCCATGTGGGCTCCTGCACTGCTTCCTGAAAATAAGATGGCTCTATCAAAATACATTTTCTCATGAGAGCCATGTATCTAGTGAATCAGTCAGGAGATTGTCTCTATCTGCGCTTTTAAGTAGGGGCTCCTACATTCTGTGTCACATCAAGATTCAGCCTCTCAGATTTTGTGGTACGCCTTTTTCCAGTTCTGATGTTTGGCTCTACGTGAGTGGACTCCTCCACTCCATGATCCTCCTCCAGTGGCTGATCCAAATCTTGAGGCTCATCTTTGGGAACAAGTAGTTCCTCCTCTGCATGCAAGTGTATCTCCCTCTCAAGTGAAAACTTCATGGCTTTCTCCTGATTGAATTTTATATCCCATCACACCACAGTCATCCAACTGTTTAGAAAATACACACGATAATTATGGGGTGTTTCTGTGTACCCCAAAAATATCCAAACTTTAGCAGTCAGCTCCAACTTCTTCTTGGCGTTCTTGGTTACATGAACATAAATAGATTAGCCAAAAATCTTCAAGTGAGAAACATCCAGTTTCTTACTAGTAAAATCTTCTTTAAGTGTACTCATGCCAAGTACTCTATGAGGACAAAAATTTGGACATAAACGACAACGTTGCATGCTTCCACCCACAAGTGCCTTGGTAGGCCCTGATCATGCAGCATAGCTTGTACAACACCCACGATCATTCTGTTCTTCCTCTCCGCGACCCCATTTTGCTATGGGTTATCTAGCGCTATGAGTTCTCTTCAAATTCCTTCTTTGCTACAGAAGTCTTTGAATTAATTCGATATATATTCACCACCATTATCGCTCCTTAGAGCCTTCACTTGCTTCCACGACTCTATATCCACCAATGTTTTAAACTCACAAAACTTTAAGAATGTTTGATCCTTCTTCTATGTGAAGAAGATCTAGCATCTCCGAGAATAGTCATCAACAAAAATAACATAATACCTGTGTTTTTCTAACGAAGCAACCGAGAATGGTCCACACACGTCTGTGTGAATTCTCTCCAGGATCACCAAAGCACAGTTCTCCTTTTCATGAAAGTTGGTCTTCACAAACATACCCATAGTACATCCCTTGCACTGATCTATCTGTGCAAGTGTACCCTTGGTAAGTCTAGTAGAAATCTACTACAAAATCTTTAGGGCACCATGGTGAATATGGCCCGATCTCCTGTGCCATAACTCGCCCACATCTTGGCTCACCACTTCTTCTTCTTTGCCCACCATTTCAGCACATCCATCTACCTCCAACTTGTAGATATTCTTAACTCGAATCCCTATATTCTTGGTATGAACCATTTTTTTATGTCGCAAGAAAGATTTTCCATTGCTGAAAACAACGTCATAACCTCTGTCCTCACATTGTGACTAAGACCAAGCTCTTCTTTAGACCTGGAACATGCATAAAATCTTTCAACAGAAATGGTTTACCTGACTTCCGCTCAAAGGTAATGTTACCAATGTCGGTCAGACTGCATCGTCCATCGTCGCCCATCTCTATACACATTTGGATATCTTTCTCCTCCAAGTCGCTAAACAACTCCTTATCTCCCATCATGTGGAAGGAAGCACCACTATCAAGATACCACACCAATCCCATTGCGCTTGAAACCGAGCATGAAATCAAGGAGAAATAAAGTTCAAATTGCGAGGCAAGGGCGTCACCAGCTGTAGCTCCAACATCCTTCCTGTTCTTATTTTTCTGTGGGAAGTTAGTGGCGAGATGCCCATGTTCGTGACACTGAAAACAATTCACCTTGCACAAATCCAGCTTCTTTCCTTTAGCCTCAGATTTTGGATGGGATTTCTTCCCCTTCTCTTTCCTCGTTTCGGTAGCCAAATCACAATCTTCATCATCATGCTTTGATGAACAACCATCCGTGGTACTCCGCCTTATCTCCTCCGGCACTAGATCCAACCAAAGTCGCTCCCAATCCGACAGTTTCTCCCTCCCATTGACAGAGTCTTGATAACTGTGCCAACTCTCCGGAAGTCCAAGGAGAGCCAAGCTCACCAATTCATCATCAACAACTGTAATTCCCACACTCCCTAGCTCATCCCTACATTGAACAAACTTCGTGAGATACTTTGGAATACTTTCACCCTTCTCCATTTTGATTTTTTTGAGTTTATATTTTAGCGCCAACTTCCTGTGGTCACTGCTACTTTGGAAAAGATCCGTCAAAGCCTTCCAAATCAAAAATTGAGTGGATTTCTTGTGAAGGCTTGACACAATATGGTATTTCACACCTTCCAACAGAATTATTCTTGTCTTCTCTACTTTTTTTTTTCCAGGCATCAAGTAATGCAACATCCATCGAAGTGGGATTAGGAACATCATTATCGATGAACTCCTTAAGGCCATTATCTTCAAGCACCACCTCCATTATGTCCTTCTAGGCTATTTGGTTCGAGCTTACCTCGAGTGCATACTTTAACCCCAACCCATTGAAATCCATTTCGATGTTTACTTAACTGTCGCACCAAGAATTTCTTGCAGAAAATTCGAATTTTTCCACCAACACAAAACTCAGCACCGCTTCAATATTGCAATCTTCAGTGATTAACACAGCTTAGACACCATGTAGAAATTTAATACAATAAAATGTATATTACCGGACACCCCTGATCTAACAGTTAAATCCACTGTTAGATAAATAATCCTTCTACTCAATTCTTTGTGGAAATTAAATCGCCAATTGCAAAACACATGAAGAAAAATAAAGCACACATAACAAGATGTTTTAGCACGAAATTTTAAAGCTAAAAATCCCAACTATCATATGTTATGTATATCATGGAATCATGAAGCAATCTCATACAAAGCTCAGCTCATAGAGCTCTCAGTACAATATACAATCGTATCACACTATCATGCAGAAATTTGCATATCTATACACCAATTTCTTGCCTCTTGACAGCCTGCCGCCACAGCACAATCCCTGCTAAAGAAGATCCTTGAATGGGTTCAATATTTCCTTTCCTTGACTGCACAATCCTCACTGGAAACTCCAATGTGTGTGTAGATGCATTGAATGCATCACTATAGTCACAACACCTATCTCTCCACTGGGTCTCCACTGGATCTGACAAGAAAGTAGTTAATTGGTATATTTCTTCAGTTGCAAGTAAGACACTACTTGCGAATTAATTAAATAATTAATTCACTCATCTTTCCCTAGTGTATATTTAGTTACAACTAGCACAATTGAGTTTAACTCACTTAACTGAGTTAAACTAAATAACGACTCCCATAACTACTCTTCCAACTCTGTTACAACTGTGTCACACTCAGTTACAATGAATTCCATTATGCATGAGTCACCAACCAACCTTTAAATGTCTAATTCCTTCAGATAACTGGTTTTCCACATCAGTTAACTTAAATTATGTGCTCCAAGAGAATAAGTTTTTATTTATTGTCTGATTATCACTAAGGGCTAATAATAATCGACATGCTTTCTATTTTTAGATTTGCGATCTATAAATAGACTTCACCCATCTAAAAATAGAAACTCATCTAAGGATAGAATTTTCTCAACCATCTAGAATCATCATCCTATTAATTTTAGAATATGCTCACTATTGTAAAAATAGACATACACCTAAAAATAGCCTACGGGCCCCACCTAGTGAAGGTGCTTAATTTTCAATACGATCATCACCTTGTTGAATCTCAACACATATTTATTGATTGTTTTCAGGAATGTATTTTTTTAACAAGTGGTACTCTAAAATCATCCATTTCTTGTGGTATTCTTTTGACATATAGAATGTTTATAGTCATAAGGTATCAACATTTATTTTCTTCAAATTTTGTTCTCCTAAAATTTCACAAGTTTTGAAAATAATTATTGTTTAATGATGTATCTTCTTATTTTTGTGGTGAGTTTTTTTAGAATGTAATACTTCTAAATTATCCACATTGGTAGCCATATTCTTAACATTTCAAACCCATACTAAGTTGCATCATTAAGAGAGTTAAAGAATAATATGATGGATTTGTTAAATAAACAAGGAATATGTATCATTGGGATGGAAGATATTTAAATTTTCTAAGTAAACCAAAAAATTGTAAAATACTAGAAAGGGTTGTTTAGTTAATAGTAAAATGACAATGTAAAAATTTTAATTAAAACCAAAGTTATGAAACTTTAGTAAAAATGTAATTAAATAAATATTAATTTATTAAATGATATACCATATGTTCTTAATAGTAAATAAATACCTTATTTATGTTATATCCTTTAATATGTTAGTAAATATATTGTTATGTAATTTATATGTTATCTTTTATTGGTATATTATATTAGATTATGGTGGAATTGTAAGAACGAAAGACTCGGGGGATATGTTTGGAGGATTCTAATGAAGGTAATGGGTCATCCTAGGGTTTTTCCATGGTTTATTTTCTAGGTATTTAAACTCTAGAGTTTTGGCCTACTCTCTCATCAAATTCGTGGCTCACAATCTAGACACGGTAGAAAACGTGAAGGATGAATCATGGAATCTATTATTAATCTTTTATATGCATAAATCCCTGATTAAAATATAGATAAACACTTAAAGAGGACCTAGTGAATTACGTTATGCTTTGAATTCCAAGAGTTATAGTGAGATATGGAAAGCCAACAGTTAAGCTAGAAATTCAATTGATCAATTATACAGATAATGATGTAAGTTCATCTCTCTCCAACCATAAAGGAAATGAAATAGGGCCTTATGTACTACAAGTTTTGTAGCCTTTGATATCTATAATTTTGAGTATATATCATATTGTGAAGTTTAAAGTTCTCAACTCTAGTCATTTTTTGGAAGGAGATAGAGAGGTGTTATCAAGGATGGAGCTAAGGTCAAGACTCAAATCCTAAAGCATACATATTAGAAAAAAATTCAACTGGATATGCATTAACACTTATAAAAGTAAAAATATGTATTATATATAGAAAGTATGAGGTGAAACTAATGCTCAAACTTGATTTAGTATGTATAGGGTCGAAGTCTTAAAAGAAGAAGACTCTCTTATACATTGGTTAGAAGCAATATGGTGAAATATTCTTCTAATTCACCCCCAATATAAGTTGATGGTCATGGGATGCGTATCCTTCAAATTCAATAGAGAAAAGGATAATACTATAATATTTGAAAATGGCTAGTTGTATGGGCCTTCAAATTTAGTACTACATAGTCGGAAGCTAGGGTTTGACCCCCATTATGAGCTAATAAGAATCCAATAGGTTTGGATGCTTCTCTTTTTTATAGCACCAAAATTATGGAATGAAGAATTTTTACCACTTATTGGAGGCAACATTTGGTTTTTCATTTTGGTTGAGGATAATATATAGGATTCCTTAGACAAATGAATGGATAAAGTGCTCATAAAATTTGATATTACATATAGGTTGTCAACATAAATTGAATTTTTAAGGAGGGAATTATTACTAATTTAATCATCAGATTATTTTAATTGTTTCATTAGTTAATGTGGCATTGGAAAGACCCATTGTGGAGGGAGTGTAGCATCTTGAGACCTTAATGGTAGCCTAAGAAGAAGTGGTGAATTATAAAATAAGATGTCTTAAATTATTAGAATCCATTAGGTCAATAAGAACCAAAGGAATAATGTCACCCATTCATAGGGTTGATATCAACCTAGCTCTCCCTAACTAGAAACAAGAATTATCAACTCAAAAGGGGTATTCCCATAAGGATTTAACTTCAATTGTTGCTTATAAAGGCATGAAGTCTCTTTCTTTGGATTCACAACCTCTATTTTCTTTTAATGAAGAGAAATTGTCACATAAAGGAGAGATTTGGGAGGGGAATCTTCAAATAGTTTTTATACCTAGTGGTATTTCATTAATGCATCTCTAGAGTTTCATTAAGGGTGGCCACTCAATAATGTTGCACAAGTTGTGGATACTTGCATAATCAAGTTGTTTATCTCCTATTTCATTTTTCCGGTTGGAAAAATAGATTTGAAAATGGAGGAAGGATAAAAGGTTCTTTAGGTTTGATGCACTATAAACTAGATCAAATGGGGAGAAAATCATATATCTCAAAAAAATAAAATTGAAGTCCTAAAGGGGGTTAAAGGTAGAAAAATAGTTGAACATTCAAGGGATACTTAGAGTAAAAATCCCTAAGAAAGCTGCTACATAATGATTTATTTTTCCTTTAACATTAACAGGTTAGGGGGTTTTCCTACTTAATTTATCCCTCATAATGTTGCTTTATATGTATAGGTTGGATGTAATTATGTTCTAAGAGGAAATGTATTAGGTGACTAAATCAATTGAGTTTCTTTCCTCTATTTTCAAGGAGAAAAATATTTGTGGTATGGATGCACAATTATTTTGCAATGGTTTAGTAATTGGTTAGAATGATAGATTTAAGGCTACTAATTTTATCTGCTTAATTTATAGAATTATGGTTTAAGGAGGAGAGAATGGAGTAGATGAGCTATTCAAACTTTTGGAGTTGCAGGCTCCATATAAAAACTGGTTATAGTTCTAGAATAATTGAAAATATCGATGAATATTGATTTTGTGGTTCTAGAAGTTGACTTAAATCTTACTTGAATTAAATAGAATACTAGGGTGAGGTCGATTGGTCAACTCCACTAAAAAAACAGTTCACTCATGTATTTGAAGACTTAATATTGATTGATGTTGAAACAATTGAGGTGGTTTCAACTTTGTGAAATTCCAGAAGTAGAAATATTGGTGTTTTGTGGAAATTGAATCATTTTATTATTTCTAATATGACCCTTGAGGAGATTTGTAAATAAAAATTATTTGGGAGGTTTTGATGGGAACCATAACCATCTACCTACCATATTTTAATTTGAGGTGGAGAATCAAAATGCCTCATTTTAATTTAAATTTAATCTCTCTTAGATCTTAGAGGAAATATTTAAACATATGATTCTAAGAAATTGGATAAAGTATAAAATTTTCACTGGTGAATATACAATGCTTCAATTCTCAACAACTTGATTAGAGTTAAGAAGGTGGCTGCATTTTGGGAAAAGGTATAATCAAAATAATACCAAAAGTACTCGAAGTTTGTGGATGCAATGACATAGGAGATTTTTGATAAAAATAACAGTGGTATTTTCAATGAAAATGAGGATGAATTGTTAAAATACCTTCAAGGTAAAAAAAAAAAAATGTCCTTCCGAAGCTAGAAGAAACCAAGTGGAAATTTAAAATCCATTAAATTTTTTTTCTTGAGGAGATAATAATATGATTTTTTTTCAAAAATATGTTTCATATATAAGGAAATTTAACCATATTTTGGAGTTGATAGGTATATATGGTTCACATGTCTCATCCTTTAAGTATATTTCCCATGTAAGTAAACAACACTTCCAATCCTTGTATAAGGAGAATGATGTAGCTAATATAAGGGAGATTATGTAAGTAGTTAGATTGTTTCCTATATTATTTAATGATGAAATGAATGAATTTACAAAGTTATAGGCAACAATAGAATAATTAAAATATGTTCTCGAGACTTTTCAGCTGGCCAAAATTCCACTCCTTAATGGTTTTATTATGGAATTCTTTTTAGGATTCTATGGGTTCTTATAGGAAAATTTTCTTATAAACCAACCTAAAAAAATCATTCTCCTAACATAAAAGTAAGATCTAGAAATTCCATATAGATTGATTCTCTAATAATATAGATTATTACGATTTTGCATGATATACAAGTCCAAGTGTTGATTTTGACCAAAATTAGAATCACCCAATTCCATTTCAGTGAAAATAAGTCAAAGCATGTTGAGAAGCATGTGAAATGTAATTACCTTTCACCTTCTTTGATTCATAACAATATCCCCCAAGTACAAAATCTAGTATCCCAAATCATTAGTTGTCATATATATGCATCCCCAAGGTGAAATATGCCACACGTTTTTCATTTATAGGTGGATCGATATGGATTTGTGCTGGTTGGATTTATCCTAATTTAGACAAGGAAGGCACCAACTCATGGTCAATGTTGAGTCAAGCATACAATGGAAATGCATACAACACAACAATAATTGAATAGTTAATTAATTTAAAGGTTTTGGGAAGTGGCACGGATATTTTCATGTATTCCATGTCATGTAAATATCCTATTCCAACATTGATGAAGCTACCGATGTCAGAAAAAGTTGTATATGTTAATGGCATTACCCCAGGCTTCTCCATTTTGGGGACGTAATCAATTTACAAGTTTGTATGTCCTCATGAGTTATTCATGGTTCAATACACCAACCCCTATATAATATAACATTATACAAATTAGGTTAAGTTCGATGCTTTTACTATTAAAGGATTGATTCATAAAGGAATCAGTCTGTGTATTACAAAGATGTTCAAATGGTCCAATATGAAGGCCATATGTTGGTGTATATTGTAGTTTGATGACAAAGTATATCTAGATCCATGTTGATTTTATCAAGACTCTATTTATAATTGTCACGTGAACATGTATATTCCTATTTTAATATAAATGATTCTATTATGAGTTTTATTTCATAGAAAATTACTTATACTATAGTTTTCCTTTCTAGTGCAAGTCAACAACTAGGCCCCCTACCTGGTTTGTGTTGCAAGTCATTTATTTTTTTAATAGATTAGGTAATTATATATTTTTTATTCTTATTTTTATTTTGTAGATTAATATTTTTATCACTGTCATTTTAGTTCTTGAAATTTCATATGTCCATTGCAAAAGTGTGGATTCCCTATAGAGGCTAGGCACTGAAGGTTGAAGAATGAAAGTGATCTTTAAGGAATTGAAAAAATATTTGATGTCTTTAATGAAAAATAAATTAGTTTGATCAAAGCTCATAAAATTATCTTGTAAACATAATTCAAGTGATCCAAATTGTAGCATTTTAATTTCTTCCCGATTGAATTTTTTCTTTTACATGTAAAGTGTGAATTCCACCTAAAAAAGTTAGGCACTGAAGTTTGAAGAATGGAAGTGCTTCTTGAGGAACCATAGAACCATTTAATGCCTCTGATGGAAAAAAAATGAATATGATTGGATTTCGCAAAGTGCACTTTCAAACATAAGCTTAATGATCCAAACAAATTTTGTAGCCCTTTAATTTTCATTATGATACAATTTTATTACCAGTGCATGTATTAGAGAATTATCTTGTAAAATTTATTTCATAGCTTGGGAATCTATTTTTTATTAGTTTGACACATACAATGTTGGTATTTACAAGTTTATTACCACATGTTCGCATTTGAATGTAACAATATTTAAAAAATTAAATTCCCTGACAACCACCATCTCAAACTAAAGGAGGTTGTATTCAATCAAATATTAGCAACCTCCTAAAATCGAAAGAGGTTTACTATAATTTAAAATTTCCTCAAATTTTATGTAGATAAAATTTTGGAAATCTAAGAACCCTGTCCAAATTTAAGAGTAGCAGGTGGCACAAAGTTTGTTTTAAATAATCTTATCAAACTGATGGAGGTTGTATAGAATTATTTTTGAACAACCTCCTCAAATCAAATTTAAGGTTCCTCAAATTTAATGTGGATAAAATCTTGAAAATCTAGGAACCCCCTCAAATTTAAAGATAGAATCTTAATAGGAAGCATATCCCTAATAATAAATAATTTTTAATTGAAAAAAGTTACAGAAGGGATCATTTTTCCTAAAAATTTCAAAGTATCTCATCAATTTTAAGTAATATTCTTAAATTTGAGGAATATTTCTCTAGTATACCTAAGGTATACTATTATAAATGTTATTATAATGTATTAAATACATATCATGTAACATTCTTCTATAACTAATCAATATTGCATATTAATTATTACATTACATAATAATTTTCATATGACTATTGTTACGTAATAGTTATTTATTACATTATCAACATAAATTTAATAACATATCGTAAGCATATTGCATTATTTGGAATAATAAAAAAGTAGCTAATAGTTAACCACATGTGTTTTCTTCTAAGATGTCGATGGTTCAAATCTAAAAGGGGTTTTCCCCATAAACAAGTTTCTCAGTAAATAATTTTGTGTTTATTTATTACTCTTAAACTTAAGTGTTTACATATTTAAAATAGTGAATAATATATGTCTACATTTAAATATCAATGTTTTTCATTGATTTGTTAGGAAACATAGAAAATACTTGATATAATCTCCATAGTAAAATAGTTTCAATATCATGTATCTATCAAATCTCTTGAAGCGAAAATTTATTTTAAAGTGCAATATAAATTTTTCATTGCTTAAATTTCATTTTTAATTTATATATGGATTTAATCCCTTGAAAATCTCTTCGAGCACTTGTATTGTGTAGAGTAGACAACTTAAAATTACTAAAAATATGTCCAAAAAGAGCCAAATTGATTAAGACATTTTATTTAAAATCTATTTTTATGTCGTAAGTCGTCACTCTTTGAAAACAACTCTCCTATCTGCCACTTTGTCTTATTTTTCACCATTAGATGGAATGTTGGACGATTGAAGATTTTTAAGCCATCAGATTAATAGTTAATAAAAAACTAATATTTAAGAGATCTAATGGACATGTTCAAAATTAATCAAAAATGTTTACTGAACAATTTCTTGATGGCTTAATGACTTTTTCCCCTCTAAATTTTTCAAATGAGGTTTCTCATCGCACACCTCAGGAACTACCCAATTTTTTCTTTAACTGCAAACATAATCTTGATTTTTACATCTATTCAAATTGTTAATCTTTAAAATAATTATAACCCATAAAAATATTGTAAGTATCCTTTCTTTATTTTATGACTTCTCTATATTTCTACTGTTTTTATAATAGTTTTTTACTTATTATGTAATTTTTAATAGATAATATAGTCATACTAAGAACATTACTCAACACCTTTTGGAAGATACTTCAATATTAATTGGGTTTTCAACTTCATTTTTCTACCACCTTTCATTTGCAAATGAATAAATGGGTAGACCAAAGTAATAAATTATAGTCTGGTACAAGTCCTATGTGTTTCTACACCAAAAATAAATAGTGGGATTCTTATTTCCATGTCCCAAAGCACACATATAATCATGTTTATATGGTTACTAGTGGTTGGCCATTATAAGCTACCCATCTCTCTTCCTCCATCTACACCCCCTGGGCTTGATATAAATCACTCTAGGACAAAAACCAAATGTTAATACCCAAGTAATAAACTGCATCCTTACTTGCATGTCATGCAAAAATATTATAATCAAGGTTTTATGGTTACCAGTGGTTGGCCCCATATAATCTTCTCAACTCTCTTCCTCCAATTTTCGCCCATCACTAGCACAAGAAGCAACACAAGACATCCTCCGTTGTTTAGAAACTGGATCATATACATTCCCAAGTATCTAATTCTCTTCACACACCCTCAATTTGCTATAAATAAAACTAGTTTATAAATTGGATCATATACATTCCCTAGTATCTAACGCTCTTCACACACCCTCACCTAATATTCCATGCTTTCTCCAAAAAAAGATTTTCCAATTTCTATCTTTCTACAAATGAATTCGCCCAAATTTTATAGTATAAAATTATTTTTCATTAAAAATTTCTAATATTATGTATAGTATAATATAAAATAATTAGAAATGTAAACATTTTTTCAAAATTATCATCAAAATTTTGAAATTTTCGATATTAGGGACTAGCAATATTCACCGAGTTTGTTAAAATTTAAGATAAACTTCCATCATTAAAATTTTCCCTAATCCTCATCTTGCTATAAATAACTCTGGAATAACCATCAAGTGTCTGTATGGTTTTATATATGTGATTGAGTCTAATTTTATTTAGATAAATTGTATTTTAAGTGGAAGTGACATATAAAATCAAGCCCATCCACTATTGTCCCTATACTATTATGCAACACGTTAGTGTGAATCCGTGTCATTTACATTTTCCTTGCCAACTTTTCTTCCACAATGTTTTTAATGATAATCATCTGAAGCTCTATGAACCTCCTATTTTATAGGAGGAAGTTCACATTTCCCACTGAGGAAGGCACACTATTGGGCTTGTGCACCTGCTCCACTTGTTAGCAGTAGACTATGACGTATCTTATTGGGCACCAAAGGCAGTTTGCTTCTTAGGATAGAGGTTGATATCACCTCTAGAGCTCCAAAAATATGAAGTTATATGGGCTATCCAATCCAAGAGGACAAATCAATAAGAGATTATGCACTTGCATAATGAATTTCTATATGTCACGATTCTTCTCGAATTTATGCCTTGCAAATTGAATGAATTACACATCTCTATTTTATTATTCTTATTAGGAATTCTTGTTAATTCTTGTTAAACTTTTTTTTAATTTCAATATGTATACTTATTTTCTTATATATATATATATATATGTGTGTGTTTATATCGATATAAATTTTTTATTGAAATATTTTTAATGAGAATAAAAATTATACATTTTCCACATTCAATATTTTTTTATACTTTTAATTATTTTATTTTATTTTTTAAAAATGATAAAAAATTTCGTTAATATTTATTTATGGTTGAGAGTGAGAGTGAAATATTTTTACATTTTTTAAGTTGTAATGTCACCCACAAATGCATTTAATTTAAAATAACAAAAAAGGTATATTCTCTTTTGTTTTTAATTATATTAGACTTTGTTTTTTTATTTAGAAAATATTTTATTTGTATTTTAAAAGGGTCATGTGTCAACTTGACACACATATCCCTCAAATTGGAGTATATAATGCACCTCTTTGCACAACTATATATATAGTTTTATTTTATTCATTTATTTTTTAAAATTGTTATAAAATCATGTCATTTCACATGAACGTCCAAATATTTTATTTATGGTAGAGAGTAAGAGTGAAATATCCTTGCCAAATTTTGAGAGTTGTAATATCAACAAAAAAATGAAAAGCACAATGCTAGTAGGATTATTGATATTCTATAATGATTTTAATTAAAACTGTCGACTACCCAAATAAGTACATTAATTTTTGTTTTTAATTGAGGCTGACACTGTTCTTTAACTTAGAAAATATTTTATTTTTATTTTAAAAAGAAAAATCATTACACATTTCCTTGATGTAGCATGCCACACAACATTAATTTCTAGTAAATAACACTAATTTATAAGAAATTGAGGAAAACAAATTCAAATTTTATAGAAAATAAAATTCAAAATAATATTTCAAAATTTTTAATAAATTTTATATTTAAATAAAATTTCTCAAATAATTATCAATAGTAAGTACAATATTAATGGTAAATAATAATCATATTTATCATTTTATTTTTAAATCTAACTAAATCAATATAGATAATTGTTTAAATTTTCAATAAAAATTCTAATAATTAAAAATAAATTATTGATTTCCCATCACTACAACACAAAGGGGGGTTTTAAGACAGTATTTAAGACAATTTCTGGGAAAATTTCCTTAACTTGAGACAAAAGAAAACTTGTGCATTATCTCAAATATTTCCTTTAAGTGGGTGTCTCAAATTAAATTGTCTTAAAATGTTGTCTCTATAAAGACAGTATATAACATACGCATTTTTTTTCTCTCCGGAGGCAATTTCATTTTTGTCTCTCTAGAGACAATAGTTGGGATCAAAGACATATTGTCTTTAAATAGACAATTTCTTTGATCCTAATTATTGTATATTTAGAAACAGTAAAAAATTACATTCAATGATAATACAATAACACATTTGTCTCTTTAGAGACATTATGAAATAATGAATCTACAAAATATCTCACCATTGAAATAAACCCATATTAAAAGTATGTAATTAAAAATAAACTACAATATCATTGATTAATTCATATTAGGACATAGTGGAAACAAACCACCAACCTCCTGCTTATAAAGAAGGTGCTCTTCCACTAAGCTAGCACCGTTTAAGGAATTATGTGAGAGTAATGGTAGTCCTTGAGATTGCATATATAGGCATTGATTTTCAACTAGAATTTTCACCAAGAGGTGAAATGACATGCCGATAGTGTTTTTGGTTTTTTGTACCCTTCGAATATATACATAATGTTAGCACTATAAAAGTTAATGGTGTTGTCACCATGATATCACTGTTTTCAATTTTTTCCTATGTCCTAGCCTATGTCGAAGTTTGAGTCATTTTCAATCAATGTCAAAAAAGAGTCTCAAAACCAAAATACTTTTAAGTGTATGGGTGTTATTAGTGTCTTAGGTTCATAAAATAAGTTAAAACCAGTGTTTTAACTTAAGTTAGTGTCGAAGGCTATTTGTTGTTTGGGTAATAAAATTACAGCCACCCTATCTGGGATGATAGCTACCTTTGTTTTAATTTCATCGTTAACATAGTGATTTCCCCAAATTGAAGGTCTTATTACTCACACAATGAAAAGAGTTGTTATTTTTTTAGGGACCTATTCATATTGGTAACTCAGTAAAAAGTGCAGTAATTTCGCTGAAATTTTGTTTGTTGCAATTCAGAGGTAAAGGAATCTATTTCAAGATATAAAGGGTTGCAAAGAATATTTTAGAGAAAGGAACATTCCTGTTGGAACATGATTGAATACCTCCTATGTTACAAACATGATTATTCTTTTAAACAAGGTTAATCATTTTTTGACTTAGTAGTTTTAATTTAGGTGAGTGGTTACATTATCTATGCAGCTACATATATCTACCCTACTAAACTGAAGCAGAGATCATAGTACAATGTATCAATTATTAATGGTGTTGTGGAGTGTATTGCATTATGGAGTGAGTTGGTGCTTGTATTAAAAAATTATTTCAAATCATTTCATTACTCCATGCCATCATTAGAGGCGTGGAATCAAAGGATTGAGTTTAGTGTTCACTTGACCGAGGTTCTCTCTGCAAGCTACAGCTAACAAAATTCATTTCTCCAGCAAACAATTTTAGCATTTAAAGTCAGGAAAATCAGTTCTCCATGTAGGGTTTTTCATCTAGGATTGAACAACTATTTTTTTACAAGGATTCTAGCTATTGAAAATCATGGAATGGGTGGCAATGTCAATATTTCCGAGCTAGGAAACACTAGGTTCATTGAAGCTAGAGCCAAAAATTAGTTTAAGTTTGTTGGCTGGTATAAATTTCTACAAAGGTTTTCTGGAGAGAATGTGTCTTTAGCTCAAGCCTTTTTCAAGAGCTTTGATGGTGAAAAGGTCAAGCTAGGAAGCAAGACTTTCAACATCACCAAAGCTATCATAGCCTGTACTACTCAAACCTCTGCCACAAGTGAACATTGGTTCAAGAACAAAATGTTTCCCAAAGAAGTACGTCTCTACCTTATGCTTGAACATGCTAATGTTATATGGAATTCGACTGCACATATTTCCTGCTTTAAGGCTGAATGACAACATGTGATCACCACAGTGCAAAAATACATTACATGTGAGGGTAGGTTCTCCTCTATCCACCATTATCAAATGAGATTTCTTGTTCATATTTTAGGTTATAAGCCTATGAAATTGCCCTATTTTATATATAAATCCCTACTCAATATGTCCCTAAAACTACAGAATATCCCTAACTACCCTTTCCAAAATCTATATCATAGGGGTCTAATTAAAATTTTGATTTTCCACCACCTTAGAAAGAAGAAGACCACTCGGGATAAGTTCCTAAGAGAGGAAGGGTTTGGTAGCATAAAATCCAGGAGAAGGGTAGGGAGGCCTAGGAAAATAGATACCCATGAACAAAATAGTGCAGCCCCTATCTCAAATAGTTCACAGCCTAACTCTATCCATTCATAAACATTCTGCCAAGTTAACCCTCCATCCATATTAGTCAAAAGGCCAACTAGAAGCTCGACTAAGAAATATGGAGACCCTATGCCTATGCCAACAGTGTCACCAGTCAACGAAGCCCATGTCAATAGTTCACTAATGAGCACTTCACCTAGGGAACCTCAAGCCTTAACGTCATTTATGAAGGAATATAAGAAGAAATTGAAACAGAAAACTGCTATGCCTCCTAAAAAGTCAGTGTTAAAATACAACAAGAAAATACCTTCCTCTTCAAGAGGAAAACCTAAAAAAAATCTATTCATGGCAGAAGAACATCCAGTGGAAGTCAAACCTGGACTTCTAAAATCTAAGCCTACTTTGACTCCAGAGGAAGTCAACATTGGAGTAAAAATATCAAGGCATGTTTTTGAAACAACTCATCAAGCTCAACCAAGCAATGGTACTTCTCTCACATTTTTTGCTATCTCTTAAGAAAGGCAAACATAAAATGTCAAAGACTCTGATAGAGGAAGAACCTACTCTAGTTCAACTAGTCTCCTCCATTGGCTCTTCAATAAAGAAGACGAAGAAGACTATGATACACTCATAGACCCCTTCTGAAGATAGTAGTGACCCTGAATATACAGAACCAGAGTATGAGGAAGGATAATCTAGTAGATTCATGCATGGAGGAAAAAGGTCTAAGTTCATTCCAAATCCTTATATCTAGAGACCTCATACTAGGCCCAAAAAATAAACAGACTAAACAGTCAACTGATTGCTCATCCTTCATTAAGAGATGAAATTATTAATATTGAGGAGAGTTTGGAAGATAGAATGAAGAAGAGGAAAAAAACTCAGCCAAAGAGTCAAACACAGAGAAATAGGTCAGAAAATAGAGTTACTAAAGCTGAGGCCATCAGGATTTTTGCCTCTATTTTGGACCTATAAAGAATGAAGGAACAAGGCTACCTTTGGAGAAACTTTTCATTTTTGGGTTAATTTTCCATGTTTCTGGATATAGCTTCTTTTTCTGCGAAGGTAGCAATTATTTCTGAATATTAGAATATGATTAAAAGGAGCTAATTTTTGGTTTATTATCATTATGGTGACATCAAAATAGGTGAACTGGAGGCGATTTCAGTTGTAATAGATGCTGACAGGTGTCATGTATTAAGCGCCCTCCTAAATTTTAGGGTTTTTTTTTGCACTTTTTAAGGAGAACAACCACATGTCACTTTCATTGTTATTTACACTTTTTTGGAGGTGGTTGCACCACAATAGAGGAGTATTCTTCCAAGAGACTACTACATCATACAACCACTTCAAATTGTTAGCCTTCATGATGTTTACTTTATTTATGATATAGCACTTTGTATTAAAGCTTTATAATAAGCCTCATCTATTGCATGAGCTTGCAATAACTTTTTGGAATAGATTCACTCCTTCTGTGCACATGAAAGTATTATGTTTTTGGTATATATGTCACAAAACTCTATGAAGTAAAGTTTTGTGGTTTTAGAATCTTTTGCTCATATGATCAATACATTTTTCAGTGAATAAAATTAGAAGAAACTTCTGAGGAATTATTACCTGTTTGATGCGTGTATTGTTATTTTCACATGTGCTTCCATAAATTATCTTCTTCAGTGCAGATTGTAAATTCCATATGCTATTGTATGTTTTTATCAGTCTCTTGACAGGCTTATGTGTTTTATCAATTCTTGTTAGTCTCACACACTGAGATTTCTTGATGAAATATACATAATGATAGTTTAAAGAGCATCACCTATAAAAGTTACCTTCCATGATATTTCAGTAAGAATATTGTAATTCTAGGAATAGCTTTCTCTTGTTGAAATATTAAAAAATTTCTCTTTGTGTTGTTTTCTACCCAAAGTAATGGATTTATTCCTTGCAGACCCACTGTCTCTTCTCTTCATAGGCTACAAACATATTTTTCTGCTACCACAGCAGAACTCAATACTCTCATTAGTGTGACAGTGAACTTGATTGAAATCCATTTTCAGTGATCTAGGGTCTAAACCACCTACCAATATTATAATCAAAATCATTAAATTTCCTTGGAGTTTAGGATGTCTGGTCAGGCACTTGAAGTATTCCAAGTGTTGATTCCAGTGCTAACATATTTTGGTGTGTTTGTCAGGAGGCGAAGGCCTTGAAACAAAGTATTCTCCCAAGTCTCTTTTTTTTAATTGGTTGTAATCAATTATTGATGGTGAACAAGAATTTGTGACTTGAACAAGACTAAAAATTAGTTCATCTGGTGACTCCACAAAGAGGAAGAGGGGTTTCAAGATCTCCTACTACAAGGAGAAATCAGAGATCACCAACTGTGAGTCCAGTTGCTGAACCAGAGAAGATCATTAAAGATGTAAAATGAAAACTGAGATTAGTTGAGGCCACATCTCAGTCAGTGAAGAAGGTACAAAAAAAGTACATTCCAAAGAAAAAGGTACCTTCATCTACTTTAGAATGAAAATAAGTTTTAGTTTGAAAATATCCTGCTGGAAAATCTCAAGTTGAAAATGATTCCCTAGAAAATAAAGTAAATTCCATTAACCTAGGCTCACCTAAAAAATTTTCTCACTCATCACCTCATAAATCTGATATTAGTATTGTTCCAGTCAAAGAGGAAAAAATAGATTTTTTAAGTGTCAATAAGGAGTCGCAAGAGTTTGTGCTGACAGAAGGGGAGTTAGATCAAGTATTGGCAATTTCACCTTTTCTTGATAGGGATGTTTTGACTGAAGAATACTTTAAGACAATTTTAAATTTCCTTAAAACTCATCCTCAATACTAGTCTCTTATTACCTCTCAGCAAGAATATTTTCCTTTGTCTCAAAATCCAGCTGTTAGGTCATCCTCTTCTCATCCACTAGAAGAGAGTGTTCCCTAAGGCCTTACTTTCAACTTATCTAATTTCCTAGCTTAGAAAAACAAAGTTTAATTAACCTCATCCCCACAAGAGAAAAAATTTGAATCTGATTCTTCTGTAGAAGGTGAAGTCAACACATCCTTTGTTCATCTCTTTGAAAATCCACTGTTTTCAGTCCCAAAGCTTGGAGAATCAACTCAAGTTTTCCAATTTTCTGCTGTCCTAAATAAGTTTCAAAATACATAAATTATAATTCCTATATCCCAAATAGCTACATCAATTGGTCATCCATCAACTGCACATTAGAAAACTATGGGTCAGCCTGCCCTTACAAGGATGCAGAAAATAGTGGCTGCAAGATATGCACCACTTGCTCTTCCTCAACCTTTGCATCCACTTCCTCAAGGGGATTACTTGAAATATATTCCAAAATAGACCATGGATGGAGAAGGAGTTTCTGTCGAGGAACAATTAGTGGCTTTCTATAGTTATGCTGACAACCAAAATATTGAACATGAAGATGTATTTTCAAGACTCTTTGTTCAAAGCTTGGATGGTGAAGCCCGTAAATGCTTTATAAGTCTGCCACCAAACTCAATAATGATAATATATGAAGTGGAGGAAGTATTTGTGAAGCAATGGGGTGATAGGAAAGACTATGTGTACCACCTTACAGAATTTGGAACTCTGAAAAAGAAGGCAGATGAGTCATTGGTTGATTTTACCAAGAGGTTTAATAAGTTTTATCAGAAAATTCCTGAAGAAATTAAGCCTCCCGAGACTACAACTATGATAACTTTTGCAGATGCTCTATGAGTTTTCTTTATGGTTAAGGGCTGAGAAAGCCCATACATTGATGGATTTGCAAGAGGCTGCAATTGGAGTGTAGTCTAATATTTTGGCTTCTAAAAAATTGAAAATGGAGGAAGAAAAAGAAGAAAAAGACAAAAAGAAGATGAAAGAAGAAAAACATTCCTCTTCTAAATCTCTTATAGAAGAATAAAATATTGATCAAATGTCCAATTTGATCAAGGAACTTGCCTCTAAGATGAAAAAATTAGAGCCACAAAACAAACCAGCTGCTAGAGCCAGTCAAAATGAGGCCAATAGAAATCAAGTTCTCTTCAGGAGGCCTTTTCAACCTCAAAAAATCCTACATCGCCCAAGAAGGAATGTTGATGATCAAAATTTTCAGTCTCCTTTGCATAATTTTGCTGAAGAAGAGCAACAAGAACATGAGGAAGAAAATGAAATAAACCTTGTAGGAGAAACCTCACAGTCAACCTGTTTGACTTTGCAAGAATATGAAGACCAGTCAAGGATATATGTTTTTTCAGATGATGAGAATGCCCAAATTTATGCACAAAATTATAAAAAACAACAAGAAGCTCAAAACAGAAATTATTCTTTAAGATCTAATGGTCCTGTTCAACAACCTCAACAAAAATAAGATTCAAATAAACAAGCTGCCAAACAAAAGGAAAAAGTCAATGAGGTTCCTCGACATGAAAATTTTACCCCAATTTTCAAAATCACTACAGAAAATAAACAATTAGTTCCAATTTATTTCAGTTTCAAATTTGAATTGTGTAAACTTAATATTCCTGTACCACTTATGGAATTGTTGAAAAATACAACATACAAAGAATCTTTCAAAAGACTGCTACACCCACCTCTCGCTCCTGATTCAGTCAACCTTGAGGATGAACATCGCACTATTTATCTAGGTTGTCATGCTAAAGACCAAAATGATGATAGTTCACCACCATTCTGCCTCTCACTCAATATACATGACAAATTGCTGCATAATTTTCTATTATATTCTAGGGCTTCTCACAATCTAATTCCAAAGAAGGTGATGGATGAATTAGGATTATAGATCACCAAGCAATACCATGACCTCTACATTTTTTATTGCAAAAAATTCAAGTGTGCAGGAGTAATTAAGGACTTGCTTTTTTCTCTTACCCAACTACCTATGAAAAGCTTAGTGATGGACATTGTAGTTGCAGACATTCCTTCTAGATTTGTGATGCTTCTATCCAGATCTTGGTCTAAAAAATTGGGAGGCACCCTTCAGATGGATATGTCATATGCCACAATCCCATTGTTTGGAGGGGAATTCAGAAGGTTGTATAGGGAAACCGAAATGGCCTACATCATTAGTGATCAGCATATTCCTTCAAACCATCTCATATGTGCTGAAGAAAATGAATTGGGTCATCCATACTACACCTTGCTGCTGATGATAATAATTTCCAGCCTAAAATTAGTGAAAAACAACACATTCAAGGTACAAAAAAGCAACATTTAGAGGGGGGAAAGGTCTAGAAATTTTACTTTGATGTAGCCTCATCAAGAGAAGGATTGGGAGTCAGCGTAGTCCTCATTTCTCCCACTCATAAAAAGTTAACTATATCGTATAAACTACAATTTTCTACCACCAATAACACTGCTGAATATCAAGTACTTGTGTGGGTATGAAGACAGCAAAAAAATTGGGAGCTGAGCAACTAACTTCTTTTGATGATTCAGAGATGGTGATAAGGCAGGTGAGAAACAACTACCAAGCGAAAAATTTCAAATTGAAGAATTATAGGAATGAAGTCTGGGACTTGATTGAGCATTATTTCTCAGCATTTAATATAAATTTTGTCACTAGAGAGGAAAATCAAATGGCCGATTCACTAGCTATTGCTGCTAGTAATTTCAAAGTTCCTCTAGATGTTAAGGCAGCCTATGATGTTGAAATACAAAATAAACCTTCTATTCCTGATAACATCAAATACTGGAAAGTATTTGAGGATGACAAGGAAATTCAAAAAATTTTAGAGTGTGTTGAAGAGTTTGCAGACAAAAAAATTGATGATGAGCAGGACATTGTTGAAAATAAAAATAGAAGGCCTTTTAAGAAAACCATGGGTGGGAAAGACATTATAGATCTAAAAAATAACTATATTCCTAAAGGCCTAGTTCCTTTAGAAAGATTTTTTGACAACAAAGATGTTTTTATGAAGCCTGAAAATAAATTTGATGGAGAGAGTACAATTGAATGTAACATTGGCACAGAAGATTAGCCAAAATTACTCAAAGTGTCCAAATTTCTTTCTCTTGAAACTAGAATAAAATATAACAAGCTGCTGAAACAATATGAAAATATTTTTGCATGGTCCTATAGTGAGTTGAAAACTTATGATAGAGGTATAATGGAGCTCAAGATTCTTTTGAAAGTAGATGGAAAGCATGTAGCACAAAAAATTAGGCATATCAATCCCATGTTGCTCCCAATCATTTAGAAAGACATTAGAAAATTGTGGGAACAAAAAATTGTTCTACCTTTGATATTTTCTAACTAGGTAGCTAATATAGTCCCGGTTCTGAAAAAGAATGGAGAGATAATAATTTGTGTTTATTTTCGCAATCTGAACCGGTGTTCATTGAAGGATAACTATCCATTGCCAAAGATGGATTATATTCTGTAGAAATTTGTAAGATCCAAAATATTGTCAATGATAGATGGCTTTTCAGGCTATAATAAGATTTCAGTTGATAGACAAGACAGAGAAAAGACAACATTTACCACACCATGGGGTACCTTCATGTACAAAAAAATGCCATTTGTTCTAATGAATTCAGGCGCAAAATTTCAGCGGGCAATGGATATTGCCTTTGTGGGAGAAAAAGACAGATGTGTATTCATTTACTTGGACATTATAGTATATTCAAGATCTGATGAAGACCATTTGAAACATTTGACTCAATTTTTTGAGAAATGTAGAAAATTTTGTTTGCCCTTGAACCCAAAGAAGTCATGCTTTGTTGTTCAAGAAGGGAAATTATTGGGACACATCGTAATAGAAAGTGGTATCTGTATTGATCCGAGGAGAGTAAAAGCTATTCAGAATATTGGTTTGCCAAGGAATAAAAAAGAATCGTCGTCATTTTTAGGGAAAATGAATTTTTTGAGGCACTTTGTTTCTAACTTTGCAAAGATGATCAAACACATAAATGTCTTGCTGAAAAAATATGCAAAATTTAAATGGAAAGATGAAACAAAGAATTATTTTTGAGCATTCAAGTTTGCCTTGACTGAAGCTCCAATTTTGATAAGTCCTGATTTTGAAAAAGATTTTCTCATTTTTTGATATGCTTCAAAAGAAACAATTGTAGTTGTCTTGTTACAGAAGAACAAATAAGGTTTAGAACATGATATTTAATTTTTCAGTCGTGCTTTAGGAGATGATGAATTAAAGAACAATTTGACTTAAAAAGAAGCGTATGCACTAGTTAATGCTTTGAAGTCTTTTCGAGTTTATGTGCTACATTCAAAAATTGTTTATTTTGTGAAAAATATCACTGTTAAAGATGTGTTGCTGCAACTAGATACATATGGCAAGAGGGGAAAATCACTGACCAAAATTCTAGAATTTGATATTGAGATTAGACCAACTAAATTGATAAAAGGACAAGGCTTGGCTCGCTTGATGGTTGAATCTAACTGCAAGGCTCTAAATTGGAATATAGAGGTAGCTGAACGAAATTATGGACAAGGTATTTCTAATTATCTTGAAATATTTCATTTAGATTGGTACAAGGATATAGTATACTTTTTTGTTAAATTTCAATTGCCTCCATGAAATGGAGAATTCAAAAGGGAGAGATTTCAAATTGAGAGGTGTGAAGTATTGCATTTTGGAATACCATATTTACTGGAAGGACCCTATGGGAGTCTTATTAAAATGTGTAGATGCAACTAAATCCCAAGAGATTGTGACAAAGATACATACAGGAGTGTGTGGAGGAAATTTTAATTGGAAAGCCACTGCAAAAAAAATCTTAAGAGCTGGTTATTATTGGCCAACTCTTTTCTCCGATGTTTTTTCCAAAGTCAAGAGTTGTGTCGAATGTCAGAAGTTTGCTAGTAAACAAAAATTGCTACCATTACCTCTTATTCCTATTTCAACAGATGTTCCTTTCCAGCAGTGGGGATCAAACTTCATTGGCGAAATTCATCCACCTTCATCAGGACAACATAGATGGATCCTCACAGCTATATAATATTTTACTAAATGGATTGAGGTTGTACCAACAAAAGAATGTTATTGATACAGTAATTATAATTTTTTTTTGGAAAGCATTATGTCTAGATTTGGTTATCCACATAAATTAGTAACTCATAATGCAATGGCCTTTAAGTCTACTAATATGCATATCTTCTGTCAGCAATATGGTATTGAATTGACTCATTCCACACCTTATTACCCTCAAGGTAATGGATTTTCTGAGTCATCCAATACAACTTTGGCGAGGATCATTAAGAAAATTTTGCCTGAAAATAAGAGAAATTGGGACACTCAGCTTGTGCATGCTCTTTGGGTAGATAGTGTAAGTGGTAAAAAATCTATTGGAATGTCTCCCTTTTAGCTTGTATATTGTATTGATGCTCTAATGCCTTTCCAATTAGCTCTTCCTGTAATGAAGTTTCTGCAAGATCAAGTTGATGAAAAAAATCCAATTCAAAGTAGAATATTGCAGTTGATAGAGGCACATCAAATCAGAGAATCAATGACGAATAAAGTATAGAAATATCAGACTAAAGTCAAATCTGTTTTTGACAAAAGATAAAATCAACAGTTATTTCAAAAGAATGATTTAGTGTTGCAGTGGGATTTCAGGAGCGAAGACCATGGAAAGCATGGTAAGTTTGGAAATCTATTGTTTGGGCCATTTAGAATTGCTGAAGTTTTGGAAGACAATACTTTTCTGCTCAAACATTTGGATGATGATCAGCTGACTGGAGGCCTAGTTAATGGTGATTTTCTTAAGAAATTCTTTGTTTAGTAAGTCAGTTGATTCATTTCAATGTAAATATCCAGTGTGATGTGTCAACAAAACTCTGTGATCAATGGTACTTGTGTTTGTATATATGGTTAGTATTTAGTCCAATCAGTCAAAGGTTAGTCCTAGTCATAATTTCCAAGAAGTCTTCTAATTTTTGAAAATTTAAGGCACTCAGTCTATAGTCCTTGAAGCCTCACAGGAGGAATTCATCCCCAATAAGAGCCACTGTTAGCACTGTAAATTTTAATGGTTTCGTCGCCATGACATCACTATTTTCAAAATTTTCCTATTTCCTAGCCTATATCAAAGTCAGAGTCATTTTCTATAAACTTAAAAAAAGAGTCTCAAAACCAAAATACTTTCAATTTTATATGGATTATTAGTGTCTTAGGTTCATAAAATAAGTTAAAACCACTATTTTGACTTAAGTTAGTGTTGAAGGCTATTTATCATTTGGGTAATAAATTTACAGCCACCCTGTTCGAGATAATAGCCACCTCTATTTTAATTTCATTGTTCACACAATGATGTAATGGAGGGCAACTATTTATCCAAATTGAAGTTCATATTACTCACACAGTGAAAAGAGCTGCTATTTATTTAGGGACTTTTTCATATTGGTAACTCAGTAAAAAGTGCAGTTATTTCGCTGAATTTTGCTTTGTTGTAATTTAGAGGTAAAGGTAGATATTTCCCAGGTATAAAAAGCTGCAAAGAATATTTTTAGAGAAAGGACCATTCATGTTGTAACATGATTGAAGAATTCCTATGTTACAAACATGATTATTCTTTTAAAAAAGTTTAATGATTTTTTGACTTAGGAGTATTATTTTCAATGAGTGGTTACATTATATATGCAGCTGAAATATATATACTTTACTAAACTGAAGCGAAGATCATAGTACAGGGTATCAATTATTAATGATGTTGTGAAGTGTATTTAGTTATGGGGTGAGTTAACACTTGTATTCAAAATTATTTCAAATTGTGCCATTACTCCATGCCATGATTAGAGTCACAGAATCAGAGGATTGAGTATAGTGTTAACTTAACGAAGGTTCTCTGTGAAAACTACAAATAACAGAAGTAATTTCTCTAGCAAACAATTTTAGCATTTCAAGGTAGGAAAACTAGGGCTCTGTTCGAGGTTTTTCATTTTTATAGCCTAAATCCACCTTAGGCTGAAGTAAGGCAGAAAAAAGGACAACACCAAACCACGCTCAGCCTCGTAGCGAGCTCTACAAGGACAGGAGAGGGCTCTACAAGGACAGGAGAGGGCTCTCTCCGGGTCAATCTCAACGAAAGTATTTAAAGGGGCTTGAGATGACTGAAACAACAACTGATCTTAGGCTAGATATACAAATAAAAGGATTTTTTTTTATTTTTTGGGGTTTTGTTGGAAAAAGGGGAAAGGCAATTTTGGGCTTGGGGATGAGGCCAATTTCTTGTAGAGTTCAAGTTGGGGCGAGGTAGGCAGTGGATTTGATGTCTTAGACCAAATGAATGGATTGAAAATACTGCTGAGAAGCTGAAGAGGGAAAGAAGGTGCAAGGATCCTCTTCAAACGGAGGAAAACATATAAAACTAAACAAAATTTTAAGGCATAGCATCAGCAAACTAATGAATTCTACCTTAGTTACTCATTTGTTTAATTCCAGAAGCAAAGAGAAGGGAAATGGCATACATATAACATTAATGAAACTTACAGTAACATGAGAAGAACATCATCAAAACTCATAAGCCACAAGGATCCCAACAAGTGCTGCAAAACTCTGGTCTTTCCTTTGCCAAAAACTGAAAATGGATATACAATGGAGTGCCAAACTTTTCCCAAAATTCCAACCCTGAAAATGTCTCAGAAAATACAATATATATACCATCCTAACCCCTTCCCATGCCTCTAGGGGTCAAGCTCATCCTTCTAGGAGCTGTTTCAACCAATTCTAAACAAGGAAGTGAAATCTAGGCAGCCAAACAACTTGCCTCTATATGGAAGGAAACTGATTCATTCATTTAATTTTCACTTTTTAGTGAATGAATCCTCTAGAAAAAGTAAATATGAGCCAAATTTACATCATGGTCATTAAATTACATCAAGGTAGATCAAGAATTTGTTGGGAAAAATACTGAGAGGGGGGGGGGGTGAATCAGTATTTACTGCATAATCAAATCTTTTTACTTTTTCATTCCTTAAAACCCATACGCTACTTTCATGAAGCCAAGTAGCGTATACACGCGGATATCCTTCATAAAACTCGCGTATACACAGAGATCTAATTAAGCCATTAGTTCTTCACTTATATCATTCCATCATTCATTCATTAGATGTTCTATAAACAGTAAACATGTGCAGTAAGAACAGAATAAACCATCACACAAAGCATCACACATGAACACCAGGATTTTTGGGTGGAAACCCAAGTCGGGAGAAAACCACCGCTGCAGTTGCTCAGCCTTCAATATTTTATTATAGAGAAAACATCTTACAACATATGTGCTGGTGCAGACTCCTACCAGCACGCAGGCACCCACCTGCGCTCGTTTACCGACCTCTCCTGGAAGGGAGCTCCAACCCCCTGACTCGTTTACCAGCCTCTCTTGGAAGGGAGCTACGACCCCCTGATCTCGTTTACCAGCCTCACACAGAAGGAGCTACGACCCCTTGCTCTCGTTTACCCCCCTCACGGAAGGCTACGACCCTACGGTGAAGGCTACAACCTCGGCCACCTCTTTGGACACGTTTCATCAGTTTTCACAGCTGGATCATGACTTCGTAGAACACAACTTGCAGACCGCAATTCATCATATTTCCAGACGGAACCCTTTCCATATTTTTAAGCACGAACATACATCATCAACAGATACATATCAACACGGATCAGATAGCAGAAACACAGCAGAACAGATCAGATATTTCATACCCCTTGCTTCAGCAAGCCCTAGTTTGCATACGCGCTTTCCCTTCACTGATGTCGCGTATATACGCTCTTCCGTCCATACAAACCAGCGTATACCGCAGTATATATTTTATTGCGCATACGCACTTTCTCTTCGACGAAGCTGCGTATATACGCGCTTCCTCCGCGGCGAAGTAGCGTATGAATCTGGTTATTACTGACCGGCCATCTTCTTCGGATCGGATATTAGGTTCGGTTGCTTTCGCCGGACAAATGTTCGCCTATGTGCTGTACTCATCACGGTCTAAGCCTTAATCGGTCTGCTTAAATACCAAGAGCAATTGAGATGGAATCCCCTTCTTCATCATTGGTGCATCTACATTCAGTTTATCATTCCAGTGTAACCCTTTCATTGGATACACTTGGAAAGTATTCATTCAAGCTTCCGGACATCTTGCACCCACTCGCTCTCATGTTTGCCCACCCATTGCCCTCCCTCCTCTTTTATCCCATAAATTACCCTTTGTCAATACCATGAGCCCCTTTTTCAATACCATGGACCAAAACAATACCACGAGCCCAAAACAACCTGGACGGGGTCAATTAGGCTGATCATGACCCAATACAATGGGTCAATACCATGGTGGTTACCCCTGATTTTGCACTTTTTGAGCGCTTTAGCCCATACGCGACTTGGAACGTTCTTTTCCGCGTGCATACGCGACTTCCCCTAGGCCAATCCGCGTATACGAAGAAACATACTCTTTTTCATCATACTTTGAGTACATTCTGAAATCCTTTCTTCATAGCCTTCTGTACACACTGTAGAAACATCATATTTTCTTCATCAGGAACACATTCTCTTAAGCACAGCTTCATCAAGTAAGTTGCCATTTTCTTCATAAGTGAGTTGCCATTCAATGACAACACTTAGCATCATCTTGCTAACTAACATCATATCACATCAGATTTACATCGATTACCAAGTCCATCAAGTCAAGCATAACTTCATCAGGTGTATTTCCATCAAGGACAACACATGTCAACTGTCACATGTCTTCATCTTCATTTAGTGGGTTGCCATCAAGGACAACATCCTGCATCATATTTCCAACAATCTCCCCCTTTGGACTTGATGGCAACCACGATGGTGTTTGGTTACCACAACAGATAAGTACCATGTCACTCTCCCAAATATGTCACATCATTATCTTCTCTTTATTCAAACACCATGTTACTCTCCCCCTTTGACATCAAGGGCAAAGGGAGGATCAAAAACCAACATTCTCCCCCTTTTCTCCTCATGTGGAAGAAACATTCTGCAGATCTGATATGTGCTGAAGTGGCCAAGCTCCCCCTGAGTTCATGCTGAATATTTTTCAATGAGGTACATGACTCTATGATCTTTATATCACCAAAAGACTCATACTTACATCAAATATCCAACCAAGTGGATTTACATATAAGACTTAAGTACCCAACCAAGTGGGTTTACACATTTCAACTCAGCTACCCAACCAAGTGGGTTTACAAAAATTGACAAGTCCTTACATGACTGAATATAGCAATTTACATCATGAGTCTCAACAAGACATTTACACCAAACTACAAAAATAACTTTAAGACCAAAACCAGAAAGTCCTCAAGAAAGAGAACATATTTCAGAATCAACATAATGGCAACAATGCATTATACTCAGCAACGCTAATGCTCCCCCTGAATCTGTGCATCCATGCATCCTCTTCATATGACTAAGGCTCCCCCTTAGTTTGTGCATCTTGAAAACTTCCACCAATAAATCATCAAGGCATCTTCATCAAAACATTAGAAACAGAATTATGAGAACTGGAACACCACCAGAGATACCAAACAGTATCAGAGATACCAACAGCACTGCAGCTGTGCTGAAGTGAGCTGACTCCAAGCAAAAATTGTCAGCAACCAAACATACGCGGTTTTATGTGCAGGAACTCGCGTACATACGCGACTGTGTTTCATGAAACCCGCGTATCCCAGGCCATCTTCCAAAATTTATGCAGATCTGATTCTCTATGAGGAAAAGACAATGTTCAGCTTCTTTCTAAGATATTTGACTGCTTCTCTGGACTACATATATAACAGAATAGTGTAGTTGTGTCTTCAAGCGTCATCCAATGGTTGTAGCATAAGCCCATTCGTAACCAAGTCTTCAGATCCTTTGCAGCATCAATCCATTCTTTCCAAAAGAGATTATCATACCAGAACAACATCTTCAGATATGTGTCAAGCAATCATCCATGTGGTCCAAAATCACCATGATATTCAAGATGTAACATGAAGTAACATATATAGGCAAAAGATCTCAACCATAGCAACCAAACTCTATATGATCTGAAACAAACAATATCCAACTCATCCACACAAAGATACTTATCAGCAACCAGGGCTCAAAATCTCATCATAATAATCCATGTACCAAATCATCATCATTTGAGCATGAGTATCACCAAGACCAAAGAATAAGCAATCATATTTCCAACAATGCAACCATTAGAATTCAACCTGCTACTCCCCCTAAACCAGTGCTTCTTCCTTAACTTGTGCAATCTGAGACACCTTCAACAGCAAGTCATCAACAACAATCTCTGCATGATCTGTCCTCATCTCTGAACTATAAGACTTTTATCTCAACAATGAATGCTCTTCATCATAAAGCAACCAGGCTTCATCCATAATCTTCAACACAAGAACCCATGCATCATTTCATTATCATGAGTATAACTAGAATGATGCTAACAGTGCAATCATCAGCAGTCAGACTGAAGCTCCTCCTGGACCTCTGCTTCAGATCTTCAGCTATCAGATAAATTTTCTTATCATCAATGCATACGCGACTGCGTCTTCTGGAACTCGCGTGTATACGCGACTTTAGTTAATGGAACCTGCGTATGGAAAGTGAAGCATAGAAAATTTCCATCTTCCTTCATTTCTTCCTGAGCTTGTACCTCCTGTACCTGTCCTTTCCACATCAGATGCGCTGTCAGAAGTAAACATAACCAAAATAATCAAATCAACCATGAGAGTCATCATGCATTGCTTCCCTTGTGACGATACATTACTAAATCTCATAATGTATCCCACATCATTCCTGCAGTCAATCAGAGAAGTAAGCTTCAGAAGCGGATGACTGCAGTAGGGTCAGAATTCCCTACGTTTCTGATCGGTCCTCCTTCTTTTTCCAAATTTTCTTGAACTTTCTATTTGAGTGCTGGAAGCTATCCACTTTCCCAGATCTGTTCATCCTGCATTCCTTTTCTACATGTCCATACTTATTACAAGCATAACATCTCATGTGGCCAGAAAAATAAGCATAAGAATCATAATGAGTATTTCTATTCTTCCTCCTTTTACAATCAGCTGCTTTGTGTCCATATTTGTTACATGAAAAACAATATCCCTTGAAGAAAACAGAGTACCTTTCTATGTAGGAATTGTTTGTTTGAGGCTGAAATGATCTGCTCCTGCAATTTGCTGCAACATGTCCATAATTATGACATTTAAAACATTCAACGTTCTTGAATGAATTTCTTTGAGAATTCATGATTGTTGGTTGAGCTGTTGTCTCTTTCAACACTTCAGGTTTTGCATTGACATCCTCTGAATTTTTGGCACTTCCTTGTGAGCTAGATTCTCCTTTAACAGTTTCATGGAAACCAAGACCATGATTGATAGCAGGAGACCTTTGATTACTCAGAATATTGTCCAAAATGTTAGTACTATCATGAAACCTCAAAAGTTTAACCTTTTCTTCTAATTTACCTTTGAGAATATTTACCTCGACCTCCAAGGCTTGACATTGCTTTGTCATGCTTTCTTCTTTTCTTCTTCCATCTTCAACTTGATCCTTCAGATTTAGAATCTCTTCTTTCAACCAATCTTCATTTCCTTCACATGTTTGTTGCGGCTCTTCATTCTTCTTATTTGATTTTTCCAGATCTTCTTTGAGAGAGATGATTTCTGCTTCAAGGCCTTCCTTTTCAAATGATTGTAGAGGTTCCTTATTTTTCTTACTTGATGCTTCTAAATCTTCCTGAAGACAAATGATTGCAACTTCAAGTCCTTCATTCTTCTTGCTTGATTTTTCAAGATCTGCTTCTAGATCTTTAATTCGATTGGATGCATAAGTATGAAACCTTTGATACTTGTCCACCTTTCCATTCAGCATTTCTATTTGATCTTTCATTTGTGAGATCATCTCTTTATAGATAGTTTCTTGCTTATTGTATGAACTTTGTGGTTCTTCTTCTTTAATCTTGAGACCTTCTTCTAGATCCACAACTTTACTTTCACTATCTTTACTATTGTTTGCACAAAGAAGAGTATTACAAGTGGCCTTCTCCTTTTTCTTCTTTGCCATGAGTGCTTGTAGATCTTCGTCGGAATATGTTTCATCTTCTTCAATTTTTGCTATACATGATTTCTGAGGTATCTCCTTTCCTCGAGTAACCTTCTTCTTTTGCTTCTTAGCCATGAGCACTTTCAGATCTTGGTCAGAATCTTCTTCATCTTCACTGGACACTTCATCATCATCTTCTTTTGCATAATAACTCTTTCTCTTTTCAAATTGTTTCCCCTTACCATGCTTTTCTTTATAAGGACATTTAGCAGCATAATGACCAACTTTTCCACACTCAAAACATTTGAAGGGAAGCTTACCTTTGAATCTTCCAGTACCTAGTTGGAGCTTTCTCACGAAATTCGCTTCTTCTTCATCGGATATATAGTTGGATTCTTTGACAACTTCCTTTTCTTTTCCTCTTGCAGATACCTTAAAAGCAGCTTCTCTGATTTGAGAAGGACCTCCTTGTCTCATTTCAAAAGCAGTCAGAATACCATGTAATTGAACAATAATAAGAGTTTGCAGATCTTGCCTTTCTTCAATAGCTGAAACTTTAGAGTCAAATTTTGAAGTCAAGGATCTTAAGACTTTTTCCACCAGAGTAGTATCGGTTATGGTTTCACCCAAATTTCTCATCCTATTTACAATATCATCTAGATGAAGAAAGAAACTGGCAACACTTTCATCACTATGCATCTTCAAATTTTCATATTCAATTCTAAGAGTTTGGAGTTTTGCACTTTTTACCTTTGTGTCTCCTTCATAGCTTAGAATGATTTTGTCCCATATGTCTTTTGCCGAATGTAGTTGCATCACTTTAGCAAATTCTGATTCAGACATGCTTCCCAATAAGACATTCACTACTTTGGCATTGATTTCATACTTCTTTCTTTCAGCTGCATCAGTAGGAATACTTGCTGGGTATTGATAACCTTCTTCCACGATTGCCCATACATCTGCACCAAGACTTTGCAGATATGCTTTTGTACGTACCTTCCAGAATATCAGATTGCTTCCATTGAATAGAGGTGGCTTTATAGACATTACTCCTTCTTGACTTCCCATTACGACGGATCTCCTTTAAGCGATCAAGCTTCTCCACAAGGACCCCCTCTGATACCAATTGTTGGGAAAAATACTGAGAGGGGGGGGGGTGAATCAGTATTTACTGCATAATCAAATCTTTTTACTTTTTCATTCCTTAAAAACCCATACGCTACTTTCCTTCAGTAAACTAGCGTATATACGCGGATCCCCTTTATGAAACTAGCGTATACACAGAGATCTAGATATGTCATTAAATCTTCACTTATATTAATCCATCATTCATTCATCAGGATGTTCAATAAACAGTAAACATGTGCAGTAAGAACAGAATAAACCATCACACAAAGCATCACACATGAACACCAGGATTTTTAGGTGGAAACCCAAATCGGGAGAAAACCACCGCTGCAGTTGCTCAGCCTTCAATATTTTATTATAGAGAAAACTTCTTACAACATATGTGCTGGCGCAGACTTGACCAGCACGCAGGCACCCACCTGCGCTCGTTTACCAGCCTCTCCTGGAAGGGAGCTCCAACCCCCTGACTCGTTTACCAGCCTTTCCTGGAAGGGAGCTACGACCCACGACTCGTTTGCAAGGCCTCACTGAAGGGGCTGCGGCCCCTGCTCTCGTTCATAGGCTCACCCAGAGGAGCACTTGAGTATTTGAAGAGCTGTCCTAGGCACCTCTTTGGACCACGTTTCATCAATTTTCACACTGGATCCAACAACTTCAATAGAACACCACTTCAGGGCCACATTTCATCATGTTTTCATGCGGACCCACTTTCCATGCTGCAGCACAAACATACATCACCCAACGGATACATATCCATACAGATCGAATGAAACACGGCGAACGGATGGGATATTTCATACCCTTGTGAACAACCCTGGTTACTGCGCGCTTTCCTTCACGCCGTCATCGCGTATAAAGGTGCTCCAAATCCACACAAACCAGCGTATACCTCAGTGTATATTTTATTGCGCATACGCGCTTTCTATTCGCTGAAGCTGCGTATATACGCGCTTCCTCCGCGTCTAAGTAGCGTATATATCTTCAATTATTACAGAGCACCATACTTCTTCAGATCAGATATTCAGTTCAGATTTACCCTTTCGCTTCAGACAGATGTTCGCCTATATGCTCGCCTCATCACAGATCTAAGCCTTCCATAATCAGATCTAGCAAATACAAGAGCAATTCAGATCTAGATCCCCTTCTTCATCATTGGTGCATCATACATTCAGATTTATCATTCAAGTGTAACCCTTTCCATTCAGATATACTTCAGAGAGAAGTATTCATTCAAGCTCAGACATCTTGCACCCACTCTCATGTTTTGCACAATGAATTTCTTCTCCTTATATAGGTTTACCCTTTTTCAATACCATGAGCCCCTTTTTCAATACCATGGGCCAAAACAATACCATGAGCCCAAAACTACCTGGACGGGGTCAATTAGGCGGATCATTACCCAATACCATGGGTTAATACCATGGTGGTTACCCTTGGTTTTGCACCTTTTGAGCGCTTTAGCCCATACGCGACTTGGCACGTTCTTTTCCGCGTGCATACGCGACTTCCCCTAGGCCAATCCGCGTATACCAAGAAACATACTCTTTTTCATCATAGATTTAGCACTTGCTGACTTCTTTTCTTCACTGCCTTCTGTACACACTGCTGATACATCAGATTTACTTCATCAAGAACATATTCTATCAATCACAACTTCATCAAGTAAGTTGCCATCTTCTTCATCAAGTGAGTTGCCATTCAATGACAACACTTAGCATCATCTTGCTAACTAACATCATATCACATCAGATTTACATCGATTACCAAGTCCATCAAGTCAAGCATAACTTCATCAGGTGTATTTCCATCAAGGACAACACATGTCAACTGTCACATGTCTTCATCTTCATTTAGTGGGTTGCCATCAAGGACAACATCCTGCATCATATTTCCAACAGAATTATATCAAAAATTGAAACTAGTCAAAACTGGGCGAATTTCTGAGCTGAAGAGTCAAAATGAGGCCAAATTTCTCTATGCGCCGCGCCCAAAAACTCAATGCGTCGCGCCACTTTGAGCCTGTTTTTGAGTCACTTCCCGAAGTCCAAATTGAGCTCATGATAGATCGTTGGAAATCCCTGTCTGTCTAATATCCAACCCAAGTGGAAGGTTTAGATTTGGATGTCATTTACCCCTCCAAAAATTCAATCTCCCAGCACTACTTCCTACTGGTGAAAAAAGTGGCAGAAAGGTGATTTTCAAGGTGTTTTTGGCCCTTTAGGCAGCCCAGAACTTGATGAAATCCCTCGGCCATTCCTGAGCATGCATAATTTATCATAAAAAAACCAAAAATGTAAATTTTTCCTCCATAATATCTCTCAAACGTAAGCGCGCGTCGAGTGGCGTGACGCGTCGGGCAGAAAAACCTGTTTTGCAACCAAAATTTCAAAAATGACAAAATTTACTCCAAATTTGTTGAAATTTGGATTGAATGTCTCCCATCATGTCCCATGCTCAGCCAAAGAAGCTTCGGCTAAAATTTGGAGTCTATCCTCCGTTTTGCGCCTCCTTAGTACCCTCCTGGTGTATGCAGTTCAGTGGTGCAATCTTTGTCTTAGTTGTATTAATGTGTCGGTGTCCGTCTCCATGGTGTTTCAAAATCTATGCAAAGTGAATGTTTGACCTGTATGAGATGGAAAACAACAATTTGGTGTATTTGCCTCCGATTTCCAAATGTGTGCCAAAAGTAAGGGACTGTGGTAAAAATGGAGCAGTGGGAACAATGAAGTCTTGCCAAGTGGTAGTTTTCCCTTTGAGGATTTGAAAAAATTTGGAAGAGGGGAAAACCACTTGAATTTTGGAGTAACTTTGGATTTTGGGGATTTTTAACAAGTGAGATGGAAAGAGGGAATGAAGGTGAAATGATATGACTTGGGATGGAGAAATAAGGTACGAGATGATATGAGTGGTTTGGAATATAAGGGAATAGGGGATTAACAGTGATGATAGGATTACAATGAAAGGAAGAGATGAAAAAAATGGGAAATGAACAAATTTGGCACCACAATCACTTTAAAACACCAATTATAAAACCCTAAGGGAACAATTTCTAACAAGTGAATAGGGTTTATAACTTGACATTCAAATTCTCATATTCCCTTTCCAAATGAACCCAAACGCTAGCATAATAGCATTTAAAAAACTCACAAACTTATTTTAAACATAGAATATTGAGCCAATTTTGATTTTTCATGAAGCAGAGGCAAAAATTAGGTGTTCTGGCCAAATGCGCCGCGCACCAACCCAATGCGCCGCGCCATTTTGCAGGAGGATTTTGGAGGCCTTCCTAATGTCCAAATTGGGAGTGTGATAGCTAGTTGGAAATAAATTTGAGTATACTTTCCAACCCAAGTGGAATCTTTGAATTTGGAGTTAATTTGACGATTTAAAAATCAAATCTCCCAAGACTGGTCAAAATGAGCAGAATGAGGTTGCCTCAAGGCAGAGTGCTGGTGAAGTCAAATTTTTAAGGTCTTCCTAAACTCAAAATTGAGCTCATGATAGCTCATTGGAAATATATTTGTGTCTAGTTATCATTTGAATCATCAAGCAAGTAATTGGGCCAACCAAGCTAGCAGAAATCTTGATTTTCCCAAGGTCACTTCAGAGGTGCATCAATTCTCCTGAGGCAACTGTATTTTTGACATTTCTCTAAAACCATGACACCTGTGTAAAAAGTGAAGGAGGTTTTTCTTCCTTGGCCTATTTTGGAGAAAAATCTCTCACAGTTTTCCAAAATTCATCTTTTCTTGCTCTGAAACATCATTTGAGTGAAAGCTATCCCGATGTGTGGAACAAGGGATTTGTCGAAATGAATCGAAATGAAGGGGATAAGGGGCTTCTAAATTCTTGAAAAAAATTTGGGAAGTAGGGAGGGATGTTAGGAAGTAGGGGAAAGTGGAATTTCAGAGATTGAGTGAGGGGAAGTGGTCCAAAAGGGAAAAATACAGGCCTAGCCTAGAAAATTGCCAAGTTGTAGCAAGAAACTAGGGTTTGTGCAAAAATGAGGAATTTGGGGAATCTCAGTGATGGGAAGTGTTTAATAAGGTATATTAAGGATAGGGGAAGGTGTATGAAGATTAGGATACAAGTTTTGCTGATTATTTGACCATCCAAGAGAAATTACCTTCAAAACCTTAGGAGAGGGAAATGAACCTTACCTAGGCACAACTGAAGCATGAACAAGGTGTAGAATGACCCAGTGAAACTTGACATGATGATGAAAACCATATGAATGATGGTACACTCAGCTGAATGGTCACATGGACTAACATTTGGACAATTTTGAAAAGAGTGAAAACAAACCCTAGACCTAATGCTAGTGACCAAATTTTTCTTGAAGACTCACTGAAATGACAAAATTTGACCTTGACATCTTAAAATCTCTTTGTAAGAGCATGTTTGATCATTGGAAGAAGGCTGCAAAGACTGATACTAACATTGGCTCCAATGGGGATGGTAGCTCCTTGGAGGTGCTAAGAACTACAGATCTTTGGAAAGAAGACAGTGCCTTCATCCATTGGGCAATGGAATCAAAAACTCAAACTGAAATGCATGACTGAAAACCGATGACTTGACGACACAAATTGAATCTCACTCAACTAAGAACTGACTCAATACTTAAACACAACCGACAAACTAGAAATATGCTCAATATGAAGCTTATTCAAAACAACCTACTCTAACAATTTCATTCATCACCTGATCAAGTGAAATGAAACAACCAATGCAACCATGTAAGTATTGCAGCTGCTATTTGGATTCTCCGCAAGTGCTCGTTTATGAACAACAAGAGAGAACTACTGAAAGGAAACTCCCATGAAAACTTGTGAACAGATCCGTTGAATACTATGGATTCTTTATCCGCCTCCAAAAACACTGCATAAGGATCTTGAAATTCATGCTGCATAAGGATCTCAAAATGCACACTAGGACTTAGCTCATCCAATGGATTACTTCTCTTCTCCTCATACCATGAATGAAAACTTTGATCTGAGCTTTGTGATGAGCTTTGTGACGAGACTCCTACTAAAAATGACAAAGAGACTGGTTGTCAGATCAAGTCTATATCAGCACACGTTTCAACCTTACATAAAGTCAATGGAGAAATACTCTCACTGCAAACATCATCCAACACATCAGCAATAGGATCATAAAAAACTTGAGAAGACTGTTGTGATGTATCCATTGAAACTGTCTGACATCCTACTGGCTGTTCATCTTTTTCTTGAGAGATATTACGAATATTCTGCCTTATAAACTGAAATGCTTCGAAACAAAAGGGTACAAAATCCTCTTGCATCATTAAATCATGTATTTCAACTTCCACAAATTAATCTGTAATCTGACCTTCAATTTCATTTGGTGGCTGCAAATCTGATGCTACAGGCTGCTCAAGAATTTCGTTATCTGTCTCATCCTTAACATTAACACTGAGAGATTGTTGATTTCTTACAGGCTGCTCATTTGAAGATTTACTATGCAATTTACCCTTCAAAAACTGGAATGATTCAAAACAAAATGGTACGGAGTCACCTTGTATCATTTGATCATATGTACTAGCTTCCATGTCCTCATATGCAACTTGACAATCAATGACATTCGGGGGCTGCAAATATGAATATGCGAAGTTTTCATTGCCCTCAAGACGGTCTAGATCGAGTTGATTTCTGATTGCATGGAAATTGTCTCTGATGAACTGAAACGAATCAAAACAAAAAGGCAAAGATCCTTCACTTACTTCAAAATTTGATGCACTTTCCTCGTCATTTTCATAGTTGATATGCATCGGTTGATCACTGTACTCAAGCTGCTGAAATGAAACTTTCTCCTTCCACAAACTAGCTACTGATTTTTTTGCAAGATTAGCTTCTGTTTGGAGAACATAATCATCATCATATTGATCAAACTGAGGCAAATCATCATTATATAACACATCATCAAGCATAAATGTCAAATCAACAGATCTCTCTTCTCCAAGATGATCTACAAAACAATCATTATCAGATCTATGAAAACTGGGATAAGAAACAAAATGTTTTGGGTCAGCCACTTGTTCTTGAACGTCATTTTCATTTTTTGCAGTCATTTTCAGCACCATCTCTTCTATTTTGCTTACTAAAAGGTGAAGCTTCTCCTCTAAAAGTGTCGATTTCTCCGGATCCATGTTTTTCATCTCTTCTTCCTTCAATCTTGCTCTTCGGATTAGAAAATGAGCTTCTACACTTACTGCATTGTTCTGCATCTCGTGGAGTGTTGCAATATTCCTTTCTCTCAGCTGAAACTCCATTTCTGGATCAAAGGCACCCGGGTAGTGCAAGAGAGCAGATCTACGAAAAGGTATTATATCAGCTGGCATCAAAAAATAAACTTGGTTAAATCTGGCAAAAAACTATTGTACTGTCTCCCCTGGCAGTCTTTTTAGCTGGTTATACTCTTCTATAATCAAGAAAAGGTTATTTCTGATTGCCCACCTGTCCAGGAAAACTTTGATGAACTGGTGGAAATATGAGATGCTCGCATCAGGCAGAGCTTTGAACCATCTCTTAACTTGGCCTTGTAAAGAAAGAGCAAAAAGTATGATACTAACATCTTCTTCATCAAGTTCAAAAAGGTCAAGAAAAGACTCAACATTCTGTACATATTTCTCACCGTTGAAATTATTACATTCACCATCAAATATTGGTAGATATAGGTCATAATTTTTAGGGAAAGCATGAAGAATATAAGGTAAAACAAGAGCTTTATACTTATCTGGGACTATAAAAGGTGTAGGAGTATATGCAAGAGCTATGGGATTAGTTTGGTTTTCTTTAAGCTCATCACTCTGAAGAGAGTCATCATAAGATGTGGGAAAAGTAAGGAGGCCAAGATCAAAGGGAAACTCAATATTTACACTTTTCGAATGGGTCAAGTGAAGATTTTGATCACCTTTATCATACAACAAATTCTGAAAAAACTTTCAGGATAGCTTCAAGAACATCAAAGAAGTAATTTACAAGAAAGCAGACTAGATCCTGAATACCATTCCACTTTGGATACCCAAACTTTGTGTAAGATCGTTCCATTTTCTCAGAGAAAGAGATAGTCCTCTAGTGGAGTCTGTACATTGAGTTGCAGTCACCAGGTGAATGATTTCAGCCTTCTTATGTCTGATCATTTTCCACCATCAACAATCAGATCTGAACTTGATACATGTACTGGGGCAAGAGAATCCACACGTCAAGTGTCACGTTCACAAGCTAGACCGGAGATTGACTGAAGCAGGGTTTATCTACCTGGCATAACTTTAGGCTCCGTCTGTAGCTTATAAAAAAATTAACACCAATAAGCAAACCATTTTCTTCCCCAGTATGGTTGCCACTATGTTATAGCCCAAATCCACCTTAGGCTGAAGGAAGGCGAGATTCAGGGTAACACCAAACCACGCTCAGCCTCGTAGCTAGCCCTACAAGGATAGGAGAGGGCTCTCTCCGGGTCAATCTCAACGAAAGTATTCAAAGGGGATTGAGATGACTGAAAAAACAACTGATATTAGGCTAGATAGACAAATAGGAGGATTTTTTTTTATTTTTTGGGGTTTTGTTGGAAAAAGGGGAAAGGCAATTTTGGGCTTGGGAATGAGGCCAATTTCTTGCAGAGTTCAAGTTGGGGCGAGGTAGGCAGCGGCTTTGATGTCTTAGACCAAATGAATGGATTGAAAATACTATTGAGAAGCTGAAGAGGGAAAGAAGGTGAAAGGATCCTCTTCAAACGGAGGAAAACATATAAAACTAAACAAAAGTTTAAGGCAGAGCACCAGCAAACTAATGAATTCTACCTTAGTTACTCATTTGTTTAATTCCAGAAGAAAACAGAAGGGAAATGGCATAAATATAAAATTAATGACACTTAAAATAATATGAGAAGAACATCATCAAAAATCAAAAGCCACAACGATCCCAACAAGTGCTACAAAACTCTGGTCTTTCCTTTGCCAAAAACTGAAAATGGATATACAATGGAGTGCCAAACTTTTCCCAAATGTCCAACCCTAAAAATGTCTCAGAAAATAAAATATATAAACCATCCTAACTCCTTCCCATGCCTCTAGGGGTCGATCTCATCCTTCTAGGAGCTGTTTCAACCAATTCTAAACAAGGAACTGAAATCTAGGCAGCCAAACAACTTGCCTCTATATGGAAGGAAACTGATTCATTCATTTAATTTTCACTTTTTAGTGAATGAATCCTCTAGAAAAAGTAAATATGAGCCAAATTTACATCATGGTCATGAAATTACATCAAGGTATATCAAGAATTACATCAAAAAATGAAACTAGTCAAAATTGGGCGAATTTCTGAGCTGAAGAGTCAAAATGAGGCCAAATTTCTCTATGCGCCGCGCCCAAAAACTCAATGCGTTGCGCCACGTTGAGCTTGTTTTTGAGGCACTTCTTGAATTCCAAATTGAGCTCATGATAGCTCGTTGGAAATCCCTGTCTGTATACTATCCAACCCAAGTGGAATGTTTGGATTTGGATGTCATTTGGCCCTCCAAAAATTCAATCTCCCAACACTACTTCCCGTTGGTGCAAAAAGTGGCAGAAAGCTGATTTTCAAGGTGTTTTTGGCCGCTTAGGCAGCGTAGAACTTGATGAAATAACTCGGAGATTCCTAAGAATGCATAATTTATCATAAAAAATCCAAAAATGTAAATTTTTTCTCCAGAAGATCTCTCAAACGTAAGCGCACGTCGAGTGGCGCGACGCGTCCGGCAGAAAAACCTGTTTTGCAACCAAAATGAAAAAAATGAAAAAAATGACTCCAAATTTTCTGAAATTTGGAGTGAATGTCTCCCATCATGTCCCATGCTCAACCAAAGAAGCTTCGGCCAAAATTTGGAGTCTATCCTCCGTTTTTCGCCTCCTTAGTACCCTCCTGGTGTATGCAGTTCAGTGGTGAAATCTCTGTCTTAGTTGTATTAATGTGTCGGTGTCCATATCCATGGTGTTTCAAAATCTATGCCAAGTGAATTTTTGACATGTATGAGATGGAAAACAACAATTTGGTGTATTTTCCTCCGATTTCCAAATGTGTGCCAAAGGGAAGGGACTGTGGTAAAAATGGAGCAGTGGGAACAATGAAGTCTTGCCAAGTGGTAGTTTTCCCTTTGAGGATTTGAAAAAATTTGGAAGAGGGGAAAACCACTTGAATTTTGGAGTAACTTTGGATTTTGGGGATTTTTAACAAGTGAGATGGAAAGAGGGAATGAAGGTGAAATGATATGACTTGGGATGGAGAAATAAGGTACGAGATGATATGAGTGGTTTGGAATATAAGGGAATAGGGTATTAACAGTGATGATAGGATTACAGTGAAAGGAAGGGATGAAAAAAATGGGAAATGAACAAATTTGGCACCACGATCACTTTAAAACACCAATTATAAAACCCTAAGGGAACAATTTCTAACAAGTGAATAGGGTTTATAACTTGACATTCAAATTCTCATATTCCCTTTCCAAACGAACCCAAATGTTTGCATAATAGCATTTAAAAAATTCACAAACTTATTTGAAACATAGAAGATTGATTCAATTTTGAGTTTTCATGAAGCAGAGGCAAAAATTAGGTGTTCTGGCCCAATGCGCTGCGCACCAACCCAATGCGCCGCGCCATTTTGCAGGAGGCGTTTGGAGGCTTTCCCGATGTCGAAATTGGGCGTGTGATAGATCGTTCGAAAGTGCTTTGAGTCTAATTTACAACCCAAGTATAATATTTCAATTTGGATTTCATGTGCCCATCTAAAAATCAAATCTCCCAAGACTTCTCAAAATGAGCAGAATGAGGTTGCCTCAAGGAAGAGTGTTGTTGCAGTCAACATTTGAAGGTCTTCCTCAACTCCAAATTGAGCTCATGATAGATCATTGGAAATATATTTGTGTCTAGCTATCATTTGAATCATCAAGCAAGTAATTTTGCCAACCAAGCTAGGAGAAATCTTGATTTTCCCAAGGTCACTTCAGAGGTGCATCAATTCTCCTGAGGCAACTGTATTTTTGACATTTCTCTAAAACCATGACACTTGTGTAAAACGTGAAGGAGGTTTTTCTTCCTTGGCCTGTTTTAGAGAAAAATCTCTCACATTTTTCCAAAATTCATGATTTCTTTCTCTGAAACATCATTTGATTGAAACCTATCCCGATGTGTGGAACAAGGGATTTGTCGAAATGAATCGAAATGAAGGGGATAAGGAGCTTCTAAATTCTTGAAAAAATTTTTGGAAGTAGGGAGGGATGTTAGGAAGCAGGGGAAAGTGTAATTTCAGATATTGAGTGAGGGGAAGGGGTCCAGAAGGGAAAAACACAGGCCTAGCCTAGAAAATTGCCAAGTTGTAGCAAGAAACTAGGGTTTGTGCAAAAATGAGGAATTTGGGGAACATAAGTGATGGGAAGTGTTTAATAGGGTATATTAAGGATAGGGGAAGGTGTATGAACATCAGGATACAAGTTTTGCTGATGATTTGATCATCCAAGATAAATTACCTTCAAAAGCCTAGGAGAGGGAAATGAACCTTACCTAGGCATAACTGAAGCATGAACAAGGTGTAGAATGACCCAGTGGAACTTGAAATGAGGATGAAAACCCTCTGAATGATGGTACACTCAGCTGAATGGTGACATGGACCGAAATTTGGACAATTTTGAAAAGAGTGAAAACAAACCCTAGACCTAATGCTAGTGACCAAATTTTGCTTGAAGACTCACTGAAATGACAAAATTTGACCTTGAAATCTTAAAATCTCTTTGTAAGAGCATGTTTGATCACTGGAAGAAGGCTGCAAAGACTGATACTAACAACATCCATGATTGAACAATTGTTTGTTTACAAGGAATCTCGCTGTTGAAAAGCATGGGAAAGGGTCGTAATGTCAAGAGGTCTGAGCTAGAAAACACTAGGTCCAAGGCTCAATTTAAGTTTGCTGGTTGGTATAAATTTCTACAAATATTTTCTGGAGAGAATGTGGCTTTGACTTAGGCCTGTATCAAGAGCTTTGATGGTGAAAAGGTCAAGCTGGGAAGCAATATTTAAACATCACCGAAGCTATCATAGCTTGTGCTACTCAAACCTTTGCCACAGGTGAATTTTGGTTCAAGAGCAAAAAGTTTCCCAAAGAAGTAAGTATCTACCTTAAGCCTAAATATGTTATTCCTAAATGGAATCCGACTGCAAATATTTCCTTCTTTAAGGTTGAATGGAAACATGTGATCACCACAATTCAAAAATACATTATTGTAGGTTCTCCTCTGTCCACCATTATCAAATGATATATCTTGCTCATATTTTTAGGTGATAATCCTCTGCACTTGCCATATTTTCTATATAAGTCCCTACTCAAGATGTCCCTAAAATTTTATAAGATCCTAACTACCCTTTGCAAAATCTATACCATAGGGCTCTAATTAAAATTATGATTGTCTACCACCTTAGAAATAAGAATACCACTTGGGATAAGTTCCTGAGAGAGGAAGGGTTTGGTAGCATAAAATCCAGGAGAAGGGTAGGGAGGCCCAAGAAAAGAGATACCCATGAATAAACTAGTGCAACCCCTATCTCAAACATTTCATAGAATAACTCTATCCATTCATCAAATTTCTACCAATTTAACCCTCCCTCCATCTTAGTCAAAAGGCCAACTAGAAGCTTGACTAAGAAAATTAGAGACCCTATGCCTATTCCAATAGTGCCACCAGTCAACGAAGCTCGTGTGAGTAGTTCACCAGTGAGAAGTTAACCTAGGGAACCTCAAACCCTAAGGTCATTCATGGAGGAATATAAGAAAAAATTGAAAATGGAAACTGCTATGCCTCCTAAAAATTCAATGTCAAAAGAAAATGAACAAATAACTTCATCTTCAAGAGGAAAACCTAGAAAAAAGCTATTCATGTCAGAAGAACTTCCAGTGGAAGTCAACCCTGGACTTCTAACATCTAAGATTGATTTTTCTCTAGAGGAAGTTAACCCTGGAGTAAAAATATCAAGCCATGTTTCTGAAACAACTCATCTAGCTCAACCAAGAAGTGGTACTTCTCTTACAGAATCCACTCTCTCACAAGTTTTTCTATCTCTTAAGAAAGAAAAATAGAAAAAGTTAGAGACTATCATGGAGGAAGAGCCTACTATGGATCAACTAGTATCCTCCATTGGATCTTCAATCAAGAAAAGGAAGAAGATTGTGATACACTCATAATCCTCTTATGAAGATAGAAGTGACCCTGAATATACAAAATCAGAGTATGAGGAAGGAGAATATAGTATATTCATACATGGAGGAAAAAGGTCTAATTTAATTCAAAATACTTATATCCACAAACTTCATACTAGGCCGAAAAATAAACTCAGACTAAACAATAAGCTGATTGCTAATCCTTTATTAAGAGATGACATTATTAATATTGAGGAGAGTCCAGAAGCTAAAATCAAGAAGAGGAAAAAGACTTAGCCAAAGAGTCAAACACAGAGAAAGAGGTCAGACAAGAGGGTGACTAAAGTTGAGGCAATACGGATTTTTTCCTCTATTTTGGACCTTTGAAGAATGAGGGAACAAGGCTGTCTTTGGAGAAAATTTTCATTTTTGGGTTAATTTTCCATGTTTCCGGATATAGCTACTTTTTCTGCGAAGGTAACAATTATTTCTGAATATTAGCATATGATGAAAATGAGCTGGTTTTTGGTTTATTATCATTATGGTGACATCAAAGTAGGTGAAGTGGAGGAGATTTCAATTTTAATGGATGCTTCCATGTGTCATGTATCAAGCCCCCTCCTAAATTTTAGGGTTTTGTTTTGCATTTTTTAAGGAGAACAACCACATGTCACTTCCACTGTTGTTTACACTTTTTGTGGATTTGGTTGCACGAAAACAAAGGAGTAGTCTTCCAATAGACTGCCACATCATACAACCACTTAGAATTGTTAGCCTTCATGAATTTTACTTTATTTATGATATAGCACTTTGTATTAAATTTCTGGGATAAGCTTCATCTTTTTCATGAGATTGTAATAAATTTTTGGAACACATTCACTCCTTTTGTGGAGATGAAAATATTATGTTTTTTTATATATGTGACAAAACTCTATGAAGTAAATGTTTGTGGTTTTAGAATCTTTTTCTCATATGATTAGTATGTTTTTCAGTGAATTAAATTGAAAGAAAATTCTAAGGACTTATTACCTATTTGATGTGTGTATTGTTATTTTCACGTGTTTCCATATCTTATCTTCTTCAGTGGAGTTTTTAAATTCGATATTCTATTGTATATTTTTATCAGTCTTTGACATGTTTATGTGTTTTATCAACTTTTGTTAGTCTCACAAAGTGAGCTTTCTTGATGAAAAATACATAATGACAGTGTAAAGAGCATCAATTATAACAATTACTTTCCATGATATTTCAGTAAGAATATTGTAAGTCTAGAAATAGCTTTCTCTTGTTGAAATATGAACAAATTTCTCTGTGGTTTATTCTACCAAAAGTAGTGGATTTTTGCCTTGTAGACTCACTGTCTGTTCTCTTTTTCACATTCTCTTCTCTTCATAGGCTATAAACATACTTTTCTACTACCACATCAGAACTCAATACCCTCATTAGGGTGACAGTGAACTTGATTGAAATCCCCTTTCAGTGATCTAGGGTCTAAACCACCTACCAATATTATAATCGAAATAATTAAATTTCCTTATAGTTTAGGATGTGTATGGTTAGGCACATGAAGTAGTCCAAGTGCCGATTCCAGTGCTAACACATAATAACATTTGAAATAGAGGGGTTTTTAATGTCTCACTGGAGGTCAAGGATCGATTGGTCGAAGAGGCTCGAAGTTTTGGTATCTCCTCAAATATCTAGTGTGCCCAATGTATTTCCTTGGTATATTTCCACACCCTTTTCTCAACTCGATCTCAACCACACTTGGTCCCTCGAAGGTGCCATGGATATCATGAGTTATTTCAAATGTCTCTTCATTTACTAGATGCTCTGTTTCCATACATACAACAATCCTTGAAATCATAGTTTTCAGTAAATGAGTATGACCTTTAGCTAAATATGAAAGTTAAGTAATGTGACAAAATTGTTATCACACATATATACAAGAAATATTAGAAAAACGAGCGTATATATGAGGAAATTCGATGACATCTTATAGGACTATCAGATAAACTTATAGTCTATCATAAGAACCCACTTCCCTTCCAAGATTGACATTGAAAATTTCAGTTGTCTTCTATAGGCACCATCTTTATCGATATATGCAACCACATGGATCAGAACAAGACTCCATTTTTTTTATATCGTTACACCAATGAGCCTTGAAAAACTATTAAGTTGATCCTGCATTAAAAATGAGACTTGTTGAGGACCTATAACACATAATTTTAATTAGTAGGTAGATTTGAAGTTAAAAATACATGTTTTAAAGGCGAACACATGCAATACCTTCTAAGCAGAATCTAATACATAACCACAAATAACACATTTCCATGGTTTTCCCAGCGGCCATGTCCAAGCTTGAATTTTTTGAAACCTTCATTATCTTGTTATATACCAGGGCTTTTGTCTCCTCCAAAAGTGTTTAAGGGGTGAAAAGATAGTAAGTGAAATCCAATATAGAATTGAGGTTTAAAAATGAAATTCATAACTTAAAATTAGGTTTACAATATAACCTAGCTAGTGTTCCATTATCAACAATGTGTTGTCCGCTTCTTGGTAGGGAAATGTTGTACTTTGATCTTGTGGATGATCTCCTTTCATTTGGAAACTTGCGGGATGAATGAGAAAGGCAGAGAATTACAAATTATCCTGCGGAAAACATGGTAAAAAAAATTTGAAAAACCCCTCTCAATTTTATTTTTTAATACCTTAAGAATTTTCCTCAAGGGGACTTAAGAGACAAGGTTTTAAACTCTTGTGACATCCCATATGCATTCTAGGGTAGAAAAGGCACATGGGACATGAAATCTCCTGCGACACTTTGTGAAACAACAACCTAGAGCAACCCCTTTAGTCCATAGATGATGCATTTGATTTTAGTACCTCTTACTACCACTACTTCCATATTCATTATAGAATAATCCTTGAAATAGACATCTGGTGCCCTGAATTCATCCATTTTTTAATAGAATATAAAACCATGCTAAATTTGAAAGAAGTCATTAAACACAAGCAACATAGACTACACAAACAATAATCATTCTAAAGGGTATTCTGGAATGGCTTCTCTATATAAAAATTTAACGACAAGGATAATTTTAATAGAATATAAATCCATGCTAAATCTGAAGGCAAGAATTAAACATAAACAACATAGATTATGTAAACAATAATAATTTGAAAGGGTATGCTGGAATTTATTTTCTGTATTAAAATTTAATAGTAAGAATGAAATGAACACTCACAAAGAAATAATTGCAAAAAAAAATGGAAATTTATTTTATAATTTCATACCATTCAACACAAAGCTTATGCACATTTATAGCATTTGATGGCATTTATTTTTTCTTTGTTAAAGAACTCCCATTGATGTAATGCATCACCTACCCTAGAGTGTGGAGCATGCATTATTACTTAGCAACATGGAAAAACACACAATTTCAAACCTATCCACACTGGAAAAAAAAATCCAATATAACATCACCTCTAAGTTTCTATAAGCTTGGAAAAAAGCATAGAAGAAGTCATCCTTGATGTACTAGGTTGGGTTCTATAGTAATTTCCATGGATATGTGGGTACATCTCAGAAATTCCAGCCTATGTAGTTGGCTCAAGGATACCTCCATTGTTAATATTTGGGATATTATGTTTATGCTTTGGTGCTAGGTAAATAGAAGAGTCTGTAATGTCACTATTTTGAACAGTTTTATGAAGATCCATAGGATACTAGTGTTACTTGTCTATTAATCTAGTATCAATTTGGGGCTTCACTTCTGCATAATTGTTTTCATAGTTCTATTAGTAGGTAGGATAAACATGGCAATAAATATATCAATCGATGTGAAAATCAATCATCTCCTTGTCTACGTACATGGGATTTATCTTGCTACTTTCACAACCAAAAATAGTACCACTAACAGGAGAAAGCATTTATCTGATCACTTTTTTCTTTGGACTTCATTTTTGTCTCCCTTTTGCAAGTTCTTTGTACATCCTTCATTCCTCCTGTAGACTTGGGCCCCCTCTTTCTACGTGGTTTTCTTTCAAAAAGGATATATGAAATCTCAGAGCCTAATTTCTAGGTATAACCCCTTTCAAACACAACTCACTTCTACAATATACATCTCGATGAAATTTTTCTAAATCAATACAATCTACCAATTCCCATGAAAAAAAAAGAATATTCTAAAGATAATCATCACACAACCATGAGTCATTAGCTAAATATATGAAATTGGTTTATTTAAATAATTTATGTTGTATGTCTTTATTAAATACACAGAGGGGAGTGCATGGCTATGGAAAGGATCAATACCAATGGATTAGAAGATCAATGATTCCATAGCTATAACTACCATTCCTCAATTCCAATGCATTAATAATCATGTTGTAACTCAACCATGAACATGTTCAAGGAACCATACATCACTTAAAAAAGTCAGCAAATTAGGAAAATGCAAAAACTATGGGGTTCTCAGTGCACAAGAAATGAACACATTGAACATTATATGGGCACAATATTAATTCACCAACCTAAGAAAATCATCAGTTAAAGTACCAAATGACTAATCGGTGAATAGATCAATTGAAATAAGAATTTTAGCTCCAAACACATCAGTTCAATTAAAAAATGGAATCAATCCCAATGCTTAGGGAAATAATGGAAACATTTAAGGAAGCATTCATGTGATTGGTATTGTACATGCTCTCATAACTATTAAATGGACCATAAAAAACAGAATTCACCCACGAAACCCAACTTGGAAAAAACAACATTTGATGGCTTCTATCAAGGGGATATACACTCTCCATCAGAGATTTCATGTATTCATACTCACTGGAAATATTTTGCACACGATGGCCATGAGTCTTTAACTAGGAGACAATCCTTGTTCATCATGGGCAGGCCCCATTTTTTTTCCAAAGCTTCAATTTTTCAATCTCTTGGGTTGTTATTATATCAAACAAGCATCCTATATTATAGATTTGACTTAAAATGGCAACCATAAAATTATTTGTTTCATCTTCTTGTGCCCTTTGGCCTTTGTTATTCAAGGTGACTATTGACTTCACACCTTTGCAAGAATTTTCATTTTTTTGAGTTTGGAGTTATTCATATCCATTTAAGACAAGAGATGGCAAAAAAAGGCATTATGTTTATGGATAAATGATATTTCATCTAGCAATGAAGGTACAAAAGCAATCTGACAACCACTCTGGAAACCATTTCAAAGAACCCATTTCAACCATAGTAGACAACCTTCAAAGTCATACATACTAGAAATCCATTCATGGGAAGGCTTATGCAGACATAGAGCACATTTTAAGGGATACATTCAAGGCTAAACAATCTTCCCAACCAGAAAAAAAAGTCAAGAATAAATCATGTCTAACTTGCTCTCAAAAGGAAAACATGAACATTACATTCATTTAATCTAAAAAGATAAAAAAAAATTTGAAAAAAAATTCCTTTAATTTCAATGCATTTAAAGACAAATTTAAATGGTATTTTATGGAAATAGGATTCATTTAATTAAGCAGATTTTAATATTTGAGTTTGAATGAATTGATTCTCCATCCCTTTTAATTTAGCAAATTTTTAGCATAACAGCTAAAAGTAGCCAAACATGATGAATGAATTCATCTATTTTGTTAACAGTAAAATTCACTACTTTGAAAATTTGTGTTAAGGACTGAACGAATTCGAGAGGATGTAGTTTGAGTAACATTTTCCGACATGGAGACACCATCTTGACACCTTTATTCAGCCTAAGTGCTATGTTTGGAGGGCTTGTCCATTCTTTCTATGTGATATTTCAAGTTAAATATCGGAACCATAATTAACACCTCTATCATTCTTTCTATCTACTATTATGTACTGAATATATAAAATTTCCTTAAGAGGTTTCAATTTCTTGATTTGAATAATTTTTTATGCATGGACTATTGGCTTGAGAGAGTTAACATACATCATATGGATGTTCTTTTGGTTACTTTTTTAGTGCTATTTCAGACTGGCTCAGAGCACCTTTATTAATTCCTTCAATGTCCTAGGATGACAAAACCAATCACCTTATACTTTCCTGTTGATCTATAAAATTGGGAAACTAATGGTCGACAGAGCTCCATATTTCACTAGACAACAGAATGGCGAAAGTCAGGGTTTCTCCTCACCCACCAACCCCTCCTTCCCTTCCCAACTGCAAGGAGGCTAGCCAATATTATCAAGACCGGTTCGTAGGTATTTCTTCATACATTAGGATGCACATTCTTAGAGAATTAGAGATATTCGCTCCTAATGGACTCAGAATAGACCACCTCTTTCCCATCAGGCTACTTCCCAGCCCCAAAGGACCAACTAGATATCCATTCAAAGTTTCATTTATTTGAGCTCAAATGGTAAATTATTCCTCACCTGTACATTCCCCCCAATATCATACAACTAGAAGCCCCAATGGCTTCAAAATTCAGAGGACTCTAACAGTAAGCCAATCCTTGTTCATCACCCTTGCAATCAACCATTAGATTAAAGAGGCTTTGTAATCATCAACCTCATTGTCTCATCTTTCTCTCCCTCTTGAGAGGTTCTTTAGTTTTCCAAATTCACTTAGTGTTTTGTATCTCACTACCTCTGTCACAGTTTTATACTTATGTTTTGATGTTATGTAGGTTTCTTTATCTATGTTATTTTTGACATTTATATGATTTGTGCTTTCACTCCCACATTATTGTACTCTTCAATCCCATTTACCTACTTTTGTATTCATTCTTCAGACATTTATATATTTATATTATCTTATGATTTAAAAAAGAGAGACCTCTAGTAGAGGTAAGGGTGTAGAAATAGTGTTTGTCCCAATTGTTGATTCACAAAAATCAGCAAGCACAGATTCAAATCAGCCATTTTCCAATACATCTACACAGATAATTTTAACTTATAGGACAGCTAGGAAGGCATAGCATAAACAACTTTCCCAAAAAATGTGTTTAAAATTCCTGTTGATCTTGTGCCTTGCAGGCCTACAAGGGTGCTTGGATGGACAACTATTTCATTCTAGTGTTGAAATATTCTTGTCAGGGAATGTTTTAGGGACTCCAATATTTTATATGGCATGCTGGCATGTCTTAGTACTTTTAGACGAATTTTATCACCAAAGTAAGTTATACAATTTCAACTTGAATTACCATTCCAAATAGAAAAAATCTCACTCATGTTATATCTACCCCTTTTAACTCATAATGTTTATAATTGCCTCATGAAAAAAGTGATGTTAATTGACAAAATTTTGTGTTCAAACTTCAAACTTCCTATTAGTTAAAGACAAGCTATCTGTAAAGGGGATCCCATGACAAAGATTCTATCTTTGTTCACATCTTCCAAACCAAAAAATGAAAATTATTATAGCTATAACCTGACATGGCACAGTGTGAAGCTCGTCTTTTTCCAGGATAAAATGAATGCTAAAAGTGTTACATAATCTTATCATTTTGGAAAACATAACAATAAAATAATCTAGAAATAATCATTATATGAACAAATATAAATTAAACCAATATTGAAATTGAACATAAGAAGAACATTTTCTCAAATTTTCATTGAAAACCCTAAGGTAAGGCAGAAGACAAAAAAACACATTAATAATATAGTACAATAAGGGATGTTAAAACATATACAATCAAATAAAACACAATAAGAAAAATTAGCTTTAAATAACCTATCATATCAGTCTCTAACTCTCACTCCAAATTGAGAGGAAAGTTGTTCTCCTCCACCACCAAGGTGAAAATCCCACTCTGACATTTTTTCTCCCTTCGTGAGCCAATTGTTGACTATTGACCTAGCATTAGGCCTTGTGGACTCTAATTTACCCTATGTACCATCCACGAAATTGTACTAACAAGTGGGTTTCCTCAAGAAATGCATTATATGGAAAAAATGGGAGATAACATCATGATATAACTCACAACCGACAAAAGTAACATGACAATTACATCATTGTCACATAATTGTAAATGTTTAACCACATGTATAATTCAATAAAAGACTTGCTATTGATAAGAAATGGCAATATAAAAGTTAAGAGGCATGTCAAGGGATTCGACAACTGATTATAGAGGATGACCAAAATGGTAATGGGACCTAGTAAGGCTAGCAACAACCACTTTGAGTATTTCATTCATTGAATCTCAGAATTAGTATCATCTAGGGTTTTTATTGTCAATGTCATTAGTCTATGGAGTTGTAGTGATTACCAATGAAAAAAAAATTAAAATGAGGATGCATTCAACAAATGGTAAATGTCAAAGGAAGAAGGGTCAAAGTGGAGAAGATGAAACACATATGCAAAAGGAAAACTATGAGACTTGATAACACTTTGGAAAACAAACAAAATTAAAAGTTTAAACAAAGGAAGGGTTGCAAGAGGTGTGAGTGTGCTCAAGCTTAAGTCCATATATTGGTGAAGAGCGGATATTTTCCCAAGATTTCATGAGCATACAATGGGTAGGAGATCAGTGTATAAAGTGGCTATGAAAATAAGTTGTAATTTAAGGACTTGACGACGATGATCAACCTAAATTTGTTATTACCAAATTGTAAAGGATGTACTAAAGAAGCTCAAAACTCCTTTGACTAGACAAAGGAGCTATATGTTGAAATAAGAGGCCTGAATGGTAACAATCCAACTTATAGGTTTTCAAAATCTCATCAATATGATGTTAAGAAAGATGGGGTTCAAGAGTAAATGGAAAAAATAGAGTGAAAAAGAGGCTGCTGGTGACTAGGCTAACCTGAAGGAAACATGAATCCTCATCATTCCCAACATGAAAAACCAATCCTTGGTTTGCTTTAAATTTTTAGCATTTTTGTCATTCAATTTTAAGTGTGATAAAGGAAACTCGAAGCTCCAAAGTAAAATTTCTCTATATTGATGTTAAATCAAATCCCAGGGGATTATTCTACAAAATCAGTCGATTATGACAAATGATTTGTAGCTTAAGATGATACAAAGGCCGTCAACCAAAATTTTGTAAATGGGAAGGGAAAGAAAAAATTCCCTCCATTTTTGAACATATGGATTCGACTCTCCAAGTAACAAAATACCCACTTTATTTAGCAAAAAAGCTACTAAAAGACAAAAGTCACTTTAAGGAAAAATATAACATTGTGATCATTTTAAGGCCACCAACTAATTCAAGCAATCTATGAATTCTCTCGACATTTACAAAAATAATAAAGCTGATTAACTAACCAACGAATTATCAAGCATTTATTATTTTCAACAGATTTTGTCTCTAATTTTAATTTCATGTCCAACATGTGGAGCTCATCATATAATTAAAAATAAATGGTTATGAGCCCCAAAATGTCATTTATGATATTTGGTGGACCAATCAAGCAAATCCACAAGTGAAATTTTATAAAGGCTGGAATTATAACATCCAAAGGTGAAAATTTCCATCAAGGATGAGTGATGCCCTTAAATTCATTAACTAGCATATGAATGGCATGTAGGTCATGACTAGATACATGCATTTGGTAATATTTCGATGAATGTTATGTACTTTTAAGAACAATATCAAGTATGTAGTAGACAATTATTGATAAAAACTTACAAGAGCTACCAAATGTAGAATAATAAGTCACATATTTTTAGGGTTCAGTAACACACTAAAATATACTAACACATTTCCATTAAAAAAATACATGATTTTACAGGTAGGATTTGGAACACCAACCACATTAAATAGCTCTACATCGAATTCTCTTTTCTGGGTAGAAAAAAAAATGAAATAAGTGCAATTACATTAGAGATATTAGGCAAAAAATTAGAATTACTCAAAATTGTGTATATCAACTGTGTGGGATACTTACAAAAATATCTCACATTTTCCCAAATAAGATTGAATTGATTGGATCTTTTGTAATCACCAACATAGCTCTATTGTCATCCCTGTAGCAGATGCCTGCACATTCTGATATTGGTGATAAAAAATTTCAGAAATGCATCTTCAAAATTTTCTTTGGGGGAAAATTTTTTGTCCCAAATTCACTGGAAAGTCAATGAAGTCAACATCATCATGAGTCATCTCCAAATGTTGGATGCCAAACCCAAGCAAAATATCATATACAAAAACCATTTCTATGATGATCTCAAGCTTCAAAAATGTTAAAATTAGTTAGATTTACAAACCAAGTCATGTTACTACAAATTTCAAATTCGATATTGTAAAAATTGAAGGGAAATACCTGACACCTTGAAACATGACATCAATATCAGGTACCACTACCTTCACAACCTTATTTTTTACAGCCTTTTCCATTGTTTCTTGAAAGAGATGCAATTTTTTGCAATATTAGATCCAAAAGTGATGACTATATATTTTTATTGCAATCATAATATGCAACCTACAATATAATTGGATAGGCACATTAACAATCATTTCAAACATTCCTTCAAATTTGATATGTTTAGTGGTGCTTCAATGACAATGTCTTGCAGTTGGAAGATAAAGGGCCATAAATTCAAGACCATACTAACATACATCATTTCTTGAGTGAAGATGGTATTCCAAGGACATTTCCATATGTTGAACCACCCTCAGTAATACCTATAGAATTTGTCATGAGTTTTTCTGAAACTATTTCAACAACACCCCTAATTTAGAAAACCATTGGCTGCTTATTCATGAATTTAAGCACCGAACTGCATGCTTGGAATCCAAACATAATTTGAGATACAAATTTCTAGGGAAAATGCTCCACCCTTCTAAAATTGAAACCTTTGACTATTACACAAACAAAAATTTTAGATTGTTTTCTATATGTATCCATATATAGAAGTTGCAAAACACAACACTTCAAAAAATAATTAGCAACATTACCATTCAAAATTTAAATTGAAAATGTGGAGGTAGGTTCAGGCCGGGTACAGGCTTCAGAGTCTTCACGCATAAAGAATTTGGATGTGAAAGACGTTCGGGATTGTCAAATTACCGCCGCCATCTGTGCCTTTTGCTGCAGGAAACGGTTTGTATCAGATTCACCAAGACTGCAACTGAATAATCGAGGCTAGGATGGTGGTTTTAATTTTACCAAACCCTAACATTCCTACTAGAAAGTGCTGTGCGCAAATGAGTTCTATGCAGGTGTGGTTTTTTCACTGTCGCAGTGTTAGTTTAATACCTAAAGCCTTTTTTATCGATGGGGTTTGAACGTGATCACGTGGACATTGAATTGGTGCTTGAAGACCTGCTAAGTTGTTGGGGGCATGAGGTTTCATAAAAAAACTTGGACCTATACTTTACGATCATTGCAGAGAGAGAGCCGAGGTCTAAAGGCTCAGGAAGTTCTTGGGGCTTAACTAACGGGGTGCGTTGTTGGAGGAAAGCCTATAGAGCACCTTCAACTGTGTGTGGAAGGCCAAAGGCACAAAAGGGTCAGCTTCGCTTGTGGCTTCTCAGGAGCGTTTCAATGGCGATCCTCATAAGTCAAACTAGAAAACCCCTCAAAACCCTTCACTGTCAGGTATTTCCTCATTTCTGGTTTTTACAGGGGGATTAGAAGATATTTTTACAAGTTGGGTTTTAGGGATATGTGGGTCTAAAATATTTTTTGGAAGAGAGTCATAGAAGTCAGGATTTGGATAGAGGAAGACCTAGGGAAGACTCATTTTAGCAAAGGAACCATATTCCATGCCAGGGTTTCAGTTTTTTGGAAAACATCCTTCTCTTGCAAGGAAGTGAAGGGACAAGCACGAGATCGGTATTGGTAGAGGGTTCGAATTGTATTCCTTTGGGGCTAAAGTAGACAGAAAAAATATAATAGGGGGTTCTCCCTTTCTCATGCAAAGAGGGAGAAGAAGGAAGGTTCTTGGAAAGTAACAAAGGAATAAGTCGGGAGGAGGAGCTTGGCCTTGAAGCAAGGCAAGCAGTAGCAGTTGACTTGGACCGGGAAGGTACTCATCCTGCAGAAGAAAGGCGACCAGGGTCACCTTTACTAGGGATACCAGATGCGTTTGAAAGGCCTGTGGAAGGTGAGGAAGGAGGAAGAAGTGGGATTGCAGGAATGAAACGGAAAAAGAAAAATCTAATCAGGAGAAAAGATGAGTGCCCTTACTGTGTCTTTGGATTAAAAAAAAACATCGACAAAGTTATGGAAGAAATAGAGACCATACTTGTAGGTAGAGTCAGAGGAAGAAAATTATAGACTAATTATATCATAGAATGGACTAATTCAGAATGGTTGGATGCACCGAGAAAACTAATAGAAATCCAAACTCTTGCTCGGGGATGGTTTAGCCTCAAATTTGATAAGAAAGAACACCTGGATTGGGTGCTTGAGAGGAACTGGTGCTTCGAGAAGAGGCCTATCTTGTTCATAAGATGAACACCACTCTTCGATGCTCAGAGAGAGAAAATGGAAGAGTCCCCCATCTGGGTAAAGCTCCCTGTTCTCCCATTTCCTTTCTGGACGGACTCAACCTTCCTCTCAATTGGGAATACCCTGGGTCAATTCTCTGAAGTAGACCTGTCCTTCAAGAAAACCAGGGACCTAAGTGCGGCCAAAATCCTAGTAAATTTAAATCCCAAAGAAGGGCTTGCAGATGAAATGTGTCTGAAGTACAAGGATTGTGAATTCAATCAGACATTGGATTATCAACACTTAACATTTTTTTTTCATCGGTGCCACAAGTATAGTCACCTTGAAAAGGAATTTCCCCTTGGGCATTGCAGAAGAAGAAAACATAAAAAGAGCATTTGGGAGTCCATTCCATCTATAGACATAGAAGAGAACATGGATCCAGAAGAGGATTTGATAGAAGGGGTCGAGGGTCTGGGTGCAACTATGAACAAACCTTTGCCTTCGAATCACAAGGGAAATTAGCAAAATACACCAACAAAGGATCAAGATCAGGAGATTCCCCCTGCACAGGATCTTCCATCTGAAGTTGGATCAGCAGGAACTTCCTTGGAGGGTATGCCTCTAGTCTCTTCTCCCTCCGTTTTCACATCCTTTTTCACATCTAATTTTTCTTTATCTAAGCTTGGTCCCTCTAGGCCTCAAATGGAATATATACAAATGAATGAATTCATTGAGTCTCTTGACAGTATCATTACTTCTATCCCATCATCCACTATGGTCCCCCTCCTTGAAGTTGAGACTGATCTCGCTCCTTCCTAGTCTGGTATTCATGAAAAACCCACCTACAACCTTAGATCCTCAGTAAAAAAACCTTTGAAAGGAGAATCTATAGGAGGCCTGGAGTCCAGTCACATCCCGATTAGGTCGATAAAGATGAGAGGCAGGAAATCCAATCTCTCCAAGGCTCAAGTCAAGGCTAAATTATGCATTATTGATGGGAAGCAGAGGTCCCTCTCAGGGGTGCTTAGAGAAGCATGACCACCCCCTTAGATTTATCGATGATTATTCTTTCTTACAACTGTAGGGGTTTAGCTTGTCAACCTAAAAGACTAGTGTTAGCAGATTTGATGGAGTCTCACAACTCTGATGTCCTTATGCTTCAAGAAACTCTAGGCTTGGGGGAGGAGCTAAAATGTCTTTTTTCAAGGATATTTCCGGGATGGGTTTTCTAGGCTTTGGATGCTCAAGGTAGATCGAGGGGATTGGCAATGGGTTTTAACTCTAGGAGAATGAAGGAGCTAAATTCATGGGGTTTTGAAAATTGTCTGGCCATGGAAGTTTACTCTAACGAACTTTTCCACCCTATTCTCCTTCTTAATTTCTATGGCCCATGTACGGAGAAAGTGAAATTTTGGAACAACCTCTTTGCCATGTAATTATGAATGATCTAAACCTAATCCTGGGAGGTGACCTTAATTTCTCTTTGGGGATTTCAGAATCTTGGGGTACCTCTATGAAGGTAGACCTGCTTACTGATTATTTATCCAATAAGATAACCTCCTCTCATCTTGTGGATGAAAGTTTGATCAAGCCCATACCTACTTGGAGGAACATGAGAATGGGAGAGGGATGGGTGGCAAAGAAACTAGATCATTTCCTCCTTAGTGAATATTTGGTGGCAAGATCATCTGTATTGCGGTATTAGGTCGAAGAAGGTGGTCAATCTGATCACCTCCCCATCCTCTTAGAAATTAAAGGTACTAAAAAAAAACCTGGCGCCCAGTTCAAATTTAATTCCTCATGGCTTAATGATGAGTCTTATAAGTCTTTGTTCCATGCTACATGGTGGAAGGACAGACCAAGGGAACCTGGAAATATGAGTAGGTACTTCATGGAGAATCTGAAAAAAATGAAGAAAGATACCCAGGACTGGGAAAAAGATAAAAAATTAAAGGAGGAGGAGGAATTAAGGAAGTTCAATGAGGAATTAGATTTTCTTGAAAATCCGGAGGGGGCAGGATATTCCTCTATCAAATTAAGAGACGGAATAAGGAGTCTGGAGGTATTTCGAAAGAAAATTCTGTTGGAAAGAGAAGAAAGATGACGACTGAAAAGTAGGGCCATTTGACTTCTAGATGGAGATGAAAATACCAAGTTTTTTCAAAATTATGCTAAAGGAAGGAAAAACATCAATACAACTTGGGAACTGCAAACGGAGGATGGAGGTATGACATGATAATTTGAAGACCTTTCCTCTCTTGGAGTCAGTTACTTTAAATCCCTATTTAGAGTCCATGCGAAGGCAACCATTGCTGAATTAATAAGGGTGTCTTATTTATTCCCTAGTTACATTGATGAGGAAGGAAATAACATCATTATTTAGTCTGTCACAAAGGAGGAAGTGGAAGGAATCCTAAAATCAATGCGGAAGGACAAAATCCCAGGACTTGATGGATGGATGGTTTAATTCTTTCAACATTAATTTGAATTCTTGGGGGAGGATCTTCTAGAGGTGGTGGAAGAGTCGCATAGCACGGGTTCCATTTATCAGCCCTTCAATGCCACCTTGTTAGCCCTTATCCAAAAAAAAGAGCATTCGACGTCCTTTGATGACTTCAGACCCATATCCCTTTGTACCTATATCTATAAAATCATTGCAAAAGTGATTGACTCTCGCCTAAAACCTTTCCTCTCTTGAAGTATATTCTTGGACGAAAGGAAAATCAATGAGGCTGTTGGGGTCGCCGAAGAAACCCTCCATAGTCTAAAAAGAGGTAAGAAAAAAGGAGCCATTGTCAAAATTGACTTATCCAAGGCTTACGATAGAATTAGTTGGATGTACCTGAGACTCCTAATGACACACCTTGGCTTCAGGATTGACTTCATAAATTGGGTGATGGGGTGCATTTCTTCATCCAGCGTAGCCATCTAAATTAATGGGGCAACTAGAAACTTCTTCAGCATGCAAAGGGGTCTCCGTCAAGGATTTCCCCTCTCCCCCTTATTTTTGTACTGGAAATAGAGGGTCTGAGTCTGATGATTCATGAAGAAAAGAGACGAGGGGAGTTAAAATGTATAAAGGTGGTGGTGAATTTATTTTTCACACATCTATTGTTTGTAGATGATATCCTATTGTTCAGTAATGGCAGTTTGGAATATTTTCATCATCTCAAGGAGGTGCTGGATCTTTTCCTCTTATCCACTGGCCTATGCATCAACTATAAAAAATCCACCTTGACAATAGCTGGTCTTACCAAAGAAGAAGTGAGCAGAATCAAAAAAGTTCTTCAATTTGAAGTAGAAACTCTTCAGGACACATTCAGGTATTTGGATTTTTATCTAAAGCCATACTCATATCTCATTTAGGATTGGAAGTGGCTAATTGAAATGATAGAGGCAAGGATGAAGCACTTGAGTTTCAAATGGCTATGTCAAATAGGAAGAATCGTGCTAATAAAATCTGTAGCTATGGCCATACTGGTATATTGGGTTGGGATTTCTTGGGTCCCAAAAAGCATCCTCGCCTCTATCAACAAAGTATGCAGTAGATTATTATAGGGGGGCTCAAAGGTGGAACATGTGATGCCTTGGGTGGTTTGGGAGAAAATAGTGAGGCTGAAAGCATGGGGAGGATGGGGAATAAAGGAACTCCCCTCTTTCTCAAAGTCATTGGCAGAAAATTTATCTTGGAGACTTATCCCTCTTGATAATATTTGGACGTCTGTTAAAAAAAGAAAATACATAGACCTAATGCCAATTCTAGATTGGGTGTGAATGCTATTAAAAAAACAAATAATTCATCAATTGTCTCAAGAGAAACTATAGCTTCAGTTAATCTAATTTAACAGGGGTTAGCTTGGCATGTGGGGGATGGAACTTAGGTAAGACTGGGATGGATGCTCAGAGAGATATGCCTTATCAAGAGACCTAATAAAGCAGCTAGATCAAAGGGGCATCAACACTTTGAGTCATATAGAAAATCATGATCGATCAACAATGTGGAGACAAGCATGGATTTCAGGGGATGAACTTTAGCTTGAAGACAGATGGTTGGAGGAATGGTAGGGCTTCATACTGAATCTTCAAAATTCAAACGTAAGGATTCAGGAAAATATGGATGAGCTCAGATGGGTCCACTCCCCATCTAGGATGTGCTCTCCAAAATATGGATATAAATGGCTCATGTCTCATAAATGTTGGGGCGAGATAGAGTGGTGGTTCAAATATTTGTGGGAGTTAAAGGGGCCGGCAAAAATGAGACTGTTCTTCTGGTGACTTCTTAAGAACAAATTCCCTTACTGGGAATTTATACAGCGCAGCAGAAATATTGGACCTAGATGGTGCTCACTCTGCAAGGCTAGCCTTGGAATAGTTCAACACCTATTCCTCACATGCCCCTTTAATATTAGTCTTTGGAATGTGTCTCTGAGGCTTCTCAAAATCCCACATAGATGGGAAGGCAGGGATGTGCAGGAAGCTTGGTATAGATGGTGGAAAGATGCTCCAAATGACAGAATCAGAAATATCCCTCTGTTGATTGCATGGGGAACCGAGATAGCAAGGAATCATGTCCTAAAATATTCTCTCCTTCCGATCAGTATCCTTGTAGCGGAAGGGGCCTCCATTTATGATTATATTCCAATTCCAACCCACCCACAACAAGTATGAGTCATCCAACAAGAAAACACAAGGGGGGACATCCCGTGGGATTATTTTGATGGCGCCTCGGACCCTCAAAACAGATGTCGAGTGGACCTTTATATTCATGCCCCTTTCAGAAAAATTCCTAAAGCATCAGTCGGTCTGGGTCAAGGGACAAATAATTTTGTCGATTTAAAAGCTTTACGTCTACTGTTATGATGGCTTTCATTCATGGGAATGAGAGAAGTTCAAATATTCAAGGATTCCATGAACATCATCAAGTGGTTTAATGGGACTCAAAGATTTCTTAATTATATTTTTCTTCCTTTACTAAATGAGGTATCCCATCTTAAAATATTTTTTAATGAGATAATTGTTTTTCAAATTTACAGGGAATGAAATCATGAAGAAGACCTTCTATCTAAGGAGGGATTTTGACATGATTTTGGGAACTTGGTAGTTGTTGAGGTCAATGGAGGGTTGGTTCGAAATATTGAACAACCTCCCTTTGCCTGATGGTTTCCTGCTTCTCTTGTTTTATTTTTCTTGGTTTTTCAAAAACAGACATAATGATGTATATTTGGTACTAAACATATACTTGAAATACCTATCTCTGTTTCAAACTGTTTTCCTCAATGAGGAGGTTCGACAGACAGGAGCAATCAGTCATCTTTCAGTTTTTGTACTAAAATATATTGGAATTGGAATGGTGTCTACCACCCAGTTTTTGGTTTTTTGTAAATCACCAAGAAGACGGAGTCTTTTTACATCTTTGTTTCTGGCGTAATTTTCCTATTAAGGAATGCCCAAAGGATGAAAAAACATGTCTTATCTCTTGCTTGTGTGAAATGGTTAAGAGGATCGAGGTACCTCTATTCTCATCAGTAGTAAATCCATGACCCCTCCTAATAAAAAGGGGAAAGTGCAATTTTTTGGAATGCATTATGCATATACTATGTAGCTTTCTATGACTTAATAGACGGTTCAATTTTTTCTTTGGGAAAAAAAATTAAATTGAAAACTTAATATTGAAAGTTAACCACATTCCAATGTAAAATAAAAGTTATTAGTGTGCCTTTTAGCATTATTTTTTTGTACTTATGTTATATGTCCATAAATGAGAAGTTTTTACTAGAAGCAGGTGTGATGCAAATGGATTATCTATAAATAAAACAAGATATTTGTTAAAATTATACAAGTAAAGACTACCTAGGATCTTGTGAAACGAAACACTTCCCAAGCATTTAATTTTTGGTTATGCCTTAAAATTAAGGATCTACAAAGTTGGTAAAATGTTCTTATAGGATATATGCATGTAATATTAATCTTGAACTAAAAAAATTAACTCAAAAGGGCTACAAGAACACAACACATTGAACAAAATATCATACTAAAGTTTAAACAGATTAACAAATTGGTGGTGAAAAAATATTACATGAAATGGAGTCTACAATTACCATGTCTATGTATCGTACTCTTCCAAGAAAGAGGTTGTATTTAAAAAAAATGAACAGGTTAAATGAATAGAAAAAAAATTCCCAGCATAGCTAGAACATATAGATGAGGAATGGTGTAGCCCAGATTCATATGCTTGTTTCTTTTTGTTGTGATTTTTTACAGAAAGGCTGAAATGATCCCAATGTTTTTTAATGGCATACCTTCAGTCCAGTGAACCGAAAACCCTATGGGTAATACATGCTCTATTTTAATTATAGGCAAAGGCAGACTAATCAGATTTTTCCATTCAACATCTAGCTACCTCTTCTAAGACACTTTGTTTGATTCTTTGGTAAGGGTGACTTGAAGAGTGCTTGTAGGCACCACACACGCAAATGGATATACCAAGATGATCTAAACTTTGTTATACCTACCAAATGGAAAAATAAGGTGATAACATTAGGATTTGAGCCCTAAGCTCAAATAAAAATCATATACACACATTAACATAACCAACATTTGAGTAAATAACATGGTGAATGCATATAAAATCCTTGAATACATCGTAGAAGGGAATATGCCCAATACTCAAAACCGCTTATTTTGCATCCTTCTTTTGTGTCATGCAACGTTATTCATTAGATCAATCCATGGTTCTTAAATTTCTTCATGTTAATTGATAAAATAGACTTGCACACTTGATCTTGTAATGCAAAACCTTGTAGTGGACTGCTCTCAAAACCCCCTTCACCCCATAAAGAAAGGAAATACAAAAAAATAATCTTAGACAAATCATAATTCGACCATTAACACATTTCTATATCGCATACCTAAAGAAAATGATATCCAATATCCATAACTGATTTTAACACCATTTTAATGCACTTAAACTAGGCCTCTCTTAATCACAACACCCATTTGACATGAAAAACATTTAAAACCTAATTCTATTTATGTACCTAAAATTTTTTCTAGAAGAAAAAAATGCATCTTTCATACCCCATAGCAGAAGAACCAGAACTAGAACCAAAACCATGCAAGGAGGTTTCATTGCACTACCCAATAGACTGGGGGTGAGAATCAATGGTATTTCCTCTGTGCCTCACCAAGGAAATATGAAATCTATTTGGAAAAAGGAAAAACGAGAAATCATATGGATCGATATGAGGCACCTTATATTTGTAACCTTGAATCCTCTGATCCTCTATCCAACTACCCCCATATATGTACCTAAAATCTATTCTCGAAGAAGTGGATGCATATTTCATACCCCATAGCAGAAAAACCATAACCAAAACCCCCCAAGGAGGTTTCATTGCACTACCCAATGGACCGAGGGTGAGAATCAATGGTATTGCCTCTCCGCCTCACCAAGAAATTGTGAAGTCTATTTCGAAAAAGGAAAGATGAGAGACCCTCTAGATCAATCCAAAGCACCTTATATTTGTAATCTTGAATCATATGGCCCTCTATCCGCCCACCCCCATATATCATCCACCCCCCCTTTTGTTAGTAATAAGTGTAAAAGGGCCAAAATAGGGTGGCCCATGGTCACATGGCCATGGTGGTGGCTCTCAGATCTTGCATTTTGTGATATGTACGTCTGAACATTGCTTTCCCTCTTGAAATCAACGTCGATATATGATGAATTTGCAACCTGCATGAGCTCCCAAATAGAGAACAGTTTGATATGCACTTTAATTGACCTGTTGGGTTCAAATCGCACTAGGTGAAGTTCAAAATGGATGTGAGTGATTTGTATGTTTTTTCCACGAGTGGATTTATAAGGCTTAGAGAAAATTTCTTATCCATTTACTTCACTCAAACCAATAAAATATCCACAACAAGAATATTAATTTAGTGCTCTCCACCAATATATATTATCGGTAAAAATATCATCTACACAGTGTGATCACTACAGTGTTTATGAGTCAAATATGGGTATAGTAAGGTTTAATATAAACTTAAATATGGAATTTAATTAAAAATAACAAAGAGGATACTAATTTATACCTCTCCACCAGTATAGATTATCGGTGGAAATGTCATCTAGACAGTGTAATCGCTATAGTGTTTAGAACTCAAATATTGGTATACTAAGTTTTAATATAAACTGGGCACCAATGTGCATAGTGGGTGCCATAGGAGACCCGAAAAAGGTCCCATTCATACAGCTGGGAATATTTTGCAATGATGGTGGGTTACTCACTAAAGCAGTAGGATGCCTCACAACCATCGCAGTATTGCTATTTTTATTGGATAGATAGTTTGGAGGGATACTTGCCTCTCTCACAATGATTCTGGGGCCATGTTTGAGATTATATAAATTAAAAAATTCCCCAATTTATTTGAAAGAAAATATAATAAGGCATATCTGTTCCAATTAAAACACAAAATTTTGAGGTTATGTGCACTTCAAAAAATTCTCCGGTAGTTTGAATTTCAATAAAATGCAATAAGGTGCAATAGTTTCAAATTAAAATGAAAAATTGTGTAGTGAAGTTTTGGATATGTAAGATGGGAAAATTTTTGACCTACTATACGATCAAGTAAATAAATCCAAAATGTGAAGGGATAGGCATAAAAATAAGTATAAAGAATAAGATAAGGACCAAATGATTACTGGATTGAATAAAAAACATAGAAACAATTGACCATTTACTTGGGTAGTAATTAGATATCCAGAGTAAAAAACACCATCGAGAGTACCACAGACTTCAACCCCTTCCTACATGTAAATTTATCAAAGCAGCAATACTTTTATGAAAATTCTTGTGATATACATAAGGAAAACCTGCAGAGCATTTTCTTGACTGAGAATTGAATACATAATATTTTAATTACCAGATTATGGACTGCAACCATTCCTGCAACAAAACTTCTTGGCAACATTTTATCAGGTAGATGTTGAGTTTTTGGTCTTCAATTCTGAACAATTTTTGAAGTGAGATCTTGGAAATATTTTTTTGGGGCATGTTGAAATGGATAAGGGTCCACGGGAGCCATAGTTTGTGAGACATTATGTGTAGGAAATAACATTGTCTAGCTTAGAAGTCCTACATGCAAACGAAAGAACTTCTTTGCCTTTTGATTTCGTTTCACTTCAGGAGTGGTTGGTGTTTCATATTTTTTATGAGGAATTTGATGGTTAATGTTAAATTGTTGTCTTTGCTGATGATTCTAGTTTTGTTGAACAAAAAAGCCAAAGGGATATGGAGGAGACCTAACAGTGTAGTAGGGAATATTACATAGGGATGGTTTATTCTGAATTGTTTTCTCTTGATATGATTGAGAAGTAGAAGATTTATGGAAAAGTGAACGTGAATGTTCTTCTTGTTCTACTTCAAGCTCTAGTATTTTCAAATGGACCATATTTTTCTACTTCAGTTGAGGATTTTCTAAAACATTATTCCAAGAGTAATAGCTTAGGTATACACACATTGTAGGTAATATCGATAAATGAATAAATAAATCTTCAAGAACAGTATTCAATGATTCATATGTAATCATTATGAAGTATATTTTAATTCTCTATTGCTACCATTTAAAAAGGTATTTTCTTTTCCATGGAAAACCTCAAAGAGTATTTTATTTTCCAAGGAAAACCTCAGAGAGAAACCTAAGGGATGGGTCCCCACATTCACAAATGGCATTCCTATTAAACCCCTTGATGTAGAAAAGTGCTCGTCGCCAAGGAAATTCAAACCAGGAACTTGATTGCACAAAACCAGCCAGATTCCAAGCAGCATTGGTAACAGTTGATTGAGCTAACCCCTTGGGCTGGTTTAAAAAGGTATTTGTGCAAGGAAAATATTTCATTTATTTATTTTAAAAACACATTGTTATTATATTCAAAAAAATTAGTAACAAGATTGCAAATTACTATTCTTTATCCCTCAAGATGACCTGATTAACCCTATCATATCTGATTTGAAACAAGTTAGTTAGTATCCAATCGCCTTAATATGAAAATTCCATCTTGTTGAAGAGACCTACCACAAAGCCCTTAAAGAATTTTACTTAGATTTAGAAGACAAGGGTTTTGTTTGTTGTGTATATTCCCATAATACTAACTTTTTTCTGCTACTCTATCAATCCAGACATTTAATTTTGAAAGAGAGTAAAAGCTAGAGTAGCGATAACAATCATGTATAAACTATATTATACTTAGCCAACACATCATCCAAGAAAATGAATTGTCCCAGATATATATTGTATAAATAGCATTGATCATTCCAACCTAGATATTGTAAGGAAGAAGGCTTCGACATCGCTTCAACATCGACAAGTATTTGCATATTCAAATCCTCTTTCCATGACTATGCTCCAGCCAGTACTGCTGACTTCTGAATAAAACAAACACGTAAAAAGGGCATTCTAGGATTACATAAGAAAAAAAATAATGAAATGTACATGAAATTAATTTTAAGAGTTATGACTTACATCACTAGATTTTGTGTTCCTTCTAGAGCTCTCATCTTTAGTTTCTAGCATTGAAACCACATAATCACCACCTTGGCGTAAAGAAGTATTAGGTCTTCTCCTTTCTTGATTATTGCACTATTTTCCAAATATTTTGCACATGGAAACACATTTTAAATGCCATTGGGATGTTTTTCTCCCAAATGAAAAATAATTAATTCATCTAAATGGCATTGATCCTCTCCACAACTATACAAAAAAAGAGCAAAACCTTTAAAATAACCATTTCCAGAAATAGAGATAAGCCCAGGCTAGAGATTCGAACATTATAATAGAAATATTTATGGACATACCCTCATAAATGGTTATGCCTGAGTCGGCTAGAACAAGATTGTGAGAAAAATGATCTTGGGTTTGCTGCCCACCAACATCAAATTTAGTCAACGTCGAAAACCAGGCTCCTGCAATACTGATACATGGAGAAACCATCAGGTCAATTATTTTGGCCTACAACTTGACCAGGTCCTCCAAGTCTTAATGTGACTCCACCATGAATATATGGATGCCTTTCGTTTGTTATTTGTTGTCCAATTTTCGGAGAATTCCCATGTAAACGTGTTGCTGGATATTCAGCCCCTATTGGTACAACTCCAAAAATTACACCTGGAAAAGGAGTCATGGCTACAAAATGCACATTTTCTCTGTGAGTAATTGCAAGATGATAATCTATAGGAGAGGAAGTCTACGGAACACTTGAAGGTAATGTTTGAAAAACCTGGTTTCCAGGACGAGTGATGATGAGGGTGTTGGTTATCATCACTATTCATCCTTACACTCCCTAAATTATTACAGATAGAGGCACCATAATTTTCTCTTGCGCTGGAATGAATATCATGCGTTAGTCTTTGTAAATCTAGAAATGCACCTCCAACAACCTTTATAACTATATTTGGAGTCATCATTGCACCAATGTGGTTTTCCTCCTTGATCTCTATTGCAGAAACAACAACGATAATTTTGGCAATGGAAGTTGGTTGAATTAATGTACCAATGGTGATAGTGGGTACCATAGTAGACCCAACAAAGGTCTTATTCATACCGCTGGGATTATTTTCCAATGATGTGGGTTACTTACTAAAGCAAGAGGATGCCCCACAACCATCCCAACATTTTTATTGTCGTTGGATAGGGTTTGGAGAGATACTTGCCTCACTCGTAATGATTCCAGGGTTGTGTTTGATAATACATAAATTATAAAATTCCACAATTTAGTTGAAAGAAAATAAAATATGGCATATACATTCCAATTAAAACACAAAAATTTCAAGTTTTGTACACTTCATAAAATTTTCCCATAGTTTAACTTTTAAGAAAATATAATAATTTGCAATTGTTTCAAATTGAAATGTAAAAATATGAAGTAGTGAAGTTTTTCATATGTAAGATGTGAAAAAATTTAACCTACTAAACTGTAACACACCCCCTAAATCCTTTTTCTTTCCTTCTCTAATTTTTGTCACCCTTACAACTCAAGTAAAACTATGATCTTAGATTGGCACCAAAAAGGAAATGCAAGTGATCCCTCTGTTTCACAGTGTAGCTAATTTCCTAACTTTGACATCATGTTAGATTTTGAAATTGTAATTATCAGAGAATGGAATAGGACATATACGTGTGAGAAAGAAAAACAGTGTCACATATAACCATTACAACTCATCACCAATGTTCATTACACACATGATATTTCATTACATGTGCAGTTTCTAATTGATAAGAAACTGTGAATTATTTATGTGAAAATGCCTATGATTTCTACATGGAATTGATACTCAACTATTATCTATAATAGCATTTCCTTTCTTACCTAAGTCATCTATTCTTTTGATGTGAACATTTAAAACTGTATGAAGGGGCATGACTTGCAAGAACCATCTAATAAGGCCTTCAAAATCAATGGTCGCTGAGTTACACGATCCACCTTCCAAGGGGGGGAATACCATTTCACATCCACACCAAATCCTTGGATGCAAAATTTCACTCCCAACATACCCTTGTTTTTTTTATTACGTTGGAATTTCCAACAACTGGCATTACACATGCATCATAAGGGAGATGTGGGAACCATTTCCTATAGCAGGTCTATTTTTAAGCCCTACCATGCAAATTTTATGCACATAAGCTATTACAGAGTTATGTTACCTATTCTCTAATGCCTAAAAAGCTTTAAGCAAAGTTTGGGTTTGTTTTTATGGGTTCCCAGGAATCTCTTACAAATGCTAAAAAGAAAATTTTACTTTCCCAACAACTGTTAAAGAGGCCAAGACCCAAAACACCTATTTTAAGGTACAATAGCCTTTTTATTTGAATTTATTTCAGCCATCAATCATTTTCTGGCTTTCTTACCAACATCCTGTATTTTCAAAATTGTTTTGATCCATTTTCAAGTGGGTACATGAGATATCGGAGCTAGGATGTTTAATGCAAAGCTGCTTGTCTTGGGAAATTTAATGATTTTTAACCCTTCTTATTGTGTTTTCACAACACTATAGAGGGTTTCAATCAAATATCCATCAGTCAGTAGGTGCAGACTTGCAACAAGATTTCCCATCGCCAACATCTTGGTGCATTTACAACGCAATATGAAAGAGATGTCATGACTTGTCTGGAAGGCAAAGCCTGCTCCAAGGAAGGTTGTAATGGCACACAATATAAATGTTTGGCTCTTTAGTATTTGACTCATGAAACTGTAACCCCTATAAGATAAATTCATGCCAAAAGTCAACTCAAGAAATTCTGTGATTTAGTCCATACCAAAAATCATCTCAAGCGATTCAAGGATGAGTAAAGTGATTTCCATTCATTGGAGAGAGTGATAGTCAATTCAATGTCTTTGATGACACTAAGGTTACAAGACTTGAGATTAACCTATCCAACACTAATATCTACTATAGATACAATTTCCAAGAGCTTCAAGGGATTATGAGCAGGACTATAGAGAAGTTTCATCTAATACATCAAAGAGTAATATCAGCAACGCAAATATTAAATACATGTTGTCTTTTTCATTCAAGGATCACATTCACCACACATCAATAGAACCTGTGTGCGTGTATGAATTCCAAGTAACTGTACAACAACCACTGTAGAGTTTTAACTTTCCTTTAATGTCGTAAATACAAATATATGTATAAGAAAACCTAACAGACACACAAGAATTGTCCATAAAACTTGGTACAAAGGTATAGTGAAAATCTAACAGCCATGTGCCATACTTAGTGAAAATGACAGATAAAATTTAGTTAATATGTCACTGAACCTCAGTTATCAAGCTTAGAGTAAGGAATGTAGAAGTATTGTAGGGTCATTAGTCATTGTCTTAGGAAATTTAACGATGGTGGCACATATGTGATACATTTGCACATGGAAGTTATTCATGTATGAAAAATCATGATAAAAAAATATGTATGTATTAGGCTATATAAGTTTATATTTGTATTATGTGATGGAATGGCACATTATTGCACTACGAATAGGTAAGCACAGTAACAAATTTCTTGCCACTATTATCACATGATTAAGTGAAAAATCTAATTTTTGTCAATATGTGTATATGCAGCAACAAGACATATATTCAATTTTACTGGTTGGGTGGCCCTAAGAACCATTCCAGACAGGTAATATTTTATGATAATAAGGATCACAACATTTCCTTAATATCCAAGCATTAAGGATTACAAAGGTTTTTTTCCCACACAAAATTCTCAAATGAAAAATCTCTTTCCTGTCAATATGTGCATATGCAGCAACAAGACATCTATTCAATTTTACTGGCTAGGTAGCTCTATGAACCATGCAAAAATATTCTGGGATTCCAAAGGAGATGTTCCTCCACCCAACAACCATGAGGGATTCCAGAGGTTTTGGTTCCACACCTCCACCCTTTTATTTAATTAGGAACCCTAAATAACCCAATAGTAGCCATACTTAATGAAAGGAAAAGGGATCTAATGTTATATTACTTTGTTATGGAACATGAAAACTATTCCAATTGTTTCTTATCAGATATAAATTTCACACTGTTATGAAACACAAAATGATGTCAGTCATTCTCTATCAAATAATGGGTTGAAGATTTCTTCCCTAGTGGGAATAATTCCATCCAAGAAGTGGCACGCTATCATGTAAAGAAAAAACCACTCATTGGCATTGTTGAAGGATCATTCCTCACACTGAGAGATTAAGGGTTCTATCCTCCTTATGTAGACCGAAAAATTTTAGTGCCATAAATAGGACACACAGTAGTAATAATAATACAAGTGATTGAGATTGCAGGCATGGTTTCATTTATCGGTCCATACACTTTCATTCATACTTACCCTAGGTTTTTATTCATTTTGAATGAGCTGATACATATTGAACGATAAATATCTAACTCACCTTTGGTGCCACGAAATTCCAAGTCTTGCAATTCTATCCCACTATTGTTTGAGCCTGAGCTCTGCGATCATCACACTTGATTATTTCCCTTGATTTCTTCTCGCTCTTCAGTGTTCCTCCCTATATCCTTTTCTCTCCCCTTCATTCCCACCACATTCTCTCTCTTTTTTCCCCTCTTTTTCTACACCCCCCATGGATTCTTCTTCTCACGTCATCCTTCTGGTTATTTAGGCCTTGACCTTATGGCCCAACCTCAGAGGGCCCCATGTCCTACCTAACTCGTCACTGGAAAACCATTTCCTTTGGCCACCCCCTTTCATGCCATTTTCCTTCCTCCTAGGTTGGCAAGGTGTGTGGGAGGGAAAAAAAAATATTATTCATTGTTTCTAACTATTTTCCAGCCATTGATGGTTGTGTTCATTACTCTCCCTCCAAATCATGTTAACACACTAGGTTTACTAGGTCTCGATTTTTAATTCCACTCTGTATCAATGAAATAAGTTATACCTTATAATTTTTCACTATAGATACCAAGAATTATCAATTATGTATATTTCAACTTTGAATATTTAATATAGTTCAACTTTAGGTTATTGTTGTTGAGGTCCCACCCAATGTATGTAAAGGTCTGTGACCCTTAAGGAAAGACCTCTATGTTAGTGGTTATGGTCTTATTTAGATTTCATTTATTAATTTATTTATATACATAGTGTATCTATTATCTCTAATATATTTACCATAACTATGCGAATGGATGGGCTTGGAGTATGCCCTAAAATTTCTTCTACTTGGCTAAGAGCTCGTCGTCCTCGGACGTAAGGAAACAAGTTAACGTCCCAAGAACCAAAGGCATCTGGAAAGAGTGAAATCCTGCCCCCTTACATACCACTAGTGGGTCATTCCAGGTGGTGTGGTTTTCCTTGAATAACGGTGATGAGTTAGAATGCATTTGCGGATAACAGCCAGAGATGGTTATCTTCACTGCTGGTTTGACAACTGAGTTAAGATAGGTTTTCCCAGAGTGTAAAAGATAAAAAATATGCGAATGTAATTTCAATATGTATTTTCAAATGTAACCAAATATATACAATATCATACTCATTTGAGATTACTATGGTAATATTTACATTATATGCCTAAATGTGCCATCACTGAGACCCTTAACACAATCTGTACTTGTTTACCACATGAATAGGGTCATCACATAAACGATCAAGTAAAAAAACCCAAAATGTCAATGGATAGGAATAAAAATAAGTATAAAGGAGAATATGAGGACAAAATTATTACTGGACTGAATAAAGCATCTTGAAACAATTGGTCATTAACCGACAATAATGAGATATCGAGAGTCAAAAACTCCATCAAACTTCAACCCCTTCCTACGTGAAAAATGATTAAAGAAAAAATAGTTGTATCACAATTATTGTCATATATATAAAGAAAACCTTCAAACGATTCTCTTTCATGGGAATTGAATAAAGCATATTTTACTTACCAGATTATCGATTGTCACGATTCCTACAATTGCAATTCTTGGTGGCATATTATTAGATAGATGTTGAGTTTTTTTTGTCTTACTTCAGAATTTTTTTTGAACTAGGATCTTGGGAAATATTATTTTGGGGCATGTTCGATTAGAGAAGGGTCCAAGGGAGCCAAAGTTTGTGAGACATTATGTGCAAGCAATGACATTTTCTAACTTATAAGACCTACTTGCAAATAGAATAACTTCTTTTCCTTCTGATTTTGTTGCACTTCAAGAGGGGTTGGTATTTGATTTTATTAATGAGGCATTTGATGTTTAATTTTTCATTTTTGTCTTCACTGATGATTCTAATTTTTTTGAATAAAATTCGAAGGGGTTGTGGAAACCTCACAGTCAAATTGGGAAGATTACATGGAGATGTTTTTCATGAACTATTTTCTGTTGATCGGATTGAGAAGGAGAATATTGTTGCGAAAGTGAACATGAATATCCTTCTTGTTCTACTTCAATATCTAGTCATTTCAAATGGACCATGTTTTTCTATTTCAGTTGAGGATTGCCTGAAACATTAGTCCAAGAACAACAACTTAGGTATAATCACATTGTAGATAATATCAATAAATAAATAAATCTCCAATTATACTATTCCTTGATTCAGATGTAATAATTACGAAGTATATTGTATTTCTCTATTGTTTCCATTTAAAAATGTATTTTAGTTTCCAAGTAAAACTAACATTCATTTATAGTTTGGCACTCTACTATGTGGAATATGAAAGATTTTTCATGTATTATAGTTTGGAATTCTACTATGTGGAATATGACACAACATATTGAACAGATGGACAATAGAGGATAGTCAATCCTAATGTTAGCATGTAGGATGATTTATCTTAATAACCCCTAGCAACATGTGGGCATGTGCATATAGTTGGCTATTTAAACAACTTGTCATTTAAGCAAACCACCATACACGTGGGATATTATGGAAATTTTGATATTTGTAATATATGGATTCTTCTTTCATTCCATGCCAAGATTTAGCATTCAAATGCAAGGTATGATGTGATAATCAAAACAATTGTAAGTTGATGGACCAAAAGAAGGTACTTTTAAAACTTGTTTATAGGTTTGATGACCCTTAAAATCTAGATTACCAATTTGAGTCACTTTATTTCCATTTCATACATAAAATTTCTGCTTGAAATGATTGCTGATATTCTTGATCTCTACATTTCTAGAAGATTACATTTTAGATAGCTCTGCATAAATTATTTGTGCCAATTTTAAATAGTTTCAAAACTCATTTCAATCAATAATATCTATAAATATTATTTCAATTCGCTTTGTAATCATGCCAATCCATCATTGAATTAAAGTGATATCTCCAAAACAATGGTGTTAGAATATTGAAAATATGCATAAACATATAATATTATAAGCAAGCCATAAATTTAATAATTTAACACCATATCCATCATAAAAATATTTAATCAACAAAAAAAATGAGACAAAAAATGAGAGGATATTGCCAAGAGTAATGGTTTGAGTTACCATCACAAACCTAAGAAAAATTCTAGGATTGGAGAAAATTTTTTCCAGCCATGAAATTGTTGAGCATGACAATAAGCATTTTATTGATGGAATTCAAGACAGAGTTAGCATACAAAAGCGAGTGAAAGCTAGCTAACATTCACAAGGAAGTTGGTAGTCAAAACTATGCATTGAATCTCATGGTCACATTAGGGGAATTTTTAGGTCTAAAATAGGCCTCCTAAGGAAATTATAAGATAATATTGGAAATAATAAAATAATATTTGATCACATCATAAAATTTTAGAGGTCAAAAAGAAAACACTACTTTTTCAACTCGTATTTTCAACTTATCTCCCAAATGTTTACTCAAATTTCGAGCGGGAGTACTCGTTGGATGAAAAAATTAATTCCTCATCCAAGGAGGGTCCATCGAAAGTATGAAATATAGGTACTCATTGGATGAGGAATTACATTTTACATCCAATTAGTACTCCTACTCGAAATTTGAGTTAAAAATTTGGTAGATAAGTTGAAAATACAAGCTGAAAAAGTAGTTTTATTATTTTATTATTTTTTAAAATTTTTACCATTTTACTCAAAAAATGGTGAAACATCCCCCATGGTTGACATTATCATCTTGAATCCTATTGTTTCTTATAAAATTTATTTTTTTTGTACATTTTTCTTAGGAGGCCCATTTTAGACCTCAAAATTCCCCTAATGAGTGGAGATTGATCCGAAATTGCCTCTGCTACAATGTTATTGCCGAAACCGTAACATATTTATCAAAACTGAAGGATGCTATTTTATATGATAGTGTTGGGAAGAAATGCCTCTGTGCGTTTCTCCAAATATTTCCCCATATTCTCACAAAATTCTCTGCAAAACCATGGCTCAAAATAGGAAATTTACAAACTACAAAAAATGAGCTTTAAATATGCATTCATAATCCCTGGTATGTTATACCTGTACGAAAAATGGAAGATATTTTTATAATTTGGCCCATATTAAATCACAACCTCTCTTATTTTTCCATAATTGTCCTTTATGTAATTGAACCTTCGTGCATGGATATGAAATTTAACCAGATGTAGAGCATCATATTCTCCCTTTCAATCTCTGAATATTGTGAGGTAAGTTGACCAATCAATAGGAGGCATGGGATTCAGAAAACCAGGAATACAAGATATGTCCATAGCTTCATATCTGGAATTTGTTCTTGAACCCATATTGAACACAGTCAACCAATATTAATGACCTTTGACCGGTGGAGTCACTATGAAAGTTAAATATTCTAGATCCTTTGAACTCGGAGTCACCATGTGAATGATTCAACATTCGGATTTCCAACTGTTGTTCACCATCAAAAATTAGATTTGATCTTTGTCATTCATACATGGGGAAAATGTGACCGTTTGGTCCCCGAAAACGACACCAATATTTTAGCACTCCCTGATATCTACTAGGCTGGAAATAGAGTCAATAAGGTAACCAATAACCACTTATGGTCAGGGTACTGGTGTTTTCCGACTCAAGGGGGATCCCTCACTTAAAGAAACTAGAGATTTGAAAATTATAACCCCACAGAGAGCAGGTAAGTTGTAACTATTTCACAAATCATTTTGTTGGAGTTAGTCAAAGATTTATTTAAACAAAATGTTTACAGTTTAAAAACCCTGAAAAAATCATGGATTATTCTTAAGAAACCACGTATTCTCACAAAGGCTCAATCGATATAACATCTTAGACATTCAAAAATTGTAGCATAGGGGAGCATGATAGAATAAATACTCATTTAAAATGAAACAACATGAGAAATTCAGATACTGCACTCATAGGAAGTAAGAATTTTAGAAGAAATTAAGCACATATATAAACACCATCATTGCAACTGAACCAAGTTGTAACACCTAATTTGGAGAAATGTTAAATTGAATTCCAAATAGCCTCAACTTGTAGTTATGGCAGGAAAATAGACATACTTTTAGCGGAAGAGAGACAATGTCAAAGTTTACAGGAGAAGAACAAACATTTTGTAGGAGACAAAAAAATATGAGATCCCATACTGTGAGTATCTTCGCCAGAATATTAGTGGATCAACTGATACACAAGATCCATGCATAAAAATTTAGGCCACAATACAATCACATAGTAACACTCTTGAAAAGTCTTTTTCCAAAACAACCAACCAACCCCTTCTTCATTTACCTCTCTTCATTATATATGAAAAATATCATAGTGTAGTAGGCAGTTGCATACGAAGCATGTTAGATGCATGGAGAGGATCAACACCAACTTGAAAATTAGAAACATCATAACTGAAAAATATAAATATTATAGTTATTTACACCTTTTTCTAAATTAACAAAGGAAATCCTAAAATAATTAAATTCTCCCTTAATAAATAACATATTTGAAACCATGTTTATCTTCGAATATCATCCATCATGAGTAAAGAAAATAGAAACAACATAAAATCATAGAAAATCTTCCAGTGAACTAATAGATCTGCGCAGCGACTCAGTAGCGAAAATTCATATTTCCTTTATGGCTAACACATGTTTGATGAAATTTGGGTTGAGATGGAATCCAGGTGTAAAGCAATCTGACCTCTCAAATATATGATAGCCGGTAGCTCCAAAACATCGGTGAGACTCAGTATGCAAGGGTTGCGCAACACTTGCGCAGTGCCTATGCGGCACCAGCGTAGCACACTTTGTTTTGGGTATATCTCCAAAATCATAACATATTTTTCAAAATGGGAGGAGGTTATTTTATATGATAGTGTTGGGAAGAAATACCTCTCTCCATTTCTCGAAATCCTTCCCCGTATTCTTAGAAAATTCTCTGCAAATCCATGGCTCAAAACAAGAAATTTACAAACTACGAAAAATGAGCTTTAAAGATACATTCATAACACCTGATCTGTTACACCTGTATAAAAAATGGAAGAGGTTTTTGAACTTTGGCCCATATTAAAGAACAATGTCTCTCATGTTTCCATAATTGGCCTTGATTAAATTGAACCTTCAACTTGTGTGCATGGATATGAAATTTAACCATATGTAGAGCATCATCTTCTCCCTTTCCATATCTAAATATTTGGAGGTAAGTTGACAAATAAACAAGATGCATGGGATTTGTTACACCACTTTTTTGGTCATCTAACCTATTATTATTAGATGAACCCAAGTACACCATGTAAGACCAACTTTACCCTAAGTAAAATTGCTTTCACCATATAAAATAACTTATTTGGTCATATTTAACCCAAAACAAGGAAATTAATTAAATAAATCCTTATTTATTTACTTATTTCCTAAGAACAAGTAATTTAAATCATTATTTAAATAATATTCTTAGTTAAATTTTACTAAATCATTCATTATTTATAAATAAAGGAATTGACCCAAGTCAAGAATCCTTTTCCCTCCAACAAATATAATAAAATATTCCTAAAAGGTGCTTCTAGAATTCAATTAATAATATTTTATTCATGCACCGAGTTCTAGACCGCCCCAATATTTTGTTATAAATAGGGGGGTTTTCCCCATTCATTAGTCACCTTCATTGCATTAGATCACTCTAGATCTACTCTTGGTCACCATTTTCCATTTTGTTTTATGAACTCCCATTGAGTTCCATGTTTGTTTTTCTACACCAATAAGAGAGAGGAATTTTAGATCTGAAACACTGAGGACTTCCAAGAACCCATCCCACTGAGGAGAATTGGAAAACACCTTTCTTGTTTTCCTCTCAGGTGCCCCATTCTTTAATATAATACAAATCATTCTTTTAAACACTTTGTTCTTGTCTTGTCTATTGGATGCATGGAGCCATATTATATTTTATCTGCTTAATATCTTTTTGTGCTTAGATCTGAATTTGTGCAGTAGACTTAAAGATATTTTGCAACCATAATTGATGTTAGGGATATTTGTTATGCGTAGCTAAAGTGATCTTTTACAAATAAAGATTCATACTAACAATTGGCGACTCCACACGGGTTTTCTTTTGTGACCGCTATTGTTTTATATATTCCTGCATATCTAGCTGTTTCAGACCCTAGGGTTTCTCTTCCATTTTCTGTTTTTCCTATTTTTATGGTGTTTTTCACCCCTAAAACCCTCAAACAGTCAAATTTTTAACTTTCGTTTGTTTCTGGCCTTATTGCGCAGGTGATAGACATCAGCCGCAGCTGAGACAACAATTTTTTCTAAAATCTGCCGCCGAGAGAGCCGGATCTGTAGGTCGCACTTATCGGCCCAAAAAGTGCAACTTGAGCTTGAGGACACACTTTTCTGCCCCAAACCTGCTACCTGGAATGAAATCAGGTCAAAACCTGTGACCTGCCCTTTTTCTGCAAATTTTCCAGCACTTTTTATGGGTTTGTCTGAAGCTTCTGTCAGGGTTTTCCAGCCTCTGTCTGTTCCTGTTTAGACCTGTTTCTAATCTTCTTTACTCAAATAAGAGGGAATCTTGCCCCCTAGGGCTCTAGTACCCTCGAATTTTTGTGGGAGAGTCTTTGCTGTTTCAGCAGTCTAAATTTTCAGAGTTTCAGCCTTATTTTTCTTAGATCTGATACCTCTATTTCAGATCCTTTTAGATCAGCTCTTCTCCCTCTCAAATCACCTCATATCATTTTTTTTGGGTTCATTTCTAAGGCCACTGCCTTGTCTCTTCTAGTTTTAGCTGATCTCCTCCTTTTTCGCAGCAACCTTGCCTCTACCTCTTTGTTGTTCCCTGCACCACTTTTTAACAGATTTCTCCTTTAGATCCTAGTCCCTCCAGACATTTGATCTATTGGCCTCTTTTTAGCGTGCTTTGCTTAGTTTTTTCCCTCTTATAGAATAGTTTTGAGAGACCCACCTTCTGGGGTTAGATTGATGCACTGGTAGCTGTTCATTTTCTGTTCTTTTAGTCTTATTTACTACAGATTTATTTTCAGTTACACAACACACTTTTTCTTTTACTCTCAAAACGTTTGGGTTTAAACAATTAAAATTAACGCATGCCACACACTGACCCTAAGTGAAGAAGTGCCTAGTTAACACCGCCTGGCAAAGACTTTAAAATCAATTGTCACTGCACCTTTCTGCCCTTGACCTCACTTGATTTTGTCTCTCCCTGCCTTTGTCGGTTTTTCTTCTTCCCGTCATCATTGCACCCCAAGGCACCTTTCTCGGAGACTTCTTGGCCTTCACCCTCCCTTTCCGCTTGGTCGTCTTCCTCCTTCCCGTCGTCATCGAGTAAGTCCTCCCCCGAGTTCGCACTCTGACTCTTCCTCTGATTGTTCGGGTTCTCCCCCTACTCCTGGTTCTCCCCCTGTCACTTTTACCATGTCTACTTCAAGGCCTACTACCAGCAACAACCCCAGTACTACTACTGGGTCTATTTCCAGTGGAACCACCTTGGGACCTACCTCGATTGCCCCATTGCTCCCTTATATGGCCGGCCTTAGTCTCCTCGACTTCAATCAACTAATCAATGATCCTATTCGCCACGATGTTAGTTGGTCTGCTATGCCAACCAAGCTACCCTCCGACATTCTAAAGTTCGAAGGCCTTGCTAGTGAAGATCCCTCTACCCATATCCGATCTTTCCACATGTGGTGTTCCTCCAATTCCATTACCGATGACTCCATCCGTCTTCGTTTGTTCCAACGCACACTTACTGGCAAAGCTTCCAAATGGTATGTTGATAAATCCACCTCTTCCCATACCACCTTTGCGACCATTGCCCAAGCATTTTTATCCTATTTCTAGCTCCCCCTCCCATACGACACTGGCACTGAACTCTTAACTTCTTTCCAGCAATCCTCTTCGACCCGCCTTTTTGCTCATGTCCAGGAATGGTGGTGAAGACGGAGCTTGTGTCATGCTCCCCCCTTTGAAGATCAGGTTTATATGGACTGGTTCCTTCACTCTCTCTTACCTCCCATTAGCAAGGATGCCGCATCCCATTTTTCCCAAACCGAAGAAGCCGCCCTCCAAATAGCTTTGAAATATGACCTTATTTACGCCCAAACTGGTTATGTTTATACCGTCCTTCCTGACCTTCCCAAGCCCGGTGGCCTTCATGCCTCCAGGGCATCTCACTCTGCCGACAGTATCGTTGGAGCCCTATCACGTACCTCTGCCTAGCCTCTTCCGGGCCATGGTTTCCCTCCAGGGGCCAGCCCCTCCGGCACCATTTCCCCTCCGGGTAGCATGTATTCAGGATATGGCATGCCTCCTCCTTTTGCCCACCCTCCTGCTTACCTCACTGCTACTTATCTGTATCCGCAACCTGGTGTCCCAGCTCCCCCAACATTTGGACCTCCCACTCCCTTGCCTTTTCCACCCATGCAACCGCACTTATTACCCCCTCCAGGGCAAGTCTTTGCACAACAAGGGGCACCTAATTTTCTTCCTTCTCCAAGAAAGAAGAAAGGAAATCAATCTTCCCCCAGTAATTATGGACCCAATCCTTCCAGTATTGATCCTCACACTACTAACCAGCCACAGGGTTCTCAGCCCAAGCCGAACAGGCCACTTCGCACCAATAAGCCCTATTCGTGTTGCAGTGTTTATGGTCATTACACTCACGATTGTCCCTTATTACCACAAATGTGGCAGATGTGGGATTCTCAGGCCACCATACAGGGACAACACTCCTCCCCTACTATCGCCCCCCCCCCCCCCCCCTGCCCCCCCCGCCCCAGCGACTTCTCAACCTGCTGTGTTTACAGATCCTTTCCCTCAACAAGGATTTGTGGCCACTCAACCACCTCATGCCCCGGTAAACACCCAACCTTCCCCTTCTGGTTCCTCTGATTACCAGATTCTTATGATGGCTTTTGACCCATCTCTCATCGTCGACCTCAACCTTCAAACTTGGTCCCATCAGTATTCCACACATCCTATTCCGTCTGTCTTCGATTCTCCATCATCAGGTCCTACAAAGCCTCTATCGACACCCAATGGTCCCTTGCAACTCCCTTCGCCCAAAGTCGAGGTTCATCCCAAGACTCCTAAGGGACCATTACGTCGAAATGCTGCCTCTTGTCGGGCTGCCCATTCATACAGCATAGTAGATGATCTGGCCCAATCTCCCGCTGCCATTTCAACAATGGAAATTCTCTAGTCATGTCCTTCTCAAAAGATAGCTCTCGTATATGCCGTGGGCGCTGTAGATCCTGCCGATGACCAATTGATTATTTTCGATGCCTGTCAGTCAGACCATCCCCCTCTCGCTCCTTTGATTTCTTTCCAAATCTCAGTCAAAATTAGAAACGCCAATTTTTCTTGGTGTATTATTGATGAGGGCGCATCTACCTACGTAATGTCTGCTTCGGTTTGGAAACAACTTGGATCCTCTGAACTGGTCCCTTCCACCATCACCCTTCGTGCATGGGATGGACATGCCTCCCAGCCCATTGGCCTATTCCATAACTGTCCTATCACCCTTTCCGGCAAGACTGTTTGTGTCAACGTTGAAGTTATCGACGCCCCTCTTGACTACAACATACTTTTGGGGCATACTTACACCTATGCCATGTTTGCCATCCCATCCGCAGTCCACCGCAATATGTTCTTCCCTCATAATGGCAAGATTGTCACCATTGATCAGTTGACTTACCATGAACCAAAATCTCAGACCTCCCCTAAGTCCACCATCTCTACTGTCACCAACAAGCAAACTATTGATTCTTTGACCAGTGTTTTCCCCGGCGTCTACAAAGACTCCTCCTTGCTTGGCACCTTTTTCGACTCCCCTCCCATCTCTGATCCTAACTTGGTGAACATTTGCATGATGAAATCCTCTTGGGGTAACCTTACAGAGCCCACTTTGGCTAGTCAGCAACCTCAACCTCAACCAGCTCCTAGCCCTTCGCCCTCGTTAGCCACCCTTCTTCCTTCTAAATATTCTTCTACCGCCACTCCTCCTGGGTCAAGTTCACCTGAAATCAACCCCCTTGGCACCATTCCTCCTGCCCATTTCCATGCTGGTCAGATCCTTTTCCTCGCTCCCCCTCCTGGAGCTTATTGGGTCCCTACCTTGGCCAACCTATCCCTCCCCAACTTGACCTTGGGTATACCCATCTGGTATCTTGACCCTCTAGCCACCACTCTGCCAGGTCAACCTAAACCATATATTACCTTGACCTCGGTTAAACCAATCCCCATGAATTCTTTTGCTACACCGGTACCTCAGTCACCCCAACAAGCACCGCCTCCTGTTGCAACCGCTTCAAGTAAAAATGGCAAAGCTCGCAGGGGGGCATGGAAGGAAAAACCTACCCCGCCCAACCCTGCCCCTCCTCGGCCTCCCAAGCATCCCATCTAGTGTGCTCTGTGTGATGTTGTTGGTCATGCCACTCATTACTGTCCTAAATTACCACCTCTCAAGACCATGGTTAATGAAACATTTCCAAAATCCGACATCCCAGAAGTCCATGTCACCATACCGGATTCTATCCCAAAACTCAAGAACTTGCGCACCAATCACCCTTGTTCTTTGTGCAATTTCCATGGCCACTATACCCACCTTTGGCCCCGCTTGACGAGTATCATGCTTCTCTAGCCACATACCGTCAATTCGAAGTCGCCCTCGCCCGTAATCCTTCTTGCCTCACTCTGGATCCCCTGTCTACCATGATTACCATTTCTCCTCTTGATACTACAATGACCGACACTTTAGCTACCATTTCCTACCTTTCCTCATCACCACGATTCTCGGATACCAACCCCTTAGCACCTTCCCCCGACGCTTCGCCTCATCATTCAACTGATGACTCTATCACCTCACATGACATCGTACCTATGAGCCCTTCCCATCACAATCAAGAGTCTCATCCCTCTACCTCCTCAGGTCAACCTCTTCCATCCTCTCTTCCCATCTTCCAGTCCGATGAAGAAATCATGGAAGCCATGACCAACCCTGATTTTCCATGGGACGATATGCACCATCGTGCATATTTCCTCCCACATCAATCCCATGACCAATATGCCCTCGAATCCAAAGACTTCATTCCTGATAAATTTGATTGGTTCAAAAACCCCATACCTGCACCTGACGCTTTCGAAGAAGGCAATATGGCTAATATCTCTCCCACCATCAAAATCGACATTTTTGTCAAGCCAGGTATTGAAGAACATATCACCATGGGCACCCAATGCACTCCAGAAGAAATTGAATCCTACACGAAACTCTTCAAATAATTCCGTGATGTTTCACCTGGTCATACTCAGAAATGCCCAGACTTGATCCTGCCATTGTCGAACATCACATCGACACATGGCCTGATGCCATTCCAGTTCGTCAAAAGTTGAGACCCATCCATCCTTCTAGACGTGAAACCATCAAATCTGAAATCGACAAGCTTTGGCAGGCTGGTTTCATTTACCCCATTGAATATACCACTTGGGAGTCTAACCCAGTTCCCATCCTCAAAAAACAAGGCACCATTCGTGTTTGCACCGACTTTCGTGATCTGAACAAAGCTTGTCCAAAACACAACTTCCCCACACCATTTATTGACCAAATCATCGATGAGTGTGCGGGGCAAGAGATTCTCTCCTTTATGGATGGCTTCTTCGGATACAACCAAATTGTTATCCGTCATGCTGATCAACTTAAAACTGCGTTCATTAGTCCATGGGGCACTTTCGCATACCGAGTCATGCCATTTGGCCTTAAAAATGCCGGCGCCACCTTTCAACGAGCCATGTTGTATTGCTTCCATGACTTAGCCCATATTATTCTTGCCTATTTAGATGACCTTACTGCACGTTCTAGACATCGGGCCCAACACCTTCATGACCTGCGTACGATTTTTCTCCGATGCCGCAAGTATAACATTCGCCTTAATCCTTTGAAATGTGTCTTTTGTGTTCCTGCCGGTCGTCTCCTCGGCTTCATCGTGTCTAAAGACGGGATAAATCTCGACCCTTTGAAGGTTCAAGCCATTCTTGAACTCCCTCTGCCCCATACCTTACGCCAGCTACAAAGTCTCCGAGGCAAAGCTAATTTTCTTCACCGATTCGTTCCAGACTATGCCACTACCGCACACAGCTTCCTTACAATTCTTTGATCTCACACCCCTTTTTTCTAGGATACATACGCTCAAGAGTCTTTTGATGCCCTCAAGCATGCTCGCACATCCGCTCCTTTGATCCGTCCCCCTGACTTTGACCGATATTTCATTCTATACATCTCCGCTTCCACCTATTCGGTTGCTGGTGTCCTTATCCAGGAGGATGATAACAATGTCAAACACGTGATCTATTATGTCAGTAAGAACCTTTCCGGTCCACCTGTGTCCTACTCGCATCAAGAAAAATTAGCACTAGCTGTCATGTTCTTGGTCCAAAAATTGCGTCATTATATCCTCATGCGTTCCACCAAGGTTGTGACTGATTCCAACCCCATGGATTTCCTATTAATTCGTTGCATCCTCAATGGTAAGTAAGCTCATTGGGTCATTATTATCCAAGAATTCGACCTTGAATTTGTCACCCCAAAAAGTAAGAAAGGTTTAGTCCTATCTGAACTCATTTCTGATTTTCCTACCCGAACGCAAGATACTCCAATTAATGATGCTCTTCCCGATGAACATTTGTTTGCCATCACCACCGACAATCCTTGGTACGGTGATATCCTTACTTACTTGCGAACCCAAAATTTCACCCTTCACCTTGATCGTGATGCTTGAAGACGTATCCGACACCAAGCCTCTTGCTACCTTTTAATCGGCGATGACCTTTATCGTCGCGACGTAGATACTGTCCTTTGTTTTTGCCTCACCCATGATGAAGCCGAGCAAGTGCCAAATTCCTGGCATAGTGGCGCTTGTGGCGGCCACCTCTCCGGCCTCGCCACCACCCAAAAAATCATGTGTGCTGAGTATTTTTGGCCTTCTCTCTTCAGTGATTGCATTGAAGCAGTCAAACACTGTTCCAATTGCCAACATTTTGCCCCCATGGCGCGAGCTCCTCCCACTCCTCTCCATGTTGTCGTAACAGCTGGTCCTTTTTGCAAATGGGCCATCGACTTTATGGAATGTCGACCTCCATCTGCTGGTAACCAAAAATATATCATTGTGGCAGTTGACTATTTCACTAAATGGGCCGAAGCTATGCCTACGTTCAACAATACGGCAGCCACTGCAGCCCTCTTTTTCTTTAACCATGTCATTGCTCACTTCGGTGTTCCAAAATAGTTAGTCTCAGACCATGGCCATCATTTCGAAGATCAGATTTGGGATGAGCTCTCCTCCCTATTGGGTTTTGAACACCAATATTCATCTTCCTATTACCCCTAAGGTAATGGTCAAGTTGAAGTGGTTAACAAAATTCTTAAGACCATGCTTCAACGCACGGTGAATAAGCACAAAACCAATTGGCATCTCATGATCTTCCCTGCTTTGTGGGCCTATCGTACTTCTGTTAAAATCGCCACTGGTTTCACTCCTTTCCACCTTGTCTTTGGAAAGGAGGCCATCTTACCAATCGAGTGTGAAATCCCTTCCCTTCACTTGGCCGTCGAACTTCTCCCTGATACCCAACCTCTAGAACAATGACTTATCATGCTTGAGCGCACCTCTGAAGACTGTCGTGTTGCACTGCAAACTCTTGAAGCGGCCAAAAAGCGCACCAAGGCTCAGTATGACCGAAAATTATAGCCTCGCACCTTTCATGAAGGTGAACTTGTTCTAGTATACGACCAGGCCCACGATACCCTTGGTCATGGGAAGTTCGACTCATTGTGGCTAGGTCCTTACATCATCAGTAAAGATCTTGGGAAGGGAGCATATCTTTTAAAGGACTTTGAAGGCCACCCCCTTCCTAATCCTCGCAATGCACTCTATCTTAAGAGATATTACCCTTAGCATCTCCCACTCGAAATGCATGTTTTATCTCCTTGTAGATAGCCAGCATAGGTTTGTTTTTTTCATTCACTACTTCACCAGGACACATGTTGCCCACGAATTCTTTCTTTCCCTCTTCTTCAAATCGTATTTCCTCACTTACAACACTTTTCTTTGGGGCACCGCTTGGCCTCCATATTTATTCTTGTTTGTGTCGATTTCCGTCATGAGATACCAGTTTGTACTCATGTTTTTCAGGTCCACCTTGGACCTTTCATCATTTCTTCATCATCATTCGTGTCTATTTGTTCGTCGCTCTACTATTTTCCCTCGTGCCTTAGTCAGGGTTCCCTTATTGCCTCACCTATGGCAGACCTACTTTTGTCGACATCAGCTCATTTACTCCAGAAATCAGGTCTAGGGGGCAGTATACCTTGGTTCGAGCTCTTCCTAGCATGATCGTGATATATACACTTGATGGTCCAGTGACGCAACATCAACTATTAGTGATTCCCGGGCATGTGTGAGATATCTCAACCCTCATGAGGGGGTGGCCCTACAGGTAGCCCCCCACATGCCCGACTGACTTCATTTCCATCCTTGAAGTAGCTCCTCCCATTTGATGATATCAGCCTCAACCTCTTGCAGTGCCTCTTTGATTTGCACGTATCAGTCAGAGTTTGTGAGCCCTTCCCCGCGTGTAGGGGGAATTTGTGTGTATTTGTATCTCATGTACTACCATATTACTGTATAAGTCCTGACGATTATTCCAGGCATCACATGTATGTGGGATTCATCATGTTATTTATCTGGCTCATGTTTAGGCCATCACATGCTTCATTCTTGTGTTTCGTGGTTTTCCGGGCGTCTTATTCTTTGTACTTTGTCTCGGCAGGCATAGGTATGCCTCCCCCGCCGCCTTTAGCACAGGTACCACTTCATACACTAGAGACTTGTTGCACCTGTAAGTCTCATCTCCTCAGGGTCTAGTCCTTTAGCACATCAGACAACATTACACTTCTCTCTCTCACTTCCCTTTTGATATCTAGTGATTGAGTTCTTGCAATGTACTTCGGTCATACAATTTGCTCCTAACACTCGTACGTTGGGGGGCAATCTGTTACACCATTTTTTTGGTCATCTAACCTATTATTATTAGATGAACCCAAGTACACCATGTAAGACCAACTTTACCCTAAGTAAAATTTCTTTCACCATATAAAATAACTTATTTGGTCATATTTAACCCAAAACAAGGAAATTAATTAAATAAATCCTTATTTATTTACTTATTTCCTAAGAACAAGTTATTTAAATCATTATTTAAATAATATTCTTAGTTAAATTTGACTAAATCATCCACAAATAATTAAATAAACCATTATTTATTTAATTATATTCCCATCATTCCCCTAAAATGATAAATAAATCATTTATTTATTTATTATTTATAAATAAAGGAATTGACCCAAGTCAAGAATCCTTTTCCCTCCACCAAATATAATAAAATATTCCTAAAAGGTGCTTCTAGAATTCAATTAATAATATTTTATTCATGCACCGAGTTCTAGACCACCCCAATATTTTGTTATAAATAGGGGGGTTTTCCCCATTCATTAACCACCTTCATTGCATTAGATCACTCTGGATCTACTCTTGGTCACCATTTTCCATTTTTCTTTATGAACTCCCATTGAGTTCCATGTTTGTTTTTCTACACCAATAAGAGAGAGGAATTTTAGATCTGAAACATTGAGGACTTCCAAGAACCCATCCCACTGAGGAGAACAGGAAAACACCTTTCTTGTTTTCCTCTCAGGTGCCCCATTCTTTAATATAATACAAATCATTCTTTTAAACACTTTGTTCTTGTCTTGTCTATTGGATGCATGGAGCCATATTATATTTTATCTTCTTAATGTCTTTTTGTGCTTAGATCTGAATTTGTGCAGCAGACTTAAAGATATTTTGCAGCCATAATCGATGTTAGGGCTATTTGTTATGCATAGCTAAAGTGATCTTTTACGACGAAAGATTCATACTAACAGGATTCAGAAAACCAGGAATAAGATATTTGTTCATAGGTGCATACCTATTTTTTCTTCTTGAACTCATACTAAACACATTCAACCAAAATTAATGACCTTTGACCAGTAGAGTCACCGTGAAATTTCAATCTGCAGGATCCTTTGAACTTGGAGTCGCCATGTGAATGATTCAACATTCAGATGTCCAACTGTTTTTCACTGTCAACAATTAGATTTGATCTTTTTCGTTCATACGTGAGGAAAATGTGACCGTTCAGTCCCCGACAGTGATGCCAATGTGTTAGCACTCCCTGATATCTACTAGGCTAGAAATAGACTCAAGAAGGTAACCAATAACCAATTTTAGTTGGGGTACTGATATTTCCTGACTGGAGGGGGCTCCCTCACTTAAATAAACTAGAGATTTGACAATTATAAACCTACAAAGACCAGGTTTGATGTAACTATTTCTCAACTCATGCTGTTGGGGGTAGGTAAAGATTTATTTAAAGAGAATGTTTACAGTTCAAAAACCCTGCACAAGTCATGGTTTATGCTTAAGGAAGCACTCATTCTCATAAAATCTCAATCAATATAAAATCTCATACATTCAGAAATTGTAGCATAGGGGAACATGATAGAGTAACTACTCATTTAAAATGAAACAACATGAAAAATTTAGATACTACACTCATAGGAGACAAGCATTTTAGAAGAAATTAAACACAGATATAAACACCATCATTACAACTGAACCAATTTGTAACACCTAATTTGGAGAAATGTTAAATTGAATTCCAAATAGCCTCAACTTGTGCTTATGACTAGAAAATAAACATAATTTTAGTGGAAGAGAGAAAACATCAGAGTTTACAAGAGAAGAAAAAATATTTTATAGGAGAAAAGAAAATCTGAGATCCCATACCATGAGTATATTCACCATAATATTAGTGGATCAACTAATACACAAGCTCCATGCATAAAAATTCAGGCCACAACACAATCACACTGTAACACTCTTGTAAAGTCTTTTGCCAAAAAAACTAACCAACCTTTTCTTCATTTACATCTCTTCACTATATAGGAAAAATATCATAGTGTGCAGTTTCATACAAAACATCTTCAATCCATGGAGAGGATCAACACCAACTGGAAAAGTAGAAACATCATAATTGAAAATTAGAAACATGATAGTTTTTTACACCTTTTTCAAAAATAACAAAGGAAATCCTAAAATACTTCACTCACCCTAAATAAATAACATATTTGAAACCATTTTTACCTTTGAATCTCATCCATCCTAAGTAAAGAAAATAGAAACAAAATAAAATCATAGAAAAGTTGTTAGAGAACTAACAACTCTGTGTAGTACTAGGTAGCACAATGTCATATTTCCTTTATGGATCACAATTGTTCAATCAAAGTTACGTTTATATGGCATCCAGGTGCAAAGCAAGTTTAAATCTAAAATCTATGACAGCTAGCAGCTCCAAAACATGAGTGAGACTCAGTAGGCAAGGGTTTCCCAACACCTGCATATCACACTTTGTTTTGGGCATATCTCCCAAACTGTAACATATTTTTAAAAAATGAATGAGTTTATTTTATATGATTGTGTTTGGAATAAATATCTCTCTCTGTTTCTCAGAATACTTTCCCATATTCTCAAAAATTTCTCTGCAAAACCATGGCTCAAAACAGGAAATTTACAAACTACGGAAAATGAGCTTTAAAGATGCATTCATAACGCTTAATTTGTGACACTTGTACAAAAATAGGAAGAGGTTTTTGTACTTTGGCATATATTTAAGAGAAAAATCTTTCAATTTTCCATAATTGGCCTTTATTTCGTCTTAATTTTTGTTTCAAAAGGGTGTAAAAACAGAGTATGTGCAGTGTTGTGAAGCTAGCAAATCTAAGTAGAATTTTGATGCTTTGAACTAATGTTTTGGAGTGCTCCACCTGACTTGGCATGTGAATCACATTATAGGTAATAATTAAGTATAAGGGGTATGATATCCCTGTGGTATGGTATTTTTATATATGAGAATGGGGTATTATGCATTAGGGTTATATTATATGAGTATGGGAAATGGTAATGTTAATATAGGGAATGGTTTAAAATGAAAGGGGGGAATAAAATGCATGTAATATGATGATAGGTTAATTGTATATGGGAAGGGTTTAGGATGTAAATTTATATGAAAGGGTATTAATGGAAGGTCAATGGGTAAATGGGGAAATAAGAGGTGAAATGGATAAGCATAGGGTAAATAAAAATGAGGGATAAAATTGTAGGATGTTTCAAATGACCATACCTTAAAACCATTAGAACTCCGACTACAAATGAGCTCAATTTAGACAATTATGTTAGAAAAATGACTAAATCCCTTTTTACTTGACATGAAAAAAACATGTGTGACCATGACTCCCGTTAACTTGACACTCTTTCAGAATTTGAATGAACCCTTCATGTAAGAAACTCAAAAATGTCAGAAAATGATCTAGAGGCTATGACAACAATAATAGGTATAAGCTCAACTACTCAAAACTGAAAATTAAAAGAAAAGGAAAAACATTTAAAAATAAAACTGATGACCCTAAGACACATGAAATACGAGGAGTAAACCAGGGAGTTTATCTTGAAACTAATTTCTTTCATGGAAATTATAGGTATGGATCAAATCCCACATGTTAGTGATTTAAAGAGAGGAAACCACAACCATGAAACAAATATGATCCCAAAATCTTCGCAACATTTCCGTCATTAATAAAGTGGAAGCATAACCATTGATTGTATAAAATGTTGTAAAGAGCAGAGTAATTAAGAATAGGGTACCAATGTTATTTAACCCAGGATACCATCTGAGAGACATCCATTTGTAGATAAAACTACTTACCCACCAAATATCGTTGTTGTAATCCTACCACTTGGTCCCAAAAAACATCGTAATGAAAAATGAGTTTCTGATAATCTAGATCAACCTTAATTAACTTCTTTCTTTTTCCATGAATGATGGAAAAACATTTTCCATGGATTACGACATTGGGTTCAATAACCAGTCGGGATACCAAAACATTCGAATCCATGTGTATAATTGAATGTACATGAGATGTTCCAAAGGGATAGACTCCCCCTTGGGGTAGCCATGACTCTCGCCTCAATAGTCGCATGTACCAATACATCGACTAATGGCACATCACCACCCCCGTTTCCTTTACTATCAAGTGAAATCCTACTGATATATGGAAAGGCGAGTTTTACAATGGACACCGACGACACTCTATAGACGACAATCCCATCTATATGTGCACCAAAGTAGAGATCATTACTAAAAAATACCTTATGTAGTAGTGTCTGAAAAAAACTCGATAAAATATGTAGACAAGGAAAATTAATGTCACTTATCAATTATTGACACCACTCAATGTAGGTTTTCACTAGCTCAATCCACTAGGAAACCCCTTCAAATAAAATAGATTTTCCAACCACCATTGACCAATTTCCTTCATAAAATATAATCAAGCACACAATCGACAAAGGTCTCCAATGACGATGCAAACCATTAATGGATTTTCCCTAATATAATCAATGACTAGCTTGGAAAATAAATATCCCCCCAGACAAATTAATGACCTCAAGAAACTCCTTCGTGGTCGAATTTAAAATTGAAATATGTTACCAACTTCACCAATAAAAATTAATGCACTTAGGTAGTAGTAAATATCCTTCGAAATCCTCCTATCGACCAATCCAAACCCAGAGAGGATCAGGAAGATCCATAGGAGCAAAGGTTTTGAAGAAATACCATGTAAAACAACCAACACGTGTGTCTTAGAAGGACCATCGAGAATAAAAACAGGTAGCAGCTAAGATCCTCGAAAATACCCTGATCAACCATTCCCAAACAAGGGAAGGAGCAGGAAGATCCATAGGAGAAAATGTTCAGAAGAAAGACAATGTAAACAACCATATAATGCGTCAAATATATACCACAGAGTATACCAACAACTATAGTGGAAAATAAATTGTTATTAGTGTACCTTGAAACAAAAGAACCAATAGATATCCCTAATATCATTCAAAATTAGGATAAAAATTGAATCTATAAGCTCAGATAATTATTCTTAGACACATTTCACCAAACAACACTAGTGATTGCACCAGTAAATGCTACATTTCATCCATATTCCTCCACACTTACAACCAAAATTACTACCCTTGTGAATTTATTGACTAATGCTACCACAATCCTGTCTTTTATCCTCAACATCTAATTCTCACAAAAGTTGTCATAGAGATTTTGAAGTAGTCATATTGTCTACCAGTAGATATTCTGTAATTTGTGTCCACCATCATTTAAATGAATCCAATCCATGTTGCAAATGACCATCAGAAGTTTCAGCACAACAATGTACTGATAGTAGAAACCAACAGATAGAAGTAGTGTTCAAAATAAATGAAACAGTAAAAAAACAGAAATTAAAACACTATCGATGGAGACCTCGAAACGTACTACAACTATGTTACTACCTATCCATGTTCAATGAAAGTGCCTCCGTAGTTCCTCTAACCAAGCACCTTTGTTGTTAGCCTCCATTTCCCTAATTCCCATCAATTGTTTGACCTCCATCACTCTTCTTCCTGAAGAACCCATCAACAACATAAAGACAAACCCCTAATCCTTTACTTTTTCCTTTTTTACTAGTGCCTCATATCGAAAATTTTAAGAAAAAATGTTTATTTTTTCTTAAAATCCCCCTTCGTGTAGCAGTGTCGAATGCAATGAAATATAAGTTGTCTCTAATTGTACAAATAGAGATCAGTGGGACATAAGAAGGATTTTTGTCTAAGAAATATTTCCAGGAAAAGTTGTTGCTTTCTTTAGAGTCATCTACCCCACCAAAACGAAGATCCCAACAAATTTTTGTCTTAATATAAGATAATGTGAATGATAAGTTAAATAACAACCTCTATATAGGCGCAAGACATAAGTAGCCTACACGCTAACAGACTTAGGGTGCACTATCAAAGTCAATTTTACAAGTCATGTTAGATAATATTGTCTTCAATTGATCTGGTTTTGTCATAATTATTAGTTGTCTTAAATGAATTTTGACTTAATTGCCATTGTCTTAATATAAAGTTTCTTCTTAAAATATTTTTCTCTCAAGTTGGTTTTGTCTTAAGTATGAAGTTTTGCTGTAAAATATTTTTGTCTTAAATTGTTTTTGTTTTAAAATATTTTTGTCTCAAACTATTTTTGTCTTAAATATAAAGTTGTCTTAAAATATTTTTGTCTTAATTTTTTTTGTCATAAAATATTTTTTCCTCAAACTGTTTTTGTCTTAAATATAAAGTTTTGTCTTAAACTGTTTTTGTCTTAAATACAAAAAATTGCCTTAAAATATTTTTGTGTCAAACTGCTTTTGTGTTAAATGTCAAAAAATTTTCTGAAACCTTTTTTATCTTAAATTGACAATTCAATTGATATTAAGTTTTAATTTAAAATGAATAAAATAAAAAGTGACTTTAATTTTAATTTTAAATGACTAAAATAAAAATTGACTTTATAATACAAAAAATTTCTATTGTCTTGAAAAAAAGACTTAACAGTGTCTTCAAGTAACAGTGCATGACTAGTAGTGCATGATTGAGGTGACTAAACCAACAACCACTTAATAGTGTGCATTGATTCCAATGCATTCACAATTTCAATGTGCATTAATTCGTTTGCATGGGCTAGCATCCATAGGGAATTGTTGTCGTGGGAAACAAATAACCAGTGTGTTCATGGGTCATAAATGTACATGGGTTGTATATGCCCATTGTTGATAACTGACCTGCCAAAATTGAACTTTAGTAAATGGAAAGGTGGACCCAAACAACCACATATGAATTTTATGTGAATTTGCAATCGGGATAAGGGGATAAGGGTGGAAGAGGGAGTCAATTGTGGCAAGATAAGGAAAAGAAGAAACCATTGCATTGTTTGAAGACTATCTGTCGGTAATAGAAAAAAATTTAAGAAAAAGAGGACTAATGGCCGATATTTGCAATGAATTCATGGATTTTGAGAGATTCAGAGACATAAATCATCAACTTCCATGGTCTTAAGATGGACGTTGCAGTATTGGGCATGGGAGCTATTTAAATATAATGGAGAATCTTTAATTTGTGCAAGTTGGTTCACGAAATGTAAGGATAGGAATTAGTTTCTATTTCTTAGGGTATGGTTATAAATTCCCTATATCCATGTATGCTATATAATGATTGAGTTGTATTGAGAATGTAGTGTGTTCTGTAGAGCTAGACTCTCCTGGCTCAGACTCTCCTTTGTAGAGATGACCATTGGGTTTTTTTATTTATTAATTCAAAATCACATTTTATCATGGTATCAGAGCTCCATGGTAGAATTATAGCCAGAGTGTTGTGATCCATGTTAGTATCTAGGTGGAAAAGGAGAAGCACTTGATGATTGAGTGAATTTTTTTTTCTCGGGCTTGAGAGGATCAACGCGGGTTATTGAGGAATAGTCAACCCAATCATCACAGTTCCTGTAGTAACAGTCACACTGATGGTGCAAATTTGAGCTGAACAGAGGCACCGAGCAGTGACAAACTTGTTGTGTTTTATTTCTGGTGCGACAGTCACGAAAATTGGGCTGGTAAGTGTGTCGAGGAGATCTGAAATAGATCTGAGCCAATGGGAACCACTAGTGAAGGAATAAATTTGGTGAAAGGTCATTGATGAAGAGATCCGGTGAAAGATCACAGATGAAGGAAGAGATTTTAAGCAGATCTCGCTGGTGTAGAGGATTCAAGAGCCTGTCACACATCCTGCAAAACAACCTGTTGGATTGATCACAAATCATGTAGATATGGATCATGATATTGCTTTCTGTAAGGAACTAGGGTAGATCCATCATTTTTTTTCTTTCAATTACTCGAAGTTATTATTTTTGAATCGTCAAGATGAATAATCAAATAATGGAAGCATACTTGAACAAGAGCAACAAGCTTGATGATTCCAGTTACTCTAATTGGAATTTTAAGATGCAGACTGTGCTAGAAGCGCAAACTTCTTGGAAGATTTTAAATGGGGATGCGCCAAAGCCAATAGTGGGAGAAACAATGATTCTAGACTTGTAGAAGAGAGAAGGTAGAGAAAATATGTTGCTGAGTATGTCAATGAAAGACTGCATCATACCGCATATCAGAGAATTCAAATAAGCAAGTGAGATTTGGACGCTATTGAAGGATTTCTTTGAGATCAAGAATACAAATCATCTTCTGTTCTTGAAGAGAAATATTCTATCCATAAAGATGGAGGAGAATGAAATAGTTGCTTCTTTCATATCGCGAATTAAAGATCTAAAGAACAAGTTGGTAGATATCAGTGAAATAGTAGCAGATGCAGATTTGGTCATGATTACCATGAATGGTATGACTGATGATTGCCAATTTTTTATCACTAGGATAAGTGCAAGAGAGAAAATCCCAAAGTTTGAAGAATTAACAAGAATATTAATTCAATAAGAAGAAATAATTTTGACTCTAAAACCCCACAGTGCAGATCTTGTGTTAATGGAAAAGAAGAAATTATTCAAAGCAAAAGGAAATCCATCCCAACAAAGCAAAGGAAATCCATAGAAAATACCAAATCAAGCTCAAGGCATGTATCTGAATAAGAACGACTCTGTAGTAAAATGATTTTATTGTGGAAAAATTGGTCATATGGCTAAGGAGTGCAAGAAAAATAAATTTCATGAGAACAACAGAGACATAAAAGACATGCAAGTCATTTTGCAGATGATGGCCATGTTCAGGACTTCATATTGTTCATGGTAGACTTTGATGAAAATGTCGAAGAAGACATTTGGTATGTGGATTCAAGAGAATCCATGCATATGACAGGAAACATACAATGGTTTGAAGATTTTAAAGAAATCAACAATGGAGCACAAATATACCTTGGTGATGATAGAGGTTACCAGATCAAAGGGTACGGGGACATTCCTGTTATTTTTCCTGATGTTCATATTAGACATATCAATAATGTAATGTATGTAACCGAAGTTCCAAATAATCTAATTTCTATATCCATGATTACAAATCAGAATCTCAAGGTAGAATTATTTAAATCTAATTGTTATATTAAATATTTGTTGGTTGGCATGAAGACTATTGCTTTAGGAATTCGAGAATGAGGTTTGTAAAAATTGGATGTGAGGAAAGCACCAGATCGAGCTTTGACAACATCAAGTTTAACTACAGAAGAGCTATGGAACCAGAGACTTGGTCACATCAACTTCAACGATTTTTTGTTACTTCAGAAAAAGGAAATGGTAAGAAGTCTTCCTACATTAAAACAAGTGCATAATTATTGTGATACTTGTGTTTTAGGAAATATGCATAGAGAAAAATTCCATGTTCGAGTAAAAAAGAAAAAGAGAGATATAGAGGAATTAGTGCACATTGACCTATGTGGACCTATGCAAACAAATTCATTAGGAGGTGCATTGTAGTTTCTATTGTTTTTTTATGACTACACAATGTTTTCTTGGGTATATTTTATGAGTAAGAAAAGTCACATATTTGAATAGTTTAAGTAGTTCAAATATATGATAGAAAAGAAAACAGGGAAGCACATAAAAATTTTCCGCTCTGATCAAGGGGGAGAATATAGGAAAAATTAACTTACCAAGTATTGTAAAGACCATGGAATATTACAACAATTCACAGTACCCCATACTCCTCATTAAAACGTAGAAGAAGAAAGAAAGAACCGAACTTTTGTGGAGTATGCTAGGAGCATGCTGAAAGGTAAGGATATTTTGAATGGTTTTTGGGCTGAAGCATTGAATACTGCAGTTCATTTGAAAAATAGGAGTCCTACAAGAATTCTTCATTATAAAAATCCTTTTGAAGCATTATATGGATTCAAGCCTACACTAAAACATTTAAAAGTATTTGTGTCTAAAGAATTTTCCCAAATTCCAAAGGAAGACAAAAGAAAACTAGATTCAAAATCTATCATATGTACCTTTGTAGGGCATTGTTCACAATTTAAGGCTTATAGATTGTTTAATCCCTCTACTCACAATATTTTTGTTAGTAGAGATGTCATCTTCCATGAGTAGTTTTATCATGAATCTGATAAAAGAAATGAGGAATGGGATATTCCGTTCTTGGTGGAAGGAAGTGAAGAAACATGTAATAGCCATGAGAATCAGAAAAATGCAAAAGCAGAAAGTTCAAATACAACAATCGAGTCGAGTCCTTCAAAGGAAATTCAAAACAGGTTGGAAGCTACACCAACGCTCAGAAGACCAGATAGGCAAATTCAATTTCCTGCTAGATATAGGGAAAATTACTTTATAACTAGTAGGATGAATTTCGTTGAACCTTCTAGTTATAGAGAAGAAAATCAATGTAGTGAATGGAAAAATGCTATGGAACAGGAATATGAATCTATTCTCAAAAACAACATTTGGGAGCTAGTTGAATAATCTGAAGGGAAATAAACCATATGTTGTAAATGGTTGTACAAACCCAAGATTAACGCTGATGGAACCATAGATAATTTGAAACCTATATTGGTAGAAAATGGGTATTCACAAAAAGAACGTATTGATTATGAGGAAACCTTCGCCCCCGTAGCTAAACTAAACACTATCAGAATAATGATTTCTTTAGCTACTAGAAAAAAATGGATGATTCACCAACTATATGTAAAATATTCATTTTTAAATGGGGATTTGAAAGAGAAGGTTTACTTAGAGCAACCTCAAGCATTTTTCTAGAAAGGGAAAGAACATTTAGTCTGCAGATTAAAGAAAACTCTATATATACTCAAACAAACACCTAGGTCATGATAAGAAAAGATAGATTCATTTTTTCTGCAACACAGTTATAATAGAAGTAAAAACGACCCTAATTTGTATATAGTGAAAGCTTAAAAGGGACGTATGGTGTTGATTTATTTGTATGTAGATGATCTAATTATCACAGGTGATGTTGTTGATATGATCAAAGAAATCAAGCAACAAATGTCACAAATGTTTGAAATGAAGGACCTTGGTGAACTAAGATATTGTTTGGGTCTTGAGATCTGGAGAGATTCAGGACAAATTTTTTTTGTCCCAGGGTAATTATGTCAGAGGTCTACTGGAAATATTTAGGATGGATCAGTGTAAGGTTGGAGCAGTACCATTACAGCAGAACATTAAAATTCAGAGTGAGGATGGATCTAAAGAGGCAGATGCGACACTTTATCGATAAATAGTTGGGATTCTAAACTACTTAACCACTATTAGACCAGATTTGGCTTATGTATTTAGTGTGCTAAGTCAATTTATTTCCAAACCACTTGAGAGTCATTGAATTGTAGAAAAAGGTTTTCTAAGGTATCTACAAGGAACTGTAGATTATGGTATTATTTATACTTATTCTTCTGATGTTAGATTGATAGGGTTTACAGATTCTGACTAGGCTGGAACTGTAGATGACCAAAGGTCCATAATACGTTATGCATTCAACATTGGATCCAAGGTGATTACATGGAGTGATAAGAAACATAACATAGTTTCCTTGTCTTCAGCGGAAGCAGAGTGTCAAGTTATGCGCACAACAACATGTGAGGAAGTTTGGTTGTGGAGACTTCTCTAGGATGTTGGGGAAGAAAAGAATGATGCAAAAATTATCAGATGCAACAACCAGAGCTCAATCAAACTTGTTAACAATCCAGTGTTTCACAAAAACACTAAACACATTGATACACAATTCCACTTTTTCAGGGAGAAAGTTCAATCTAAAGAAATCCATCTTGTATATTGTAAAACGTGTGATAATGTTGCTGACATTTTCACTAAGCCTCTTGGAAAAATTAAGTTCGAAAAATTTAGGGAGATGTTAGGCATATTTGTGAACCCCTTCTCCATTAATGGTGAGTGTTGAAAGACAATGGAGAATCCTTAATTAGTGTAAGTTGGTTCACGAAACCTTAGGATAGTAATTAGTTTTTATTTCTTAGGGTATGTTCATAACTTCTGTATATCCATGTATGCTATATAATGATTGAGTTGTATTGAGAATGTAAAGAATTCTGTAGAGCCAGAATCTCCTAGTTCAAACTCTCCTTCGTAGAGCTAACCAGTGGGTTTTTTATTTATTAATTCAACATCACATTTTGTTAGAATCCATGAAGGATGAGGAGCTCTATGTGATGATCAATAAATATGACCTAGACGGTGATGGTCTTGTGGACGTGATTGAATTCTAAATTCTCATGATTAGATTGAGTCTATCCTTCATCATGGAGGCTGATGTAATATTCCTAATCATTCCTAAGCTAATTGGAGTATCAATTTTTTTTTTACTTTTTTGTTTCATGGATAAAAATGTAAAGGATGATCATAAAGCTCCTAAAAAGCAAATAAATCAATTCCAAATGTGAAAAAGGTTAAATCTTGGCTATGTAAGCAAGCACCCTTAGGTGTGAAAGGGGTTGGATGTTTTGACTAGGTCAACCATGACCAAATGTATAGCGTTGTCTTGGAGGAGTGGCCATCAATGAGCCACACTGCAGTTTTAGATGGATATGGCTTGGGTGAAAGAAGCTATTTCATTGAAGGTGGTTTAGGGTTTACAAGCTCTTAATCTATATAAGGAAGGGGATGGCAGCATGAAAAGGTTGTTGATGATATTGTATTTTGTGATTGTATTGTCTGTTTAGACATATAGATTTCTTTGGTTGTTTAGCCTAGATTGCAAATGTTGTTTAGCATTGGGTGTTCCTGATTGTGGATCCCACCTCTTCCCATTGAGTAGCTCTTGGGAGAGTGTTGTATTGCATAGTCCACTATCTGGCTAAAGGCAAAACTTATTCTTCCAAATACAATGCAGATCCTGTTGATGGTTTTCTTGTCTTTGAAAGCTGCAGCAAGTGGAGGCTAGATCTACTTAGATCTAGACCATTTCAGTGCTCCTTTTTAGTGGAGAAGTCTTTTATCCCATTGGCAAGAGAGTATTGAACATCTTGAGCACCATTTTCAGATCTTGGCATGTGGCCAAACATATCTTAAACCCTACAATGCAATATTTCTTCCAGATCTGTGTTTTTCTGTAGGTGTTTTTGCAGGGTCTTTTGGCACAAATTTTTGGAGGAGTGATTTTCATGTGTTGGGGATCTACCCTTCACCTTTGAGATCCATTGAAGAGGATCATTTTATTTTACATGTCAGATCAGATTTGAATATTCCTAGATATCTAAATATTTCTACAGATCTGCAGATTTGGATCTTAGATCTACTCCTTGTACATGATCTTTTGTTGAAAACCCCAAGGGGAATTTGAAGAAGATCCTATCTAGTGTATGGATCTGTTGCAGATTTGACATTTCATGCACCAATATGCTCTAGATCTGAAGTGTAATCAACAGTTATTGTAGCTCAATGAAATAATTTTTTCAAGTCTTTTTCAGCCTATATATGTGATTGCAACACCTATTTTTTAGTATTTTCTTCCATTGGAGACTTCTACTTCCTGTTGTACATCTTATGGGCCATATTATGCATATATTTTGCTGTTATAAATGTAAATAAAGAGTCTCCAAATTGGCCTCCTACTATTTTATAGATTATCTGCATTATTTCTCTGCATAACTCTCTTATATTGTTGCATTCCCCATTTCGAGATATTAAAGTGGTATCGGAGCATCATCTTGGTACAAACTGTGTTTTATAAGAAGAAAATAAAAGCATAAGAATAATATTGATTACATTGAAGAAAAAGAAGGCAAGGGTAAAACCCCTTTATCTGGAAGAATGAAAGGGAAAGAGTTCTCAAAAGCTTTGTTCCAAACTATGCATGAGCTCAAAAGTGAAATCAAGGGAATGAGGAGGGAAAGACATGCAGATCCCTCAAGAAGGCTTGCACATGAAGAAAGCCCCAGTTCTTCATACTATGTGTGTGAGCATTCAGCCACACAATCAGATCTACAACATTGTAGCATGCCTACATTCCTGGAAAGAGAAGAAGTAGAAGAAACACCAAACGAGGAGACTCTTGGTGACTATCTCCAAGAATATCAATCTTAGTCTAGAAGTTTCAAGGTGCATATAAGCTTTGAAGAGTTTTTTCAACTCAAATAAGAGAGAAGATCCAAAAAATATAATAGAAGAAAAGGGTGCATGCAACACACTTTGGGTAGGTTCTTTCTACCTACTTTTGATGGATCATCCGAGAGTTCAGCCAAGTCTTGGGTAAGGAAGCTCGACACATATTTCTAGTTGCATCAAGTTTTAGAAGAAGAATCCATAAGAGTGCCAGCGTTGCATCTCCAAGGTAAGGCTTATGCCTGGTAGTTATTTGAATCTTCTTCATTGAAAAATGCAAATATCTCTACTTATTCAAAGTTCACTAGGAGGTTAGTGACAAGATTTAGTTTTAAGCAATATGAAACTTCCTTGGGTAAGAAAACCAAGCCCAAGAGTTCAGAACCTTTGCGTGAGTTGGAATGATCCATGAAGCCAAATCCATTTCAGAACATTGTTGAGGGGGTGAAATATCTGCTACATGATTTCCCAAGGGAAAAGGCCCCACTTCAGCAAGTGCTTTCTTCTCAAGAAGAATACATGAGGATTCCTTTTCCAAGAGGAGGTCAAGAAAAAGGATCTCTTAATGATGAGGAATTCTCCATTGATGAAGAGAAGGAAGAGGAAGATATGGAAAGATCCTCCAGCGCTGTGACAGTAGGAGGAGGCCTAATTTTATTTGGAGATGGAGGTGAAGCAATTGATTCCACTAGAAGGTCTCTTGTATCTTTGAAAGAAGCTCCAAGGGATCAGCCTCCAAGGGATCCTACATATGAAGAGCATGAGAAAAATGTGTATGTGATGATAGAAAATGAGATAAAACAATGGAGGAAGTGTGTTCTAGCATTGGATACATTCTTGGGGACACACACTATGCTAGATCATTCCTTTGTGATAAAAAATCTTGACACCAAGGAGATGTTGGGTGTGCATGGGTTAAGGACATCCGAGGAAAGCACCTTAGACTATTAGATCTTGTAGAAGGTAGGAGGAGAAGAAAATAGGAGGGATCACAGTGCTGATATGGTAGGAGATGATCCACTATTACATGGAGGGAAGGATGGAGCAATTGCTCCAATCAGAAGCACTCTTGCATCCTTAAGAGTGAAAACTCATCATCATGAAACTTCCACACAAAAAATAGAAGTGAATTTGCATAGTGGAAGTAGGGATATGATGATTGCATCTGTTATGCATATGGGGATGATCCATGAGACATCAATGTCTTGTGGGAAACCACCTGAGAGACCGCCTGATTGAAATCTGGTGAAATAAGTCTCACACCTTGATGCTCCATTCATATATCCAAGAATGAAGGGAGCATTAGAAGACCATACTACATCGTTGAGAGTGTTTGAGGAGCTTAAGGAGTAGGGAAATATTTTCCACTTATCATCATTATCCAATCTCTCATCTTGTACTACATTGAGAGAAGATGCTACAAGAATGGAGAAATACACCATCATGGGGCAAGGAGGGCAGTCCTTGGCTATGGAGGCTCAAAATATAATCTCACTTGGAGAGAAATCTTCCATACATGGTAGGAGATGGTGGCCTCACATGCATACTTTGGCAAGACCAAGGGGGTTTTGGATAGATGATAGTCTTCCATGGGAGACTAATTTCCAAAAAATTCCATCTTTATTTGAGCATGTGCATATACAAGAAGGGAAACAAGGATGGGATAGAAACCTTCCATCATATAAACTTGGCATGGGGTATGTCAAGGAGGAGAAGAGAAAAATGGATGACCTTCCAACACATACCTTTGGCATAGGAGATTTCAAAGAAAGGAGAAGCCACATGACAGACATTTCAGTTGATAGATCATCAATGCTATCATTGTTGATGAGTCTAGATCCATATTGGAAATCCCATCTGTTGGTGGATTATTCGAAGGATCTTCAGACATTCATGATTCTTTATGACTAGCTAAATGATGAGGTCTATTTATTCCAAGATAGAGTCATCTATGATCATGGTAGGATCTTCTTGTCTAGAGCCTCCAAACTCAAGGAGAAGTTTCTAGAAAGGGCTTATGAAGATTTTTGTTTCAGCCACACATATTCCATGAAGCTCAAAAACATCATCATGAGAAGCTAATATTGGGAGGGATTTGAATGAGAACTATATCAGCATTGTCAAAGATGCATGCACCATGTGGAGATGGAGTAGAAACATAACTCTATTAGAGAGTTACTTCAACCTTCTCTTTCTACTTTTGAAATAGGAGATAGATCTATTGACCACTCCATTTGTTTGAGGAGTATTTTTGGTGAAGAGCATACTTATGTAAATCATGTTTTATTTTATGATTGTATGTGTTCTTGTACCATGTATATGTAGGCCATGAATCCAAGGAGGAGTGTTGTAGCTTTTAAAATTCATGGCCAACTTTGGGCCAAAACTATTTCTGAACATGGCCACTCCCTTGGTGGGCAAAGGGAGATTTTGTATCATGATGGGTGCATTCCTAAGGCACCAAATATATCTCACACTTTCAGCCATGGTGAGATGATATGCGCATCAAGTAAGTGGTGGGGAAACCACTTACCACATCTTGATCTAATGCAGTCAGGAGATGCACTGTACTGGTTCCACTTGTGGGACTATGACCCACCTCCATATGCACAAAACATTGTTGGTATCCATGTTGTTTTGGTCCCCTACATTGATGATGTGCTTGTACATTTTATGGGGATGATTGGAGGGAGTATGAAAGAATTCGATGTATCCTTTGGGAGAGAGATTCTGCATGGTTCTTATGTTTCATACGTTTGTGAAAACATTGGACCATCCATTATTGCTACATTGGGCCTCTCGTTTCCTTATGGGATGAGCCATTTGGGTAACTTGAGCACTTGGGAGGTGCCTCTCACATGGGAGGAGTTTTGTTATGAACTACCAATCTATAGGGTGATTCATTTTGTGTGGATGATAGCTTGGAGATGGAGCTCCATATGGGAATAAATGTTCCCCACATCTTCAGTTCTGTCCTTATAGTTGCTTGGGGACAAGCAATCTTTGAGAGGGGAGGATTGTAATATTCTTAATTAGTCCTAAAATAATTGGAATATTCAATTTCATTTTACTTTTTTATTTCATGAATAAAAATGTAAAGGAGGATCATAAAACTCCTAAACAACAAATAAATCAATGCCAAATGTGAAAAAGGTTAAATCTTGGCTATGTAAGCAAGCACCCTTAGGTGTGAAAGGGGTTGGATGTTTTGGCTGGGTCAACCATGACCAAATCTACAACATTGTCTTGGAGGAGTGGCCATAAATGATGCACAATGTAGTTTTATATGGATATGGCTTGTGTGAAAGAAGTTATTTCATTAAAGATGGTTTAGGGTTTACAAGACCTTTATCTATATAAGGAAGGGGATGGATGGTAGCATGAAAAAGTTGTTGATGATATTGTATTTTCTGATTGTATTGTCTGTTTATACATACAACTTTATTTTGTTGTTTAGCCTAGATTGCAAATGTTGTTTAGCATTGGGTGTTCCTGATCGAGAATCCCACCTCTTTCAATTGAGTAGCTTTTGGGAGAGTCTTGTATTGCATAGTCCACTATCTAGCTGAAGGCCAAGCTTCTTCTTCCAACTACAATGTAGATCCTGTTGAGGGTTTGGTTTTCTTTGAAATCTGCAGCAAGTGGAGGCTAGATCTACTCAGATCTAGACCATTTCAGTGCTCCTTTTCAGTGGATAAGTATTTTATTCCATTGGCAAGAGAGTATTGAAAATCTTGAGCACCATTTTCAGATATTGGCATGTGGCTAAACATATATTAAACCCTACAGCGCAGTATTTATTCTAGATCTATGCTTTTTTGTAGGTGTTGTTTCAGGTTCTTTTGGCACAACATTTTGAAGGAGTGATTTTCTTGTGTTGGGGATCTACCCTTCACCTTTGAGATCCATTGAAGAGGATCATTTTATTGTACATATCAGATCATATCTGAATATTCTTGAATATCTGAATATTTTTGCAGATCTGCAGATTTAGATCTTTGATCTACTCCTTGTACATGACCTTTTGCTGAAAACCTCAAGGGGAATTTGAAGAAGAGCCTATCTAGTGTATGGATCTGTTGCAGATCTGACTTTTCATGCATTGATTTGCTCTAGATCTGAAGTGTAATCAACAGCTGCTGCAACTCAATAAAATAACGTTGTCAAGCCTTTTTCAGTCTATATATGTGATTGCAGCACCTCTTTTTGAGTATTTTCTTCCATTGGAGACTTCTACTTCCTGTTGTACATCTTATGGGCCATCTTATGGATATATTTTGTTGTTATAAATGTAAATAAAGAGTCTCCAAGTTGGTCTCCTGCTATGTCTTAGATGATCTACATTATTTCTCTGCATAACTGTCTTATATTACTGCATTCCCCATTACTACAACTGAAAAGTGGTTAGAAAAGGTATCCGTGGATATTATCCATAATTTTGATTTCGATAGCTTTCTATGAGCTTAAGTTCAGGGTTCAGAAAATGCAATGGCATAGCTTGTGGTCTTGCCCATTCTTTGTTTCTTCCCTATATGTTTATATAAATTATGAGATATTATTTTATATAAGTTATGAAATCCAAAAATAAATTGGGATTAAATACTCTCTGATTTCATTCTTATACATTGAAAGTGGACTATTACTCTTACTACCAAAAATGAGTTGCAATGAGACAAAACTTACATTTGGTAAGGAAGATCAGGCAATGGGAAGGTTTTCTTAATCACGTTTATCCAAAAATCAACTTAAATTTGGTGGAATTACAAATTTGTGTGAAGAAATTTGAATTCAAATTTTAAAATTTTGAAATATTTGAAAAACAAAAAATTGTGTGAAAACAAGAAATTTGATAATGGGAATCTAAAAATATCAGAAAACCTAAAATTTTAGAAATTTTAAAGATGAGAAAACGAGAAATGTGAATAATAATGTGTTTGAATAATATTTTGAAATGTAAATAATAATACGAGTTTAGATGCTAAATAATAATAATATGGGTTCATAGCACTAAATAATAATATGAATTCATAACCCTCAATACCATTTTTTATTAAAAATCATAAACCCTTAAAAACTCAAAGGAAAAAAACAGATAACCTATAAAACTACCGGGTAATCTTAAAGCTCTAAATATCTGACCGTGATCCAATTTACTCGGCTGTGATTCAATTTAACTCAAATTACGAGGACGTTAGTGTAAGGGTGGGTAAGAGGACTTAGTGACCTCTTATTGGTCATTAACACCGTTTATGAATCACGCTTAGTGTGAGCTATAGCTCTCATTTGTAATAATGGCAATTATAATAATTAATGTAATTCAATAACAAAATGCAAAGTTGCCATATCATTCCACACTAACTATTGTTTCTAGATGATTTAGTACATGTTTTTAATCGAGTTGGTTTTAGTGAGATTTATTTTGAAGTTTTTCGGGTGGATTTTTTTAGTCTAATTTCTCTAAAATCACGTAAGAATTTATTGAAATTACAATCAGTAACCCTTACAAAATAAAAGTGTCTTGGTAGTTTTTCAGGGTGTTGAATCCACATACAGAAAAAAACCAGTTTAAATAATACAAATTAAGATCTCACCTTTTGCCCCATTCCAACACCAAAAAATCTAAAAAATTACACTAAAAACAACTGATTTTTTAATTCAGTCTAATTTCCATATATCGACAAAACACAATGTTGCTTGAACTTTCGACATTGATGATTTTTTGTACATAATATATATGCTGCGGAGGGGGAATGCGTAGGGAGTAACATGCAGAGACATAGAACTTCTTGCTAAAATCAATGACACAATGTAACCAGAAAATATTGATGCGATGCGTGATCCCTCTAGGCGTGATCAAAATGAAACGTCGGTGGATGGGAACCATGAATTTCCAAATATAAATTATACTATACTAAATTGGGAGACCATGATCATAGGATAAGTGATGACATAATAACCAAACCAGGTCACTTGATTCACAGTGGCAATAGTGGGAAAGGAGTTCATATATTCTCCATAATAAGTTTAGAGTACATTTTTTTCTTAACATCGTTCCTGCTTTGAGGACTCACAGTTTTGACATTAACAGCTGTCACTCAAGAATCTGTCTTGAAAATGTTGGAAATTAATTCCAACTGCAAGCTGAGCATAAGGACAAAGAAATTCAATTCTGATGGGAAAATTGGAGAACAAGAGCAATAGTTTTCTTGTTTATTTTTGCACTCCACCATGCAATCAATTATGGGTTTAAAAACCTGCAAATCCAATTTTTTTTTATATGGCCATAGCCCTTTCCTGCAGTAACCACTTAAACTCCAAAGCTACTACCATTACACTACACCAACCATTTTTATTTCTCACACTTTGTTTTAATTTTGAACGCCTACACGTCAACTTGTGTGGAGCCCACGACTCCATGTCATATCTCTGCAACCAATCATGCATCAATCGCAAATGAGGGAGCCTACATCATTAGTCTTCAACCTGCGCGATGAGTCGTCCCCACCACCTCACCATGTCGACAGCTCTCAACCAATCAAAACCATATAGCATGGTTTGATGCCTACATCACCAGAGCTCTGAAATGGGGCAATAAGGTCTGGCCCACCTCTGTCGGCGCATCCACCGTCAACCAATAGGAGCGTTTCACAAGTTTTGGGTGTACAGTCAGCCGATGGGGTAATCGATGCGATAAACCATCGCATGACTTGTTAAAAGGTTTTGTATAATGTTTGAAATCCACGAAATAATGTTTTATAAGGTTTTTAAACCTTGGTCTAATGTTTTATAATATATATATTTTAAAAATTAATGTTTACAACATATATATAAGCATTGTAATGTAACACAATGACAATGGAGTAGACTGTGTGCGAAAGGAGGAGAAGGTAGTGTATGGTCGAAAGACAGAGAGTGTAGAAATAGTGAGAAGGTTGTGTGCAGCTATGTGAGTAGCAGTGTATGCAGAGAGAGAAAGCTGTGTTTTGAAGCAACAAATACAAGGAAGTATTTGTAATCCAAAACTATAGTTCTGAGAAAAGAATTCTCATTTGTAATAGTTTATAGTTTGTAATGAAATAGAGTTTTACTCCATCTCTCTGTCCATATTTTTTTTCTATCTCTGTGTTAGAAGAATAATTTTGTTTCCTCTCTATTGTTAGGAATAACCAGATATTCTCACATGGTATCGGAGCTAGTCCAGGCTCTCAACATTTGTTGAAGAAGATGAAGGAAGAAGAAGATTCCTGAAGCAATTCTCCAGGAGTGTGAAGGTTCAGCAAGGTCAGGTATTTATCAAAACAGAGTTATTGTTTGTTTTAATATTATAGTCCAAAGAGCTGTAAAAGGGAAGTCTTTTAGAAAAAGAGTTATCTCTCAATAGTGAGAAGGTTTGGTTAAGAAACACAATCAAGTTTTTAGTATAGTTCTGTAAAGCTATCAATGGAAGGAGCCAGCAAAAGCATGAGTATGGAAAATAATCAACTCCCACAGTTCAATGGGAAGAACTATGAATATTGAGAAATCACAATGAGAACCCTGTTTTCGTCTCAAGGTTTATTGGAGCTAATTGAAGATGGTTTAGAAGAACCAGCAGATGAAAAAGCATTTAGTGCCTTAACATATGTAGAGAAAGATTTACTGAAGAGTAATAGGAAGAATTACTCAAAATCCCTCTTCTATCTCTATCAAGTAGTGCATGAAAGCATATATACAATAATTGCAGTAGAAAATAAGTCCAAGGATGCATGAGATACCCTCCAAACAACCTATCAAGGAATGGAGAAGGTAAAGACATCAAAGCTTCAATTAACGAAAAGAGATTTTGAACTTATTTTCATGAAAGAGTCCGATACAATAGACTCATTCTTCACATTGTTGATTGGGTTGGTTACTCAAATGAGATCTCATGGAGAGACCATAGTATAAATAAGAATAGTGGAGAAAGTATTGAGGAGCTTACCCTCAAGGTTTGATGTGATAGTAATAACTATTGAGGAGACAAAGGATCTCTCAATGTGTACCATTGATGAGCTTCATGCATCATTTATGACACATGAAAAAACAATGAGTAGAACAACAAAATCATCCTTGGAGCATGACTTCAAGACCCAAAATTCCTTTGGAAGAGGAAAAGGTCAAGGCAAATCAAACTACATAGGAAAAGGAACAGGCGGAAGCCAAAACAGAGAAAGAAACATCCCTGCAAGTAAAAGTGGAAGGGGCAATAATCAAAGTTAGAATCAAAGCCAAGGTAGTAGCCAACAAGGTCGACAAAGTCAAGCACATGGGCAAAGGTATGATAAATCTCGAGTGTAATGTCATTACTGTAAGAGGTGTGGGCATTATTCCAATGAATGTAGGAAGAAACATAGTGACATGGATAGAAGACCCAGTGCTAATTTCACTAAAGAAATTCTCAATCAAGAGAGTTTGTTTTTAACATGTAATATGGCTAAAGAGAAGAATGAAGATATATGGTTTCTAGATTCAGGATGTAACAACCATATGACTAGAAACATTTCTATGTTTTCCATGGTAGATGAAAATGTAAAATCTCAAGTAACATTTGGGATAGATAGTAAAGTCTCTGTCATGGGAAAATGCAGAGTAGGTGTTTTAACAAAGAAAGGAGAAAATAAAACCATATCAGATGTATACTATGTGCCTAGTATGAAGTGTAACCTTTTGAGCACTCGACAACTCATTCAGAAATACTACAATGTTTTCTTTTAAGATGATTTATGTACCATCATGGACATACCACCAAGCAACCAGACGATTGCACAAGGGAAGATGTCAATAAATAGAATGTTTCCTCTCAAGATGAGAGCAAATTTGAAGAAATGAGCTGCAGTGGCAGCAGTGACACAAGAGACATTCCAAAGAGAAGCAAAGGATGAAAATTGGTTATGGCAATTGAGATTTGGACATCTCAACTTTGGAGGTCTAAATTTATTGCACAGAAAAGGAATGGTAAAGGGATTACAATTGATTGAAAAGCTAGACAGCCTATGTGAAAGATGCATCTTGGACAACAACACAAATAAAGATTTCCATCAAGAAAGAGCATAAGGGAAAATGCACCCTTACAGATAGTCCATTCTAATTTGTGTGTACCAATGCAAACACCATCATTAGCAGGAAACCACTATATGTTGACCTTTATTAATGATTACACGAGAAAAACATGACTATATTTCTTGAAGTTGAAGAGTTAAGTGTTTGAAAATATCTTCCACTTTAAAACTCTTGTTGAGAATCAAAGTAGGCAACATATTAAAGTCCTTAGGATAGACCGAGGAGGATAATACATCTCCAAATAGTTTCTGTGTTTTTGCAAAGAAAATGGGATACACAAGAAATTTACAGCAAGGTATAGACCACAGCAAAATTGAGTTGCTGAAAGGAAAAACATAACCATCATGGATATGGTAAGAAGTATGCTGAAGGAAAAACATTTTCCAAATGAGTATTGGGCTGAAGCTAAAAATTGTGAAGAATATGTCTTGAATAGATGCCCAACAAAGAGTGTAATGAACAGAGTTCCTGAAGAAGCATGGAGTGGCATAAAACAATTTGTCACCCATATGAGAGTATTTGGTTGCGTGGCTTATGTACATATTTCAGATCAACTAAGAAAGAAGTTGGACAGTAAGGGGGAGAAGTGCATATTTTTTGGATACATTGAAGAATCCAAAGCACACAGATTGTATAACACATCTACCAAGAAATTTATGATAAGCAGAGATATGAAGTTTATTGAGGAAGAAGCTTGGGATGGAATCATTGAGAAACAAATGAATGTAAAAGGTTGCTTGTTTCATGATGAAGATGAGGAAGAAATGGTTGAAAGACATTCCCCATTAGCAGCACCACCTCCACCAACACAAGGACAACAAGGGACACCACAAGAAGGTATGAGAAGACCCTTGAGAAGTGATGACAATGCTTCTCGAAGCTCATCACAAGGAGAAAATTTGAGTGCTTCTACAAGCACAAGTTCAACAAGTGAGAGAGAAACCAGATTCAAAAGTCTAAATAAAATTTATGAGCAAGAAGAAGGTATGAACTTTTTATTTTCATTATATTGTCATGTAGAAGATCTTATTATTTTTGAAGAAGCAGTAAAAGATAATAAATGGATAGATGTTATGGATGAAGAAATAAATGCAATAGAGAAAAACAAAACATGGGAATTAGTTGATCTCCCAAAAGGAAAATAAGTAATTGGAGTAAAATGGGTTTATAAAATGAAAAGAAATGTTGAAGGTAAGATTGAAAGACACAAGGCCAGACTTGGTGTCAAAGGCTACAAGCAACAACAAGGAAGATATTATGAAGAAAATTTTGCACCAGTTGCAAGAATTGAAACATTGAGAGCAGTGTTGTCCATAACAGAACAACATAAGTGGAAAGTTTACCAAATGGATGTGAAATTAGCATTTCTAAATGGATTATTCATGGAAGAGGTTTATGTTGAAAAACCTCTGGGATATGAGAAAGAAGGCGAAGAGCACAAGATATGCAAATTGAAGAAAGCTCTATATGGGCTAAAACAAGCACTAAGAGCATGGTACAGTAGGATAGATATCTGACTACTGAAATTGGGTTTGAGAAATGTGAAGGAGAACCCACATTATACATCAAAGAAAAATATGGTAAGATGTTCATTCTTGTTTTGTATGTTGATAATATTATATTCACAGATAATGATGCTTACCTCATTGAAAATTTTAAAACAGTCATGAAGGATGAATTTGAAATTACTAGTATGGGATTGCTGAGATACTTCTTAGGAATAGAAGTAGAGAAAAATGAAAATATAATTTTTATTTCTCAAGCTAAATATGTGAAAGAAGTTTTGGAAATATTTAACATGCAGGATTGCAAGGCATCAATTACTCCTACAGTTATGGGATTGAAGTTAAGCAAAGAAGACAACATCAAGGATTTTGATCTAAGTTTATATAAGAGCATAGCTGACAACCTTATGTATTTGACTGCAACTAGGCCTGATATAATGCATTCTTTAAGTTTAATTTCCAGATTTATGGAAAAGCCAAAGGAGGCACATTAGCAAGCAGTAAAAAGAATTATGAGGTATGTGAAAGGAACAAAGAGGTATGGAATTTTATACATCACTTTAGAAAATTTTGAATTGATTGGATATACTAACAGTGATTGGGCTGGAAGTATAGATGATAGGGAAAACACCTCTAGATATGTTTTCCATATGGAATCAGGAGCCATCTCATGGACTTCTAAGAAAAAGCCAATTGTGGCTTTATAAATAGTAGAGGCATAGTATGTGGCAGCTACAGCAACGGCATGTCAAACCGTGTGGATGAGAAGAATGTTGAGAGGTTTGTGTCATGAACAGGTAAAAGGCACAACAATTTATTGTGATAATAGCTCACCTATAGCTTTATCCAAGAATTCAATGTTTCATAAGAGAACGAAACACATTGATGCAAATTATCACTACATCAGAGAGTTAGTGAGCAATGGAGAAATTGTTTTGCAACATTGCAGAACAAAAGTGCAGTTTGCTGATATTTTGACAAAACCATTGGGGAAAAAGAGTTTTGATTTTCTCAGAAAGTGTTTGGGAATGTATGAGAACAACAGTTATAATTAAGTGGGAGTGTTGGAAATTAATTCCAACTGCAAGCAAAGCATAAGAACGAAATTCAATTTTGATGGGAAAATCGGAGGACAACAAGATAAATTATTCTCTTGTTTATTTTTGCTCTCCAACATGCAATGAATTTTGGGTTTGAAACCCTGTAAATCCAATTTTTGTTTATATGGCCATATTCCTTTCATGCAATAAAAACCGTGGCTTGACCATGTTACCTCCACACCTCTTAAACTCTGCACCTACCGCCATTACACTACACTAACCGCTTTTGTTTTCCGTATTTTATTTTAAGTTTGAACGCCTCCACGTCAACTTGTGTGGAGCCCATGACTCCATGTCATATCTCTGCAACCAATCACACATCAATCGCAAAGGAAGGAGCCTACATCATCAATCTTCAACCGACATGATGATCCGTCCCCACCACCTCACCACGTCGACAAGTCTCAACCAATCAAAACCATATCGCATGGTTTGATACCTACATCACCAGAGCTTCGAAATGGTGCGATAAAATCTAGCCCACCTCTGCCAGCCCATCCACCGTCAAGCAATAGGAGCGTTTCACAAGTTTTTGGTGTACAATAAGCCGATAGGTTAATCGATGCGATAACCCATTGTATGCCTTGTTAAAAGGTTTTGTATAGTGTTTGAAATCCGTGGAATAATGTTTTAAAAGGTTTTTAAACCTTGGCCTAATGTTTTATAATATATATATATATATATATATATATATATATATATATATATATATAAGCATTGTATTGTAACATGTGTGCAAGAGGAGAAGGAAGTCTATGCCCGAAAGACAGAGAGTGTAAAAACAGTGAGAAGGTTGTGTGCAGCTGTGTGAGTAGTAGTGTATGTAGAGAGAGAAAGCTATGTTTTGAAGCAGTGAATACAAGGAAGTATTTGTAATCCAGGAAAATAATTTTCATTTGTAACATTGTATAGTTTGTAATGATATAGAGTTTTACTCCATCTCTCTGTCCATATTGTTTTGCTATCTATGTATTAGAAGAGGAATTTTGTTTTCTCTATGTTGTTAGGAATAACCAGAAATTTCAACAGAAAATAAATTTTGGCTAGGATTGGAAAAGTCAACAAGTTAACATAATACTGTGGATAATTTGGATAAATCTTATTCATGTATATATATAACAAGATTATTTCAAACAAATTATTATAAAACACTCAAAATGTGTTTTGGGATAACGCAATAAGAAATCTGTTTCTTGGGTCTAATCATTATGCTCTTCATTTTGACATTCTGAATGTTAGTTTAGTTCGAGGCACTTAGTTTCATAATCACAAAAATCCAGCGAATGAGATTTATGGATGAACATTTCATGCTAAAGGTTGTACTAAAAAAAAATTCTCAACTCCATCGGCTTTGTGCTAAGTGAAATAGGCTTTGTGCTGATGGAAATAGACAGAAGCTGCTCTTGGTCACGCTTCTCATGAAACCTATTGCCACATTTCAATGATTTTATTAATGTAGTTGTATTTTTTAAGTTCAAAATTCAAACCATAAAATGTAATGTAATTGATTGGTATAGTATTTGATTCCAAAATTCAAACCTTATAAAAATGAGAATAATATTACCTTTAAAAAATTAAACTATCTGAAAAAAAAACCTCTCCAAAATCACTTCATCTATCCTTCAATTGTTCGCACTGGAATTAGTTACATCAAGAACATTACGAAGACCTTTACAAGATATAAGTTTGCGTAATACACCTACAAGATTACAAAATCTTTAGAGTGATAACTTTAATTTTTAAATTGATCTTCAAACTCATAGAAACAAACAATTCTGCGTGGAATCAAGAATATTTAGGGTTTAAAATGTTATTTTTAATAAATTCAATGTGGAAGGAAAAAAAATTGAAGGCACGAACTACTGTGGATTTTAAACGTTGGATGCTCAACATGGATGGAAATGCAATGGAGCTTTGAAATCGTACAACATGGATGGGAAGACAATGGACCTTTCAAACGGGTGATGGAGAATCTGACGTAGTAGACCTTTGAAACAGGGGATAGGGAATTTGATATATAGCAAATTTGCAACATAATTATTGCTAATCATCTAAATATGGTACTTTTGGGATATATATTATTGGATTTATTTTTATTAAATCAATATTTTACACGATTGGAATAGCGGTTGTACAACTTTTCAAACTTATACAAGATCAATATATATAAAAATTCTTCGAAAGTAAGAAATAAGAAATGATAAACGTTGAAAACATCATTTAGAGAGCATCTCGAAGATAAAAGCCATTCCGAATTGAAATCTCAGTGTATCGGTATAAGTGACACCAAGAAAACAACCATTCCACGTTGAAATCTCGGTATCCATCTAAGTACCACCAGGAAAATGAAACCTAAAAATATCATATTACTAACATATTTATTTTAATCACGCATATAGGCACAATCACATATTATATGAAATAGGGTATATATATCCAACTCCATCTGTTAACATTTTTTAAAATCTATTATCATTATAAATCTAAAATAATATTATAATATTATTATTAAATCTAACATTTCACTACTAAAACATAATATTAAAATAACATACTATATATTTAATATAATTTTATTGATGTGACTCATGAGAAATAATTTGGAGGGCGTTAAACCGGACCACGAGGAGCACCATAAGTATAATTATAATTTTTTTATTATAAAGAGTTATGAGAGCATTATATCTATAATGTCGAGGGCCTTAAAGTAGTATTACAAATTTGTAAACATAAAGAGAATAATTTTTTACACCAGAAATGCCTAGAAGTTAAGCTCTTTCTCTTAATATATCTAGGTACATGTTTACGAAAACAACCAAATAAAACCTTCAGCGTAATTATGATATTCATGAATATTTTAAAAATTATATTTTTCTTTAATGGAAAGAAATTGTACACATTGGGCATGGAGGAAGTATTTTACTATTTACTGTTTTATGGAAACATGTTCGAAATTTTTTATTATTTTGTATGCTTTATAGTTGAATATTTTTAACTAGTTATTGTACTTATTGGAAATGTGATGTAACTGAAAAAAATAATAATGTAGAGGAGTATGATAATAAAACATGCGACCGTGAATATGTAACTGACAAAAATACTAATGTAGAGGAGTATGATAATAAAACATGAGACCATGAATTTATTTTTGGGGGCTTCCATCTATTTATGTTTACAATGATGTTTATTTTCATATCCTAATGGATCATTTCAATAATATTAGAACAAATTCCTCATTTTTTTTTTTTGTCTTATAAGTCCTTACTTTAGGTATAGGATGGAATATAGCCATCTATAGGTGTTTGATTAGAATTAAATGGCTTTGACCAACTCATACATCCCCTGCTTTAACCAATGTTTAAATACTCTGCCAAACCAATTTTTTTTTGTTGGAAATAGGAAATAAACCAAAACAACATAGCGATGCATTTCCCCCATAACAAAAAGAATGTAGAGAGGTGGAAATAAACCATTTATACACAGACAGAGCTAAAACACACAGGAAAGGAATTTTAATTCATTCAACTCTTCTCTCTATTCATCTCACTAAACAAAAGAAATTACATTCCTTTAAATACAAAATGCCCGAGCCTAAAGATTTCATGTAATTCAATACAGGAATGGATGTATAACAATCAAATTTCCTTTGGTTCTCATCTGTTGTTTATAGACGACAAGATGTACAAAAACACATATATCCAGACTTGAAATATTATAGGTTTCAGCTACGAAGCCACATCATGTCCATGCGTCCATAGAAAATCACAAATCGGCGATCTTAACTTTTAACTAGTGCTTACGGGAAACTCTTAAATCCTTGTGATGGCATGATCACATCCCACTTAGATTGTTTACTTTGCAAGTGTTATTCCCCTAAGGTTGCGGCATGTGATTTGTAGGCACATCGCATCGCAAACAAAATAACATAACTTGTGGGGGGCTAGAGGGTAAAACATCTAACATGCGAAGTGCAAACTTGTGGGCGGCTTAAAAGTTGAAACATAAAATGTTCAAAGTGCGGGCGTGCTAAAAGTTAAGTGGTAAATCTTGAGAAATGCGAAATCTAATTTTTGCAATGTGCGATTAAGATGTCACATCGCAATATCGCAAGGTTTTGTGCGGGCACTTAAAGGTAAATGCTAAATTGTGCGAAGTGTAGGGTGTGACATGGTAAACCGCGGGAACTGTGAAATGCGAGAAGATAAGGAATAAGCAGAAAAAAAGGGTTTGTGGAGGTTTGTAATGAGGTCAGGTTGAGGGTCCCGCTAGATCACATCGGCTAGGAAATAAGTTTCAGCGAAGAATTAAGAGGTAACACCAAAAACTTGTGGGCCGCAGTATGCGGGAAAAAAGGTAAGTGAATGGCATAAAGAAATAAACAGAGAGTGTGGGCTCGGGTACTCTATTTCTGATTTTGCGTGAAGCGCGTGCGTATTTGAAATCTTGTGCTTTATTCTTCCTGCAAAAAAAATTCAATGAAGTGTGGGTTGCTGCTAGTATTTATTCATGGTGATGGTTGGGAGTATTTCCAACACTCCCCCTAAACCACAACTTCCGCCATCAATCATTCCCAGACACATTCTGAGATAAGAAAAACATTTTTTTCCCAATGGCTTTGCGAGGATGTCTGCAAAATGTTCCTCTGACCTACAATGGTGCAACACAATTTCACCATTGTTAACTAACTCCCTTATAAAATGGTATTTGGCATCAATATGCTTTGTTTTCTTATGGAAAACAAAATTCTTTGACAGTGTAATCGCTGAGTTGTTATCACATAAAATTATGGTTCCTTTGTCTTATTCATGAAATAAATCCCTCAGCATCCTTCTCATCCAATCTGCTTCACATGTTGCTGTTGTTGTTGCTACATATTCAACTTCTGATGTTGATAATGAAACTATTGGTTTCTTCTTGGAAGTCCATGAAGTCACTCCCGATCCCAAATGAAAAACAGACCCTAATGTGCTCTTTCCGTCATCAACACTTCCATCCCAATCACTGTCAGTGTAACCAATCAGCTTAAAATCATCAGATGCAGAGTATAGAACACCATACTCCTTTGTTCCATTTACATACCTCAACATTCTCTTGGTTGCTTGCCAATGTGTATCCTTAGGTGTCTCCATGAATCTGGATATCCAGCTTATTGCATACATTATATCAGACCTAGTTGCAGTCAAATACATTAGACTGCCAACCATGCTTTTGTACAATGTCAGATTGACATTCTTGCTACAATATTCCTTGCTCAACTTCAACCCCATGACAGTTGAAGTTGATGATGGCTTGTTGTTCTGCATATTTAACCTTTTTAAAATATCTGCAACATACTTCTCTTGGGAGATAAAAATTCCCTTTTCTATTTGTTTCATTTATATGATGAAAAAATATCTTAACGATCCCAAGTTAGTAATTTCAAACTCACATTTCATGACTTCTTTGAAATCAAAAATGAGAGAAACATCATTGCATGTAAAAATCAAATCATCTACATACAAAACAACAATAAGAACCTTACCATTATTTTCTTTGATGTAGAGTGTGGGTTCACCATCACACTTGTCAAACCCATTGTCCACTAGGTAAGCATCAATCCTGTTGTACCATGCACATGGTTCTTGCTTCAACCCATAAAGAGCTTTCCGCAGCTTACACACCTCAAACCCAGTTTCCACTAGGTAAGCATCAATCCTATTGTACCATGCACATGGTTCTTGAATCAACCCATAAAGAGCTTTCCACAACTTACACACCTTGTGTTCTTGGCCTTCTATTTCATAGCCAGGAGGTTGTTCAACATACACCTCCTCTTTCAACACTCCATTCAAGAATGTTGACTTCACATCCATTTGATAAACTTTCCATTTTTGTTGTGCTATCATAGATAACGTTGTCTGCACTATCTCTATCCTTGCAACTGGTGAAAAGGTTTTTTTATAGCCTCTTCCTTACTACTACTTGTAGCCTTTGACAACTAGCCTTGCTTCATGCCTTTCTATCTTTCCTTCAATGTTTCTCTTGGTCTTATAGACCCATTTCACTGCAATAACTTATTTTCCTTGTGGGAGTTCCACTAACTCCCATGTGGAATTTATTTCTATTGCTTCGATTTCTTTATTCATTGCTTCAATCCATTTCTCTTCTTTGAATGCATCTTCAAAATGGATTGGGTCATCAACATAAAAAAATAATGAAAATAAAGAATTCAGGCCAACATTATTATCAACTTCTTATTACTCATAAATTTCACGTAAATTTCTAAATCTTAGTCTTCTTGTATTTGCTGAAGATGTGCTTGGAGTTTCACTTGAACTCGAGGGAGTTGTTGATCCCTGTGGTGTGCTTGGAGAAGCACTTGTTTGGTTTCTCAAGGTTGTTCTATTGATTTATTGCGGCGTGCTCTGTTGAGCTTGTATGGGTGGAGAAGGAGCCACCATTGAGGAGTTGCTTGTTTCAGTCCATTCCTCTTTCTCTTCATGAGACATACATGTCTTCACATTTACTGTGTTCTCTAAAATTCCATCCCAAGCTTCTTATTTTATTAACTGAACATCTCTGCTAATTATTAATTTCTTGGTTGATGGATTATAGAGCTTGTAAGCCTTAGATTCATCACTGTATCCAAGAAATATAAATGTATCCCCCTCTCTGTCCAACTTCTTCCTTAACTGATCCAGGACATGTGCATATGCCACACATCCAAACACTCTCAAGTGAGTGAAAAATTTCTTTGTTCCACTCCATACTTCTTCTACAACTCTATTCATAACACTTTTGGTTGGACATCTATTAATAATATAAGCTGCACAAAAGATAGCTTCTTCCTAATACTCATTTGGCAAATGCTTTGCCTTCAACATACTTCTTACCATGTCCATGATGGTCCTATTCTTTCTTTCTACTACAACATTTTTATGAGGTGTATACCTTGTGGTCAATTTCTTGTGTATTCCATGCTCCCTGCAGAAGCGTAGGAAGTCTTTGTAGATATATTCCCCACCTCTGTTAGTTCTCAACACTTTTATGCAGTGTCCAGTTTGCTTCTCAACAAGACCTTTGTAGTGGTAGAATTGTTCAAACACTTCACTTCTCTGTTTTAGAAAATAGACCCATGTATTCCTTGTGCAGTCATCTATAAAGGTCAGCATATAGTGATTTCCATCTAATCATGGCGTTTTCATTGGTCCACATAAATCTGAGTGAACAATCTCCAAAGGATCCTTTGCCCTTAAAATCTTTCCTACTGGAAATGATTCTTTGTGTTGTTTTCCCAAGATGCAACCTTCACATAGGCTGTCTAGTTTACCTATGAGTGGTAATCCGTTTATCATGCCTTTTCTATGCAACAAGTTCAAACCTCTGAAATCTAGATGTCCAAATATCAAATTCCATAACTAGTTCTCATCTTTCACTTCTTCTTGAAATATTTCTTGGGTGACAGTTACTACAACACCTCCTTCCTTCAAGTCTGATATGATCTTGAGAGGAAACATTCTATTGGTTGTCATATGCACTATTGCAATGAGCTGTCTACTTGGAGGTTTATCCATGATTGTGCACACATCATTTCTAAAGAACACATTGTAGCCCTTTGCACAAGTTGTCGAATTATTAAAAGGTTACATTTAAATCTAGGGACATAATAGACATCTGGCACGAAATTCTTCTCTCCCTTATTTTTTAGTATGTTTACTCTTCATTTTCCCATGACAAATACCTTGCTATCAATCCCCGTTGTCACTTCAGATTTTACACTCTCATCTAGATAGGAAAACATTTCTATGTTTCCAATCATACAGTTACTACAACCTGAATATAAGAACCATACATCTTCTTGTTTTTCTTGTACTACATTACAAGCTAAAATCATGTTCCCATGGTTCCGATTTTATTTTGTAAAATTTACACTACATTTACTACCCATGTCATTTTTCTTCTTTCTACATTCAATTGCATAATGACCATACTTTTTGCAATAATTACATTGGACATGAGATTTATCATACCTCTGTCCTTGTGCTTGATTCTGGCTTGATCCTTGTCTTGGATTCTGATTAATGCCCCTTCACTTGTGCTTGCAGGGTTGCTTCTTCCTCTTCCTTGGTAGTTTGATCTTCCTCGACCCCTACCTTGACCAAAAGACATTTGCGTCTTAAATGCATGCTCCAATGAGGAGTTTTCCGCTCTGTTCATTCTGTGATCATGAGACATCAATGATGCATGAAGCTCATCCACTAAAAACTATGTGAGATCCTTTGTCTCTTCTATGGTCACAACTATGGCATCAAACTTTGATGGTAGGTTTCTTAAGGCTTTCTCAACTATTCTCCTTTCTTCAAGTGTCTCTCCATGAGACCTAATTTGGTTAACCAACCCCATCACATGTATAAAGAATGAGTCTATATTATTAGACTATTTCATACAAAGAGTTTTAAAATCTCTTCTTAGCATTTGAAGTTTTGTTGTCTTCACCTTGCCATGCCTTGATAGGTTGTCTTGAGGGTATCCCATGCCTCCTTGGCCTTCTTTGCTGCTGCAACCCTTGGGAAAATAATCTCATGTAGAGCTTGGAAGATCTAGAAGAGTGCTTTGGAGTCCTTCTTCTTATTATCTCTCAACAAATCTCCTTCTGCTTGTGTCAAAGCATTATATGCTGCTGCATATGCTGGTTCTTGGAAACCATCTCCCACCAGATCCCAAGTACATTGTGAAAATAATAGGGCCTTCATTGTAATGTCCCAATAATCATAGTTCTTTCCATTGAACTATGGTAGTTGAGGATTATTTAGGTTTGTGCCTGCTGTTGCCATCCTGACCATGTAAACCAAACCTTCTCACTGTTGGAGAATTCGCTTCTCAAAACAACCTTTCAGCTTCTTTAGTAAAGAGCAAGCTTGTTCTTTCACTGAGAGCCTAAACCTACTCTGATACCATGTCAGAAATTGGAAATAAACGAAACAACAGAGGGATGCGTTTCCCCCACAACACAGAGAATGGAGATACGCAAAAATAAAAAATTTACACACAGACAGAGCAAAAAAACACAGGAGAGAAATTTTTAATTTATTCAACTCATCTCTCTATTCATCTCACTAAACAAAAGAAATCACATTCATTTTAATACAAAATGGCCAAGCCTAAAGATTTAATGTAATTCAATATATGAATGGATGTATAACAACCAAATGTCCTTCGACTATGATCTGTTGTTTATAGACGAGACCACGTACAAAAACACATAAACCCGAACTTGATATATTATAGGTTTCATATGCGAAACCATATCGCATCCATGCCTCCATTGAAAATCGGAAATCGACGATCATAAATTTTAAGTCGTGCTTACGGGAAAATATTAAATCCTTGCGATTGCAATGTGCGATGGCACGATCGCATCACAACTTAAATATTTTACTTTGCAGGTGCTATCCTCCTGAGCTTGTAGCATGTGATTTGGGAGCGCATGACATCGCAAAAAAAAAAACATAACTTGTGGGGCGCTAAAGGGTAAAACATAAAACATACAAAGTGTGAACCTGCGGGCGGATTAAAAGTTAAAACATAAAATGTACGAAGTGCGAGCGTGCTAAAAGGTAAGTGGTAAATCTTTCTAAATGAAAAATCTAAGTTTTTCAATGTGCGATGACGATGTGTCACCGCAACATCACAAGGTTTGGTGTGGGCACTTAAAGGTAAATGCTAAACTGTGCTAAATGCGGGCTGCGACATAGTAAATCGCGGGAAGTGCAAACTGCAAGAAGATAAGGAATAAGCAGAGAAAAAAGGTTTGTGGCGATTTCTAATGAGGTAAGGTTGAGTGTCCCACTAGATTGCCTCGGTGGGGAAATACGTTTCGGCGAAGGCTTAAGAGGTAACAACAAAACTTGCAGGCTGCGGTATGCGGGCAAAAATATAAGTCAACGACAGGTAAAGTAATAAATACAAAGTGTGGTCTCGGGTACTCTGTTTTTGATTTTGCGTGAAGCACCTGTGGATTTGAAATCCTATGCTTTGTCCTTTCTACAAAAAAAAAATCAATGAAGTGTGGGCTACTACGAGTCTTTATTCATGGTGGTGGTTGGGAATATTTCCAACACTTTTATAAAAAATTTCAATTTGTACCTTTTATTTTTGAGGATACGGTATGATTTCAATAAACTTAGGATAACCACTTTCAATTTCAATGAAACTTTAATTAATGGTATTGTTAATGATATTAGAGGTAGCATTAATCTAACACCATATAATGTTTTAGTTAAGTTTCATAGTACAAAATTTGAAATTTCATATCCAAAGTTTGCCACGCTTCGAGCAGCAAGCCACTTGCTAATTTTTCTCACCAACTGTCACCTCTTCCATCCTCATGCCCCTGCTTAATTCCACTACAGCATTTCAATATCCTCCCATCCCTTCTTCATTCCAATGCAATATTTCAATACATAGTAAAATTTTCTCCAGTCATGGGATGATCATCAGTGTTCTCTGTGAGCTTCATCACACCCTAAATCCTTCTTCTACCTCACCACTTAAATCATGTATAAATCACAATGAGTTAGCCATCCACTAAAATCCTACATAAATCAGAATGATTTAAGCTAATACAATTCTGCTACCTTTGTTACTGGCTCTGCTAGGTCTATAGGCTCTCGAACTGGTGGAACGATTCGAAGGGGTGCTAGGCAAGGCAGTGATGTATAAAGAAAAATATAAGAGCTTCATTTGACCAATGCCAAGCTAGGAAAATATAATGTGAGTTGTAGAATGTCGGTTCCAATCATTTTTCCCATTTTCATTGCAGCAATGTGGTCGTTCGTGAAGTTATCATTATGGCTGCAGCAGATTCATGCTTATGAATCAATTCCAAATATGTGTGTATGATTCATTTTGGTAGTTACTAAAATCATTTATAGTTCATAGCTAAATAAATCTAATGGGGACGACAAACATTCAATGAAAATGCCAACTTCTATTTTCAAGCATCATGTGGATTTTTATTCAGATATTCCATCTTCTAGAATGAATTTTGTATGTTAATAGACGATGTATTTAAGCTGGACTCTATTATGAACAAGAGAAAAAACACTTTGAGATAGATAAAAAATAAACAATACGTCAGATACTTGATTGTTTTTTTTTGTTTCCCCCAAATCTCATTGAGGGAAAATGTTACGAACCAATAGTAATGTTCAACCTATGAGTTCTTTGAGGACATTTAAAGAAAAATAGAATACCTCATGTTTTTTAGGAAGTCATTCACTACCAAGGAAGTTGAAGGGAAAATATGAGTAGCATTTCTACATCATAGTGACTATAAATTGCACTGTATACACTAGTACAAACACATAAACACAATGTTTAACATTGAAAATTTATTTTTACACTGAAAATCAATCATCATTAACACTTTGTTGTAAGGACAAAAAGAAACAAAAAAATTGTAGGGGTTGTATAATATGGGAAGTCCTTACATTAACACTTAAAATCAATTATCATTCATAGTTTTATCTAAAAAGAGAAAATGCAGAGATTGTAGAACATGGAAACTAATTATCTTTGGATGCAATAAAACCTATTGTAGTAGGGATTGAAATTTTCCTCCATGAAATGAAAAGAGACTATCCTCTCCAAATGCTCTCTGACTATAACACTCTGAGATATATGGATTTGAATATTATCGTTTTCTATATATTTCTAAAAAAGGGCCTCCCAAAACAGAAGAGTCAAAATCAATTGACACACCATTAACAAGTGCATGGTTTCCATACTGTTGACACACTATGTTTACCAGTGCATTATTTCCGCACTATGTGTGCTTGTCGTTTCATTTCACTGTAACCTTGATCATTTAGCTATGCCTGATACCCAGTGTCACACTGGAGAAGAAAATATATAGCCCATGTTCTCAACAGATGATGAGAGAGTCCCATAGGATAACCAACCATACCCGAAAATAGACTCCCTGTCATTTGGTTTTTGGTTTCTAGTCCTATTCCATCAGTAGCTTTGATTAGGGCTACTTAATATGCATAAGACTACTAGGGTGAACAAACAAGATTTTGAAAGTGGAATTGGTGCCCCAAATGTGAGCTTGAGCACCGCAGTGTTCTTAGATACCGCTAACTTCATCAGCATAGTGTTCTTAGACACTTTGAAAATTGAAACTAGAGACACAATTCTATGATAAAAATGAAAACAATTTTTTTATTCACTTATTACTGAGAGTGATTTAACATAAGAGAAAACCCAAAAAATACCAATTTGTACATTCTACATGTTCCTATGACTCACATCAATAAATTATAGCACTTGGGCATAATTGAAGCACAGGGGCTGAACATAAGGCATCTTTTAGCTCTTCGAATTGTTGAGCAGCTACAACAATCCAAAGTAACTTGGCGCCATGCATTATCTTTCATTCTTGTTCCTGTGACAAGTGTTCATTATCAAATGTTGATGTAATTTTCTATCTCCTTGGGAGCGAAGAAGACGTGCATGGGGTAAGGTCATTAACAGTACATATTGATTATAGTAAGATCATTAGTATATAATTATTACATTAGATATATAAGTGTTGATTACACATGTTCTATGGGAACACTTGGAATTTGGAAGTTAAGCTTCTGACATTGCCATTAATCCTAGTATAGAGACTACCTATTTCCTATGTTTCTCTTATTCATTGCATATGTGGTTGTGTGAATATGATGCAAGCTGGCATAAGGTAAAATAGTGGTACCCAAGTAAGGAATATATCAGTAGCTTTCAAATGCCCATACAAGATGCTCTCTCTATTTGTCGAATGTCGATGCAAAAATTCTAATGGGAGATTTTTCCAATGCACAATAAGCTTCTGGATTCCATCTTGGCGAGAAGAGATGGGCTTAATATGAAGGGAAACTAGAGCAGGAAGAACCTCACCTTGATGGTGCCTTAGGGTGGGTACAATGTTTGTAACCTCTCCCTTCATAGTGTAATCCTTCATGGCCTTAACCCTCTGCATTGTTTCTTAGTCCACTAGACTATATGGAAGATAAGATAAAAATAATTTGGTTCTTAATCAATTTTCTCTTAATAGGAGAAAATGAGACCATGGATGGAACATCAGTGGTCTTCATGGTATGGCACGGTAGGCACTGCACCAACATGCATCATTCATATATAAGGCATCATTAACAACACGAGGCAATGACATCCACTCAAATATCTACAACAACAACTCGAGCATTTGCATATATAAATATCTCCATATTTCTCTATTTATTCGCTTAACCAGTAAGGAGATATGATCTTAATGTTTAAAAACATGGAGTTGCACTGTCATAAATTACACCAATGCCTAAAGTTTGAATTCTCATTGATATTGAAGCATATCGACTCAAGACATTTGAATTTCCACATAGAAGCTCTAGGTGGCTCTCTGTTTTGTTAAAAAGCAGTGTAGAAAACTAGGGAAAACAGTGAAAGAAAGAAAATGCAGGAAATAAGAAGCACCAGAAAGTGTTGGTGTACATGCACATAGTTAGCCTTAATTAGCTTTAGTTCAACTCTATTTATTGCATGCCATGTGCACTTGTCTTTCGCTAGTTAACTCGAGTGCTTACATGTGGTGTGCACTTGGCTTTAGTTAGTTAACTCTAGTGCTTGCACGTGGTGCATGTGCACATTAAGAGAACATAAAGCAAACTTAGCTTCAATTAGTTTTAATTATCCACAATTATTGAATGTAGACCTGAGCTTAACTTAGTTTCTTTACGTATTTATTCTCAAACTAATATTGATGAATACAATTCATTCTCAATTACAATTTGGCTTTTTCAGTTCTCGCAAGTTTGTGCAATTATTCTTCAGCTAGATCCATATTTGTGCTCTAATAATTTTACATGGTATTAGAGCATGCATGGGAATGCATCGCTCTACTTCCAAAAATGAAGCTTATTCCTTGAGATCCATGATGGGATCATCAATCTTCAGTATTGTCCGAGTTTTGAGCATACTGTTGATATCTTCACCAAGACTTTCAGTGAGCAGAAGTTTTGATTTCTACAAGATCGTCTCGAGGTGAAAGAAATGACTCCCTAGTAGTTATATTTTCTCTACTTTTTGCATTATATTTTGAGGGGGGGATTTTCTTCCCACTGGGTTTTCCCTCTTTCCTCTTTTCATTCATTGTATATGGGTACCTAAAATGGTCTTGTTGCCAGGACTCATTCATTTTGCATCACACTCACGTAATTTATGATTAAGGGGTGGTGTTGGTGTACATGCACATAGTTAGCCTTAATTATCTTTAGTTCAACTCTAGTTATTTCATGTGATGTACACTTGTCTTTACCTAGTTAACTCAAGTGTTTACATGCGGTGTGCGCTTGGCTTTAGTTAGTTAACTCTAGTGCTTACATATGGTGCAGGTGCACATTAATAGAACAGAAAGCACACTTAGCTCCAGTTAGCTTTAATTATCCATAGTTATTTCATGTAGAACTAAGCTTAACTTAGTTGCTTATGTATTGATTCTCAAACTACTATCGATGAATCAAATTCATTCTGAATTTCAATTCTCACAAGTTTGTGCAATTATTCTTCACCTATATCTGTGTTTGCACTCTAATAATTTTATAGAAAGCAATGTAGAAAAAAAACACATAAAAGCAACTAAAAAATAAAGAAAATGCAGGAAATAAAAAACACCATGGAAGACACGTATTGCATGCAGCCATTCTAGAGAATAATAGTGATACACATGAGCATGTGGCTTGCATGCGAGCACTACATGCATACTCAACCGTTAATTTTTTTTTTTTAAATTGTATAATATGGATTGTTAATGTATAGCCACTTTATATAATGATGTTATTTCATTTCAATCTTTGTTTCAGATATTCCCGTCTCATATTTCTTCACTAATTTCACCTTCACCGTAATAAAATGTCTCTCAGGTCTCTCATCGTTTGTTCTTGAATGATTTTAAGTGATCATAGGCAATTGTAATTGTCTCAAGGTCATTGCCAGTAGCCCGAAGTACTTTCCAGTCAGAGCTTGAAGGTCATTGCGGCTAGTCATTGTATCCATAGCCCTTCGATCTTGCTCATGTTGTAGAGGCATTGTTCATGCTATAAGTGCAATTTGGTGCACAACTGTCTAGAGCCCCTATGAATCTGCCAATGTGCTATTCGGGGGATAGGTGTATAATCACGAAAACATATTGTTTGATGCGATGGGCACAAGGTACACCCACACGAGATTTCTTGGCAAAAACTGCTACAAGGTTGAACGTGTAAGCGAGGCATAGAGCTTCGCGTAACTCTTTTGACCGATTTTTAGGATATCAGACCCCGAAAGGGACTATAGCTGCCTGATGCTCTTAATCATAGTCAAAGACTCCCTACATCTCCTTTTTACAAACCGGATGTGAGAGTACACTATTCCATTTTCAATGATGACAATGGATTCGATAGATACTAAATGTATCCTGTCGTTACATGGATATGATTTTAGTCCATAGAAATTCAACCCAACCTATGATGGTTTTCGATAACGATTCATTGTTGGGACTAATCTATCCTACTCCTCAATAACGATATTACTGTTTATTGTGATTAATGAGAAGATTCGTATCAGTTGTAAATGGTGGGAATTTACATGATAATGGGGCTATTTGGAGATTATGGAGTAATGTTATTAAATCCTTTACTCTGCTAAATTTCGAATATAACAAAATTTGTGGCTATTTGATATGAGCTTGGATCAACCTTGGCTCCGGCATCATGTCTAAACTAGGTTTCAGTCACAATTTCGACTGCACATTTATCAAACAAAATTTCTTCAAAACAATGTTGAACCTACCCAACAGCAAGAGAATTAGAGATGGAATTGAATTAATTCAATTCCTAGGCGGTGGTTTTCTAGAGCGAATGGGACAATAGCTTCCAAGATCATTTTTATCTCTTGAATGAATGGCAATCGTCACAAAGTCTCATTAGGTCTTTCCTCCTCCTCTGCTTGGTTTCCGAGAGTGGAATCTACCAGCGTGGATGCATCACACCCTTGAAAAAAAAATATAAGCTCATAAAAAAATATACAAACAAATGTAAATACACGAACACATATATAAACAATTAAGAAAATTGTTTAATAGAAGGAACAACAACATCTGATCTATATATATATATACATATATATATAATCAGTTAAGCAAATTGTTTAACAAGAAGGAACAACATCTAACCAGTGGTGGGTTTTCTCTTACCCTTAGCTGCACAATACATTTTGGAAAGTTTGTGTTAAAAATGTGACAACAAATGTAAATTTAACATGTAGTTAGAATAACAGAGTTTAGGTAAATAACGAGATATAGTTGAATAACGAGATAACAAAATATGTCTAGTTAAAAGAGGTGGCCCGAGAGGCTTATGTGCACGGAGAATTTATCAATAAAGTTTCTAAGTGATTTATCTTTCAGTTGTTCAATTAGGTTTCATTTCTCCAATTCTATTTCTTTCCCACAGCAAGTGGTATCAATGCTTGGTGGAGTGTTGACGATCTGCCCACTGTATTGTGTTCGACTAACCGTTTTTTTGAAGAGCCCAAAATTCGAGAAAGACTAAGACTGTTCGACTAACCATTTTTTTGAAGAGCCAAGAATTCGAGAAAGACTCAGACTGAAGGTTAAAAAAAAAATATTTCGTTCGAGGAGGAGTCTGCACGAGTTTGCGAGTTGTGCATCATGTATTGAAGAGTTTGCGCTGAAGAAATGTATTGAAGAGTTTGGACCGAGTAACGACTGCCGGTCCGTGAAAGTTGTAAAATCTGCAACAGAGAACCACTGCCGTCGGAAGAGGCTGGAAAAGCCGATTGCTGAGCAAGACGAAGAGGGTTTGACCCATACCTGCTCTACCCAAATTGTGGAGTGAGAAGCTAAGGAGGACAGTGAGTCGATTCCGCTGCGTGACGAGGTTGGGGTTCGTCGAGCTGGGGAGTCAGCAGATCTTGAAAAACCAGCCGCCGAATACAAAGGGCTGCCAAAGACGAGTATTTTTTTTAATCAACTTCATCGATGCATGAATAACAAAAATTTGTGTTTCTTTATAAAAGGTTTCTAAGAAGAATTAAAAACATATTTTTTTTGGGTTGTGCTAACATTGAAGAAATCGAGTTTTATTTTCAGTTGTAAAAAAAAAGAGGGTTCAGATTTCTACAGAACTGTTTAGGTGGAAAAATCGAGTTTTATTTTCAGTTGAAATAAAAAGAAGGTTCAGATTTCTACAGAACTGTTTAGGTGGAAAAGAATAAAAGTGAAATTGTATTTTTTTTAGTAGAAGAAAAAAAGGGTTACTAAAGAATTGATTTGGGAAGAAATCATTTTTTTTCTATTTCTATTAGAAGAAAGAAAAATTTGAAACCCTAGAAGAAGAAAGGGAAATCTTGAAACCTTAGAACAAGAGGGGAAATTTTTTAGAATAAGGGAAATCTGAAACCCTAGGAGGGAGAAATGGCGAAAATGACAAACGTAAGATTTGAGGTGGAGAAATTCACCGGGAAAAACAATTTTTCCCTGTGGAAACTGAAGGTTAGGGATTTGCTGGTGCAACAAGGGTTGCAAAAGGCATTAGATGGGGTAGCTAAAAAACCAGCAAGGAATTTCATTGGGAAAAAAAAAATTTCCCTGTGGAAACTGAATGTTAGGGATTTGCTGGTGCAACAAGGGTTGTACAAGGCATTAGACGGGGTAGCTAAAAAACCAGCAAGCATGTCAAATTCGGATTGGGAGGACTTGGATGCCAGAGATCTCAGTACCATTCGGTTATGTTTGGAAGACAAAGTACTCTTCAATAATGTTGGAGAGAGTACAACCGCAGGGTTGTGGAACAAATTGGAAAATCTCTATATGAAAAAATATTTGACTAACAGAATCTATTTAAAAAGACAACTGTATAGCCTTCAGATGAAGGAGGGTACAAAAATTGCAAATCACTTAAACGTTTTTAATACGCTTATTTTTCAGTTGTCTGATATGGAAGTAAATATGGAGGAATAAGACAAGGCAATAACCTTGTTGTGTTCCCTGCCTGAGTCATGGGATCACTTCGTGACCTCAGTCAGTTTGAGCACTGCCGATTCATTAAAATTTGAATCTGTCATGGGTGCTCTCTTATCTGAAGAGGTACGAAGACAATCTAGCATTGAGACTTCTGCACCTGAAGCCATGGTAGCTAGAGGTTGGTCAAAGGAACGGGGGAAAAGACAAGAGTTTCTTCCAGATCGAAGTCAAAGGGAAGTAAGAAGAGTAAAGAAAAATGCTGGTACTGCAACAAACCGGGACATCTCAAAAAGGATTGCTGGAAACGAAAGGAGGCGGAAAACAACAAGGAAGAAAATCAGGTCGATTCAGGTATGGATGATGAAGTTTTAATTGCTGAAGCACTCCCTGTTTGTAATATCTCACAAGATGCTGACTATTGGCTATTAGACTCTGGTGCTTCTCATCATATGAGTCCGCACCGAAATTGGTTTTCATCATATGAAACTGTAGATGGTAATTATGTATTCATGGGAAATAATGCATCTTGTCAGACTGTTGGGATTGGAAATGTGAGAATTAAAATGTATGATGGTACAATTAAAACCTTATCTGATATTAGGCATGTACTTGATCTAAAGAAAAACTTGATTTCCTTGGGATTTTTTGATTCGAATGGTTATAAGTTTACAAGTGAGAATGGAGTGCTGAAAGTCTCGAAAGGAGCCTTGGTTGTTATGAAAGCTGAAAAGGTCGGAAACTTGTATAGACTAAAAGGAAGCACTCAAGTCAGTGAAGCACCGATTGTGTCAGATAAAGCAGAAGAAGGTTCTCGTCTATGGCATCAGTGGTTGGGTCACATGAGCGAGAAATGTCTTCAGGTACTAATGAATCACAAGCTACTTCCTGATTTGAAATCCTTGAAGTTGGATTTTTGTAAATATTATGTGTTTGGAAAACAATGTAAACAAATATTCAAGTCTGGAAATCATAATAGTAAGCAGATTTTAGACTATATTCATTCTGATCTGTGGGGATCATCTCCTACTGTGTCCTATGGAGGTGCCTTGTATTTTTTAACTTTTATTGATTATTTCTCCAGAAAATTTTCGGTCTATATGTTGAAAAATAAAGTTGATGTGTTTAATGTGTTTAAACAATTTAAAACAATGGTGGAAAAGAAAACAGGAAAATCAATCAAATTTTTAAGAACTGACAATGGCAGTGAATTTACCTCTTTAGAATTTGAACAATTTTGTAAAGATGAAGGGAGAGTTAGACATAAAACTGTTGTTTATACTCCTCAGCAGAATGGTGTTGCTGAATGGATGAATCAGACTCTTATGGAAAGAGCCAGGAGCATGATTAGTAATGCTATTCTACAAAAGGAGTTATGGGCAGAAGCAATATCTACTGCTTGCTATTTAGTTAACAGATCACCTTCGGTTGCAAGAAACTATCAAATTCCTGAAGAAGTTTGGTCGGGTCAGTCTTGTGATTATTCGCATTTGAAGATTTTCGGTTGCGATGCCTATGTTCTTATTCCTAGAAATCAGCATTCAAAATTAGATCCAAAATCAAAATGTTGTGTCTTTGTTGGATATGATTATTTAGTGAAGGGATATAGGTTGTGGGATCCTACTTCACGAAAAATAGTCATTAGTAGAGATGTAACATTTGATGAATCATCTCTTTTAAAATCAGATGTTGAAAGAGTTGAACAGAAGCAGGTATCGCCAGGTCAGCAGATTCAATTGGAGACTATATCTTTTCTAGAAAGTCGAAAGGAAGGAGAGACTTCTGAAAAAGGTGGAGAAGTAGAGGAAACTGGAGAAATTCCAGAATCTAGTCAGCAACCAGTCACTCTAAGAAGGTCTACAAGGGAAAGAAGAACACCCAAAAGGTATGAAGACTCTGCTTCATCGTTTGCATTGATTACTGAAGATGGGGAACCATCTTGTTATCAGGAAGTTGTTGATGATGTAGATAGCAAGATATGGAAAAAGGCTATGGAAGAAGAAATGGACTCCTTAGCCAAGAACAATACTCGGGATCTTGTAGAACTTCCTGAAGGGAGAAGCGTTGTTGGGTGCAAATGGGTCTTCAAGTTGAAGAGAAAAGTTGATGGAAGTATTGAAAGGTATAAGGCGAGAGTAGTTGCAAAAGGGTATTCTCAGGTTGAAGGTATTGACTTTCATGAGATCTTTTCACCAGTAGTTAAACTTGTTTCTATTCGTACTGTGTTAGCACTAACTACTTTACTTGATCTTGAGTTAGAAAAGTTAGATGTTAAAAAAACCTTTCTTCATGGTGATTTGGATGAAGAGATATATATGGATCAACCAGAAGGGTTTGTACAAGGTCGCAACAGAAGATTAGTTTGCAAGCTCATGAAATCATTGTATGGCCTGAGGCAGTCGCCAAGGAAATGGTACAAGAAGTTTGATTCCTTCATGATGAGCCAGAATTTTATCAGAAGTGAGTATGATCATTGTGTATACTTCAAAAGTTTCAATGACATATTCATTATCTTGGTGTTGTATGTTGATGATATGCTTATTGCAAGCAAAAGCATGGAAGAGATCAGCAGGTTAAAGGCTCAGCTATCTAGGACGTTTGAAATGAAGGATCTTGGAGCGGAAAAACATATCTTGGGAATGGAGATATAGAGAGACAGGAAGAATGGTAAGCTTTGGTTATCACAACAGAATTGTGGAGAAAATACTTGAAAATTTTGGTATGAACAATGTGAAACCTATTAAAGTTCCATTAGCTTCCAATTTTAAGCTTTCTTCAGATTTGAGTCCTAGAACTAATGAATAAAAACAGTATATGTCTCGTGTACCATATGAAAATGCGGTAGTCAACTTAATGTATTCGATGGTATCTACAAGACCTGACATTTCACATACAGTTGGAGTTGTCAGCAGGTTCATGGCAAATCTAGGGGAAGAACATTGGCGAGCAGTGAAATGGGTGCTTCGATATTTGAGAGGCACAAGTGACCATTGCATCAACTTTGATGGTCGTGAAGGTACATTCTGCAGATATGTGGATGATGACTATGTAGGTGATTTGGACAAAAGGAGGTCTACTACAGGTTATGTTTTTACTCTTGCAGGTGGAGTAATCAGTTGGATGTCAAAGCTTCAAGAGACAGTCGCTTTGTCCACTACTGAAGCACAGTATATAGCTGCTTCAGATTCCTGTAAAGAGGCAATCTGGTTAAAGGGTCTGCTTGATGATATTGGACGAACGCAGGAGAAAGTGAATGTGTTTTGTGACAGTCAGAGAGCTATTCATTTGGCTACAAATCCAGCCTATCACAGCAAGACCAAGCACATCGATGTAAGGTATCACTTTGTGAGACATATAATCGAAGGCGGCAAAGTAGTCCTCAAGAAGGTCCCCACACAGGAGAATCATGCAAATATATTCACGAAGCCAGTTACAGTAGAGAAGCTGAGATGGTGTCTTGCTTCTCTCGACTTGCAGAAAAGATGATGAATGGGCATTAGGATTTCTTTTGTCAAGGTGGAGTTTGTTAAAAATGTGACAACAGATGTAAATTTTACATGTAGTTAGAATAACAGAATTTAGGTAAATAACGAGATATAGTTGAATAACGAGATAACGAAATATGTCTAGTTAAAAGAGGTGGCCCGAGAGGCTTGTATGCACAGAGAATTTATCAATAAAGTTTCTAAGTGATTTATCTTTCAGTTGTTCAATTCAGTTTCATTTCTCCAATTCTATTTCTTTCCCACAACAGTTTTTGTGTATAAGTTTTCCTGTAGAATCCCACCATAGTGCCTTATGTGTCCACTTGCACCAACTCACATAATATTGCATGACCACCCTGATCACCATAGATTTACCACCTACATTTGTAACTCTTCTCATCGTCTTTGTAGGAGAAAAATGAAGCTTTTATTGTATAATAGAAAACTTCAAAAGACGGTGTCGATCACAACAGGTGAATTTTTAATGTGGCCAGCTAGCAAATGGAGGACGCGAGCAGATGGAGGTGGAGTATATGTGGTGAAATTTTTACAACACACATGTTTCATAATCAACGTAAGTATGTTTGAGTGTACGTTTCATAATTCTATTTTGAATTCAACTTTCACTAATATTTATACATGGTTATCAATAAATGGTACAACAAATCCTTAATTATAAGTTGGTAAAAAATAATATTATAAATAGGATTTAAACACTTGATTTAGATATGTAAGGAAGTTATCACTAGGAACTTTATTAGTTGATTGAGAAGTGATGACCGGAATATGGTAGAATATTGCATTCTCAATCCTAGGATTAGACTTTGTAATGAGTAAATCGATTAGTTTGCCCAATTCCAATATGGCAATGCCTATCAATATAATAAATAAAAAAATGTAATTTTTTAATATTTAATATAAATTTGTTATGTGGCATTTAAAAAAATAATAATTAAGAGATTAATATAAACTTTAAACAAGTCTACAAAGTAGCTACTACCTACTGCTTAATGTAGACAAAGAAATCTTAGAGATGTTGCAATGAGAATTTATATAATTGTACTAATTTATAAAATAAAATAAATTAAATTAAATATATCAATTAAAAAAATATAATTTGTTGTTGGTTTTTTAAATTTCAGTTTTTAAAATTAAATTTAACTTTTAAAAATACATTTCTAATATTTCTAAGTTACAATAATAGTGATGAGTATAAATTCTAAAAAATAAATTTATTTAATAGAAATTGTAATATTAATTAATTAAAACATAATAACAATATGAAAATTAATTAGAATATAATAATGGTAGGATTATTAATCATAATTAGAATATAAAAGTACTTAAATAATAACAATTATAAAAATCATTGAACACAATTCTCACATAATACTATTTATTAAATAAGTGTAAAATAATTTATTAAATAAATTAGAAACACAAAAATTAATAAAAATATATCTATTAGTACAAGGAGTTTATTTCATCTAGTACTTATAAGTTTAAAACAAAAATGATGGAAAGCAGTATATATAATATTAAAATCCAACGTAAAACTGGTATTAAAGTCCAAAATAAAATTGATAAGGAATAGTGTCGTAAATGAAAGTAACAAGGAACAATGTATGCTATGAAAGACCTTAAACAAAATATCTAAGGTTATAGTCTAGAACCTACGTCATGTAGAGACTCTAGTCTTCAAACAAAGAACTAGCATGTGGAAACAGGAAAAATGACCAAGATATTGAAATCCAAAGCTGAAAGATGAGGTAAATAAGTTGAAAATCGAAGAGTTTATGTCATTGTAGATCTCACAATAAATCCTAAATAAATTCCATTAGAAACCTGTTCTTAATAATTATGTGGGGTAAATAAATAATTAAAAAAAACAAATTGTAACGAAAGAAATTTGTGTGTAAGAAGGGATCACCTGAGCTAAAATATGTTGAGTTTGTACAAAGAACTATATTATTAGAAAAGAAAATAGTTAAAAACTGAAAAATGTTATTGCACCATATGTCATCTCAACAGATTTAAAAAACTCTGAAAATGAATTACAAACTCAAGGAGAGTTCAAATTAAGATAATTTAATACAAGACATGGCTAATAATCTCATGGATGTCACAGTTAAACTAAGACAAAATATTAGGGGTATTTAAAAAGCTGAAAAACAAATAACTATGTCAAAACTATTTATAATTATTATAAATAAATTAGAACTATTATGATGCTAACAATTATGTTAAAATTATTAAAACAACTCTAAATGAATTAGACATTTTCTATTTTGAACACATGGTAGCATTCTGTTTCAAGCAAATTTTGGGGTAAAAAATAAACATATTATTATGGCACAAGATTTTTTGCATATCAATTAAATCAGAATTTGGAAAATATAAATTCTTGCTATTGGCATTATAAATGCATTCAAGAGATCTGTAAACAGGTCTATAATATTTATATATTTAATGTCAAATTGTAAAGACAGATCCTGTTTGTTAAAGATATATGGACTAAGTTTCAAAATATATATAATAAGTCTGAAAGTCTTTGTAAACAGCTAGAGGAAAGATAATAAATATAACAAGTAATTTTTGTTTTTAATATTGCTTTGGAAAAAACTTTGGTGTCATATGTGCATTTGTATGCTTTCTTGTTCCAGCAAAATTTTGCAGACATGCTGGACTTTGAGTGAGGAGGATCGAATTAGCAAAATCTGGTACAAAAATTGAGAACATCATTGGAGTTCTTACTGGACTAGGATGTGTTATTGTTGTAGCTAATGCATGTAGGAGTGCTGGGGCAGAAAATAACAGGGAAAAATTGGCACAAATCTTGGTATTTTGGATAACATATTTTAAAATACATATATCTGATGTTTAGTTCAAAGATCAAGGGTAATTAGAAGAATACTTGGCTTTGGTAGGGCTTGCATTGCTGTCAATATATTGGATCTCGTTGTATTCATTGATTGTAAATGTACCATATATTTTTAAATCTCATAGCATATACATGGCTTCTTGTTTCTTTTGAACATAATCTTGAAAAGACATTTGTGCCAAGTTGGGAAGTAACTGTTTCAAGAGCAATTTGTTTCTAATGCAACACTGGAAGTTGGTGTTGTTAGACCTGATTATGCAATTAAGACACTGTGAATAGAAGAAGGAACAATTTCTATTGCACTTAAGGCAGTTAATTGTTGTCTCATCTAACACTGTACATGCTAGTATTGGCAAATTGCATCCAAGACAAACACATTCAAATGGTGTAGAGTAAATGCTTGCAGTTGTCAATGTTCCTTTTATCTGTTCATAGAGGAGGATAAAAAAATATTATTAAATCATTTTTTTAAATATAAAATTTAAAAAATTTTACAATAATAATTTAATAAAACATTATAAAATCAAATTTTAAAGAAATCAATTATAAAAAACAAAAAAATAATTTAAAAATGGAAACAAATTTTAATATAGATAACTTAATTAGTGACAAACAAATTTTAATATATATAACTTAATTGGTGACTCCCATGCATCATACTTAATGACAAATGGTAAAATATTTTTTATTCAAATAGCTTTTTTCTTATCTCTATCCACACGCACCGATTAAAACAAGTAGTATATGTTTAAATGGAAAGAAATGGAAAAAAAATTGCATATGGAAAAGTAGGGGTATTGTTTCATGTGTCCTTATAGAGAATATTGGAGGGCTCAATTTTCAAAGCTCATCTACTGCTTCTACATTCAATTTTTTTATGAATGTAGATTGCGTTGTTCGAAGTTTTCTCTCCTTTACTTCTTTCCTGTTTGTTATGTTTTTGAATAACAGAAATGGAAAATGCCCCTTTTGCAATTCTTGTTCAAGTTCATTGTAGAGAGGTGCAAATGATTCAAATAGCTGCAACTACAATAGAAGACAAAATGCTAAATTTTTTTTCAAAGAGAATTGAAATGTAGGATGGAACTAGCAAATAAAAACAATGCAAAGGAATTTATGTTACCGTTGCTCTATTGTCATCAAAATTTCCATCTTTAATTTGCAATGTATATTGCAAACTAATTTTCCATGCAGCTGTGACAATTGCAGCAATTGTTCCAATTGGATATGTTTCTATGTTTTATGTAAGGTGTTTTATTGTTGTATCTAGAAAGAATTTGTAATCTTTGCAAATTGGTGGTATGTTCTGTACGGTACTTGATTCAGTTAGTAGCAGAATCCAGCCACAATCACCGCAGTCATAATTTATTTTGGGAAGGATTTTAAAATTTGTAATTGATATTGCTTTTCCTGGTGATTTTTTCTGCATGTTCTTAAATGAGCTCAGTTGGTATGGACAATGTGATTTTCATGATTCCTTTAGCATCTGTCAAATCTGCACGTAGTATTTGTCGTGCTTTATAGACTTTATCAGGATATGTGCTATAAATGACCATAACATCTCCATTGGACATTTTTCCAGTCTTGTGGATATTTAGTTCTTCAATTGTAATTGGGAGTGAAGATGATACATTTGATCTATGTATAGATGATTTTGATGTGGCAAAAGACACAGTTAGAAGTAAAATACGGTGCTGATTAATATAAATTTCATGTCAATGGGAGTTGTAAAAATTCCTTTCAAATTTACTTGTTTGATTTAGTTGGAGGCGATGCTTGTTGCTGTTTCTCTAGTGTAGCTTGATCTTTAGAACCACAAGAATTTGAAGATGTAACATGATTGAACGGTGAGCTTGAGGAAATTTGAATTAATAAGAAAGTCTAGCACTATAGAAATGTGTAAATCCATGTGATACAGATGCAGAAATTTCAGAAATTTAGAGGATTCTATAAAACTATAAAACTTCAAACTAGGAATTATTGGTCATAGTGACAATTTCCGTGGATTCAAATTCAGTCCCTCTATTTCAGTTTTTTGTCATTCGTAGCCAATACTGTCAACACTTTCTATGCCAGGTATGGAACAAATGGCATTGTATTGCAGTTTAAGAGGCGATGTTGGTGCACAAAATGTCTCAATGTCTCTAGCTTCGCCTTTGTATTTGGGAAGGAGCCCTTCAAAGGCAGCGCAAGTTTGTTGTTTACAGTGGACGAGGGTTTTAGGGTTTAAGGGTGTCACTGTTTATTATCAAACAGTGCTTGGAAGAGTATTTGGCATTCGATGTTGCAAACCAGTTGCTGGATCCTATGATTCTCGGGCAAAAAACAGGGTTGTAGGTAGGCACCTTAGACCATGACTATTTACTTTGGCTTAGTTACCCTTTACTTACATGCATCCCTAGCATCAAGTGGATCCCATCCCATAAGTTGTCCAGTGAGCCAGGATGTTTCTTTCCTAATGGAAATAGAAGCAGAAGATGGTCATAGATACCAGGCCAAGAAAGATTCACTATCCAATGATCAGAGCATGTTGTCAATGGAGTCAGCACCACACGTACCATTCCTTCCCGCTGAGCTTTTATTTTCTAATGCATTGTTTTTTCATATTTATATTCTACTTTTTGAATATAAATATTTTTTCTTATGGAAAAAAAAATCCAAATTTGATTTATTTAATTAAAACAAGCATAGGACAGGAAAATTGACACAACCTACCTGTGTCTAAAAAAAAACAATAGTAGTTGCTGAAAAGACAAGATAATCCTGTAGAATTCTGAACGGTATTTGAAATTATGTGAGTTTAAAGTAAATAGTCTCTGACATGGATCACATAAAATCTTAGTTAACAATATTTAATGGGTAATGGGTGCTACTGCAAAAATCGGATGGGCAAGAATACATTGGAGCAATTTTTTTAAGCATGGGTACAAACTTTGCTATATGAAATAATGTTACATTAATGGTGAAAATACAAGAAAGATACAATCAATAAAACAAATCAATTCATCCAAGGCATTTCCCCAGTTTCTTAATCAAATTTCATCATTCTCAGTTCAACAACCATCTTTGATTTGCCCAAGATGTACACTGAATCAGGTACAACTTCCCGATATTCAGGTGCAAGAAAATGGTAGCCATGAAGAAAAGAAAAGCCAAAGCCAATATTTAGGTGAATGGATAGAGGCACCATGAAGAAACCAAAGGCACCCTTAAGAAAGTTTCAAAAATATATTGATGTTGTCAAGGTTGTTAAATCTTTCTGATTAACTAGCAAAGTTAAAAAAACAACATATCAAATACTCCATTTCCTGTTTGAAGGACTTACAATCCATTTCAGCTTCATGACATGACACTTTTGTGTAAACCAAACACCAATAGCTGTTGCAATAGATTCATAGAAAGAATCAAACAGTTAAACATAGAGATATGTAAATACATATGCATTGAAGAGTAAGTGAGTCAGATGTAATAAACAAACCTGGATGTCTTTGCCTACTTTTGTGAAATGTCTTTGCATTTTTTACTCATTGTATAAATCAATAAAACTCTGCAAGGCAGATTATTTGAAGTCAAAATGATAGTATTATTATGTAAAAAGAAGAAATTATATGTGTTAAAATAAGTAAATGTTTTTTACTAATATCTATTCATTTTTAAAGGCTAACAAGAAGAGATCAGATCCTAAATTCTTACAAGAATTGAGTTTTGAAAACATGAAATTCATCTAGCAGACAATAGTTACTAAACTGAGGTCTATGAAAAACTAAGTGCGGAAAATATGCAAGAGTTGAACTTGGACCAGAAACTTGATGAGTTAAACCCAAGTTGGGAGATTTGACTAGATGGAAATTAAATTAGTTCAATTGGTGCTTTGGTCACTGAGCCAAGTTTTTCCGATGAGTCCAAAAGCTATGTTTCAAGCTTGTCAAATCCATCATGCTTTATGGCTTAGCAGTTTGTCAACTTCATCACTCTTATGAGAATTGAAACTAATATATCAGTAAAAACCAATACTGAATAACGAGGATACATTATTCTATGATTTCTCGTAACATATAAATCAGATGAAAATTCAAATTCAAAAGCGAGATTAAAATAAAATAAGGATTTTATATACAATAATCGAGAATGACAGAAGAAATGCGAATGAGCAATACAAGCCAGAGCATCTCACCCGGATCGTCTACTAATATTGGAATGTTGATTGGTAAAGTCAACAGAAGCGTTGCCTTTGTGTCTCTTGCTCTTGACATAAATCGTAAGATAGTAAAGAAACTCTAGGATGAGAGCAGTGCAATTTCCCTGTAATGCTGCAAAATTATAGCCATGATGTGCTTCACATTATACTAGGCAGAGAGTTTACAGGAGAGATCCAGAGAGGAGGCAGCTACCAGATATCTTAAAGATATTATTTTATATTTAGTACTTGAGATATGGAAACTACTTGTAATGCAACAACTTCTTCAATTTCCAATAAGATTTCCCAAATGGAGAGTGCCAGCTTCAGATAATCTTGTGCTAATCCTTTATATATGATACAATATGGCGATGGTGTAGCACATGTTACTGATATATCTCTTCATTACGGCTTCTATCAGTTCGATTGACTTTATGTTTGTAACCCTATTTTCTGCCTTGGTGACATATCAAGTGATGTCCAGAGAGTAAAAATCAATGGAGACGAGGATTGAGTTTAAAGCTACCAAAGAAATTTCGAATGGCCATTAGAGCCATTTTGGTATAAAACAATTCACATATTTTGACAGGTAGTGGATTAGTAGCTAATATTTTGTATAGTTGATTTCCAATTTGCACTATGTTTTTGTTGCATTTCTGTCTTCGATGGTGAGACAAATAGTATCATGGTTGGTCCAATATGCATCTAATCTGAAAGTTTTATAGCTATAAGTTATGTTTGACCATATGTGATCAATGATTGATATTTGTTAATTGTTATTTGTGTCTAAAAGAAAATGAAGGTTGTAATTGTACATATACTATCTTAGTTTGTTTGTTTTATTGTTGTTTTCAAGCATATTGATGTTGAAATCACCGACGATGGCTATTGTTTGATTTGAATGTGTATTGCATAATGCTTTTGAAATAAGATGCAATGTATCGTTCAATGTTGCAAATGGTGCAACATAGACATTGAGAAGTATAATATCCATGCTATGAATCATATTTGCTAGTGTAGCTTCAACATTTTTCTCTTCAAAGTGAATATGTTTCAAAATCTTTATATGTTTTTTAATACAAATTAGTAAACCATGTTTACTATAATATGGTATGCAACTGAATTCTTCAAGTCTTTTTAGTAGCATTGGTTGTGTCAAATGTGTTTCTTGTAAACATAGGATGTCAGAGTGCATTAGATCATAGTCATTTAACAAATCATCAATATGTATTTGTATACTGCGGGTGTTTAGAGAAAGAATTGAAATGTATGCTTTTGTTTATAGTAATGAATAATTGTAGTCTAGTTGCCATTTTGTGTTTTTCTGTAAACGTTCCATTTCAAGAGAAATTTTGTGTTTAATTTGGAAGTTTTCATTCTTAAGTGGGTTAAGAAAATATAGTGATTATATGTTTCTGACACGAGAGAGAGAGTTGTATATAATAATCCATGGCGCTGTATTCCTAAAGGATCAAATGTGAGATTGTCTAGTGTTAAGCCTTGCGATCTGTGTATTGTACGTGCACATGCTAGTTGGACTGGGAATTGTTTTATAATTTTCAATTTTCCTGTTTTTGCTAATACAGAAATTGGCTTTGATGTCCGCAATATGGGAGTCCAATCTTTACAGATTTCTTGGCTATATAGAAAATCAAATCTATGTGCTTTTCGATGCCCAATACATTCATCATGTAATTTGATCCATATTACATCGAAGTTGTCTAATTTTACATATGCTTTAATGATACCATCTGCACTGTTGACAAGACCTTCTTGTGAGTCATATTTTCCTGCATATATTTCAACTAGCATGTTAAATTTTAGGAAAATTTGTGAAGGCAATGTTGCTATGTGTGCATGAGATGGTATGTTTCCATGGTTTTATTCTTCATAGTCAATTGCATCAATTACAATTTCATCGCCATGAACAACAAACAACATTTTCTTTTTGTGCAATGCTACATCTCTATTTCGGAAAAATAGATACGTGAAAGTAGGATCATTAGGAGAATTTTGAATATAATTTTGATTGAGGTAATTCAAATCATCTTTTGTTTGATTATTTGTATGTATCCTATTCAAAATGGAAATGAATATTTTATTTGTTTGACGCATTGCAATGTGCAATTCATAATAATTTACATGTTCTTGCCAAAGGTCATATGTTATTCATTGCTTTCTTATTGTAGGTTGTTCAAATATTAGTGAATCTTGTATAGGTTGTGCTTGGTATAGGTCACCACAAAATATGAATTCAATGTTTCCAAAGTTTTTTTTTTGGATATGCTTAATGTTTCTTAGTCGATCATCAATTTGATATAGAAAGCAACTTCTAATCAAAGATACTTCATCAATGAGAACTAATTTTAATTCTTCGTACAGTTTTGTTAAGTTGTCCAATACGTCATTTCTAAGTGGAGTCAAAATAGATTTGTTGAATGGCATTAGCAATGCAGAATGAATTGTTAGTCCACCTACGTTATATGCAGCTTTACCTATGTATGCTAATATCAATCCGTTTTGTTTCAAAGGACCTGTATTGTAATGTTCATTGTAAATGCGTATGAGCATTTGAAATACTGCTTTTGCTGTGAATGTTTTTCCATTGCCGGCTCCTCTGGTAAAAAATAAGTAGAGTGATTTGTCTATGTTCTTTCGTATTTTGATTGCAATGTCTTTGAGAATTTCTTGTTGTTCTCTATTAAGAATTCTCCTAATCCTGTAGTATTCTTCATTGCTAAGCATAAATGGATGTTCTATGAATTGAAAAATAATATTAATATGTCTTTTTTTGAGATAGCATTGGGGAAATTGCAAATCGTTAGCCAAGTCATATTTCTCAGTATGATCATTGGATATTTGAGGTTTTTTTAATGTGTTATTAGAAGTTGTAGTGGTATTATCAATTTCTTGGATTGCTTCATCCAAATCACCCCATTTCTTGTTCACGTTGTATGTGAACTTGTTTTTATTCTTTTTTATTGTTTTCTTGTGCAATCTATATGCACTTTTCCATGTCGGAAAATATTTCTTTAGTGTATCTTCATTGTTTTCGAATGAAACATATAGCAAATATTTCTCTCTGTAATACTTTTCATAGTCAATGTGTTTTTTGTATTTGGTGAATGAAATTGCTTTTTATTTTTTACTTTTTGATATTGGCGTTCCATATTTGCTATACTTTGATACAAATTCAGCTACACATATGTGCTTAATAGCATTAGGCCTATTGATATAGTAATAAATTATAGAACTGCACATAAAGTCCTCAAGGTTGTCTAGAATTTGTTTCCGAAGAATGGTTGGTTTAAGTATAAATTTTCGTTCATTTGTTGGTGTTGTGTTTATGAAGCTGCATTCTCTTGAACTATGATGAAATGACAGGGAGAGAGCTATGTGGACTTCTTGTTGAGCTGAAATTTGTTGAAGATTAAGCAAAGCATTCCCTAGGGATCGTATCATTTGTATAGCATCAATTTTTCTCTTTTCATGTTCTTGTCGTATCCTTTTGAATGCATTTGTCATAGATCTGTCAACTTTGGTCATATATGAACTACAATATGAAGCTGCAACATATGCATTTAGAACATATTGAGCATCTGTATTTGCATTCCATAGGTGGCATATTTAATGCAAAGCTATTATTCCATATTTATGATGGTTTTCGTTGCAAGAACACGATTGGCTGTGTCAATGTACTTTATATTAATTTGACGTAATCAGTTTCTGTTAAGTGCAATTCATCTAAGAAATTTTCATGGCTAGTTGATTTGTCATAGTGTTTTTGTTCTAAGGTGCTTTGCAATAGGAAAAATTTTTCATTTATTGATTCATCTAGCAAAGTAATTGGTTCAAGAATGCTTGTTCTTTTCATTGGTCGCATTGGGAATTTGTATCTATAGTGTGATGCTTTTATTTTTTTATAGCTTTTGGTATGATGATGTTGATGTATCTTTGCAAATTTAGGATCAAGATTATATGTGTTACAAGTTATATAGTTGTCCAAGAAATTTTCAATTTCTAAGTTAATATTGATTCCATATACTGGAGCATTTTCTATCCATAAAAGACCATGTTCATGTGCACTACCTCTATTTTGGAACTCAGTTACAAAGTAGTAGTCTAATAATTTTCCAAAAAATGTATTATCTTGACAGATCAATCGTTTCATTGCATCTGTTTTATGTCTATAGTAATATGTACATGTTACCGGGTCCTTTCTGACAAGATAATCAATGCTATATTCCTCAATTGTTTCAATATGTTTTTTTTTCTTTCTATTGCTATGTAATTCAGTAATATTTTCTACTAGTGGAGTCCAATTATGCTCTACACTTGTAAATGTAACAAAGAAAGCTGGAGGACCTAATTGTCGTATCATTGCAAATATATGTTTTTGCATTTGTTGTAAGTAGTCAGGAGAAATTATTATGTGTTTGAAGTCTATGTATCCAATGTGACTTTTCAGTAATTTTTCTAAGTTTGGCTTGTACTTAACATCTTTTGCTAACAAATTTCTTCCTTGTGGTTTCCCTTTCCTTATTCGTATTGAAATGCATGACATGAATTTTTCAATGATTATTCACATTGTCTTGAAGAAAAAATTTGTGATGTGATAGGAAAAGTCACCACTGTAATGCATTAGTTCCCACTTTACTATTTCTTGGTAACGAAATCTTTGTACTATATCATTGTCAAGTGCATCTCCAAATAATAGTGTTGGGAAACTCATTTATTCATCATGTTTGTCTTTGAATATTCCAAGTGGTCATTGTCCCTCAGCTGGTGCTATTTTAATGGTCTTGTCTTGCAAATGATGAATGCGTTGTGAACCTCTCAATCCATGCACCAAGGTTTCAGTTGGTCTTTCACTTGTCGAACTGCTATTTGTTTCACTTTCACTATCGATGTCCTCATCGTCAGATGTATTATCTTCATTGTTCAATTTGAGTATATGATTCTAATTTCTATTAATGGAAATGTTTTTAGTTTTATATAAATTCCGAGAACATAGTTCTTGAAGTGCTGTCATGACAGTATGCACATTGACTTTTCCTATTTGATATGCATTCTTGTATTCTAATTTTCATTTTAATGCAATACAAATTATCATCGTGTTGTTCATGAATTGTGCCAATGCTTTTTGGACAATTTTCGTGTGGATAGGTACATTGATTATTGAACCAATTAAGCCCATTTGCGATCGCTTGTAGCCACATTGTCTTATTTGTGCAAAAGAAATTCTTAATGTGACAAGTCTTTATTCAAGCTCTGAAAGTGTTGTTATAATTTTCAATGGCTTATTACATCTTATTTGTTCAGGTGTTTCAAAGCGAGGCAACTTTGCATTGTCAAGTGCTATTTTGCAAGATCTACAAATGATATTAGATGCATTGTGCTCTCTTTTCCAGAAATGTTTATGTACATTTCTTCTAATTCAGGTCCAATGCTTGAGATGTTCTTTCGAAATTGCAACTTGCTACATATTGGACAGTTGGTTTTGGGCGTGTCTTCAATTTTTTTTTTGTAAATTTCGATGGGTGTACTCTTTCACAACAAAAAAATTATATTCTTTTTTCTATCTCTATTTTCTCCAATTTTGTCTATGCTATTTGTACGTATCATTTGTTTCAGTTTGCGGAAGATTATTCTATTTTTGGTGTTTTCATGCATTTGTAATATTCTATGTTGTGGATTGGATTCATTTGTATTTTGATTTAATTGTAGTTGTTCATAATGAATGTGCGATGTACTTGTTTTGAATGATAATATGTTATATGTTCAGTTGCAGTTTGTTTTCAATGGGTAGTAATTGACAATGGTTTTAATGGTAAATGACCATATTTGTATGTTTACATTGAATATGATTGATGTCCATTGGAAGAAAAATGATGTTCCCTTAGCTACTCCTTTTTTATGTGGCATTGCCATATTAATTAGGTATTGTTGCCAGCCTGCAACCATTGTTTGACTTTGTATAGTTTCATATGTTAAGTGTTTTTCTAGACAATGTAATGGGTCTTCATCCCTACTCATCAGTGCATTGCAGAAAGATTGGACAACATAGAGCCTCCAAGACTATTCATCAAATTCATGTGCTATCAAATGACAAATTTCACTGAACATGCTATTGGGGCATTTTGACATAGTTTTTTTTGCTATGTACAATCCATGAATTTGCATTTCATCAACAATGGATTCACAATGGTTTTCAAGATATTTGCAAAGAGGAAAAAAGTAATAATTCTGGACAAAGTTGCATCTAGGCAATATTTGTGTAACAGAGGTTCAAAATGTCCAGTGATAGGATTTGTATCATGAAACAAAATGTTCAGTGGAATTGTATCTAGATGATGATTGAAGAAAAAATACCTTGTTTTCATTGTTAATGACCAGACTGAAATTGGTATGTTCAACCACTTTGAAAGCCATCATATGCAAAATGTGTCTCCCCATAGGCCTCTTTCAAATTGGGAATTGATATTACTAGCAGAATATCGCATTTTATGAAGGTATGTGTCAACATCATGAATTCCATGAAGCTGACATAACATGAGAGGATCTAGTTCATATTGGTATGATTCTTTTGCTTTTGTGTCATTGCGCTATAGACAATTGAGAAAATGGTCTATTATGCCATTTTGCAGTTCGATGGACGAGTAAAAAAAGTGCAAAAGCACTTCAAATGCATTGAACAAACAATCTCCAACAGTATATGCAAATCGTTGTAGTCTGAAGAGACTATGGTGCATTAAGACGATATCAATGTTAGCAGTTATGCATTCTTTTTTTGTTGAATTGTACTTTTCAACATCTAAGGTTTCAACCATTTTTTGTATGTATTTATTGTTCAGATTCGTATTGTGATTTCTTTAGTAAGCGCTATGTATGTTAGATTCTTTTTTATCAAAGATGAGAGAGTGTTCAACTAATTTTTTTGCTCTATTGAAGATATGTCTATGACAATGTTTACTAGCATAGAATACTAATTGCAGGTTGATATTTTATGTTTCATTTGAAACAGTAAAATAAGGGAAGAAAAGTTGCAAGTAACTAGCTCCTATCTTGCACCTCTCTGTATTTTAGAAGTATCACTACAAAACAAAGAAAACGCCACATTGAAATTTACATTGAGTATGTTTTGATTAGTAAAATGTACTACGTGCTATTAAGTAGCATAAAATATGGAAATTTTCTATACATATGTGATTTTACAATCTGGCTATGTAAATTATGCCTCTATAATATATTATATATAAAATTAATCCGGCTAGTTCTGAATAACACACTTGTAATTAATTCAGCTTAGCTTATTAAGAATGCATCTCTAAACACCTTAGAATATGAGTTCCTTGAATATGTATCTACACTCACATATGAACCATGGCATAATAACATCTGCAAGGAAGCAACATGTTTCACACTAAAAGTTTCGATTTATGGAATTGTTTTGTTTTTTGGAACATGAAATATCTATTGTTTCATGTGTAAGATGACAATAACTTTAAGCCACTAATCGAATGTACTATTGAATGTAAATATGAGCATCAACTTCATTATAACAAAGAATTCATGCCTTATGCAAGTTGCAATTTTACTGAAGCAAAGCATGTAATTGCAAATCATTGTATTAAGCAATGTGCAAGATAGTTGAATATAATAGGTACTTATTTTAGCACTATATTTTTAAAACTTGTTGCTTACACCACTTTTCGAGATACGACAAAATATTCATTTGAATGACAAATAAATGTGTTCTATGAAGATCCTTGACAACAACTAATTGTTCTATGTACATTAATAAAGAGGTTGTATACAACAACAACATTTGTACCATCTGAAGTCGTATATATATGATTTGCTATGATGTCTACATTTGAAGTATTCATTGCTTTTTTTCTTCTTTTCTTCACTCGAATGACCCTTCGTGATGAGATAAATTTTTCGTTTGAACAACACAAAAAAATGCTGGTCTTTTACAATGACTTATTGTTCTTTGCATATTAAAAAATGTGCTGCATACAAAAGAAACATTTGCACCATTTTAAGCTGCATCTAAACCACTTGATATGAGGTCTACATGCAAAGTATCCACCATTTGTTTTCTCCATAGCTTTGTCTCTAGAACCTAGTTTGTTATTAGGAGCTTCTTCTTCTTCTATGAGTTGTTGTAGCGACTTTGAAAGTTGAATGACACCACATTACATCATTCCAAATTGATAGATTTAACTCAATGCAGCAAGTGGCACCTAGGTTTGCTAGAACATCAAGAAAAAAACAACAATTCAACTATCCAAAGAAATCAACTAGCTGAAGAGTAAAAGCAATACTAGAAGTTGAATTATAGAAACCAAACACTCTAGGTAAAATAACTAAAATTTTGAAAAACAAGACATTGTATTTCCTATTGTATTATTTGTCAATTGTTATTTTTAATTGAAATTTAGAATTACTTGAAGAGGGTTTACTTCGCCAAAATTTGCTTTTTTGAGTTGGAAAAGTGAATTATTTATTAAAATTTGTCCCTCGTTATTCGAGAAAGTATAAACATCAAATTTTAAAAGTGTTGGCAAAGGAGGAAATGGAGCTTAGAGAGGAAGAGGGGATCAATGTTATAACCTAAGTCAAATTCATTAGAAAACACCAGGGATTTACGAGGTCCAAATTTTTCAGATCTTGTATAACACATTTTTGACTTCAAAATTGCATTTCGTTTTCATTGAACTTTGTTAGACAGCCATATCAAATTTGAACTAATTAATTTTAACATAGTTAAATTGAAATAAAAAAAAGTAAAATATAAAGATTTTAAATTTTAAAATATTATATAGTTTAAGATTAATTTTAAATCGTAATGGATTCTATTATTAAATCTTGTAAAATAATATTTTCTTCATTTAATTATTTGTTATTGGTTTCGATATTGTATTATTAAACTTTTAATTTTAAAATAGCTAGATGGAAATAAAAACAATAAAATATAAATATTTTAAATTTAAAAATATTATATAACTAGATTAATTCTAAATTATAATTGATTGTATTATTAAATTTTGTAAAATGACATCTTTTGCATTTAATTATTTGTTATATATTTTGATATATTTATATTTATCTAAGTACATCAATTTATTTATTATGAATCTAAATAATATAATCTATAATATTAATCATAGATATAAAAAATTCAATTATATAGAAAATTGTTGTTTAATAATTTGTATAAATATTAATAATTTGAATTACATAAATATTATTAATTATTATTCTTTCAAAAGTGTAAGAAAATATGATGTGATGAAGTATGAAATGAGAAGAAGTGAAAATTAGCTAATTAGGTTAAATCTTGTAAAATAATATTTTTTGCATTTAGTTATTTGTTATTGATTTTGATATTGTATTATTAAACTTCTTAAAATTTTAAGATAGTTAAATGGAAATAAAAGAAATGAAATATAAAGATTTTAAAATTTAAAGTATTATATAATTAGATTAATTTTAAGTTATAATTGATTGTATTATTAAATTTTATAAAATAACATTTTCTGCATTTAATTATTTGTTATAGATTTTGATATATTTATATTTATCTAATTACATAAATTTATTGATTACGAATATAAAGAATTTAATTTATAATATTAATCATACATATAAAAAAATTAGATTATATAGAAATTTGTTTTTTAATAATTTATATAAACATTAATAATTTGAATTATATAAATATTATTAATTATTATTCTTTCAAAAGTATAAGAAAATATGATGTCATGAAGTATGAATTGAGGAAGGTGAAAATTAGCTAATTCACTCAAATATAATAGAAAATGGTTTTTTATGTTGTGAAAAAAATTATATAATTTTATTATCAACCAAAACGAATTACACATCACAAGCCATATTTCTTTAGTGAAAAATATGTAGTAGTATGATAAATACTTTAAAAATAAACTATGCCATATACCATACCATTGTGCTATACCTCCTTGGAAGTACCATACTATGAACATGTGAATATGTATTAATTGGGCAACCTAATCAATAAATTTATAATATATTTATATACTATATAACATATTTAATTGCTTTAAGAAATAAATTGTTCAAAAACTAATAAGGGTAGAGGTAGTTAAAATTTATATTTACATCACTTACATTAAAAAAAATCAATATATAATTAAAAAATAAAAAATATATATTTACATTGGCTACCTAAATATAAATAGGAAAAAATGTAAAAAAATTATATTTGCATTTTATATTTACTTCACCTACATTAAAAAAAATCAATCTACATTAAAAAAAAATCAATATTTAATTAAAAAATGTAAAAATTTTATAGTTACATCACTTATGTTAAAAAACAACTTTTAACTAAAAAAAATTATAATTGACTTATAATAAATATAAATATAATTATTATTATAATTAGCATTATTATAATTTAATTTATGAGTGCTTGACAAATTTCCATGCACGTGTTTATAGAATGAAAAGACAATCTATTTGCCAATCCTTTTCGACGAAATGGTTTATTCAATGCGCACAGTGCATTACATGAAACACAATCCATTAACACCACACCATGGTGAGAAAAGTACTAAGCAGTCGTGAACCATGAGGTAATTTACAATAACATTTAAAATTGAGTAGCCAATCAAATTAAAAAAAAAAATTTAAATTATTTAAAAATAATAATAATTTCTAATTTCTAATGTTAAACTTTAAAAAATTTGCAATTTTTTTTAGCCATTTGAAGCCAAAGTAATATGGGTTTGACCAAAAACCCAATGCATTATCTCCCTGCAGTGGCATTGAAGTAGATATTGGTTAATTGGTCACTTCACGTTGTAGACTTTGGGGAAGAAATTAGTTTCCATTTAATATAATATTAGTGGAATTGTTTGAGATTCTTGAATAAAACTAATTATACTTTAAAAAAATAAAATTAATACTACTATGTTATTTCCTATTCATTTATCATTCTTAATAAAGTAGCATACCCCGTTCTCCAAATTAAGGGAGAGGGAATTTCATGGTTCCGATTAAGAACTTCTAGGCATTTAACATTACATAAAGAAAATTTTTTATCAGTTTATTTTTTAATGTGCAGGGAAGCCTTCGTTGACCAACTTGTTGCTTCCAAAAAACAATAACATTCAAGTGGAATGCTCATGATCTCACAATAAATTCGATTTTTTGCAGCAACCAACATCCAAAATTTGTAATGTACACGTAGCCTCTATTCAGGATTTATTTTCTATGTGGGACTATTGTACATGGCACTGCAAGAAGTCTCCTGGCTATGGCACACGTGGTAAGCAACGTCTCAATCCGTCTCATTCCATTTGTTCCGATACATCTGCAACTTAATCAACTTGAATCGAATTCAATGTGAATTTTCAACCTGAATTGAATTTGATGCAAATTTTGTCCAGGGAGCGGGAGGCAAGAAAGAAAGAAGGAAGGAGCCATCGGGATTAACGTGCTGCAATGTGTCATTTAACAGATTTCCTAGTAGTAGGAAGAGCCATATGTGATGTTATTAACTTGTTCGTGCACCGTTCAGTCAAACAAAATAATTCCCTGGTGTAAGCAAATTAGGTTGATGCAACAATAGCCTCTACTAGCCTTGCAGTGCAACACAATCCATATTTTTAATGGGCTACAGGGATAAGGCATTGTATCGACTTGATTAATCATAGGATTATGTTACTAAGTTCTGTTTCTACTCCACTTTGGTAAGTACTAAGTCTGGTTTCTCTCGGTTTTAATGATGGAATTTTTTTTTTTTTAATTTTTTTTTAATTTTTAATTTTTTTTCTATAAATAGGCGGAAGCATGACACTATGTAATTCATAGTAACTCGAGGAAAACACAAATTCAGTCTAAGGCTAAACTCCTATTGGATGCACCAAGGTCTTTTCCATCTAACAACTTAAGGTCAAGATCAATAGAGCTTAAATTTAGGTCTATTAATGCCCATCATATAATAGTGAAAATTTCTGCTACAAGTTGAAATGAGCAATCATGTTTCAGAGAGCATGATGCAGTGATCATAGTGGACCACGGTTCGAGGTGCCAGGAGTCCAATTGTATGCTTGGTGAGGTTTTTGGGAAGTCTCACCCTTTTGCCCTCTTTATTCGCGGGTGTTGGCATTCTCATTTGATTTTGAGAATTTTTTAACCTGGTGACTGTCCTTGATAAATTGCAGATGCATTTGTGGACATGTATAAGAAGAAAATGGGGCACCCAATTGTTGAACTTGCTCATATGGAAAGAATTCGTCACCCATATGAATTTATAATCTTATATTGGAAATGATGAGGCCTTTTAGCAATTGAGTTTGCAGGTATGTGCTTTTATTTAGAATTTAATTTTTGACTGGACTTTCTTAGTTTTTATTTGCAACTAGGGTCTCTACAAACATTTTGGTTTTTAATGTTTGCCATATTGTTACCTATATATATATATATATATATATATATATATATATATATATATATATATATATATATATATATATATATATATATATAGATATACATATATACATATATACATATATATACATACATACATACATACATACATACATACATACATACATACATACATATATATATATATATATATATATATATATATATATATCTGTGTGTGTGTGTGTGAGAGAGAGATTACTTGGCATTTATCAACTATGGCGTCATTCATGCTGGAAGCACAGGTCTAGAACTCTAGGCTATAAGGAAGTGCAACTCGCAACCTATAATTCTAGCTACAAGAATGGCCACCTATAATTCTACATTAAAGAGGAAGATGCCTGATCCTATCTCCCTGTATTCTCAAAACTATGGGACTTGCAATAGAAAATTTCCAAGTAGGGTGTTGTTTCCTTCTTTGTTTTACTCTATTCTATTTAGAGGTGGAAATGGCCCTGAAAAGTAGGTTGTCAAAATAATTACAGAATACGGAGCTTAGACTTCAAATTCTGTGAATTTGATTCAATATTTTATTACGCTCCCAGCTCGATATAAATTCTCATCCCATGTGACCATAGGCAGAGCAGGAGTGCCTCCGATGGCATTTGAGCGGGAATTTTCTAGCTCAGGATGGCCGGGGAGCTGAAATTTTCTCTAAGCTACCTGAAATCCATCAAATTTGACTCAAATGGGCCTAGTCCACAGCGATGAGAGCCAGTTTATAAAAAGGGAATGAAATTTAACCTTGAAAACCTACTTCCTCATTTCTGGAGAAGGATAGCATAGACGTTAACAAAATATCTAAACTTATAGTCTAGAAGAAAAATATCCAAACTTTTAGTCTAGAAGCTAAGTCATGTAGACATTCTGGTCTTCAAACAAAGCATTAGCATGTCGAAACAGAAAAAATGACCAAGAGATTGAAATCCCAACCTGGAAAATGACGTGAATAAAATACACATTGTCCTTGATGTTTTAGGGAATAGTTGCAAAAGATCAATTTTTTTTTGTCTTCATTATTTATTTCTATCTGAATAGCTATATCTAAAAACTTCATTTTCTAACCTATTTATTGCAGACCCTCAATGACAAATACACACACAAATGAAAATTAAACTTAGGACCACAGAACAATTAAAACACATACTTGATCTCAGGACTTCCACACAGAAAGCAACAACTTTTTCACTCCAGCCACACAATCCACAGGTAAGCTAAATGCACAAATTCCTCATGATACCTTCAATTGCTTGTTGCACATAGGGCAGAGTCCATATTTTTTTATCAAGGCTTATAACAGTAATGAGAAAGACTAACAAAACACTTAAACGGTGATTTGAAAACTAGAAAATTAAAAAAAGAAGAAGAGGAAAATACATGAAAGTAGATGATAGCAGTAGTCAACTGCAGAACATATGAATTTACATTTGATAATATTTCTATAAGAAAAGAAACCAATGTTTTTTTTGCATATCGCCACTGAAAATAGGTAGCGCATAAAGAACTCTGCATACAAAAATACACAGAGGATTGAGCACATTAAGATGCACTATCACTTTAGCAGGAAACACGTGCAGAAAACTGTCATTGCTAATCTGAGTAGCAACCTATGGCACACACGATTTGATTATGTGAAATAATGGATCTGAACCTCACAGTCGAATTATAATATAACATTGTAAAACCACAGGTTTCAATGTCTATTATGCCCTGGTTAATCTGTGTGATCAAAGCCGCTGAAAATCTATTAAAAAGCTATACCATATTTATTTAATGCCTATATTATATTTATTTAATCCTGTATTTTATTTATTTAATGCTTGTATTGATTCATAATTTCATCGATTAAATTATAGGAAATTTCTAAGCGATGTTGTAAACATCAATATCATTAAGTACCTTCGCGTAAATTAAGTATCATCAAATTGGATGAGCAAACCTTAACAAGCAAACTCATAAGCAAGCTCGAGAGAAACTAGCAAACAGGTATTCGAAGCGAGCCGAGTGTAAAGTTATTAGTGATATTGGAAAAACTTTACAATTTGTATATACAATTTTAATAATAAATACATACTATAATGATGTACAGTGACATAAATTAAAATTTATATATATTATAGTAGAAATCATCAAAAATATTTATAATGGAAGTGTGATGATCTAGTCAAAATGATTTTAAATTGGAACTAGAGTAACATAAAGAATAGTACTCTCATATTTAGAGTTATATACCCAATAAATCTATTTATATTAATTACCTCAAATGAGCCACCGTATAAGTTGATATTTGTTTTATTCAATGTTTGAGCAAGTGCTTTGAATCTCCATTGTTACTATTACACAACAAAATTTAAGAGAGAGTATCCTAAGGCTTGGCCCAAGGAAGAAGCATGGCCCCAATCTTAAATCATACGTGACATATAATTATAGATGAAACAAAACATTGAACCATATAAACCTAGTTTTAATATTTTTGATACATTATAGAAATAACTTTTAAAACATAGAATATATAGAATACATTATATTCGTTAAAATTTCATTGAGAACTTATAGAATTATATTTGTGAAAATGTCTTGTCACGATATACCCAAATTGAAAAGATTTAAAATAAAAAATTGTGGCCATAAAAACATTGGGGTTTAAGGATTACACAACTATCGATAATAATAATAATAATAATAAAACAAAATGTAGATCTAGCGTCATTTCCACGTGATCTTAATCGTTGTGATTCTTGAATACAGTGAGTGTTCATCTCGATGTACTATTTTGAAATTATTTTCTAATACTTTTAAGAAACATATTCTTGTTTCTTTCACATTGTTTGCTCCGATAGCATAATTTCATGACACATCGTATTTTATTTAACTGAAATCCATTGGTAATGTTGTAGATACGATCAATACTCGAGCCTTAGTTGTACTTAACTGCAATCCATGACTTTGTTATATTATTAAATGGCCAGTGCATATTCCCATGGGTGCAAAGCTGAGATGTATAGAAATAGTCAGTGGTGGGACAATACATCATGTACAAAAAAAATTTGATGGTACAACCAAAATACATATGTATTATTGTAAAACTCAAGAATGCTACACTTTTCCGCCTCGTACAACCGTCGGACATGAATTGCAAAGCATTTTCCAATAACATGTTGAAAGTATTAGCCAATGAAAAATTAGATAAATAAATTTAAATAATAGAAATAAATAAATAATAAACATAATTTAAGTTAAAATATGTAAAGAGCATAAAAAATTTTAACTGATAGGTGAATTAATGTTACTATCAAGCAAAACTTGATGCGTTATACCTGCAGGCAGGTATAATAAAATAGTTTTATATTAATTTTATAATAAGAAAAACAAAAGTATTGCATTTATAACCAGTTATTTATTTTTTAACCTAGGGGATATGTTTAATTCTTCCACTACTTAATATAATATGAAGTTGCAACATGAAATCCGAAAATGTAAAGAATATTTCCATACTACTTGTAAATAAAATATCTGAATGGATATGTATATATGTAAAAAAATATTGGAACGGGTGGCACGAGTGGTAAGCATGATATTTGGCCCCGATGAAACCAAAGTCATGAAATACTCACGGAGCCTTGGAAAATTGACAAATAACAATACATAAAGTTATGTATTTTTTCAAGGAATCTTTCTTGCTAAATAATTTAATGCTCTTTCTATTATAGAAATAGGAGACTCTCTGAATGGTAAAAGGCTCCTCCCTTAAAGATAAACTTCTACAAAATTTATTAAATCATATCAGATGAATTTTGGAAGAATTCCCCTCGATTAGTTTTTTCCGTTGTCTTTTGGGATAGTAACATGGACACAGTCTAGTGTGCAAATGAAGGCTACATCCAAGTTCGGTGGGTTAATGGTGATGGAAAATCAAGGCCATCTTTTGTTCCCTAATTTTTTTAGTGACACTATTAGAAAATATATTGAAAGGGGAGGGGGGCTTTATACATGGCACCCCCACGAGTCTTCATTTTGTATGTAATTTATTGATATAACCATTTAAAGCTCTTATCAAAAACTTATAATGGAAACACTCTTACTCGCATCAAAAAATTCTAATGGAAACACTCTTATCTATCACCCATAGTACATTCCAATTCAAGCTCAATCTATATATCATCCCAATTCATGGTAAATTAATGAACCCTTGTTGTGAAATGATGGAAAAGGTGTGTGGGATTGTTGTGCTAATCGAGAGGATTTTCATTTGTGTGATCTCCTCTTGTGGAGATGATGAATTCATTATTGTATTCTTTGGTATTGGAATAGTTACAACTCTATGGTTCCGCACGAAGTGAATTGGAAGATAATGAAAGTTCTATGTTTTAGGAAATTTAAAGTGCCCTTGCTTTTACATCGGTAATCTTATAATATCCTATGTTGATTTATTGATTTTTTATCCAAAATTTTATCAAGTTAAGAGAATTGGGTTCCAATTCTAATTAGATGCTCTTTTCATAGTGTTTTATGGGCGTGAATGAAGATATTTTCTTGATGTTATTGGGGTGATTTGGTCCTTAGATAGATTTATTTTTGGGTGGAAGAAGAGCTGAAATCTCTCACCTTTTGTCTCAAGTCTCTTGAAGTGTATTCATCCTTTCTCTGCAACTATCGAAATTTCTCTACATTACATATTGTATGTGTGGTTAGCAGTTCATGAGTGTTGTTCTCTACCATGTCCTTGAGATCTAGAAGCATAATTAAATATTTTGTAGTTGTGGTTTCTTGACAACCATACATACTTGTTTGGCTCTTGTTCTGTTTCGTTTAAAAGAAACTCGATCAAAAACTTGAAAACGTTATGGTTTAGCTCAATAACTATCTGACTGATGTGAAAGTTGACATAATGAGATTTCGGTTACACCATATTGAACATTAATTTTTTGCTTCCAATGCAATGGACCTTGGGTTGGAACTTACAGGTAAAGTGGAGAAACAAGAATTTGAAATTACTCATGTTAGTTAAAATTTTGTTGAGTTGTGATCCTTGGTATATAGTTTGATTCTAATCATCAAGTTCTTTGTCAACTCTAATAGATAAAATGTAAAACACTTTCCAAACTTGAACGAGCTAATGCAGTGAATCTAGGAAAGTAAATCATAATTAAGAATTATATTCTCATGTAGATTGCATGTACTGTAGATTTTGTTTAATCTTGGGTTCCTTTTTGAAGGTATTCACCTATAAGGACCATCTCTATGTTAGTTATGATTGTATTACTCTTCATAGGATAATTTTGACTTAATTCTCCTAGATGTATATGAAGTTTAATGCAAATATGAAATGAAATCACCAATGTAAAGCTATGATGATATTTTTAATCAATATAAATATTCTCATTATTGTTAAGAAAAATATAGAAGAATTGGTTTTCTATTAAAACACCATTTTTACTACTTACTTCAAGAGAGATGTGTCATTATTTTCATGTTCAACATAAAATTCACCAGAAACATTTGAAAAATTATTAATACTATTTTTTTTTTTTAAACATTGATGATGAATAAAATGTTTCAATTCCAACCTTAAATTAAATAATTTATATAAATTTTGTCATATAAAAGGAGGGGACAAAAATTAAAAGAAAAAATATGTTATTATAGATAGGTATTTGATACTATATAATTCATTCAATTCTTAATATAGAGTTAACAAGTGACATTTAAAAAATATTAATAATTAAATGAATTTTAATGTTGATCATAAATAAAATGTTTATATATATATATATATATATATACTAAGTTTAAAGGATTTTCCATGCTTAAAATATTCAATTTGCATGGTGCTTAATATGGAAGAGATGTGGTTTTCCTTTCCTGATGAACATGGGGTTGAGAAGTGGCATATAAAGTACCAAGCTAGATCCATCTTCAACTCTTCATTTGTCATGCACTAATAGGGATTAAAGTTTGAGGAAATGTTTGTACCTCTAGGATTTGATCCATCTTGGCTCATGTTTATTCAGACATTTCAATAGTAAGTTGCTCAATATGAGGGAGAAGTGTAAATCCTTTCATGCATATTAAGAACCATAGTAGATCCATCTTAACTCTATATCCATCATGCACTAAGAGGGATCAACATTTTAGGATATATTTTCACATCCAAGGATTTGATTCCTCTCAAAACATGATTAATCCAAAGGTAATATGTATCTATGACGGTGTTAATAAAATTTCATATTGTGCACACACACACACACACAAATATATATATATAGTATCCTAGAGGAATCCAACAACCTAACTCACACGTAACTAATAGTAAACCTTTTGGGGTCTATGACCTATCCTACTCTCTGTAAACCAGGTCACAACCAGGGGGATTTTAACCTTGGATCTATCATTTTTCATATATTTCAAATTACTTGAATCACCAATTGAGATGCCCCCATTATACCATATTATACCTATTGATTCAAAAACAAAAGTATATGTAATGCAAGCCTTGGCATCTAAGTAGTTATGATTAATAGTATTAATGCCACACTCTTCAATTCTAATCTTGTATAAACCACCAAGTATAGTATGTTGGATATTATCTTGAGTGAAGGAGTTCTAGTGTTAGGGGTATAATGTGATATGTGGTAGTTTTGATGAGAATTTTTTAGAGTTCTCGATTCCCCTTAGAGAGAGAGAAAAAAAATAATATCATAATTAAAATAACAGTAAGTAAGTAAGTAAGTAAGTAAGTATATATATATAGATATATGAAAATGAGTAATAAATATATATTTGACATCATTTGTTCCCTTTTGTTTATGTAGACACATATAGTCACATGTATCCATGTTAGATCATGGTATTTTAAGTAGTGAGGTATTTGCATCTTAATTGTTTTCCAATTTATTATGATGGTTGGTAGATCCTAACATAAAATATATGTAGCTAGTATTTATAACTCTTAAATAATTAGAAAGATTAATTTCAATTTCCTTTATTTCATAATTTTTTTTTTTATTTTTTTTTTAAATTTACATATTCATTTTTTCCGAATCATAAAGACTATGATATTATTATCACTTATTCATCTATAATTTGTCATAAATATTCTATTGAAAATTTATACTTAATTTAATTATTATACAATGTTCACTTATTATTATAATCTAATATTACAAAAATAGTTTTAAATTAAGAAATCTAAAACAAGAATCATCACACAATCTCCATCATGAATATAAGATATACAACCTTTTAAAGGTGGATATTGTTCTTATTTTATTCTCAAATAAGAAATATTTATTTAAGTAGAGATGAATTCACTCTCGAGATACCATACACAGTGTTTCCTACGTTGGATGCGACACAATATTCTACTTTCTTGATTCTAGTCATACTATCATACTTATTTTATTTGTTAAACTATTCGAGAATAAATCAATACAAGAATTGAATCCCTTTGTTTCCTAATGACACGATATTTAACATATCATCATAGCCATCTAAGCTTAGAGTAACGGATTTTCTATACCTCCACTCATGATTATCGTTAATGTTATCCTATAAAATAAACTTAAAATTCCATCACTGAGTAGCTCCACATGTGTCGGTAACGGAAATTGATGTGGTAACTACTTATATCATGGAAGTAAAAAATCATAGGCTAATTTTTAGGAGATATAACTTCGTCATATATATTTTGATTAAGGTGATATTTCCATTATTAAAAAGCTATTGATATTTAGAAAATAAATTGAGGTGTATGGATTTTATTTGCAAAATTTCCACCCAAAAAATGTCCATTAAATACTACCAATGGTATTATAAAGTTTAAGATCATAACTCACCAAAATAACATTTGTCTCTAAAATTTACTCTACATCTTGATAGCTTCAAATTTTCCACTCAAATGGTATCATAATAGAAGAAAACAAAATGGTATTATAAAGTTTAAGATCATAACTCACCAAAATAACATTTGTCTCTAAAATTTACTCTACATCTTGATAGCTTCAAATTTTCCACTCAAATGGTATCATAATAGAAGAAAACAAAATATATAGTGATCCATTGCAAATTATATCTCTCCATTTTGAGAGGATTTTCATCCTCAAAACGTTTGACGAAAGGTGGTGATGAAAATGTTCCTCTACATGCTCTTGATATTAGATTTGGATTTTCCTAGATTCTAAGTTTTCATTAAATACAACCTACCATAATTCTTCTTTCCATTCTCTAGTTTTTCTTGAATTCTTCTACACATATATATCATTTTCTAGTTCCACTTGAGCTTATAGTGTTATCTTCTCTATGGTAGGTAAGACCTTCTCATTATTTTCCTAATATAACATGGAATGCTCATAAAGATTCAAAATATACACTTTATATATTTAATAAATGCACATATAAAGAGGTATACCAATTCTATAAGCATTATTACCTACTTGTTACAAAAATTCAAAATGATCAGATCATAGTGCTTTGATCTTCTTAATAGGACCTTGCAACATTTATTTTTTTGGATGCAAATAGACTCAATCTACCACCATGACTATCTTCTTAATTATATGTTGGTTAAGGAGTACCATGTACCTTTCTTATGACCTATTTAATGTCCTACGTACTTACGAATGAATCTACATGATATTATAAATAAAATTTTCAACCTTCAATGGTTCTCCTATGTTATTTTCCCTTGCTCCATATTATCCATATACAATTCATATAGAGGTAAAGATGGAAAATATTCAAAGCAAGTTTGCAAACGGAATTTTCTAGTGAAAGTGTGCAGTATTATGTTATAAGAGTGTTTAACATAAATAGATGTTTTTTCCTTAGTTCATGGATGTATTTTATTATAAACTATCAAATTCCATCTTATAAACAAGAAAGGAGATGATGCCCAAACACTTCTCTCTCTCTCTCTCTCTCTCTCTCTCTCTCTCTCTCTCTCTCTATATATATATATATATATATATATATATATATAGGAGACAAAGAGTAAAACTATAATGAAATGATATTGTGAAAGGTTCTAGCCTACATAAAAATATAACAATAGAAATGAAATAACCTAGTATATAGGGCTTTAATAAAAAAAATTACGGTCAACATTATGCTTGTCTAGGGATTAACATTCTCCTCCCCTTCAAAAAAGTGCTTTCCCCAAAACTATTAATTTCAAATGTCTCTACATGAATAGACCATATTTCCATGTCTTTCTTCCATTGGTATGTTATTCCATTTGATGATGTATTTAGTAATTGCTCAATTTATTAGCTACTTAATCCTTTTTTCAAATATTTTTTATGGTTTTAATATTAATTTTCCTTCTTAATTAATATTTGGTAGAGTAGTTTGGATTGGGATCTTGTCACTTGTTACCTTATTTAAGCAAGAAAAATGGAACTTTGGATGCACACATGAAATTGGAAACAACTCCAATGTGTAATCCATACTTCCAATTCTCTACGAAACCTTATAGGGGCCATAACATATCAATTTTAATTTATCTAAACACATACACCATAAATCATCATTTTTTGTAAACATCATCACTAGTGAAGAGAATGAACTATGGCTTGGTTGAATGATGTGATCCTCTAAAATTTCTTGAATGAAACACTAATATCACTCTTCTAAGGATAATAATATCTATAAGGCCTATGTTAGGTGGTACACTTTAGGTTGAAAATGAATATCATATTCATGATTTAAAGGAGGTCAAACACCCATTTCACATCATTGCAAATAACTTGGAATGATTGTTTATAATTTTTTGAAGATACATTGTAGTAGAGGATGTCAGACTCAACAATAGAATATGAAACAATAGACAGCATAGGAAAGATAAGTGTGAGTGATCTATTATTGACATAGACATACATTTATATTACAGTCATTGTGACTTTTGGATTCCACATCCCAAGGTCTCTTGGACTTCCTTTGACTCTGCATTTCCCACACCTTAACCCATAGCGGATTACGTGTCCAACATTCCCCCCTTAATCCAAAGGGGTATGTATGAGTCCAAGAAGAGAGTTGTAATACAAATTTACAAAGTATGCATGATAGCACTAGGTTGAATGAGCTCTCTGAAATGTTGGCATAAAGAGGTGGTTTAAGGATTACCACCAACACCAGAACGCTTAATGCAGTTCCCAGAACTCTTCCAAAAATAACAAGAAGTTGAAGTCTTCTACTAGAATAATTGATCCTAATATTTTAATGAGGGATACCTTCAACCTGGAAGAAGGGAGGTCTAAAACTTACAATGGTTTAAGGATGACCAACAACTTTGGAATACTTGATGCAATTCCTAGAACTCTACCAAAATGGCAAGAAGCTGAAGTCTTCTCCTAGAGGAAGTATCCTGAATTCTTTGAAGAGGAAGAATATCAACCTTGCATATATGGTTTAATGTTGACCAACAACCAAAGGCATGCTCATGGGAATTTGTGTCTCTAGCTACAACTCTGAATCTGGAATGGTAGGTTGTGGCTCACGCTCACTTGAATTGTTGTGTCTCTGGCTACAAATCTGAATCTGGTATGGCAGGTTGTGTGGCTACAACTCTAAATCCAAAATGGCAGGTTGTGGCTCAGGCTCGCTTGATGTGGCTTTGAATTTTGTAGATGAACATCATTTCCCCCTTGTCATATAAAAGGTGAGATGATGGCGAAAACTCAACTGCAAGACTTCTCAATACTCTAGAAAAAATTCTGACATATGACTGAAACATATTCTCGGTTATTGATGCCCATTACTAAGAAGCGATCCATCCAAGATGAATATTTTCTCTTGCAAGAGACTTATTTCTGAAGCATCTGTGTGAATACTAAGTGTGCTGACCACAATTCTTGCATGGGTGAAGATTGAAACAATGATATTTCATATGGACAACTCGGTCACAGTGTTGGCATTTATCGATGTGTTGTGGCTACCATGAAAGAGGAGCATTAAAATGAAGGTGAAATTTCATAAAGAAATCCAGCACTCTGAAATTACATGGGCTTGGAATAGTTTGGAATATGAAAGGACACATTGTTTTCATATCCAAGACCTGTTCTATAGTTGTTGTTGATAAGCTCTTCCCAATGCCTAATAATGGGCTTGGGAAGTGCAGGCCAAATTTCTGCATCTACATGCAATTCTACTTCAACCTCAACTTTACTAATTTTCTCACTTTCTAATAGCTGATGGAGGTTAAATTCAAGCTCAAGCATAGGATTTTTCTGAACAAAAACAAGTTCAGAATGATGTCGTTTTTGTTGCAGTTCATCTTGCTATAGTTGTGATTCAATCTCCAAAAAATATATCTTTTCATATGCATTTTGTAGACATGTCTGAATGCCTGAGTGAGAGGATTTGTTGATTTTCACTAAATCATGATTAGTGGAGTTTAGCAAAGTTTTTAGGAAGTCTAATACCTCAGTAATTCTAGTCATTTTTTCCATTATCAAATTTACACATTTAAAAAAAAATTATCACAACTATGAATGAGGGAGGGAAAAGAAATAGCCACCCATAATACAATTACACTGCAATTTTATGAAATAAATATACACCTCCTTTTTTTTCGAAATATGATGCATGACAATTGAAAATAGTACTATATATTAACAACTATGAAACCAGTTTCCCACATGCATAGTATTAGATATTAACAACTATGAAACTAGTTTCCCACACACCATGTTTCTTGTTGATCAACTGCCTGATGTGCTTTTTCGAGGGTTATCCTTGCCACAAAACTACTGCTCCAGTTTCCCTTGCATATGTAGTATGCCCTCAAATTGGTGCATGGATATCACATGTCTGATGAGGAGAAACAGTCAGAGGTTCAAGGAGTGAGTGTAGGACCAACTGCTTGTTGGGAAAAGGAGACTGTAGAAAACCATATGACCATTGACGAAAACAGAAACTTGTTGGAACTTAGGACTGGTTCTTACCACACTTTTTAGGTAGTGGCTCGAACAGAGCTGACATGAAAGCAAGAACCATGATGAGATAAACTTGGCTAACGTCGAATGCGAGTTCTTCCTATGTATATTTCTTCAATTTTGATGCATTGATTACATTAAAACATAGATGGTCTCTCACAAATTCAAACTATGAATTCGAATATCAGTTAGATTTATTGGAAGCACTAGAATAGAATGTTGAATTGCATTGTTGTTGTGATGCTAGGCCAATTTGGGTCAAACATAACAATGGTGATCAACAACAGGCCCATGAATGGCGTTCCTCCCAGCACTGGTTTGCATTGTCAAGGAAACCTTACAATTTCCAGAACTCTCAGCCGCAAGACTATGGACGAGGTACAATTAAAAATCTTGTTGTTGTTGGCATTGTTGGTAGATTGAGATGGACAGACTCGTTCTACACAGAAAAATTGGTTGTGGTTGAACTACACATCTGGCGCCACACCTAGGTGTTTAAGGCGGGAATACTCCACACCCTTGAAGCCCCCAAAACCTCAGAATTGACTACAGCTCCATAACCATCACCAATGATAAGGGACGATAGAGAAAAGAGGAGATCAAGACGATGGTTCACGGCGCCCAGAAATACAAGGAGGAAGACAAAGAGGTGAATTTGTTGCTAAGTCATGGTTGGGAAGATGGAGGAAAAGGCCATCAGAATAGCTATGGGCACCACCTACAACTGTGTGGGAGTGTGGCAGTAGGACTGAGTGGAGATAATTTCAAACGATCAAGGGAATCGAACCACTCCATTCTATGTCGCATTTACCGACATCAAGAAGCACATTGAAAACGCTGCCAAGAATTAGATGTCCATGAATCTGACCAATATTGTGTTCAAAGCCAAAAGATTGATCTGGAGGAGATTCAACGAGCTGCTTAGACCGGTGAACCACAAATATAACTCCAGAGGGAAATGGAAAAATGCACAATGAGGAATAAAATGCTCATGACAAGAACATAGGGAAAAACTGACATGAAAGAGGCTACAAAACCTATCAAGCAACAAAATTTAATTTGTTATAGTGAAAACGGTTGTACCAAAGGTAAGTAATGGAAGAGTTGTAGAGAAATAACGTAGAGAAGTGTTATACATTATGGCAGGTTTGACTATTAGATGAGTCAAGCAACGAATACAGACTAAGGGAGAGAGGAGTTACAAAGTAGAAAATTCTAAAAGGTGGGGGTGGAAAAAACCCAAAATGTTGGGGCCTAACTTTGCTCTGATACTATGTGAGACTCAATAATAGAATAGGCAAGAATAGACAGCATAGGAAAGATAATTGTGAGTGATATATTATTGACATAGATGTACATTTATATTACATCCATTGCGACCCTTGGATTCCACATTCCAAGGTCTCTTGGAATTGCTTTGAATATCCATTTCCCACACCTTAACCCTTAGCATATTAGGAGTCCAACAGAGGATATATATCTTTAAACATCTAAGGAGCATAATTTTCCAGTTACACCATGGTGTCCCTTTTTGAGTACTTTTTTCATGCTCTTAGAGATAATCACTTTATAGGGTTTCCATTGAATATATATATCCTCAATTTCCTCATCTGTTCAGAAAAATATCATGAAAACAACTAGAAAATTGACAACCATTATTCCAAAAATTGTAACCATTGGACACTAATACAACATTAGAACCAACAATTTATATTCCAATCATAACTCGCATCCAATAAATAATTCCCCACATTTAGCTTGGTACAATGTAACTTCCCTAAAAGCTTTATGATACATTGATCCATAATTTGAAATTCAGGTGTTGGAATTACAAAATAATTGAGAGGATTTTCCAATTTGTAATTAATGAAATTATGTATACTACTAGAATCAAGCAATGTTTTTATATTTTTCTTTTTGATGTATCTTTCTATATTTAGGGTTTTTGGAGTGATGTTTCTAGATAATTCATCACATGTTATTGTTTGAGTGGTCTCTTCTACCTCTAGATCCTGTGACAGTTTTAATTCATGATATTCTCCCTCTTTGTACAATAAATTATTATTACTCCATTTATGTCCCTTATTATACTTGCTGCATTAGAGGAAATTTCATCCTAGAAGTGTCCATGAAATTTTCATGTAATTTCCATGTCATAATATGTAAACCAATCAAAATATTTTAAATTTAAAAAGAGGTACATGTAAATATTTTGTAGGGAAAAGAAGAAAAAAAAAATTTAATTGTATTTTTGGCTTATCTCCTTACAAGTTTACTGAAATTTCATGTGTAGACACTTGTTTGATGTGAAATTAAATTACACATCCAATGGGTACCATTATGAATACTTTCAAGAAGACCCATAGTGATAAAAATTGCAGATAAATTAAAAAGTGTGCTTAACATGTTTTTTTAATGTATCTGCAATTCTTATCAATGTGGGTATTCTCAAAAGTATGCATAATGGGTACTCGTTGCATGCAGAACTTAATTCCGCATCCAACGAGTTTCTACACATGAAATTTGATTAAAATTATAAGGAGATAAGTTAAAAATACAATTAAAAAAATAGTTTTCTTCTTTTCTCTCCAAAATTTATAACTATTATTTTATTATTTTAACTATTACTTTATTAATTTTCCTTAGGAGGCCACTTTTAGGCTAAAATTTCCTCTAATGCCACAACTAAAACATAGTACCTTTTCTCTTTTTTTTGTCCATTTGTTGAGGTCTCAATCTTGTCAATTGAATGATGTTAGGAGAGGGAGTATGATGTAATCTATAGTTTTCAGTGACCACTCATCTAGTAATCCTATCCTTACTTTCAACTTTCCTTACGAGATCGAAAGAATGATCTAGTGTGATTTGTAGTTATACATTTTTTTCCGAAGGTATACCAATTGAATAAATAATGTATTTGTATGAATATCCATATAATGTTCTATCAATTCCACTATAAAAATGGACCAAGAAACTATAAAAACATTTTTCCTTTCAAAAATCCATGGATACCATCCAAATTTCTTTTGTTCTAAATACATGGATGTAGCATTTACCTTTTGTAAGGCTATCACTTGGTGTAGAGAAAATTATTTCTCCATTTTTAATATCCACGTTATATAATCATTACCATCAAAATTTCTCATATCAATATTCAAAATGAAGTAGTTCCTTCTCAGTAACGTGAATTCCTAACTTTGTGAATCTTATATTGAAAAATAGTTATTCTGGTTATGTAATTGAATATTTTTTCTCTCCAACCAATTGCGATAAATACTCCACATATATGATTTTCAACATAATTATTCTCTATTAGGAATTTGGCTTCTGTGATCCATAGATTAAGTATAAAATTTTTCGGTGAAAATCACATTTGAGCAAATTGTGTTGACGCGTTTCGAACAAGCCAGTGTGGTTCATCATCAAGACAAGATGAGAAAGCTGATCTAGGACCCAACTTAAATAGATAAGGAAGCTCCAACTAGTCGTTGTAGAATAACAACTAGTTTGACTGTAAAAAGAGAAAAATAAAAAATAAAAAAATCAAATAACAGTCGTATTATTATTATTATTACTATTTATTTATTTAATTTATTATATTCAAATCTAAAAATAAAAATAAAAATAAATAATTAAATAAAAATAAAAATATATATTAAATATAAATATAAATATAAAACTAAAAATTAAATAAATAAATTAAATAAATAAATAAATAAAATATAAATAAAACAAATAATAATCATAATAATAATAAATATGATAAATAAATAAATAATGAAAAACTAAATAAATAAATAATAAATAATAGAAAATAATAAAGATATTATAAAGAACAAAAAGGTAAAAAGAAATAGGGGACGAGAGGAGAGAAAAATAACAAAGGGAGAGTGGAAGGAAAGAAACCCAACAACTAAGAATGAAGGGTAGGGATATAGCATCTCCTAACACTCCATCCATCATCCTTGTTAAAGTTGACCGGTCTCTTTTTTATTTCTAAGGCCTCCCTCAACTTTCTCTTTATTTTCATGATATATATATATATATATATATATATATATATCTGTGTGTGTGTGTGTGTGCATATGTATATACATATGCATATACATATACATATACATATACATATACATATACACACACACACACACACACACACACACGCATATATATATATATATATATATCATGAAAATAAAGAGATATGAAGTCACTCACAAAATTTTCCATGGAATTCATGGATTTTTGTATTTATTAATTATTTTTGTCCATATATTTTTACTAATGCAAGTGTCATAAATGGCCTTTCAACTTGGATATATAGTATAGGAAATTTTCTATTTCTTCATGACTAATGGATTAGGTTTGTAGGGGTTTAATTGGTGAATAAAATTTCTCTTAAGCCACCAATTGATCTTAGTATTATTTCTACTTTCTTCTTCGTTCATTTCTTTTTGCAATTTTAGCTAGTGAGCTTAATGTCCAAATTGCTACATACTATCTATTTATCTCAGTCTCTTTTTCTCTTCCCTTTCTCCTTAACTATTCCTTGTTGTCATTTCCTCATCTTTCTATTTGTCATTCCTTTTGTTTGTACTTCACTTCCTCAAAAAAATTACTTAATAATAGCATATTGGAACCCTTTCTTGTAATATTTATGCCCTCCTCTTTTTAATCTTTGGGAAAAACACTCATGTATGATTGTGATGCCTCTCTTTTTCTCAATATCCTCATTTTCTCTTATTTGTAATATTTTTCTCTTATATGTGAGAGTTGCCTCCTCTTTTTCCCTTCATTCACCAATGTTCTCTCATGTGTAAGATTCTTTTTATCCTCTCTGTGAGAGTCTCCCTTTCCTTCTCTCCTAATAAATTTTCTCTTTTCTCTTATTTCATAACTACAATATCTATCTAAACCAATATAGATCTATCCTAACCATAGATCTATAAAGTGTCGAGATGAATCAAATCTATCTTGAGGTTCAAACCTCTTTCGGATTGTTAAACTTAAACTTCGAAAAAAAATGTACACCTTAGAAGATTTGATCCCCTTGGCCGGTTACTAGATTTTTGGTTAGGAATCTCTCTCTCTCTCTCTCTCTCTCTCTCTCTCTCTCTCTCTCTCTCTCTCTCTATATATATATATATATAATGTATAATTTTAAATGTATAGATGGATTCAATCCCTTCAAAATTTCCTTCGGCACTTGGATTGTTTAAATTTCCAAATCCCTCAAGTCCTTGCTACATTTTAGACAAAATTGAGACAAAAATGTACATGCAAAAGGGAAAGAATACAAAATAGTGAGACCCTTTGAAATGTTTTACCTATCATTTCTTTTTCTCCAATTATTTTGCATAACATATACATAGATTTTTTGAACTAGTCTACATTGAAGCATTTTACTTAAGGTGAACATTGAAATATTTTATTTATGAAGCGAAATATTTTATTTATTAAAATGTTTTTTTCTTTTTTATTAATATTTTTTTAGATGGACGTCAATATTCTTTAATGTGGATATTTAGATAAATTATTTTTAACCTATTTTCCATATATGTATATATATGAGATTGGTATTCAAATAAATTAATTAACATGGATATTGAAATAATCTATTTAAGTCCTATATTGAAATACTTTTAGAAAGTAACTAACTTAAAATTCTAAAAGCTCCATTACAAAATAGGCATGCCTATGGTTATAATTATTAATTACTCTAACAGGGATGTCTATTGTAGAATATAATTTCTAGAATTTTAATTTAATTATAAATAATAATTAGGTGGATGGTAGGGAATTAGCTTCTATGAAATAGTTTATTTAAGTGAATTTTAATTTAATTATAAATAATTATTAAGTGGCTAGTAGGTATTTAACCTATATGAAATATTCCAGAATATTCTTAATAATAGACATACATCAAGGGTTAAGATTTCTCTCCAAGTTAGTTATTCGTTTTAATTAAGTTTTATTGAAATACGTAATTGAAGAATTTTTTTATATCAACATGTGTCATATTGGGCATGTGGTATTCATAAGAAATAATATTGGCCCAGGGTATTGTGAAAAGTGGGGCTTATTTCTAACATGTAAATCAACTGGACAATACCATGGACCAATAGCATGAGATATCAATACAACATGTGGCAAACAACCATATCAATTTGATAGTCAAAATTTTTTTCATATATTTTATTTTAATTCAACTTAATAGCATTACTTTAAATTAAGTTGAAAACTAAAAAATATATAACTACTTTAAAATAAATCTCAACCCCTGACTATTGGTAAAATTACTGCATAAAAATGATAAATCTTGACGATTTATATATAAATAATTACACTAAAATTATCAAAACCTTATTTCAAAATAAATACAATTATCCACATAAACATTAAAATCCTTTTTCTTCATATTTTCCTCTCTATTCTTGTATTTTTTCCATGAACACATAATAATAACTCTCACAATAAATCTATTTTTTCAGTGATCAATAAATATTTAATACTCCTTATGCTAAATTTTTAGACCATTAAACCTACCCATTTAGGATAAGTATTTAATACTCCATATTTTCCATATGTTAAAGTAAGTTTTATATCATTAAACCAAACCATTCCACCCCACAATTTTGCTGGGAGATCGAATTTCTCAATTGTGACAGTGTTGAAATCATGGTTTTATGGAGAAAATGGATTCAAAACCATCAAAAACTCTGAGTACCTAAAATCCTGAAGTTTGATAGTTATAATTCCATTTTTCAAGAATTTCCACCAAAGTTCTCAAAATCATATTGGGTTTTCCTTCTTTTTTTCCAAAACAATTATGCCTTGTTTAGACTAGGATTTAATAAACACTCAGTCTCCTTTCCCTTCTCTCCTTTCATAAATTTTTTGACACTCACCACATGAGAATGATGTCATCAAAAAACTTGAATATCAGTTTTATAGTCTAACCAGCCTGTTTTTTTTTCCGGAAGAATTATGGAAATTCAAGCAAGATTTTAATCAAATCTGGAAAAGATTTTTGAAAATCTAGGTTGGAACTATTAAACTTCGAGATTTTGGGTACCGCAAAAATTTCCATTTCCACCATCAAAAACATGATTCATACACTCAGACTGCAAGATTTTTGAAATTTTTTTACCCAAAAAATTTGACGGTTAGAGAAATATCGCGGCCTCCGTAGTCTTCTCTGATATCAATCCGTCAATGGAGGAGGAAAAATAGATGGATAGAATATCCTTATATCCCGAATTCCATTCTGACAAGGGTCCATGTGTCATACATGTGCTCGTCTCAAATTTTGGCAAAGGAAATATATGGCTACGATGTCTTTATACCCTGAAATTTGTGGTGATAAGGGCCCCTGCGTCATATAGATGTACTCATCTCAATGTCTCACTTACCCCACTTTAAAACAACCTCCAATCACGTGCCAATGATTTAGGATGCAAGATATCCCTTCCTAGGAAAATGTCTTCCATATAGATTTCTACATAATAAGATGCAATAAGTTATATTTTGGTTTAAAATAAAAAATTCTCGACATATAAAATTAAATAAGTTATTTGGGTATTTCAAAAAAAAATTCAATATATACATCATAATGATTTTATTCTAAAGTAAAAGCAAATACGAAATCTCGAAGCCTACTTCTTGTTACAACTTGTCAAAATATGAAGGTAACAAACAATGCACATCTAGAAAGAATTTATTCTTTCAGTGCTTGTCTATGTATAGTGGTTATTCTTATTGCAACCATACTATGCACAAGATGCTACTTTAGGTAATACATATTTATTACCCAAATATACAGGCAAAATTTTTTAAAGTAAGCTAATTACTCTTGCATGAAGAGTTAGACAATGAGTTAATAAGCGTTGAGTAAGTCGAGTTGTGTAAAAGATGAATTTGGTAAGTTAGTTAAGTTAGCATTGAGTAAGTCGAGGTTATGCGTTAGATGAGTTTGGTAAGTGTGTGCATGTCAAGAGATTCAGCATAAATACCCTTCATCGGGTTCATTTTATTTAGAGATTGAATTCCATTAAGTTTGTGTGATCAATACAGAAGAGCAGAAACTCCTATCGCTTATGTGTGCTATTAATGTGTTTATCCTCTCTTCCTTTAAAAAATATTGGTATCAGAGCTGATTAAAAGATCCAAGGGAGAGTTAAGGTCATAAATATCATATTTGAGAAAGAAGTCATATTAGTACCAATCCGAGAGAGAGAAATAAAGAAGAGAAATATTCCTCTCTTGATTCGAGCTATAACGCTCCCTGCAGTGGTATATAGGTGTTATAATGCCAAATGCCGCAAAAAAAGCCTCATTAAGATTGGTAAACTTATAATATTCTCCCAGCACATAGGCTCTCATGTGTTATTTGTGCGTTAAGACACTAACACAACACAATAATATTGGGAGCAGTGTTAGCATACAGGCCTCAGGAAGACAATTCCAGGTTAATAGAGCAAAAAGGTCTGATTCTTTCAATTTGTTTTAAGAAAAATGACTACGTGCACACATGAGAAGTCATGAAAAGTCAAGAAGAAAAAGTGGACAAGTCTAAAGGCGAAGGTTTGAAATATCCAAAGTATTTTTTAAAAATCGAAGTGTGCATGGGATTAAAAGAGATAATCAAGGAGTTGGCTTTAATGATAATATTTAAGGGGAAAATTTATGAAAGTGTTTTTTCATGAAAATGTTTTTTGAGTTTATGAAAGGATGCCATTTTTTAAAGGAGGGTTTTAACAAAAATTGAAGAGATTTAAAAAGGATTTAATTGAGAAGGGATTTTATAAAAATATTTTTTATATTAAAAAAGGGTTTTTTTTTTAAGGTTTTTTTTTATAATTTTTTTTTTCAAGGTTCTTATAAAATATTTTATGCTTTTTGGAGTTTTTATTGGCAAGTTAATTTAGGGCTTTGCATAGTCCGTCAGTCCACAAAAAATATTTTGGTGTTTTGTTAAGCATGATAGGTTTTTGGCTGAAGATTGTGCCTTATGAGGGCGTATATTAAAAATCATATTTTTTTGGGGGGTGATATGGAAGAGAGCCTCATGTAAACATGAAATTATCTATGAGAGAAGTCAAGGATCGGAAAGCGTGACTGAAGGAGACTAATAAAATGGATAAAAAAAGAAGAGGGAAACATTGTTGCTATGTTTAAATAAGTTCATGTCATAGCCAAGGAACTGAGATATCTAGCAAAAGAAAAAGATTCCCTAGCTTTGAGTTTCATTCAACAAGAAATAGATGAAACAATTATGTGAGAGGTAGCAAAAGCTAAAACTTACAAGGAATCGTGGAAGATCCTGGAAGAATAATTTGGTGCAAGGGGGAGTGAAATTCAACAACAAGATGTGTCATAGTTTGTTGAGTCAGATGTAGATCTTAGAGTAAATGATCAGGACTCTTGGAGGAGAAGAGAGCTTCGATAATCCCACTGAAAATTGGAATTTGGTCATGAAAACTATAAAATTGAAACCGATTATGGAAACATGCATATGGATGAAGAAGTTATGAAACATAATGCAAAGAGAGAAGTTGAAGCCTCTATATGTGAAACAGAGCATGAGCATATCAATTCTCATACACTCCACTGTAACGTAGATGGTGCAGAAGATGGTGAATCCCACTGTGATGAAACACATGTGGATGATGGGTACAAAGTGATATGTGCATTGGCGAATCTAGCCAGAGCTAGTGAATTTGGTAAAGCTGAAATTTTCAATGAAATTGACCGTGAGACATGCATGCTTGGATATCCCACCGTTGTGTGGATAAACATTATTTTGATGTTATGTATGGTTTCCTTTTTGAAACAAGGATTGATTATGGTAATATTGTAAGCGCTATGTATGATGAATCATTGAAAGTTAAAGCTGCTTTTGTAGCAAAAATATATGAAGCAGTTGGAACTACTCATGAAGCAGTATGCGAGCAAGTAGCAGCTAAGTTTGGCTTAGATAAAGCGATTAATAGAGCAAAAAGTTGTTTGGTGGATCCAACAATTGGAATTTTTTAAGTTAAATTTGATTAGGAACCATTAAATGGTAATGATTCATTGCACATGATGCAGCAAAAAGAACACATTGTTATGTTTTTATTTGGTGAGATAAACCCACTTTTTCTTGGAAGTCAAGTGGAATAAAAAATGTTTGCAACAACAGAGGTTTGTAAAACAATTGAAAATAAGGAAGAGAAGGAAGAGGAAAAGGAAGAATCTCTCACTGAAGAGCATAATAAACATTTTTTAACAATTTTTTTGAATATTCAAGTACTCAAAATAGCATGGGAGTAGAAGTTGAAAACAAGGTTCTTAATAAGTTTGATGAAAATTTGAAGTTCATTGAAGAATGGATTCAAAAAGCAATTGAACAAATTGATGCAAGTGTTAAAGAAGTAGGTGGAATAAAATAATTGAATGGAATGGTTAGTAACGATCTTGAGTAAAGGCAGAAAGAAGCAACACATGATGATGAATGTGAAGAAAATGATATGGAATTTTCTGAAAAGAAGGAAGAATGCAGTAAAACCATTTTTCTACAATGGAGTCAAGAAGAGATAAGATTCTGCTATCAAGAAATATGTCAGAAAGAAATTAAAAATATGAAGTTGAAGAAGAAGAGAAAATAAGACTGGTTGAAGATATAACGTTGTGGCAGCAGTCCATGGTTAAACGAATAATTTAAGAGGAAGGTATAGAAGACAATATGAGATTTTTTTTCAGCACAAATTCAAGAAAAGTCAAAGAAAAATTTCAACAACAACAACTGAAGAAAGCCTATAGAAATAAAGTGAAATATAGAATAAATCGATTTTGAGGATATAGAATCTTTAAGAAAATAAAAATAAAACACAAAACAGTAAAATTTTTTAGTCATTGTAAGCCTAGCTAAGACATAGACCAGCAGGCATTTTTGAGTGATAATTGAGTCAATTTCTATTGTAAGCCTAGAAGGCATAGTTAAGTTATGTGTGAGTTATGTTGAGTCATACCATCGTAGTTAAGGGTGAGTGTTAAAATAAGCTAATTAATCCTGCATGAAGAGTTAGGCAACCAATTAAGTAAGCATTGAGTAAGTCGAGTTATGTGATAGATGAATTTGGTAAGTGAGTTAGAGAGTGAGTTAAGTGAGCATTGAGTAAGTTGAAGTTATGGGATAGATGAGATTGGTAAGTGTGTGCATGTCAACTGAGTCAGGATAAATACACTTCACCGGTTTCATTATATTCGGAGATTGAATCCCAATTAAGTTTGTGTGATCAATAATGAGGAGCAACAATTCCTATGGCTTATGTTTGTTATTAATGTGTTTATCCTCTATGACTTTCAAAGAAAAATGGATGGGTGCATATTATAATAATACATTTGAAGATATAAAAAAAGTCTAGAAGAAACTCTTAATGAACTAATCCATGGCGTGAAGCATATTAGAATTTTCCTGGGTAATGTGCGGATCTTTTTTTATAGCAATGTCGTTGAGATAGAAACTTTGTCCAACACTTTCAGAAATATATAGTTTGACATCATGACTGAAAATTTTCATGGTTTTGCAATACTCCAGCTCTGTATCATGAATCAGGTCTTTGTCAGCAATGGCCACCAATATGCAGAGAAATTTTAAATCCTTTAGACGAGGAGAATCAGATCCCATTGGGTTTGTTATGGGATGATCTTGTTGCAAATAATGAGAGGCGGGGTGAATTAGTATTTCTTATCAATTGGCATTTTTTGAATCTTTTTAGAGAATTAGTTAATCTTTAATTATTCTTGATTTTTATCGAGTAACAATAGTAAATAATACAATACGATAGGCACACGAATTTTAGGTGGAAAACCCACTCAGTGTCTGAAACTAGCGAATGCTTTTCTAATAAATTCTTTAATCTTCAGCCCCAACAGAAATGAAAGGGACAACTGTCTAGAATTATAGAAAATAATTTTTCTCCAACTCCCACTGGAAGGACGCCCCTTTGCCTTGGTTTCTTCAATATTCAACTGAATGGATGCCCCGACATCCTAGACCAACCTACCACCCTGAAGTGTTCATAGGCTCCAACTTGTAAATGACTTCATGCACCAACCTAGCACCTCCCTGCCACCCTATAATGATCAGAAATAAGACAAGAGTGTGGACTCCCGTACCAGGGACAATGATCCACGATACAATATGATTCACAATTATTTTCTTGAACTAGACCAATCACCCAATCACACTATGACCTGCAACCCAACCATTAAATTATCCAACAATGACCTTTATACCTCCCAAAAATTCCTCTCCAACTCTAGGGAGATTGAATGTTTTACAATAATGACTCTTTTACCATTTTACAATGATGATTTTTAAAGTACTGACTTTTGACACGACCTGATACTTGACTTGACACGCTTCTTTGAACTCTATAAACTGCTAGGATATTGATGTTCTTGCTTCAAGTAATAGTACTTTGGTGTTGCATTGTCCTTCTAGTACGTGTCTGAGTTGTCCTATTCCGTGCTCCTTCCATTGAGTGTTGATGTATTTTCCTTACTGCAGTGATCCTTGAATGCATATTTTTATTTTCCTTCTAGAAACTCGATATTGAATATGTTGTATATGTGTAATTTCAGATTTCCAATGTCTGAAATTTCATTCTATGGTGGCACTATAGGTCTTATTTCCCACCCCTAGGTTTGATCAACATTGGATGCTTCAAGAAATAGTTATGCCCAATCTCCTATGATGACGTGATTATAGACTGGTTCATCAGAGCGAACTTATACAAAGTGCCACATGTCACTGTTTCAACCTCTGGTCCTAAAATTGATATACAACAAAATACAACATGCTCTCTTTCTGTCACTTTTTATGAAATTTGAATCCAATGCTCAGAGAGAAAGTTATGATGAGTTTCCCAAGGTCACCTATTTGACATAAAATTCGAGAGCCTACAAAAACCCTAACTTCTTTAGATCATATCTCTGAAAATGTAGCAAACCAGTATATAAATTTCAGACATGCGCTTCATTAGGATTTCGCCCAGATGGGTTTTTAGTTTCAACATGTGAATATTCACAGAAAAAATGTTATAGCAAGAATTCCACGATGACCTGTTCTAAGTAGCGCCACCCTTAAAAATGTTACCGATGAAATAGGTAACCGCAATGTTACCTACTTTTTTTTGGTAGCATAAAAAGCACCCGATTTTGAAAAGTGGTGATGCAGAATCACCCCTTTTTTTTTTTGGACATTTTTGACACTCTAATATTTTTATTTATGAAGTATGAATATTTGTTTTAAAATGTTAGTGATTTTCATGCTAATTTTGAAACGTATTGATGCACCATCAACTTTTTTTTTTTTAGAGCAGTGATTTTCATGCTAATTTTGAAACGTATTGATGCAGCATCAGCCTTTTTTTTTTAGTGGTGATTTTCATGTTGGTAATAAAACACAAAACTTAGATAAAAAAAATATATAAAAACAGTAAAAAAACCAATAAAAATGTGAAAAAAAAACAAAATTGACTCGTAAAAATAAAAAATTTAAACAAAAAAAAAATTAAAAACAAAAAAACAAAAACAAAAATATTCGAAAATTATATCAAAAGAAATGACGAAATTTGAAAAAAAAAAACAAAATTTTTTTTTTCTAAGTTATTAAAAAAAACGATATAATTAAAAAAAAAAAAAATTAAAATAGAAAATTTAAAAATAATTAAAATTACAAAATTAAAATTTAGATTAAAAAAAATAAAATAAAAAAATAAAAAATTAAATTTTAAATTTTAAATAAAAAAATAATAATAATAATAAGAAAATAAAATACAAATTTTAAAATTAACAAAAAAAACAAATAAAAAAAAAACAAAATTTAAAATTGAAAAAAAAGAATTAAAATAAGTAAAACTAAATACAATGCACTGGCTCTCATGATGATTTAACGCTGCTCGACATTCATTTATGTGAATAGTAAATTTTCTTGAGGAGAACACTGCTAGGTCTTCGAGATTTGAGTTTGAAAATATAAAATTTGTTCACTAGGTCGACATTGATTGACACACTATATGTTTTAATTGTTTTCGATGTGGATTCCTGTGTTAATTTGCAGAAAACTGCCACCAACAACAAAGGTGTTACCAACAATAACATTCAGTGGCATATATGTTGGGTTAAACAGATCGCCTGGCTACCCATTAAAAAAGATCACTCTCCAAGATTTTCAAGATAATTAATATTGTGAGTCCTGAGTGCACAAAAAATTGATCGACATCTTTTTTAGGAAGGAAGTGAGTGATAAGTTGCAGAAGCAATTTCTAGAATTGAGGTTTCCTTAATATTAATTGGTATCATCCACGATTCCCTCCAAAATTTTATCATCTTCTAAAAGGTCAAAGGGTTTCTGCGTGGTAGGTGCTGCAATCCTTGAACAATTGGATGGTATTTTTCAAATACTCGAGTGATTTCTTGTTGAGTAGACTGTTGCAGTGCGTGAATGTCGTGGTGATCAGATGCTGGTCTCTCGTCTCTTTGAATTGAAGACTACCAATCTAAAAAGGCCATTTGTCTCTTTGCAGTGCGTGAATTCCCTGCAAATGAAGATAACTCCAGTTATTGGGTGTAGCACTAGTTTCTAATTCGCCCATATTTTGAATGAATGAGACGATTGGCATTTTTAGAGGAGTTGAGGTTAAAATGTGAAGAGTGGAGGTCAAAGATATTGGATCAATTCATTGACGAAGGTGGAAACCTTCATCGAATCGAACAACAATTCTAGAAGAAAACTCGAGAAATGTGTGCCATTTGGGTGGGAGGCCGATTCCGGGAATCGGACTCCCAGAGTATTCCTTCATTTTTCCATTTTAATTTAAATTCATATATATGTATTTTATTTTTTATAATTTAAATTTAATTTATTTTTTAAAATTTATTTGTTTTTTAATATACATTTTTTAAAATTTAATATTTTTATTGTATTTTATTTTTCATTTTATTTTTAATTAATTTTTCCTTTTTTTTACTTTTAATTTAAATAATGTTTTTGTTATTTTTTATTTTTTTATTTTTATTTTTTAATTTAATAAACATTATCTTTTTCTTTTTTAAATTTAATTTCTATATTTAATTTTTTATAATTTCTTTCTTTTTTTAACTTCTTCTTTTTCCTTTTTTTTTTTTCTTTTTTTTTTTTTATTTAATATTTTTATTTTGTTTTTATTTTTTTTTATTTTATTTCTATATATTTTGAAATTTTAATCTTCAAATTTTTTTTTATTTGTATTTTTTTTTTCTTAAATTTTAGGTTTTGAATTAAAATTTTTATTTTGTTTTTATTTTTATTTTTTTATTCCTATATATTTTTGAATTTTAAGCCTTAAATGTTTTTATTTTTTAAATTTATTTTTTTTCTTAAATTTTAGGTTTTTTTTAATGTTTGAATTTTAAAAATTAAAAAATGTTATTTCTATTTTTAAAATGTCAAAAATATGACACAATTTTTTTTTTTTGTTATTCCAGCATCAATTGGTTTTGTTTTGATGGTGTTTTTTCAATCCTTTTTTCAAGGAACAATTTTGTTTTTAGCATAATTTTATAAAATGTTGAAATTTGACCTTCAAAAAAAACCAAGTGCGTTCTGGAATACACTTTTTTTGTTTTTGGGGTGTTTTTTCATGTTTTTTGAGTCTTTTTGGGCTAGAGTTTCCGTTTTGAGGTCAAGTTACCTATTTCATCGATAATAGTGTTCCTTACATGAGGAGGATATGAGGGTAACAATTTATATAAATTCTTAGGTTGAGAGGACATTCAATAAGCGAATGTTGGATGGATTTTAAAAGCTTAAATTTTTTCTAATTATTTACAATTCAATGAGCAAAATCAATGATTAGTGTCATGTCACAACCCCATGGGATTTTAGCCCACTAACTGGGGTTACTAAATTGAAGAACGAATATCTCTCAAACTGTGAAGAATTACATGGCATGCCATATATTGATGCAGGAGCATTAGATTTGGGAAAATACTTTGTATTTTATTTAAACTAGGGGGTCTTATGTTTGTGAGGAAATATTAATTTTCTGTAAATATTAATGGGATTTTTGAGAAGTTTCTAATTAATTATATGTGAGGATTTGTTAATGTTTCCAAATAATTGGAAAACATAAGAGAAATTAGATTTGAGATATCTAAGAATTAATTATAAAGCCTAAGACGGATTTAGTTTCAAGATTTTAGTGATAAAATTCTAGATTGTAGGGGTGTTGAGATATTTGAGGACTTTGTTGAGTTATTAAAGGGATTTGAACCTAAATTGGTTCAATTCAATTTGTATAATTAATGAGCCTCAAAGGTAAAAGAGATCAGGAAGATCAGAGAGAATAGATAGTGAGGTTTGGACAATAGAGTTTATAAGCCTTCGAGCAATTGAAAGGGCCATGAATTTTGAATATCTGGCCAAGGACAAAATTTTGTAAGTATTTCCATTTGTTAATATGAAAAGTGTGTTTTCAGAACTATATGGGTTAATTTGCTGAGTAAACAAATATTTAAATTTTGTAATTGGGGTTTGAATTGAGAATGCGCATATGAATTGGAAAAAAATTCAAAGTATTGTTGGTTGTAGTAGTTTGTATAGGACAATTGAAGCAAGGGTCAGAGCCCATTTTTTTGTGCATATGACCATCGTATAGAGCACAAAACAAGAGTTATAGATATTATCTAGATTCCGCAGTTGTTGCTCCAAAGTGTTCTCACTTCTTGTTGGTAGCAATTTTACTCACCTTCTCGAGCACCAAATCCCCTTCGTAACTATAGCCATCAAAATAGAATAGAGGGTATGTGATGTCTGTTGCAAAATATAGTTAATGAAACGAATGAGGAACGCCGCTTGGTTACAAAGAAATAGATTGGGGATCAGAGTTAAAGAATTGCAGCAATTTTGGAACGAATAAAAGGTGAGGTTTCTATTTGGATGAGCTTTGATCTAATTTTCAGCAATCACTGTGCGTATGTGGATAATATCAAGGTTTGCCCCATATAATGTCAAAGGGTCGAATTGATTTGGCCACTGAGGAACTAGTTGATGTGAGTGATGCGTGTTGAACACAGCTAACAGACAATAGGACCGTTATGAGAACATGTGTATGAAAACATATAGATGGTGCGCGCTACTGTGAGTAGTATACAATCGAATGAAATTCGATTGGGCAGGAGGCAAAACCGTGGATCGAAGAGACGATTGAAGGCATTAAAAGATTTGAACAACATTGAAGATTGAGTTCAAGAGCACATTATAATGAAGCTCACTGTGTAATGAAGGTTTGGAGCAGAGCTAAAATCAAGACCAGAGGGAGCGATGTTGCAATCGCGTGGATGAATGATTCGATCTGAGGAATCAAACACAGAGTAAGAGCGTTGAATTGCAGTGTTTACATGAGGTTGAGCTATAGCGTTAAATGCAGAGTTGAATGGTAAATGTGTTGGAGAAGAACAACCTTTTGATAAGATGTCACGATAGCATGGCATAATATAACTGTGAATAGACTTACATTGCGGTCAAAACATCGAATTCTGGGTTGTCGAAATTGGAGTAAAGGATCAATTCACATTGATGCCGTGAATTTATTCAGAAGTATGGCAAGTAAAGGCACATCGAAATCGTGAGAAGAGAATGGATATGGCAATCAACAATGTTTTATATGCCAATGAAGCGGAACCTTGGAAATGGAGTAATGGGGCATAGCATATTCAGAATCGTTGAAGATATTTGAATTACAAATAGGCGTGGAATTTCTATTTTAAAATCTGTCTGATCCATGAACTGCATTAAATTGCAGCGTTGTCAAGCGATGGAGAAAATTGAATAAGGTGAAGGCGCATAATACCATGGATAGTGTAGTGATGTGAATCAATGGCTTATTTAAGCACGAATGTCCCAGATTTAAGAATGGTGGAAGTGTGCGGTTGGAATAAAGCAACACTTTATATTATCAAAATGTCGATTTTGATATTTTCGAAGGGAGAGTATGGTAAGCATCCATTAGTAATTATTTATTATTGAATGCATGGGGCCAAATATGATTATTGAATGTGTTGGTTAGTTATGAAGTTGAGGTCATAATTAATGTGCTTGATAGTTGGGATATTGAGCAATGTTAAGATTTTAAATGTGGTCCTGTTGTATATTAAAGGAATCCAATTACATTCAGATTGGTGGATAGTGGAAGGTGAAACCGACTGGTATCGGTACTTTGATTTTTAATCAAAGTTGAAATATTAGATTTGTTGAAAAAAAAGCATATTATATGTTTTGTGGTTTTTATAACCTTTATTAGATAGAAGCTTCCGCAATTGAAAAGTTTTGAAATTGCCTAGTTTTGAGAGTTTTATTTGGGAAATTATTTGGATGCATTTTTATATGCATCGATGGCGAATGAGAAAGTGGCTAAAGGCAGGGTTTTCCTGCATCAAGTGGTATCAGAGCTGGAATAAGCTCTGTTTGAAGATTCATGTTTTTAAATTGAATTAATTGCATGTGATGAATAGATATCAGATTTTGAACTGATGAAGATTGCAGCACAGATATGCAGTGCAGTTGAAGAAGTGAAGCAAGATCAACAGGATCTTGTAGGTAAGTTGACAAGTGATATTTAACTCTGTTTTGAAGGTTGTTTGCAAAATTTAGGTTGCAAGCAGGTTGAAGAAAATCTCCGCAGAAAGAAGCAGATCACAACTAGAGAGCAGTGCTGAAGGAGTTCAGCAAGGGTTTCTAAGAGAGAGTGGCAGAACCTGAAGATTCAACAGAGGTTGAACAAAGTTGCAGATGAGTGAAGCTTGAAGGAGCAGTGAAGAAATGCTCAAAAGGTTCCAGCAGAGGACCGATGATTACCAAAAGACCAGATCCTGAGGAAGGGATTGGTGAGGTAAGTGGCAGCAGGAGAGCTTGCTATTGTAGAGGCTTGGTGCAACTCATGGGTGAGAAACTCATGGCGAAGAAGTTGACTGCTGAAATTCATAAAGGAGAGAGAAGAGGTTCAGAGAGAGGCCACAGTAAAAAGAAGGAGAAATAAAATGCCAAGGAAAATTGCATATGGAAGGAGCTGACTGATGAAAAGTATGACATAGAGAAAGCTGAGATAGCAGTTCATCTTGAGTTATTGATGAAATTGTTACAGAAAAATACGAAAGACCAGAGACATGGTTGGACCATGAGGAAGAAAGTGAAATGGAAAAGACTACAAGTAAATATGGATCAACATATAAACATGCAGTTAACAGAAGAGCTGAGGAAACTCGAGTAGATGATGAGTATACAGTTGAGACGTGAAGAAATCAGAGCAGCTGAGTTGAAAGTGGAGGTTTCCATTGGTGAAACAGAAGAGGATATCATTGATGATTTCTTGAACTATTGGGCAGATCCAGATAAGCTGGATAATGTAAAACCGTGTATTTTTGTAGCTGACAATTGTGATGTGATTACAGGTTTTACTGAGGAGGATGCGCAATCTTGTGAAGCTGTCACAAGTATGGAAAAGTATCTTTCAGGAGATAAATACTCTGAAGAAGAAAGCAGTGATGTGTTTGTACTTGAAGCTGTTACAGTACAAGAGGAAGTTCTTGTGAATGGAGAAGAGGATCATCTTGAAGAGTTGATATATAAACCAACAGTTGAGACTGTTGAAATTTGTGATTTTCAAATTGAAAGTTTGTGTGTGAATGCAGGGATGGTACATGATGATGATATACTTCAACAATGCCACAAGGAAATTGCATTGCTGGAATACTTTTTGGAGAATTCAGAGTATGATAGGGAGATTGCAACAGAAGGTAAAGTTTAGTATAGTGAACGAGAGCATAAATACATCATGGAAGCAGATGGTGTGAGAGAAAGACTAGTTGATAGTCTTGATAATTCTTCAGAGAATTCTTTAAAAATTTTGGATCAGCATACTGATGTGCTAATAGAGGAGGAAGAAAATTCAGGACAGCATACTAAAATGCTGGAAAAGGAAGAAAAGGCATTGAAGCCTTATGATTTTTGTTTTAACAAGTGTTTTGTGAATGCAGGTGTTGTTGCAGGTGTTGAAGAACATTTGATTCAGTTGAGCAGTCAAATTAAGGAAGAAGAAAATTCTGTGGAAATTTCAAATCCATGGGACGAGGACATTAAGTTGTTGGAAATGATGCTGAATAGTCAAGATTCAGTGCAGAAAAATTATTCTCAATTTCAGAATTGGAGATTGCAGATGCAGAGAGATAAAGACAGTATAAAGGAGTACACAATGCACCAGTCCAGTAAATTGCTGATAGGATAAGGCAGAGAAGAATTTTTCTGTTTCAGAAGACAAGAGGGCATGGATGATTGGGTGGCAGTAAGAAAAGAAGAAATCATAGAAGCAAGGGCTCAACAAGCTAGACCTCAGCAGGCAGCAATAAATCAGCAGTCTGAAGAATTATTGGATAGAGAAATTGAACAGATAAGAAAGCTAATGATGAAATTATCTCAGAGAAAGATATCAGTAAGGAAGAGAAGTAGCAGCAGCAGTAAAATGAAAACAGAGATAGATTGTGAAAGTGCAACTAGTAGAGCAAGACATCATAAGATATGGAGAACTAGAGAAAAACAACAAACAACAGATATAGATGATGAGTTACAAAACAAAGTGTGGGATCCAGGCGGACAAAGATTTAAAACGCATGATCAGGAGATCATGATCATTTTCAACCTTGGGAGTCTGATGTAGGAGCATTAGATTCAGGAAAATACTTTGTATTTTATTTAAACTAGGGGGTCTTATGTTTGTGAGGAAATATTAATTTTATGTAAATATTAATGGGATTTCTGAGAAGTTTTTAATTAATTATATGTGAGGATTTTTCAATGTTTCCAAATAATTGGAAAACATAAGAGAAATTAGATTTTATATATCTAAGAATTAATTATAGATCCTAAGATAGATTTAGTTTCAAGATTTTAGGGATAAAATTTTAGATTGTAGGGGTGTTGAGATATTTGAGGACTTTGTTGAGTTATTGAAGGGATTTGAACCTAAAATTTGTTCAATTAAATTTGTATGAATTAATGAGCCTCAAAGGAAAAAGAGATCAGGAAGATCAGAGAGAATAGATAGTGAGGTTCGGACAACAGAGTTTATAAGCCTTTGGGCAATTGAAAGGGCCATGAATTTTGAATATCTGGCCAAGGACAAAAGTTTGTAAGTATTTCCATTTGTTAATATGAAAAGTGTGTTTTCAGAACTATATGGGTTTATTTGCTGAGTAAACAAATATTTAAATTTTGTAATAGGGGTTTGAATTGAGAATGCGCATATGAATTGGAAAACAATTCAAAGTATGTTTGGTTGCAGTAGTTTGTAGAGCACAATTGAAGCAAGTGTCAGAGCCCATTTTGCTGTGCATATGACCATCATATAGAGCACAAAACAAGAGTTATAGATATTATCTGCATTCCACAATTGTTGCTCCAAAGTGTTCTCACTTCTTGTTGGTAGCAATTTTACTCACCTTCTCGAGCGCCAGATCCCCTTCGTAATTGTAGCCATCAAAATAGAATAGAAGGGTCTGTGATGTCTGTTGCAAAATACAGTTAATGAAATGAATGAGGAACGCCACTTGGTTACAAAGAAATAGATCGAGGATCAAAGTTAAATAGTTGCAACGACTTTCGAACGAATAAAAGGTGAGGTTGCTATTTGGAAGAGCTCTGATCTAATTTTCAGCAGTCACTGTGCGTATGTGCATAATATCAAGGTTTGCCCCATATAATGTCAAAGGGTTGATGTGATCTGGCCACTGAGGATCTAGTCGATGTGAGTGATGCGTGTTGAACACAGCTAACAGAAAATAGGACCATTATGAGAACATGTGTATGAAAACTTGTAGATGGTGCACGCTACTGTGAGTAGTATACAATCGAATGAAATTCGATTGGGCAGGAGGCAAAATCATGGATCGAAGAGGCGATTGAAGGAATTAAAATATTTGAATAGTGTTGAAGATTGAGTTAAAGAGCGCATTATAATGAAGCTAACTGTGTAATGAAGGTTTGAAGCAGAGCTAAAATCAAGACCAGAGGGAGCGATTTTGCAAGTGCGTGGATGAATGATTCGATCTAAGGAATCAAACACAGAGTAAGAGCGTTGAATTTCAGCGTTTACATGAGGTTGAGATGTACCGTTAAATGCAGAGTTGAATGGTAAATGCGTTGGAGAATAACAGGCTTTTGAGAAGATGTCACGATAGCATGGCATAATATAGCTGTGAATAGACTTACATTGCGGTTAAAACATCGAAAATCGGGTTGTCGAAATTGGAGTAAAGGATCAATTCACATTGATGCTGTGAATTTATTCGAAAGTATGGCAAGTAAAGGTGCAAAGAAATCGTGAAAAGATAATGGATATGGAAATCAACGATGTTTTATATGTCAATGAAGCGGAACCTTGGAAATGGAGTAATGGGGCACAACATATTCAGAATCGTTGAAGATATTTGAATTGCAAATAGGTGTGGAATTTCTATTTTAAAATCTGTCTGATCCTTGAACTGCATTAAATTGCAGTGTTGTCAAGCGATGGAGAAACTTGAATAAGGTGAAGGCGCATAATACCATGGATAGTGCAGCGATGTGAATTGATGGCTTTTTTAAGCACGAATGTACCAGATTTAATAATGGTGGAAGTGTGCGGTTGGAATAAAGCAACACTCTATATTATCAAAATGTCGATTTTGATATTTTTAAAGGGAGAGTATGGTAAGAATTCATTATTAATTGTTCATTATTGAATGCATGGGGCCAAATATGATTATTGAATGTGTTGGTTAGTTATGAATTTGAGGTTGTAATTAATGTTCTTGATAGTTGGGATATTGAACAATGTTAAGATTTTAAATGTGGTCCTGTTGTATATTAAAGGAATATAATTACATTCAGATTGGTGGATAGTGGAAGGTGAAACCGACTGGTATCGGTACTTTGATTTTTAATGAAAGTTGAAATATGAGATTTGTTGAAAACAAATCATATTATATGTTTTGTGGGTTTTATAACCTTTATTAGATAGAAGCTTCCGCAATTGAAAAGTTTTGAAATTGCCTAGTTTTGAGAGTTTTGTTTGGGCAATTATTTGGATGCATTTTTATATGCATCGCTGGAGAATGAGAAAGTGGGTAAAGGTAGGGTTTTCCTGCATCATATATCAATATAAACATCTTGAAAATTAGAAACCATCCAAAATATCCTTGACTCGAAATAGAGTAAATTGTCAAGTCAAAATTCCTATGAAATATTGGGGTAGCCCCTAGTGCTTCTTGAGTTGACATCAATGACAACCACTGATCAACAATCTCCCACTTTGGCATTGATGGCAACACAAGAACTTCCCCTGCGATGATGACACCTTCTCCTACAACATTCTCTCCCCCTTTTTCATCAATGGCAAAGGGTAACGCACCCTAAGAAACATCATCCTATGGACCTATACACACCTCAACTCCGCCCCCCCCAACCACGCTTGTTTTTTTTACTTAGCTAGATAAGACAACTTAGAAGGAGTCTAATGAGAACTTGGGAGAATCCCAAGCTTTAGGCAAAGATACTCAAACGCTTCACGAGGTAATGGTTTGGTAAAAATGTTAGTAATTTGTTCCTTTGTGCCAACATATTCAAGCTTGATATTATTTTCGGTGACCTGCTATCTAAAGAAATGATATTTTATAGGAATGTGCTTTGTTTTGGAATGAATCAGAAATTTATTAGTGATACTGATGGCATAGGCGTTATAACAAAAGTTGGGAATAGGCTCATCAAACTTGACTTGAAGATCTTCAAAAGTTTTCTTCATCCAGAGAACTTGAGTACAACAGGTTTTTGCTACGATATATTATGCTTCTGCTATGGATAATGAGATTGAAGACTTCATTTTACTTAACCATGAAACAAGGAAACCACCTAGATAGAATGCTACTCCATTAGTACTCTTTCGATCATCAACACGTCTTGCCCAATATGCATCTTTATAAGCTTGGATAACTAGATTATTTCCTTTGGGCTTCCATAAACCATATTTTGTTGTGCCCTTAAGATATTGGATAATTATTTTGATGGTAGTAATATGAGATTCTTTTGGTGCTTCTTGGAATCTTGCTACTTGTTCAACTTCCTGCATTACATCTGGCCGAGAAGCTGTCACATTTAGAAAACTGCCAATCATAGATCTATACAACCTCTGGGCCACATCCTTTGACGAATCATCTAAACTTAGCATGCAACATGTTACCATTGGGGTAAGGACAGGCTTGCAATCTTCCATCTTGAATTTCTTGAGCATTTCCTTGATGTACTTGGTTTGATATATAAATATTCCTTTATCCTGCTAAGATATATGAAGCCATAAAACGTATGTTAGCTTGCCAAATAGAGACATTTTAAACCCACTTGCATCTTTGTGGAAAAGTTTTTACTTAATATGTCATCATTGCTTCCAAAGCTTATATTGTCTACATATACCTCGATAATTTTTAGGATATCTTGATCCACTTTCACATAGATATTTTTGTCAGTGATTCCTTTCTTGAATCCTTATTGATGTAGATATCCATCAAGACAAGCATACCAAGCTCTAGGAGCTTCTTTGAGACCATATAGTGCCTTCTTTAATATGTAGACATAGTCTTCCTTTTCAAAGAGAAGGAAACCTTCAAGTTGTTCAATGTAAACTTCTTCTTCCAATTCACCAGTTAGAATTGCTGACTTAACATCCATTTGGAAAACCTTGATTTTTCTCGAGAATGCATAAGTGAGAAACATTCTTATAGCTTCCATTTTGGCAATGAGAGAAATGTTTCTTCAAAATCAATTCCTTCAACTTGTGTATATCCTTTGCAGACTAATATTTCCTTATTCCTGGTAACTTGTCCATCCTCGTTCAATTTATTTGTGAAGACCCTTTTAGTTCCAATAAATTTTTTATCATTTGGTTGTGGAACCAATTCCCAAGTATCGTTATTCTCAATTTGATCCAGTTCTTCATTCATAACTGCTACCCAGTGTTCACCTTGACTAGCTTCCTCAAAATTTCTAGGCTCAAAAGTTGCTAAAAAAGCAAGGTGGGCTTGTTGTGATAAAAAAATTTGTCATCTTCTTCAAGTTCCAATTCCTTCATTTATGTTGTTGATGATTTGATTTGATGGATGATTCCTTTGACACCATTCTTTTAAAGCTTTTGGAGAATTTTCTTGTACATCCTGCAGATCATTTCTTATTTCCTCTTGGTTGAATGTTGTTTCCTTATTTGATTGGTCTTGTTCTGGAGCTTCTTCTTCATCCTTCACATATTCTCCCTCAGGTCCCTCAGATTTTCTTGAAGTGAAATTCTCATCGTCATCCTCTGTAACACAATTTTCATGAAAAGTAACATTTATGCTCTCCATTATTTATTTTTCCTCAGATTGTAGCATCTATAAGCCTTCCTTTTGCATGAATAACCAATGAAAATACCTTCATCGAAATGGGAATCGAACTTTCCTAACTTTTTATCTTCTCTTTTGATGTAGAATTTTCTTCCAAATATTTTGAAGTATTTAACGTTAGCCGGTCTTGCTTTTCATAATTCGTATGGAGTCATGTTACAATTTTTCCTTATAAAACCTCTATTTATGATGAATACAGTCGTATAAATTTCTTGAACCCATAATTTATCATCTAATTTTGAGTCATTTAACATTTTTCTGGCCATTTCCTATACGTTTCTATTTTTTCTTTCAACACCTCCATTTTTTTACAATGTTCTAGTTGTTAAGAATTTCCATTTTATTCCATTTTCATCAGAGTACTGTTGAAATACCTTGGAAGTGAATTCTATGCCATTATATGATCTCATACATTTTATGTTCAAATCAGTTTCATTTTTTACCAATTCGTTGTAGATTCTAAAACATTCGAATGTCTCATCTTTTTCTTTAAGACGTTGATGGTTGTTATTATGGTGTAAACATTTATCATTAGCATAAAATAAAATTCTCCATCTAAACCTTTTGTTCTCATACGACCACATAGATCAGTATGTATTAATTCCAATGGAAGTGATGCAAAGTGTTCTTGTATTGAACTCAAATTTTATCTTCTTGCCGTGCCGACAAGATTCACATATCGTATTCGTGGATTTTGAAATTTTATGCATTTGTATTACTGCTTCCTTCTTGTTGATCATGACCAAATTTTCGAAATTTATTTGTCCCATTTGTTTGTACCATAACCAAATTTTATCTTATTTTTCCAAAAATCACCCTTTCGGTGTCTCATCCAAAATATATATGTCATTTGGAGCTCTGCTTGTTGTAGCCACAATTTTACGGAACTTTCCTTGACTGATTTCACATTTCTAGGAGTTAAATAGCATCGTGTGTCCTTGATTGCACATTTGTCCAACACTGATCATATTCTGATTCATATTTTCAACCAACAACACGTCTTTCACTAATGCATTCTTACTTCCAAGTGTGACTGTACCTACTCCTATGACATTTAAAGATCCATCATTTTCAAAAGACATTGTTCCATCCTTATTTTTCTTCAAGGATATGAAATTATTCCTATATCCATTCATATGAGTTGAGAAACTACTATCAACATGCTGAACATTTTTGTTGCTTTGAGCCTTGAAAGCGATAACACATTTTTCAGTCTTCTTTTTCCATATTTGTTCATTCGGATTTTGCAAGAATTCCTTTGAGGAACTTCCATGTATGCAATATTTAGCCAGATGTCCAAAATTTTTACATTTGTAACATTCAACATCATCTCTCAAATGGTCAAATCTGTTAATATTCTGTTGAGTTCCATAATATCAATTTCTGAAAGATCCTAAAACTGTATTTATTCCAAACATACATGTGATATTCTATAGCTCTATGTCCAAGCCTTCCACATGAATAACAATGACCATAGAAGATAGGTTAGTGCCTGGGAGGAAATATTCTTCGAGGAATTGTATTCCATGGTTCTTCCTCCGAGTCCTAATCTCTTGAGTTGGCTAGAAGGTTTGTCTGCTTGTTTGATTTTTCATATCCATCTTCTTTTGTTGTCATAGAAGGAATTGGCTCCTTTTCAGATTTTTCTTTGTAACCAAGAACAGTCTTGTCAATATTTGATCATTGATTGTTGATGATTTCTTCCAATGCCTTAGAGCTGTTGGTGTATTTTTGAAGATTTTTTCCATTTTTTACTTGCTTTCGAAGAGAAACTATTTCATCTTCCAATGCTTGTCTTTCCTTGTTGCTTTCCTTTAATTATTCCTTGAGCAATTCTTCAATGTTTGTATTCTTAGACCTTGATTTTAAGATTTAGGACATGTTCCCTTTCTATATTTAATTCATCTTCAAGAGTGTTGACGTGCTTCTTCTCAACCTTGAGCTCTTTCACAACCCTGGTCACTTCTTTTTGAAATTCAACCTAAATCATCTCTTCTTCTTCGTCTCCTTCTTCGTCAGATGCTTCTCATTTATTATGCTTGGCCATAAACAACACTCTTACGTTGTTTTCTTCTTCGTTATCACTGTATTCATTAGATGAGGAGCTATCTTCTTTGGAGAGTAAACTCTTCTTAAACCATTTCTTCTTGCCTTGCTTGTTGAACTTTCTCAGATCTTTCTTTCCTTTTGTAACAACCTCATTTTTGTGAGGACACTCGGCTGCAAAATTCCTAACCTCACCACAATCAAAACATATCAATGGAATTTTACCTTTGAATTTCCCCGTACCCATTCTCATTTTTCATGTGAAGTAGGAAAATTATTTATCTGAAAAATTTTCTTCATCTTCTTCCTTTTCTTCTTCCTTACAACTATAGGTTTTCACTTTTAGAGTATGCTTGTCCTTACTAGTTTTCTAGGATGCAGCGTGTTAGCAACCTATAAATATAGGATTCATAATTTTTACTTGACTAATGATAAAGGTGTAAATATGTACAAACTTTTCTTTCTGCAAGTTTTTTTCCCATATTTTGTAAAAAAATAAAAAATAAAAAATAGAAAAGCAAAAAGAGGGTAAAATTCCTAAAAGAAAAATCAAAGGACTTAGAAAAAATGATATACCCCAAAAGAAAAAAGATGAATAAAACATGAAAGTGTGCAAGTCTAAATGCCTCTACTTTTACTTTTTGCAGTTGATTATGGCAGAGCGTCAATAAATGCCATAATCTATGATGAGTTGAAATGTTCAATCTTGACTTATCATGTTTCAATTTCACTTGTTGTAGATAGAGAATAAAGAATTTTCATACAGTTCAATCATGGAAATTCAATAGTTAGGTAGAGAATAAGTGAATCCAACAGTTAAATCTAGATTCATGGGTGAAATAAGTGTAGAATTGGATAGTTTTATTGCTTTCAGAAAGAATAAATGTTTTAAAGGTTGCTAGCTCAAATGCACCTAATCAAAATGGAAGAAAAAATGTTAGCGGTTAAAATTGGGTAGGTAGAAGAAGGTCAGAAAACATCATTGTAAATATTATTCACCAAGGCTGCAAATAACTAATTTCCCTTCCCCATAGCCATTTATCATTCTAAACTATCAGTCAGAAAGGCTCAAGGCATTTCCTTGACTTCTGTTGGGACCGGACCCAAGGTTCTATCGTTGATTAGTTGAAAATGTTAAATTTCTATATTAATCACAAAAATCACATTATTTTCCATTCATGCATTCATTTACCAGGAAAAATCATAAGTAAAAACCTTATTTTTTACTTAATGATGCTCTAATCCCCATTTGATTAACTTCCTACATCTTATGAAGTATAAAACACTCAAAATGACATTTTATCCTAAGTAGAAGTGATGAAATTATCATAAATGCAAGTTTTTCTTTGATCTTCACTTTTATTGGTTATAATTGTATGTTTGAGTATTCACTTTTGCCTTTTCATATTAACACCTAAAATATTTTATTGACTCGTTATTAATTATCCTAGTCCTACTAATATAGTTCCCTTTTATTTAATGTCCAAAAAGCCCATTTAATATATCCTTTTGTGTCAAAGATATTAAGCAAATGCTGAAAAACATCCCGAAGTTACCCCTTTGACACAAAACTACCCATAAAAATATTTCCCCTTTCCCCTATAGTTATTTAGCCTAATTGGTTTGAAATAACTATATAATAAAATACAAAGGAAAAGTTATCAAAATGTGATGTATCAAATGAAAAATAAAAAGCCTTTACCGATGCTTTATGTATTTCCTTTTAAACCAAAACCTCTGCATAATACATTCACCTCCCTCCCACACAAGCTTTACCCAAGGTTAAAGTTTTACCATACCCCTCTTTCCCATTATATGAAATTTCACATTTTGTACAAAGAGTTGAAACCTTGGTTTAAACCTTGTTAAAACCTCTCCTCACCATCGGGTTTAACCTGAACCATCCAATCATCCCGATCAAAATAAATGGTTAATATTGAACTCAAGTCCCACCACCTCACATTCAATCCTGACCCTCTGATCATCCTAATCCCTTTTATCCGACGGTCTGAAATAAACCTGATAAATCCTTCCCCGCCCCCACCATTTCCTATCGGATCAAATTTAAACCGTTGATCTCCACTTACCAAATCAACAGCACAGATCATAGTACCTAGTCCCACCTTATTTCCCCAGATCTTCTCGAAGCATATCAGTCATTCACTTCACTCAACCAAATCCGATGGCGCGAATCCCATATCGCATTTCTAAAGTGATCGAATGAAGTTGCCAAATTTTTTTTCGAAAAGAGTTGTTTTGTGAAACAAATGCCTGCTACGTGTCCTAATTATATTGGATCACATTGTAAAAGCTAGAAACTAGTTATCGCTCGAAAGCGATGCGATAACCACCTCTGGTTTTTTATTTCAAACGAAAAACCACTCCCGCCATGTCAACATGACCTACAATTAATAGTCCGCATGATCCATAAAAACTTAAGGTTTCAACCTTAGTTTTTATTATTTGCATATCATTTGTGCCTTCAAATTTCAGAAACTACTCACAAACACCATTGCTGAGCCTCCCTGACCAATTTTCCCAGAAAGCCATGTTTTCGACTGTGAACCTTTTTAAAGCCAATTTCCTCAATTTTCACAGTTTAAAGATTAAATTCAAGGATCTGAACAACTAAAACCTTTGAATTACCTTGATATTCCCTATTTTCAATCAAACCCATTCAGAAAACCTAATTGAGCAAAAAAGCCCAAAAGAAGACATCCTTAGCCTAAATTGCTCAGTTTCATCTCTTTTAAAGTGAATAACTCCTGTAAACAGTCTAATCTTGCAGTAGCTACCCAAAATGCCTAAAAAACAGAGTTAAACCTCCATATACTGATCTCATTCCAAAAATATTTCAAAAAAGCCTTCAATCACCTGCCTGCAGACCTGGATTTCATTAACAAATTGTTTGATTTTTGCAGGTTATTATCAGAATATGGATTTGGGCCAATAGTTTCAATACTATTTGACAAAATTGTTTGCTCCAAATTCTCAGATTTTAACTCAATATCTTCATTCAACAAACAGTTTGCATACAAAGAAAGAACAAAATCAAGTCAGAGAGAGATCAGAATGATGAAGTTTTCATATTTAATGGTAAAAGTGAAATCAGAATTCACAATGACACTAAAAACATAACAGTCAAAGAGTATCAGTGGTTAAAGTGTATCAGGTAAAAGTCAGAGTGAAAGTTAAAACAAATTTACAGAGCAGTCAAATGTAAACAGTAAAAGTAAATACAGAGGCAGTAAACGGTAAAAAGAGATGAAAATACTTTCACCAACAATGAATTTTATCCAAAGTTAAAGTAAAATAGTTAAATGAACAAAAAGGTGAAAAGATGAAAAAGAGAGCAAGAAGGGACATTTTTTGCACTAATTTCCTGTTTAAGTCATTGTTTTGCAGAACATATTGTGACCAATCCAAGATTAATTTTGAAAAAATGAAGGAGGTTTATGTTCCTAAGAGGTCCATATACAAAAATTTCTCTCACTTTTCTAACAGCCCTTATGGATTGGGAAATATTAAACAATATTGGAGAGCACTTGTTTCAGAAAATTCCTGTTAAGTCATCATTTTGCATAGAATATTGTGGCCAATCAGAAGTACATCATACAAAACTGACGGAGGTTTTTGTTCCTAGGAGACCCATATACAAAATAATATCTCACTTTTTTCACAGTCATTTGATAATGAGAGATACATGCACATCTTTACAGGCTATGTTTCAGACTCTGTAAACCTCTGTTTTATAGATCGTTTTGTAGAGCCTATTGTGAACAGATGGAGAGGAATTTTAGGAAACTGAAAGAGGTTTATCTCACCAACATGTTTATATACAATAAACTCTTTCTCTTTTTACATATCTATTACTGATTGAGAAATAAAAATATATCATTGGACCCCAAGTTTGCAGAATTGTTGGATCAGAATGCACAAAGAAGGGAAGCAGTTAGTGACTTGGATGCCTCATCATCAACTAAGAGTTGGATAAAATTCGAATTCTCCTCTTAGTCATCACCTATCCATAAAATATAGTGCCAAATAGATGCATTAGACTTGAGTGTCCTTTACTGAAGTTCTATTTATGTAAAACAGTTAGAGATATTTGTGACCCAATCTTGATATTTTTTCAAGATATTCTAGTTTAGAATTTGTATAAATACTTCACTCTTGGAAGTATTTTGTGTGGAATAAAATTATCAAGACTACTATAGACTTTTTTTTTGAAACATTGGGATTTTATGTGAGTTAAGTTGAAGCAACAGGCTGGAAACTGAAGCAAATAGACATCATAACTAATGATCATCGTGTTGATCAGATGAGTATTGTATCTTCCAGTTTTCATTTTTTATTTCTTTAAGTTTCATTCATATATCTTGTGTTATTTTCTATCTTAAATGAATAACTAGGAAAGGTATTATAGAATCAGTGTAAAAATCTCTCTATTCTTACTAGTTTTCATGTTTATGTTTTCTGCTGATTTCCAGACTTTAGAATTCTTAATTTCTCTTTAGTCTCGTTTGACCTCAATTTCCCTCTTCATTTTCTGTGATCTAAGGATTCTTAACTTCCCTTAGTCCAGATGATACCACTTCATCAAAATAGCCTTTTTAAACCCTCTGAAGATCATATATCTTGCCCTTAGTATATTTGTTCTTTTGACCTTAGTTTTCTAGTCTTGTTTGCTATAAATTTGACTCCATTGCCCAATGGTTAGGTAGATCTTTCTATGGTTTCTCTTGTATTCCTTTATTCCTACCAACATTCAAAAAATCAAACCAAATTTTCCACTCGTAGCTAGCCTAAAATTCATTACAAAAAAAAGTTAAATCTTAAGGAGAGATCCCTCTCCAGAACACATGAAGGCTAGATCCTGAATTCTAAAAGAGGTTCTTGGTTACCCCTGGTTTTATTTAACTATAAACCAAAATCCCACGACCTAAGAATTACTAGGGTGATAACAGAATGGTGACCATACTGGGGAACTAACCACTCTCCAGTTTTACGTTTAATCTTGGAGGAATATTTTTAAAACATATCTTTTCTACTTTAATATTAATTTTAAAGGTTGTGGGTAATATAATGACAACTCTACTGGGGAAACTAAATTTTTCTTTAGAAATATTTTATAGGTTAATATCTGATCTATGATGGTGGACAATGATCAGACATCTAAAGGTTAAAATCATCCACATAGTGACTCCAAATCAATTTCACAATCAAGACTCCACTGGAGGAAGGAACCTGGAAGAACAATATGGAAAGATCAGGCTTTCAACTTGGATCTCAATCCAAGACATTATGCTTTTTCTCGTTAAGAAAGTTTTTCAATATATATTGTATTTTATATAAGGATCTAACTTGGTTTTATAGAGACCGTGGCCTTTCCTTATGGCTTATCTTCAATATGATCCAAGAATAAAATGAAGATATGCTCCCATGAGCAGAGATCAAATACCTGTATTTCCACACAAGCTACCAAAGGTAAATTGGGGTAACAATCTGCATATGTTTCGAGATGAGAACATTGATGATCCTTTACTACATCTCATTAAATTTCATATACACTCATCAAGATTGAAGGGTGATTGGCATGAGGATTGCCTCATGAAAATATTCATGGAAACCTTAGAAGGAAAAGAAAGGGAATGGTATGAAGCTCTCAAACCCGCAAGTTTGTTTTCTCTCAAATATTTACATAAGGTATTTTATGAGCATTACAAAAAATATTTTCCATCTTTATCATTAGCTAAAAATTGTTGTGATCAAGCTGAAGATCTTATACATTACCTTAAAAATATTGATGAAGATTTTGGAAATTGGCATCCTGAAGATTTATTAGAAGAAGTCCAGAACTTTCATTCTCAATTTAAATGTCATAATCATCAAGAGGAGTTAAACAAAGATGAAATAGATCAGGAGATGAAATAAGATCCACAAAACCCCTCTGTATTAACAAATGATGTTTCATTTAATGTTTTGAATGGAGTTAAAGAAAATATTCAACCTCATGATCAATTTTTAGATAAGGGAAAAAAATATTGTACTTTCAATATAAGAATTCAGAGATTCCCACCCTGCCTCACCGAAGAAGAAATCAATTTGCTTCTAAACATGAAACCATACTCAAAATATTTACATAATGAAGAAAGTGTTTCTACTTCTACTAATGTTTATGAATGTACTAAAGTTTTTATCTATGAAGAGATAGAAGAACAAGTTGATGATCATGTTATTCTACCTTCCCAAAAAGGCCCATTGCTTGATAGCACTCCTATTGAGCAAAATAATGACTTTCAAATAGAATTCAACCAATCTGATCAAGATATATTAGGATTGTTGGAAGAGTAATCTGCTGATCCAATGTTTATAATTGATGATATTCATTCTTCTGAAGATTTGCCTAAATATGATCAGTATGATGATAATTTTTTTCTCCAAATTCAAGATGATTTCACAGAACAATTACTAGCTATTTTGAGGGATGAGATCTTACAATTTCAGCTTGATGAGGATTTTTTAAGAGCTATCTTTCTTATTTTTAAATTAAGAAAATATTCTCCTCGACTTAAAAATGTAATCTTGAGATAATTTCTGAAAATTATGAAAATGAAATTAAACTTTTGCATTCTCAAATTCTTTCATATAATTTCCGAGATCCTAAAGAATTCTTGGAAAATCTTCCTTCTCCAAAGCAAGAGAAAGTTGTACTATATTTTGACTTGCATATTGAGGATGATTATTCTTTCAAACACAAGACTGAATAAATAATTTCAAGTATTAATATTTAGAATACAACTGAGCAACTAGTCATTGAAGGCCTAGAAGCACAAATCATACATTATGCTTTTAATTATCCTATAGCAAATTATATGGAGAATATTTTTAGCTCAAATCTGCAAACATGTTTTATCTATAAGGATCAAATATATCAGAAATTTCCATTTCACATATTATCATTGATTATGAAGACACATGATCAAGTTGTACTTTCAAGTTTGATCACAAGTAGTCAAATTATTCATTCATTTCTACAGCTACTTGACTGGCTTCATTGGCATTTTTGTATTACCTGATTCAACAAAATTAACAGTAGATTAGAGTAGGTAGATGAGTGCAAATAAGCTCAATGCTCTGCGCATTTTTTTTAGTATTCAGTTTTCAACTAGTTTTGGAATAATTCATTAAGATTTAAAGCTAAGGAGAAGGTCCTAAAGATATTTAAGATCTAATCAGTTTGGTTTGATAATTGCAGTATGTTTTTTTTAGTTTCAGATCAGATTTTAGATTGCAGAAAAAGGACTATATTCAGTTCAAGATTTTCAGCCACAACAAATGCATGTTCGGGATTGGCCCAATGGATCAGGCTACTAGTCAACGGTCTTCTTGACATCTCACAAGGAAATGCCATCTCTAAGTGAAGTCGATGTTAGCATCCTATAAATTAGGATTCATAATTTTGACTTGACTGATGATAGTTGTGTAAATATGTAAAAGCTTTGCTTTTTGCAAGTTTTTTTCCCATATTTTGTAAAAAAATAAAAAATAAAAAATAGAAAAGCAAAAAGAGGGTAAAAGTCCTAAAATAAAAATCAAAGGACTTAGAAAAAACGATATACCCCAAGAAAAAAGATGAATAAAACATGAAAGTGTGCAAGTCTAAATGCCACTACTTTTACTTTTTGCAGTTGATTATGGCAGAGTGTCAATAAATGCCATAATCTATGATGAGTTGAAATTTTCAGTCTTGACTTATCATGTTTCAATTTCACTTTTTCTAGATAGAGAATAAAGAATTGTCATACAGTTTAATCATGACAATTCAATAGTTAGGTAGAGAATAAGTGAATCCAACAGTTTAATCTAGATTCATGGATGAAATAAGTGTAGAATTAGATAGCTTTATTTCTTTCAAAAATAATAAATGCTGTAAAGGTTGCCAGCTCAAATGCACCTAATCAAAATGGAAGAAAAAATGTTAGCAGTTAAAATTGGGTAGGTAGAAGAAGGTAAGAAACCATCATTGTAAATATTATTCACCAAGGCTGCAAATAACTAACGTCCCTTGCCCATAGCCATTTATCATTCTAAACTATCAGTCAGAAAGGCTCAAGGCATTTCCTTGACTTCTGTTGGGACCGGACCCAAGGCTCTATGGCTGATTAGTTGAAAATGTTAAATGTCTATATCAATCCCAAAAATCACATTATTTTCCATTCATGTATTCATTTACCAGGAAAAATCATAAGTAGAAACCTCATTTTTTACTTAATGATGCTCTAATCCCCATTTGATTAACTTCCTACATCTTATGAAGTATAAAACCCTCAAAATGACATTTCATCCTAAGTAGAAGTGATGAAATTATCATAAATGCAAGTTTTTCTTTGATCTTCACTTTTATTGGTTATAATTGTATGTTTTGAGTATTCACTTTTCCCTTTTCATATTAACACCTAACATATTTTATTACGTCCTTATTAATTATCCTAGTCCTATTAATATAGTTCCCTTTTATTTAATATCCCAAAAACCCATTTAATATATGCTTTTGTGTCAAAGATATTAAGCACATGTTGAAAAAAATCCCAAAGTTACCCCTTTGACACAAAACTACCCATAGAAATATTTCCCCTTTCACCTATAGTTATTTAGCTTAATTGGTTTGAAAGAACTATATAATAAAATACAAAGGAAATGTTATCAAAATGTGATGTATCAAATGAAAAATAAAAAGCCTTCACCAGTGCTTTATGTATTTCCTTTTAAACCAAAACCTCTGCATAATACATTCACCTTCCCTCCTGCACAAGCTTTAACCGATGTTAAAGTTTGACCTTGCCCCTCTTTCCCGTTATATGAAATTTCACATTTTGTACAAACAGTTGAAACCTTGGTTTAAACCTTGTTAAAACCTCTCCTCACCATCGGGTTTAACCTCAACCATCCGATCATCCCGATAAAAATCAATGGTTAATATTAAACCCAAGTCCCACCCCCTCGCATTCAATCCCGACCCTCTGATCATCCTAATCCCTTTCATCTGACAGTCCGAAATAAACCCGATAAATCCTTCTCTGCCCCCACAATTTCCTATCAGATCAAATTTAAACTGTTGATCTCCACTTACCGAATCAACGACGTAGATCATAGTACCTGGTCCCACCTTATTTCCTCACATCTTCTCGAAGCATCTTAGTCGTTCACTTCACTCAACCAAATCCAACAACGCAGATCCCATATTGCATTTCTAAAGTGATTGAATGAAGTCGCAAAAAAAAATTGCGAAAAGAGTTGTTTTGTGAAACCACCTCCCGCTACGTGTCCTAACTATATTGGATCGCATTGTAAAAGCTAAAAACCAGTTACTTCTCGAAATCAATGCGATAACCACCTCTCACTTTTTTCTTTCAAATGAAAAACCACTCCCGCCATTTCCACTTGACCTGCAATTAATACTCCGCATGATCCATAAAAACTTAAAGTTTCAACCTTAGTTTTTATTATTTGCATATCATTTGTGCCTTCGACCTTCAGAAACTACTCACAGACACCATTGCTGAGCCTCCCTGACCAATTTTCCTGGAGAAAGCCTTGTTTTCAACTGTGAACCTTTTTAAAGCCAATTTCGTCAATTTTCACAGTTTAAAGATTAAATTCAAGGATCTGAACAACTAAAACCTATGAATTACCTTGATATTCCCTGTTTTCAATCAAACCGATTTAGAAAACCTAATTGAGAAAAAAAGCCCAAAAGAAGCCATTCTTAGCCTAAATTTCTCAGTTTCATCTCTGTTAAAGTGAATAACTCTTGCAAATAGTCTAATCTTGTAGTAGCTACCCATAATGCCTAAAAAAAAGAGTTAAACCTCCACAGACTGATCTCATTACAAAAAAAATTCAAAAAAGCATTCAATCACCTCCCTGCAGACCTAGATTTCATTAACAAATTGTTTGATTTTTGTAGGTCATTATCATAATATGGATTTGGGCCAACCGCTTCAATACTAGTTGAAAAAATTGTTTGCTCCAAATTCTCAGATTTTATCTCAGCATCTTCATTCAGCAAACAGTTTGCATACAAAGAAAGAACAAAATAAATTCAAAGAGAGATAAAAATGATGATTTTTTCATAGTGAATGTAAAATTGAAATTAGAATTCACAATGACACTAAAAACATAACAGTTAAAGAGTATCAATGGTTAAAGTGTATCAGGTAAAAGTCAGAGTGAAAGTTAAAATACAGTTACAGAGTAGTCAAAGGCAAACAGTAAAAGTAAATACAGAGGCAGTAAATGGTAAAAAGAGATGAAAATACTTTCACCAACAATGAATTTTATGCAAAGTGAAAGTAAACAATTAAAAGAACAAAAAGGTGAAAAGATGAAAAAGAGAGCAAGAAGGGACATTTTTTGCACAAATTTCATGTTTAAGTCATTGTATTGAAGAACATATTGTGACCAATAAAGATCAATTTTACAAAACTGAAGGAGGTTTATGTTCCTAAGAGTTCCATTTACAAAAACCTCTCTCACTATTCTAACAGCCCTTATGGATTGGGAAATATTAAACAATATTGGAGAGCACATTTTGCAGAAAATTCCTGTTAAGTCATCATTTTGCAGAGAAGATTTTGGCCAATCAGAAATAAATCATACAAAACCGAAGGAGGTTATTTTTCCTAAGAGACCCAGCTACAAAAAAATATTTCAATTTTTTTCATATTCATTTCAGAATAAGAGATACATGCACATATTTACAGGCTATGTTTCAGACTCTATAAAACTCTGCTTTACACATCTGTTTGCAGAGCCTATTGTGAACTGATGGAGAAGAATTTTAGGAATCAGAAAGAAATTTATCTCACAAACATATTTATCTACAATAACCTCTTTCACTTTTTACATATCTATTACGTATTGATAAATAAAAATATATCATATGACCCCAAGTTTGCAGAATTGTTGGAGCAAAATGCATAAAGAAAGGAAGCAGTTAGTGACTTGGATGCCTCATCATCAACTAAGAGTTGGATCAAATTAGAATTATCCTCTTAGTAGTCACCTATCCATAAAATATAGTTCCAAATAGATGCATTAGTCTTGAGTGTCCTTTACTTAAGTTTTGTTTATGTAAAACAATTAGAGATATTTGTGAACCAATCTTGATATTTTTTCAAGATATTCTAGTTTAGAATTTGTATAAATACTTCACTCTTGGAATTATTTTGTGTAGAATAAAATTATGAAGACTACTATAGACTTTTTTGTTGAAACATTGGGATTTTATCTGAGTTAAGTTGAAGCAGCAGGCTGGAAACTGAAGAAAATAGACAACATAACTAATGATACTCGTGCTGATCATATGAGTATTGTATCTTCTAGTTTTCATTGTTTATTTTTTAAAGTTTCATTCATATATCTTGTGTTATTTCCTATCTTAAATGAATAACTAGGAAAGGTATTACAGAATCAGTGTAAAAAGCTCTCTGTTCTTACTAGTTTTCATGTTTATGTTTTCTGTTGATTTCCAGACCTTAGAATTCTTAATTGTTCTTTAGTCTCGTTTGACCTCAATTTCCCTCTTATTTTTCTGTGATCTAACGATTCTTCACTGCCCTTAGTCCAGATCATACCACTTCATCAAAATATCCTTTTTAAACCCTCTCAATATCATCTATCTTTCCCTTAGTATATTTGTTCTTTTGACCATAGTTTTCTAGTCCTGTTTTCTATAAATTTGACTCCATTGCCCAATGGTTATGTAGATATTTCTATGGTTTCCCTTGTAGTGCTTTATTCCTACCAACATTCAAAAAATAAAACCAAATTTTCCACTCATAGCTAGGCTAAAATCCATTACAAAACAAAGTTAAATCTTAAGGAGAGATCCCTCTCCAGAACTCAGGAAGGCTATATCCTGAATTCTAAAAGAGGTTACTGGTTACCCCTGGTTTTCTTTAACTATAAACCAAAATCCCACAACCTAAGAATTACTGGTGAGATGTGTCTTCCTCTTCTTCAATCCTCATTTCATATTCCTTAAGCACTCCATGAGATTCATATTTGTTGAGATTGGCTAGATTCGAACTATATTCAAAGACAGATACCTTGGGGTTGAATCTTATCGACAAGGTTCAAAGGACCTTTCAGGCAATAAATTTCATGTTGATAGGTTCTCCCAAATCTTCCAATGTATTTTTTTATTTCATCAATACGATGTAAGTATGCATCAGTATTTTCATCTTCCTTCTTTTTTAGTTTCTCAAAATTTTCCCTGTAAATTTGAAGCTTTTCTCTTTCAAGTTTGAGTCACTTACATATATATTCTCAGGCTTACCCCTTACTTCTTTAGCAGTTTTGAAACTCAGTACCTTAAGATAGATAGATTCAATAAGCCCACTGATAATGAGACCTTTAGCCCTTGCATCATATACCATATTTTTCTTTCCTTGTTCATCCCGGGTCACTGTAAAGCCTTTTTTAATGATTGCCCATAATTCGTATCCTTGCACCAACAAATGAACCTGCATCATTCCACTCCAAAGTGCATAGTTATTTCCATTAAATAGAGGAATTCTATTCTTAGTATACTCCATGAGCTACTTCCAGTTGTTAGACTGCTATTGAAGGAACCAAGCTCTGATACCAATTTGTTGGATATACTGAGAGGGGGGATGAATCAGTAATTCTTATCAATTAGCACTTTATAAATCTTTTCAGAGAATTGTTTAATATTAAATTATTCTTTATTTTTATGTGGTAGCAATAGTAAACAACAGAACACAATAGCCACACAGATTTTAGGTGGAGAATACCCTTCGAGTAAAAAACCACCGAATGCTTTTCTAATAAATTCTTTAATCTTCAGCCCCAACTTAAATGAAAGGGACAAATAATCCCTAGAATTTTATATAGTCATTCTTCTCCACTCCTACTGGAAGGACACCCCAACACCCTGTTTTATTGAGTAGTAAACTAAATGGATGCCCCAACATCCTAAAGCAACCTACGACCCTGAAGTGTTCATAGGATCCAACCTGTTGGTGACTTCATGCACCATCCTAGCACCTCCCTACCACCCTATAATGATCAGAAATAAGACAAGAGTGTGGAATCCCGTACTAGGGACAATGATCCATGATACAATATGATTCACAATGATTTTCTTGAACAATACCAATCACCTAATCACACTATGAAATGCAACTCAACCATAATATTATCCAAAAATGACACTTATACCTCCCAACACTACCTCTCCAACTCTAGGCATATTGAATCTTTTACAATAATGACTCTTACGATTTTACAATGATGATTTTTACGATATTGACTTTTGACCTGACCTAATACTTGACTTGACACACTTCCTAGAACACTAGCATCTGCTAAGGTATTGTTGTGCTTGCTTTAGGTAATGGTACTTTGGCATTGCATTATACTTATAGTATGTTTCTCAGTTGTCCTATTGTGTCGTCCTTCCATTGATTGTTGATGTGTTGTCCTTACTACATTGATCCTTAAATGCATATTTTTTCTTGCATTCTAGAAGCTCAATATTGAATCTATTGTATCTGTGTAATTTCAGATCTCCAAGGTCTAATATTTCGTCCTGAGGTAGCCCTATAAGTCCTCTTTAGAACCCTATAGTTCTGATCAACATTGGATGCTTCATGAAATAGTTATGCCCAATCTCCTACGATGACCTGATTATAGAATGTTTCAGTAGAGCAAACATGTATGAAGTGCCACCTATGATTGTTTCAACCTTGGGTCCTAAAAACAATACAAAATAAACTACAGCCTGTCCTCTATCTGTCAATTTTTACAAAATTTGAATCCAATGCTCAGAGAGAAATTTATAGTGATTTTCCCAAGGTCACCTATTTGACATCAATTTTAGGAGCCTCCAAAACCCTAACTTCTTCAGATAATATGTTCACAAATATAGTGAACTAGTATATGAAATTTGGACACGAGATTCACCAATATTTAGCCCAAATTTATTTTTAGTTTCAGCATCTGAAGCTTTGGATAAAAAATTTATAGAAAAATTTCCACGATGACTGATTATAAGTAGCAAAATCCTTACATGAGGAGGATATGAGGGTCCCAATTTATATAAATTCTTAGGTTGAGAGGGTATTCAACACGTGAACATTGGAGGGATTTTAGGAGCTTAAAAAATTATTAATTATTGACAATTCAATGAACACAACCAATGATTATTGTCATGCCACAACCCTGTGGGGTTTTATCCCACTAATTGGGGTTACTAACTTCAAACACGAATATCTCTCAAACAGTGAAGAATTACATGGCATGCCATATATCAATGGAAACATCCTGATAAGTAGAAAATATCCAAAATATCCTTGAGTCAGAATATAGTATACTTTCAAGTTAAAATTCCTATGGAAGATAGGGTTAGCCCCTGGTCCTTCTTGGGTTGATATCAATGACAACCATTGATCAATTGAACTCTGGTGGTGAACCCCTCTAGAGCAGATAGTTCCAGGAACCTATCAACCATATATATATTTAAAAGTATAGAATCGGACAAAATATCCATCTCCGATTTTCTTCTCTTAGATGTCATGTATCCACGATGTATGGAAACACCTCCTTGCACGAAAACAAGATACATGAAATGAGGGGGTTGGTGAAAGTGTGGAGAAGCACCTGGTGAACAAGGTTTCCCCAAGTGTTGTCCCCCATCAAAACACATTGGCTGAAATCTACGTATCGACTGAGACACGAATCCTCTCTCTTCCCACGGGCCATGGAGCGAAGCCACAAAAGAGATCCAAATGAATCCTCGCAGGCGGCGTGAAGGCGATGCTCTAGTGCGATTCGATATTCCATCGATACACATATGACATTGGAGGTGATTGTAGAAGTGATAATACATACCCCAATTAGTGTGGGATATACAAAACCCTCCCCCGTGGAAATGGAGCACCACGCGCACTCTTTGGTTTACGTGTTGTTGTAGCGTTGTATGAGGCACATAAATTTGAATCCACATGTTAGTTTCATCATTGACAATGACGTCTTTGGTGCCCACTCGATCTACAAAGGTTTCGTCGGAAGGGGGAAACCACATGGTGAGAGGTAAGACATGCTCATCCTTCCCAGTCCATCTCCTATCAACGGTGCCATCACTGAAGACCCTGAACCATCCAGACACTTCCTCAACAACCTCTTTTCTTATTCTTAGAAAGACACCCATCTAGGAATCATACTTACAGGAAGAGGATTTCTGTTTCCTATATAAGATGCACTAGATGCTTGCACACAGATTGTGTCTGATGGTTGATGCCCAACCTTTTATGGAGTAGAAACTCAACTTTACTAGGAACTTTCATCACATTATGATGGAAAATGATCGAAAACAATGCCACCAATTTCAATTTTCCACTGCGCATTGTGATTTTCATTGGGGCCATCATCCATATTTTGTTAGGTAATAAATTTCCTTATTTTAATGATTATTGCAAACGAATTTTACAAAGAAGAAACTATTGTTTCTATGTTTATCCCTTATTATTATTTATGTGTATTCTAACACTAGTGGACAGATACCCACCGTGAAATGATCGAGTTTACCATTTTAAAACACAAAAGGGTGCAAATTAAATAGGGATTTGCATCACTCCACATCCTCTTCTAGAACTACTGTGGATTTCCATGGTGTAAAGGTCCTATGTCAAGTTGGATCCTGAGTGATATTGACCTTATTCTCTTAGTTGAAACATGGGAGTATGATGATTCTAGGGTCCCTCACCTCAACGATTTCAGTATTTGGTCTGGTTGGAATAAGAAATACTCTCAGACGAGTTTTGATGGTAGCCTGCTATATAAGAAACACTTTTTCCTCTCACATCCAACTTCATAAAATCAACCCCTTCAATCAACACATTTGGATATAAATATTTGATTCTACCACCAATAGGATCTTTCTTGAAATATGCTATTTCACTCCCATCAACTCCACATCCTATAATAAGAACAACTTGGATAAGAATTTTCCTTTCAATTCTTTAGAAAAAGACATCTTAAACCTGAGAAATGATGGTAATGTCCTTTTACTAGGAGGCTTTAATGCTATAACTGCTACTAACCAAGCCATTACATTAAACAACAACTCTAACCCAGACCCTTGTGGCTTGATGAAGATAGTAACTTAGCTAATAAATTCAAGAGAAAATATGAAGACATTATCGATAACTTATTGAGCACTGAGCTCCTCAAAATTTGTAGTTCCCATGATCTAATTATCTGTAATGGTACAAACAAGTGGCCCCTCTCCGGTCAAATGACATGTTTCCATGCACTAGGTACCAGTGTCATGGATTATGTAATTTTTGACATCCTCATCATACCATATTTTTGACACTGACCACAAACCTCTATCTGTATCCCTCAATATTTCTATGCATACCACCCACATGCAGGAGACCAATGAAAGAAAAATACACATTCGCTTTGACAGAAGTAAAACTGACTTCTTATTAAGGGATTTAGAGAGGGATGTAGGCCCCATGAATTGAAATAATAACATTGACCAAATTTATTATCATTTCACTACTATTATTTCCAACACCATTAGCAAGATTTCTAATGAGATTTCTTTTAAGCTGTCTAATAGAACTTCCAATCCATGGTATGATAAATATTGCAAAATTGAAAGGAAAGTGATCAAAGATGCTCCTAATGAAATCATTAAGCTGCAGAATATCAATATATAAGAAAATATCATCAAGAGGAAGAAACATCATATATTAATAAAAGGTAGGATTATCTTCCCCAAATTTCTAAAGTTACACCCAAAAAAGTTTGGTGGAATGTTCTTGTCCGCAAAACCAAAGATAGCCATTCTGTCCCCTTAGAAAACTGAGACCACTAACTTAAGAATTTGTATGACTCTTCAGACACTATGAGCACCACCTTAATCACTACAAGTAAGGATGATGTATTCTCTCTTGATGACATTGAGTCTCATATTAATAAGATATCTAATGGGAAAGCTAAAGATATTGAAGGATACCAAGCTAAGATCCTTAAAATGGGAATATCTTTCCTCATTCCTTATCTCCACAAGCTTATCAATTTGGCTATAACACATGGATTTCCTAGGCTTTGGACACAAAGCGTTATTTTACCTATATTTAAAAGTGGGGACAAGAGTGTTCCATCTAACTATAAGACCATTATGGTTATCCATATCCTGGCCAAACTTTATGGGCTCATTTTGGAGAATAAGCTTAGCCTTTTGCTTGAAAGCCAGGGAAAAAGAGCTAAAGGACAAGCTATTTTTAAGGCACATCGCTCCACTATTGACCATCTGGTCACTCTTAGAATCATTGCGGAGGAATTTCTCAATAGTAAAGTTTACCTCTTTTGTTTCTTTTTAGACATTAGAATAGCTTTCAACACTTTTCCTTGAGATAAACTTTGGGAGAGACTTAAAGAGATCATGGTCCCTCCTAAGTTGAGGATTACTATGATTTGTATCAATGAGACTATCATTTCCAAGCTTAATTCCAACGAGGGGTGGTCTAAAGACCTTAAATTAAATATTGGAGTTAAGCAACAGTGTCCCATATGCCCTACCCTTTTTTCCTTATACATTGATAAGCAAGAGGAGTGTCTAGAATCTGCAAGGTGAAAGGGCATGGAGCTCTCTGGTGTTCTCATTAATCTTCTCCTCTATCCTGATGATATCATTCTTCTTGGAAAAATCCATGATGACCTTGGAAAAAAGCTCTAGATTCTTCATGAATACTACTCTAAGATGGGTATGACAGTTAATACCAAAAATATTAAAGTCATGATCATTAAATCCAAACATATCACCCATGGTATTTTGTGTATAATAACTAGTGCTTAGAGCAGGTTTCTTCTTATAGGTATTTGGGCATTGACTTCCCTCATCATCTCAACTGGAAGTATAGCATTGAGAAAAGGATTATTGGGGGCTGGAAATCTTATTATGAGCTCGAAAAAAATTGTAAGTCGGTCGATATTTACATTCAGAGTAAAAAGAGGTTCCTCTTTGAGATCCTTATCACCCCTTTTGTCTTATACAAATGTGAAGTTTGGGGTTGCAATATATCCAGAGAGTCATGGAGGAAGATTGAGATTATTGAAAAGAAATTCATAACCTACAAGCTTAATATCAAGGGAAATACTCCCTATCCTATCCTCTTGATCAAATCTGGTTTGTTCCCCATTGAAAGTATGACAATGTTTAGATATATAATGTATAAGAATAAGCTTGGCAACATGGAATAAAATCAGCTCCTTAAAATTGCTTCTAATTGTAGTCAAAACCCTCACCTTCACCTCAAGCATGGGTGGCATAAGGATGCCCAGTCCTAGCTCAACCATTGGGGAATTAAGGAGGAGCTGAGTATGGGAAGCAAACATAATATCAAAAATACTATTACCTCTAATTTTAAGGAAAATTTGTGGGAGGATTAGGATCTGGAGGGTAAAAGGAATCTAAGATACTATAAGGAAGTGATCAAACCCACCCTTGATAATCATAATTATCTCTCTGTGTTGTCCAACAATAATAAAAAAATGAACATTGCTAAGATAAGAACTAATTCCCATGAGCTTCGGAGTGAGACTAGACAGTGGTATATTCCCAAGATCCCTTGGAATGATAGAATCTGTCAGATTTTTTATTCTAAGTAGGTGGAAGATGAAAAGCACATCCTTTTATACTATCCGACTCTTACTCACATTCACTCTCAATTCCCTGCCATCTGCCACACTTCCAATCTTCTTGACCTATTAAGCCAGCCCACTTATAGCAATCTTGGAGAAATTATTTCCCTTCTCTTTGACCATAGAAAAAGATTTTGAAGAATCAAGATAAGATTATTTATCCTCTCTTAAGGTCCGATATACTGCATTGGTCTTAGCTGACAATAACCATCATCATCATTCTTTTAAATTTTAAGTTGTCTAAATTTAACTAAACAATTTTCAATCTTATTTTGTGATTTTTACTCTCTTTTTTAGAAATAAATTTATCAATATAAATACATTCAATATTTAAAAAATAAATATTTTTTTAAAAGTATAAATAGATATAAATTTTTTAAAAATATTTAAATATTTATTTTCTGGAATGTTAATAACTCACAATTATTAGCCTAAATTTAGCTAATTTTTAATCTTTCATGCCCCTAGAAAGATTAAATCCCTCGAGATGTAAACCTTTCCTCATATTATTAATATGCAAATTTATAAATTTATTAATAAAAATAATAATAATAATATTTTAATATTAATATTAGTTTTAATAAAAAAATTGCATGTTACAATAAAAAAAAATATAATAAAACTACATCAAATGAATGTTTTTAAATATTATAAATTTCAAAATTTATAATAAAACTAATCAAAAGAATGTTTTTAAATACTACAAATTCCAAAATTGATAATGAAACTACATTAAATGAATGTTTTAAATATTACAAATTTGATCTGCGGGGTCTTGGTTAAATGGTGATGAGGCCAACTGTTATAGCATTCATCATAGGTTTAATTCCCTTACCCAATGGGGTGATGTATCTGGAGACATTGATGAAGATGGAGTAAAAAAGAAAAAATAAAAAGAGAAATGAAAGGTGCTACCAAGCTTAAAAAAAAATATTACAAATTTGATGTGGAAATGTAGTTTTTTTATCTATATGGTTATTTTGATTTTTTTTTTGGTGTTGAATTGCATTGTAGTTTTTTTATTCATATAATTATTTTGGTTTTGTTTGGGTAGAATTTTTTTTTGTTATTATTATTTTTATTATTTTATTGTATACGTGACATATTTATACATCTCTCATACTAGATTGTACAATACGCAACTCTACCCAAAAATACCATCACATCTCTACTAGATTTCAAACAAATAAAAATACCAACACCATTACCGAAAAATTTTCGACATAGAAACTTGAGCTTGACATTTACTACCTAAATCCTTATACAAAACCATCTTGTCTAGTATTTTGGAAAAATAACCAAGACAAATATGATTAAGAAATTTTTTCTCCATAAAACCTTCATTGACCTTGATTTCTCTTTAAAAAAATCTATTTTTGAGATAAACTTTCTTCACATGGCCTCAATATTCTAACAAGGAAAATGTATCACCTCGTTTTATTTTAATTTATGTTTGGTAGATATTTACAAATACATTTAAACTATCAAGTGAAAATAGAATTAACGAATATGGTTATTCGTTAGTAAGACTTGACTTTTATTTCATAAATAAAATTGATAATTATTTTGAGTAATTCCAAGATTCCAGAGTAAAAGGTATAGGAAGTTTCTGACAATTTCCCTCCCCAAGAGGATAAAAGGAAATCCTGAGAAGGGGAAGGGGTTCTATTCAAGAAGAGAGGAGAGGGTTAACAACAACATGTTGTGAGGGAAAGAAATGTCCAGAGCTGGTAAGATAACAGTGGAGCTTTGAAACCCGAAGGAAGTGTATGTTGAACAGAGGTCCTGAGGTCTAAATTTTGATAAATTACCTAGTACCTAAGACTCTAGTACAAATCACGGGCAGAGAAAAGGACATGATTGACTCTCTCAAGTTTGGGTGGAGCCATCAGTTGTCCGAAAATATAGAGATAAGTATTTCCATTTGTTTCTACAGTTAAAATGATAAGAAAAAGTGTGTATCTTAGTTTCACTATCTGTTATTTATTTATCTCTATTAGGTATGAATGGTAAAAAATTACAATTACTTAAAAAGTATAAGATGGAATCTGGAAGTTAATAACCATAAAAACTAGGGCAAGGCTATTTATAAAATTATATTATCATCTTTTATGTTGTTGGAATTACTACAAATTTTTACAAGCCTAAACTCTATATAAAAGCGAAAACCCCATATGATACAGTCAGTAACTATATATTAAAATAGTAATACTTTGCGACATTTAATAGAACTAGTGGCCATGCACTCTCAAGTATTTTTATTCTAACAATGTAAACATACAATATGTAAGTACATGGGTGAAAGCACTATTTATAAATGTAGAAAAATTTGAGTAAAAAATCAATGAGACTCATAGGTTTAGAGCTGACCCTCGTGATGACAGGGCAAGAATCATGGTCATCTCACCATTGCATCTTGAAGTACCAAAACAAACTGATATTAACTAAAAGGAAGAAAACTACAGAAATTTACAATTACTATCAATTGTTGAAAACAAGTTAAGATAATTTACAACTTCGTTTTTTGAAAAATTAAAAACAGTAGAATCAAAGAAAAATGCATTGTCAAGATAACCAAATTTTCTTCAAGAGCATAAAAATCTAGACTTTCTAGCAAGTCACAAGACCATCTGGTTGACGAAAATAGCTAGGTAAGTGTATATACAAAAGAGGTCGTTCAGTGCATAAATGTTAACTTTAAAATAATACAATGTGTAAAAGATAACTTTAAAAATATAAGTCCCTTCTCCCACTCTAGGGTTTAGCACTGAATCACAGAGGATTATCTCTAAATTAAAAAAATATACATAGTCTGACTGGTAAGCACATTGTGCATTAGGCCTCCTGAACCGAGAGGGACAGATGCGGTAGGATTGATAAAATAATTCAAGGAAATACTGAAACAATAATTTACACCCAAAATACCTTCAATGGAAAAAGGGACTTAGAATCCATTGCATGCAAGAGAGAAATAGGGGGCCGAAAGCTGCACCTGTGCACATAAAGGGTATAACCCTTAGTGTCCTAGAAGAGAGAAAAAGAACAATGCACAGGTGAGTATCAAAAAAGGGGCATACCGGTAGTGGTTGCCCTTGAATATGTTGTGGTGAGTTGGAAAGGTCTCACATGGATCCGGCATAATTTCGACCTACGAATAACCCAAAAAGGGTTAACCGTGAGTGAATAGGAATAGAGAAAACCCTTAGGAAAACATAATATTAAAACATTATACAAAAGAAAATCGAAAACTTATTAAGGTTCTTAACAAATCACCTATACAGTTTGGGCACACGCAATGGCTTATTTTGCACCATTGGCTCAGATTAAATGAACGAACAATGTTTCTTTCTAGAAAGGAATTTGTTCGGCCACATTGCCCTGAATCAAGATAAATTGGAAATGGATAAAAAATAATTAAAATAACCTCTCAAGGGATAGCTACCGAACATCATACTTGTAACCAAGAAAAGCTAAAACAGATAGGTATGCAGTAGAAAATGTCTGAACGTTAATAAGCTCCATGTAATGAGACAACACAAAAGCGTTGAGAGATAAACTAAAATAATGCTGAGTAACTGACCGAGCCTCATGGCGTAACACCAATGGAATATATATGCAGAAATGGAATAAGAATGACCCAGGTAAGTGAAAACCAAGGCCTGATACATGTTGGAGCTAACATTACCTTAGACGTCGAGACAGAGACATTTCAGAGTTGTGTAGAGACTAATGAGCTGGGGTAGCGGTGCATGGGGTGCGTTTGTTACTCTAACCTTTCATGGTTTCCTCATGACCATCAGATCTAGGGATTCATAGATCAACGACCAGTAGAGAACGAAGGAATTATTAGTGCTAAACAGCTGCCAACTATCCACCGTGAGAGATAACTGGATCTCCAATGTTGAGGAGGTCAAATATTAGATTATTTGAATTGAAAAATCAGGTGCAAAGTACTTGGTTACATGTGTGAGTAATTATAAAAAATCAATAGCTATTTATGTTTCAATCAAATGTATAGAATCAAATGAGTTAAATTTAAATCATATGTATAAAATCAAATGAGTTTAAGTAAGAAGTGAAATTAAATAGTTAATTTTTTTTATGATATGTTTATTATAGTTGTGACAAGTGGTATCAAAGCATGGTTGCACGCTGGCGCCAGATGCGCCATTAAGATAACTTTGGTGTTTCAATTTCTTGTTTTGAAAATGTGCATAGTGACAAGAATATTAGTAGAAAGTTCCAATGAGGAGAGGATTGAGTCATTAAACACCAAGAAATATAGGGGAATCCCATCTCCTATCCAATCCTAAGATCAACCCTTAAATATGGGTACAATTGAACATGTACCATGACCATCAAACCAGTAGATTGCTGGAAGAATAACAACGTCAGATCAATAGGTTGTTGGATACAGTGCAAAAACTCTAGACATATATGATTCATGTATGAAGCAACAATGAAAATTTGATGAGGGAACAAGAAATGATACTCAAGAGTCTCTCGGATAAGCAAAATAATCATATCACACAACCTAGTACAAAGAGGGACACCCATAAAGAAGGAGAGGAACAAAAACAAGTTCATGATAATCCAGAAGGGACTCGTACCAAGTGAAGTAATAAGAGTAGGAATTACAATGAAGTTGAATCTAGCAATTTTTAAGATCAGCAAGAGTTGAAGAAACATAAAGTAGAATTCCAAGGTGAGTTCGAGAAAATTAAGCCTCCTACATTCAATGGTGAGGTTGAAGAAGTGGCGGAAGCATGGATAATTAATATGAATAGATATTTCCATTTTTATGAATATAACAACAAACTCAAGGCTTGCTTCGCTATCTATCAATTGTGGGAAAAAGCTACACTATGGTGGGAAGAGGTGACAAATGTGCATGGAATTGAAGACGAGAAGGTGACTTGGGATGAGTTCTAGTAGTATTTCAAGGAAAATTACCTTAACATAAGGATTTTATAATGAAAAATCTCGATAATATTATGATCTAATGTTGGTTCAATTGTCTATGCATGAGTTCATCACTAAATCTACCTCTCTGTTAAGATATGTACCATATTTGAAAGATGAAAAATCATAGGTACAATGATTATTGAGTAGCTTTCCTACTCATAAGAAGGAGAGGATCGAATTTGTGAACCCAAAGACTATGGATGAGGTGATTCGAAAATCACAGACGTGCTATCAACAATCTAAGGCAAAGGGTGAAATTGTCATAAATTAGCCACTAAATGAAGGGAAGAAAGGCCCCTCAAATTTTAAAAATAGCAGACCAAGAAATTAAAAAAATGTTGCAAGAAATCCAGCAAATAGACAATTTGGGAAAAATCAACAAAAGCCCAAATGGCCAGTTGAAGAACTACCTACTGAGGCATCCAGCAGGCTAGGCCTTGTACAATCCCAGAAACTGCCATTACAATGTTGGGGATGTGGTGAGGAAAATTACTTTAAGAATTTCCCTCATAATGGAAGAAATTAAGTTACAATGAATCTGCAGGAGGCGTCTACAGTAGGGGATGTTGCACGAAACATAACAAGCATCAATACTGCATTAGAAGATCGACAAACGGATTTCCAACCAAGTATGATAGAACTGGAAGGTAAGATACAATCCCAAACTATTTCCATTTTGGTTGATCCTGGTGCCAGTTTAAGTTATATAAACCCCTGAGTAGTTGATAATAGTAAATTGTACAACCATAAATTTAAAATTCCATTGCTAGTACAATTGGCTACAGGAGCAAAGAGATGAGTTAATGCCAAAATCTCAAATTTTATTATGAGTATAGGAGAACAACATATAACTATAGAAATGAATATCCTACCTTTGGGCTCCTATTATATTTTTTTGGGAATGGATTGGTTAGAAAGACACTAGTCATTGGTAGATTTCAAGGAGAAAATTATCCATTTTAAGGCAGAAGATGGTAATCATCAAGAATTACAAGGAATTAAGACGCCACTTCAATTGCACCCCATTACTACATCCCAACTGGGTAAATGCATTAGAAAGGGGTGTCAACTTTATGTAATTCAGGTGGGGTTTTCTAACTCCAAAGACAAGACCCTTATGTTGGAGAATATACCAGTTGTTCAGGAATTCATGGACATGTTTCCTGAAAATATTCTAGGATTACCCCTGAAACGAGACATTAATTCTACTATATATTTAATACCTAGGGAAACGCCTGTGTCACGAGAACCATAAATAATGACTGTGCTTGAATTGAGAGAATTAAAAATGTAGCTACAAGAACTATTGTATAAAGGATATATTTTGCCAACTGTGTCCCCTTGGGGAGCACTAATGTTGTTTGTTAAGAAGAAATATGGTACGATGTGAATGTGCATGGACTACCGATAACTTAATAAGTTGACTATAAAAACAAATACCCATTGCCATGTAGAAAAAACCTTTTTGATCAGTTGAAGGGTGCCACGGTATTTTCCAAGATTGACATGATATCAGGGTATCATCAAATACAAATTAAGGATGAGGACATATACAAAAATAGCTTTCCATACAAGGTACGCGCATTATGAATATGTGGTGTTACCATTCAGGTTAATCAATTCACCAGAGACTTTCATGAGCCTGCTACATGGTATATTTCACCCATTTCTAGATAAATTTGTTTTAACCTTCATTGATGATATACTAATATACTTTAATAATATTGAAGAACACAAAGAAGATTTATGCTTGGTGCTGAAAATGTTGCACGAACACCATCTCTACGCCAAATTTAGAAAATGTGACTTTTAAAAGGAACTAATCTAATATTTGGGCCATGTAACATCTTTTGAAGGGATTTCAGTAGACCCCAAAAAGATAAAGATGATTATGGAATGAAAAATTTCCAGAAATGTAGCAGACATACGTTCATTCATGGGCTTAGTTGGTTATTATCGACGATTGATTGAAGGCTTCTCTAAGATAGCTTTCCCATTACCTCCTTGCATGTAAGGGGCAAGTCTTTAAGTGGAATAAAGAGTCTCAAACCAGTTTTAAGCAACTAAAATAACTATTAACTGCTACCCATGTACTGAAAGTGGTGGTTCCATGCAGATAATTTGAAGTCTGCAGTAATGCCTTTAAGGAAGGGGTGGGATCATGTTAGTTCCCTATATTACTAGTATAGTCCCTTATTATTGTTAGTGTAACCCTCTTATTATTATTGTTGTACCCCTGCAACCCCAATATTGTTATTATTGTGCCCTTACATTATTATTGTTAGGTTAGTTAGGATTATTTTGCGACCCCATGGACTCCTATATATAGAAGGAGGTTTTTTCATTTGTATAATCATAGAATTATTCATTTATGTAATGTATTGGAGGTTGCCCCCTCGAAGTGACTGATTTCTAAGGCATTGATCTCTCTTTTCTTCTATTTTTGGAGCTAGTTTCATAACATTTGGTATCAGAGCTTTGGATTCTAGGGTTTCACTACTCCAAACAAGTCATTGTGGAATTTTCGCTATAACTTTGTTTCTACAAAGTTTCAGAAGACAGTTTTTTTACATATCGAAGCTGAAATCCCACGGAACGTATTGTAAAAATTTCAGATCTTGGTTCGCAATATTTTTAGAGATATGATCTGTAGAATTTAGGGTTTTAGGCTCGTGAATTTCACCTAAAACAGGTCATCATGTAATTTTCACTATAAAATCTTTTTCTATGAAGGTTCAAAAGCTGAAATATTTAGAGAGCGAATTTGAAATCCTGAGGAACTTCTTGTACAAATTTGAGATCTTGGTTCGCAATACTGTCAGAGATATGATCTGTGTAAGTTATGGTTTTTTCAGGCTCCCAAATTTCATCTCAACGTGGTGACCACGGGAAAAAAATTATAACTCTCTCTCGGAGTGTTGTATTGGAATTTTGTAATAATTGGCCACAAGTACATAGACTGTAGTTTCCTGTGTATCAATTTTAGAGTCTAAGGAGGAAACATTGACACGTGGCACATCGTACAATTTTTCTCTACTGAACCAGTCCATAATTAGGTCATTGTGGGAGATTGGGCATAACTTTTCCTTGAAGAATCTAGATCAAGTCAGACCTGTGGAATTCGAAATAAGATTCAGAGTGCTACTATAGGGCCAAATTTTATACATTGAATATCTGAAATCATAGAGATAATTCAATTTCAATATCGAGCTCCTCAAAAGCAAGAAAAAGGTGTGCATTTTTTCCAAATTTCATAAGTCTTGTTTGAAGAATCAATTTGAATTGATTCCAAGGGCATATTGTAGAATAGATATTAGTATTGGTTTCTAAAATTCCCGCTAAAAATAATTCAACACCAATTAAGCCATCAGAAGGCTCTACTATTGCTCATGAAGATGAAGAAATGCAACATGACATATCAAAATTACAAGAGAAAGTGCACCAAATTTCTCTCTCACAAAGAGAAACAAAAAATGAAATCATGGATGTTTTGAAGAAAAGCGTGGAAGCAAAGATGGATGGTTTGAAGAAAGACATGGAACATACGATGGATGGATTGAAGAATGGTATGGAAGAAAATATGGAATGTTTGAAGGAATACATGGAAGGTTTGAAGGAATTTTTATCAAACATGATACCAGAAATGATTCCTAATGGTGAAAAGATAGTAGAGGAAAATCATGATGAGAAAAAAATAAATGTTAATCATGATTTCATAAACTCTAATGTTGGATTGAATAACCACCATATTCCAAATATGGATATGAGGAAGTTTGATGGTAAGGATCCCGTAACATGGATACTATAGATGGAGCAATATTTTGATCTCAATAATGTGAAAAACACACAAAAGGTCTCATTGCAACTTTTCATTTAGAACAAAATACATTTTTATGGTATCGATGGATTTTCTCCTGTAAAAAATTATCACTAGGTAAATTTTTACAGAGGAAATGATAGCACATTATGAGGATACAAAGAGAAACACCTTCTTTATCCAACTGATAAATCTCAAACAAAAGGGTTCAGTGGTGGAGCACATTAAGGACATCCAAAAATTGAATATAAGGGTAACTGATATTCCAGAGGAACACATGATTGATGTCTTCATAGATATTTCAAAGGATAAAATCCAACATGAAGTTTGTGTTTGGGAACCCGATTCATTGGAGAAGGCATTCAGGTTGGCAAGAAAATTTGAATGTAAAATTATGGCGAAAAGGAAGCCTACCACTCACATCTATAAATATGGAAGTGTTGCTACTCCTAGACTTCAACAACCTACAAGGTTGACACCACAAAAATTGGAAGAAAAAAGATCAAAATGGCTTTGCTAAAGTTGTGATAGAAAATACAGTAAAGGTCATAAGTGTGGTGAGGAGAAATTATTTTCCATAGATTGTGAAGAGGAGGAAGAAAATGAACAAGAAACTTCAAAATAGGAGGATATACACTAGGAACCAACCCTAGAAGAAGAATAAACGAGTCCAACCATATCATGTAATGAATTGGAAGGAATTACCACTCCTCAAAATCTCAAGATAGAAGGACATACCAAGAAGAAAAATGTAATAGTGTTGATTGATTTGGGTAGTACCCATAATTTTATTCATTTAAGGTAGCCAAAGAATTGAATTGTTTCCTATACCCAGCACCATAATGTCAAGTGATGGTTGCAAATGGAGGAACTATAAATTTCTCTTGAAAATGCCATAATATAAAGCTAACCATGGGGGAATATGTATTGAATAGTACAATGCTTTCCATTCCAATGGGAGGTGCTGATGTTGTACTAGGAGTACAATGGTTACAATATTTGGGGATGGTAGCTTTTAATTTTTAAGAAATTTTCTTGAATTTTTTTTCGGAAGGAAAGGAAATCGAATTATGGGGTACCGCAGTGAAGGCAAGAAATATTATAGGCTCTAATGTCATGACAAAGCTTCGAAAGAAAGGACAACAAGATGTAATTTCACAATTATGCTCAGTAGAAGTTCCAACATCAAAATCATCTATTTCTCCAAATCTCCAAGAAGTCTTGGAAAATCATTCTAAGGTGTTTGAAACTCCCAAAGGACTCCCACCTATTCATGATCATGATCATGCTATTCATTTGATCCGGGTAAGTGTTCCTCCAAACATCAAGCTTTACAGATACCCTTATGTCCAAAAGAGAGAAATTGAACGTATGATTGAAGAAATGTTAGAGGCTCATATAATTCAACCTAGTCAAAGTTCTTTCTCCGCTTCAGTAGTATTGGTGCATAAGAAGGATGGATCATGACGCATGACTCCAAATTATAGGGAGCTCACCAAAGGTGGCATCACCAAAAGTATAGGTGTTGTGGTAACATTCAAGGTTCATCACCAATAATGATTTATAATGACGGATAGTGACCGTCACCATTTCATATGAGCAATGGTGACAGACCTTAGTGTCCATCACCAAAAAATTGAACATCACTAAAGTTGGCGTCGCCAAAAGTATGTGTTATGGTGACATTCAAGGTCCTCCACGAATAATGATTATAATAACGGATAGTGACTGTCACCATTTCATGTGAATAACAATGATTTATTTTGATGGACCTTTACTGGCCATCACTATTTATGCATATATATGGCGACATTCATTGACCGTCACCATTTCATATGAAAAATTACGATTTATGGTGATGGACAGTTCATGGTCATCACTATTGATGCATATATATGGTGGCATTCGTTGACCGTCACCATTTCATATTTTACTGAGGGTATAAAAATGTCACCATAAGCTCATTAGTGATGGTAAAAAGAGTCTGTCACCAAAAAATAATCATCATCATTTCATATGAATATCAGGGCACGATGGAATCGAACCACCAACCACCTGCTTATGAAGAAGGTGCTCTTCCATTGAGCTAGCACCCTTTAAAGAATCATGTGACATCATAAGGTGTTGTGTCGCTTCGGTATATCATTTGAAATGGGAAACTAACACCCCAAATGCGGCAATATGCAAGAGCTAGAGTTATATGAAGCAAACAAAAGTCAGGAAAGGAAGGTTACATAGTTGTTCCATCATTTCCATGCTCTGTACTCTCGTATATTCAACAATATAGAAAAAATGTAACATTGTAAATGCTCAATTTAGAAGCAGTAATTAATCAAAACATAATCTCTCAATGATCTAAGTTCTTTCCAATGGAAGATGGTGAAAAATATTTACTATACAATTGCACTGGAAAAGAACAAAAGAAGAAAATAAGATGATGGAACATGACAACTTCATATTCTTGTCCCAACGGAACATGAAAATTTCATTTTCTTGTCCCAACAAATTCAGTTCATCATAGTAGAAACATCATTTAGCAAAGCACTATGTATTGAATTACTTTTGACAACCACAGATCCTAGGATGACATCCATATCCTAATGTTCATACAATAAAATAGAATTACAGGCTAGGGAAGGCCACCTTGACTAATATTTCCATTGTTTTCAAGACTTACCATATTATTTGTTAGGAATATTAAGTTTGACTTTAGTTTCCCACCTCCATTTGTAATTCACTTTCGAAAGGTGCTAAAAATAATGTTTTCATCTATGAAACCCATTAAATGTTAGAAGGTGCCAACAATATTACTTCCATTTGTGATGTTCAATTTAACAGGGTGCAATTATGAGCTTGTTTGGGGTTTATAATCATACATCTGGATGCAAGAAAATCAGAGTTTGAAAACTAAAGTAGCACAAGAAATTTGTTGCCAAAGATGTCATTGCATTTGCATCACTACCATGCCTTTGTCTTTAGGAGATACAAGACAATGAGACGTACTTCATTCCTTATGTTCCCTCCTTTTCTAGATTGCTGTTATCACCATGGTGCAGTTTGTTAGTGTTCTTTTTTTTAGTGAACTTGAAGGAAGCACTACACAAGAAGTCGCCAATGCAAAGATTTCAGGAAGACATTACTTCTACAGAGCAGCGAAAAAGGACAAACATTTGCTTCCAAACAAGTTAAAATGAAACAAGCATTCAATAACATACAATCGGTAAATAAAAAATAGAAAAGTTACTATGACAACCCCTCAATTACTGGCAACCAAGTGGAAAGCCTAGGCAGTAAAAGATATCAAAATTGAAACAATTCTTTGGAAAATTTATCTATTATTGGGAAATAAAGGCATCTACATGCATACAATTCAAATGAGATAAGACCTCAATAACATGAGATAATTAAAGGATTTGAAAACTCTGTTGAAACTTAAACACGAGGATAATGATAACATCTTAAACATAGAAAAATGTTCTTTGTGAGAACTACATGAGAGAACAGTTTGCAATACAAGCTAGAGAGAAATATTCATCGAAGCCCCCATAATTGTAAGTCGCCTTGACCACAAAAAAGCATGTCAATTCCTTTCCAATCAACGGTGAATCAATTCCACTTGCAGAAAGATATAAGTTCAATTTTTATTGAGGCAGTCCTTACCCCAATTGGGGAAACCTTCCAAAGTAAATAAGAAGTTAATGATGATTTATTTCCACTTTCATAAATGGCTACATTCAACTCTTGTTAAATTTCTCCTTAATTCGGTGGGGATACAATGATTACAATGATTACAAAACAAAAAAAGGACTATAATGATTACATAAAAAAAAGGACTACAATGATTACAGAAGTTAGTGTTGCATATGTATCAAACATTTATTATGGGTTCCACAAGACTAGCACAGTCATGGTGAAATGAATATAAAGGTCATATTTAATGCAGGTATCTAGATAATTTACTGTGGGTTCAAGGAGACTAGTGAAACTTAATACGTTACAACTAGACATGGATCTAAATCCTGATCTACTCAGTCTACCTTCTTAAGGAAGTGCATACCCTTTTTCCTTGGGCACACTTCACTTCAAGAAAAATTTAGTTGTTGAGGATTTTTGATAAGAAGGTTTCTAATTTTATGTGATACATATCATCTGTTCAACCAGGAGTACCAACATAAACAATAAAGGTTTGTGATTTACAACAGACATTTTCTAAAGAAAAAAGCATATGACATTTATCAATTTAAATCTAATAGGTGTTCAACAGTGCATGTATGTTATTATTTTATAAATGAAAAAGACAAGATTATATAACAGTGTCTGGGAACTTTCCTTTTTGTCATCCTATATCACTAGTTGGGCAACCCATACAACATTATGAATCTTAAATGTTTTGATGTTTATTTAGCTTCAGTAAACTTTTGGAAAATGTGGCAATCAGTAAATGGATTTCGTCTACATCAAAATCAATCTTAGAATATATAGGCACAAATTACCTATTAATCTCCATATCTCAACCACACAAAGACATTATCTAAATAAGAAATGGTTTAAGCAGCAAATGTCTCCCCCAACAATTCTACCTTGAGACCAGTAACCCTGTAGAAGAGATAAATTGCATAAGTAGAAATAAAAAAGGCCACTTCTGTAAATATCAAATATGTGACTCATGGTGAGAAGACTAAGACATTAGTAGAGCATTTTCCCAACTATAGTTACACTAGATATTAGGAACATGTAATAAATACCCTGATGAAATCATAACAAAAAATAGATTGCCTAGACTCTGGACTATGTACACACTCAATAAGAAAGACAATTGTGCATGATAGATCCAAAGAAGGACAAGGGCAAAAAATGGCTACAAGAGTGATGTTAATACAATAAAAGAGACAAATATCAGTTCCAGTTAATTACCATATCCACTATATGTTTTGATGTGTATGTGTTTGTTGTGATGTAGACTAATTCATTGACTTGTAGTCATGAATGAACCAGTTTTTTTTGTCAATAATATGTGATCCATATCTGGAATATTTACACACTCAATAAGAAATACAACTGTGCATGATAGATCCAAAGAATAACAAGGGAAGAAAATGGCTACATGAGTGATGCTAATCCAGCAAAAGTGACAAATATTAGTTCTAGCTAATTACCATATCCACTATCTATTTTGACGTGTAAGCATTTGCTGTGATGTAGACTAATTCATTGACCTATACCTAAGAATGAACCAGTATTTCTTATGTCAATAATCTCTAAGCCATCATGTAATATTCTTTGTACCGGTGTCAACACTAAAGGTAATCTTCTCTGGGAGCAGAGATTGTTGTTCACCCTATTAACTAAAAGTATGTGGAAGTGTGCTCATAATTTTCAAGAGCCAAAAATTTCTTGTATAAACTATATATATACAATAAATATTTCCTTGCACCCATTCCTTTCTTCATGCAATACAACAAATATATTTTAACAACTAAGAGTGACGATTCTACAAACCGCTGTGAGTGCATATTTTATCGCATGATTTGTTTTATTTATTATAATCGCATTCTGCCCACCCATAATTGATGAAGAAGCCTAAGATGTCTAGGAGTAGGAAACTTTAGAACAAACTCACTAGAAGTAGGCAACTCACTGGAAGCATGATGCTTTAAAAATTGGAGGACTTATTCAAGGTATGCTTCCAAGTAGCCAGTGTGAAGGGGGGGATGGAATGTAGGATGAGCAGAAAGGGAAAGATGGAATGTCTAAATGGAAGCTTGATGTCTAGTGATACCCACAAATAGACACCTAGCAAATTCCTCACTCCAAATCTCAGCCTGTAACAGATAATTGATCAGAGACAGAGCTTTTTCCATAAACATCCCATCCCTCCTCCTTCAAAAATGATTTTCGCTATCCAAATCAAATACATAGTTGTATATGGCCTTCTTCAGAAATAACATAAATATGATATATCTAGGACCACATTTAATTTAAAAAATAAATCAGGATAGTGCCCTTATACATAGAACCCAGTATACCATTCCAACTAAAATAAGATATGATCATAGCTCTCTAATAAACGATTAAAAACATGAGGATTGACAATATTTTGTTACAGATTAACAATGGAAATTTTGTATTTGTGGTGTTGCTTTAAGAGTAGTTTGGCTTGCTTGCCTTGTCCTTTTTGTTTCCAACATAGTACTGTTGTTACTACGCATTCATCAACATCATATGTTGGTGCAGTGATGGCTAGTATGAACATCCTTTAAATATTTGTTTCTACATTTTTTATGCATAAAACTTAAAAGTAGACCTACACGAGGTTGTTGTAAAACCATCTTGCTTGGGCAGCAATGAAATATAATATCATACCTAAAAGAGCGATCACAATTTGTAATTCCTAAATTAGTATAGCAATAACAGAGGCTCAGCATGAGAAGGATAGTAGTCTTTGTTCAAGCTCAGAAGCTCACCTCTTCACCTAATAGTGAAAACATCCCAGAATTCCACAGTTCCATGTCACTATACAGTAGCATGCAACATACATGCATAATACCCATATTTCAAGCATTTCCCAATATGGAAATTCCATGCAGTATGACCAAACATATAGTTTGACCAATGATGTTACTAAGGCATTTCGGAACTTTTTTGTTAGTACCTAAGCCCACCTTAGTGTGCAAGAGGGTCATGGGACTTATAGGAAAATATCACCCTGTCCGTGACAAAAAAAAAATAAGGGATTGAGCTTTGTAGAGTTCATCACCTAGGTAATTAATGGTAATATTAAATTTTTCTTAAAGTAAAAGGATAGAAAATGTAAGATAAACGAAAATGTCAGGTTTTCAGGGTTGGCATGATTGTTGGCACTGGAGTTTCTCATGTAACATTATGAGGGTCTGGGATTGCAATTAGTCAAGACCACCAAGCCATGGGATTTTCCATAATGTAATCATTCTACGAGAATTAATATAGACATGGGACTCCTAAAATTTCATTTATGAATATCATTCTTATTGTCTTTCATATTTTCTTAAAAGATAATATGTTACTTGAAATATATATGTATTTTGTATTTTTTATATAACATGTTTCTCCCATATACCCATTTGGGAGGTCATATTTTCAAGCATTCCCATTTCAGAAGCTTGTACACATTCCAATGTTTTGTGCAGCTTAGTCTTGCACAGTATGTGTACTATATATTTCACAGATCACTCTTTAACTCCCTAGCACTTATCTCCCATCTAGAAAGGTCAGAAATCAAGAAATGAATGATTTCATGAAATAGAGGTCCATGAAGTGTATATACCATATGTAGTAAATTTACATTTCTTCCAAATTCAATCTAAAAAGTTCACAATTTTCTGGTGAATTTAGCCTCTTCAAAATATTTGAAGGTCGAAAATTTACCCTGAAAATTGGCATACTTAGTAACAAAGGTGTCTCTATCAATATTTTAACAAGATCCATGTATACGTTATTAATCTAAATTATATGTTCATAGAGGGTAAAACATTCTCCTGTTTGATAGTGGAATTTCATAATAGATCTCAGAAGTAGACCCATCACTAGAAGTGGTCAAGTCATCCAGTTCCCACATGACAAGTCTTGCACCGTGGATAACCTGACCACTGAATTATTTGACATGCTACCAGAGCATCTAGATACTTTTTCCCACAACACAATGTCTAAAATTCAACATGGGAGAATACGGATCCTTCAATAAATGCCACTTTTGTGGCCACAGAACATAGAGGAAGGGCCTCATATGAAATTTGAAATCAAGGTACAATTTCAGTTCGCAATGTCAGCTACAAATAATACTTTCTGGGAAATTATTACTTATCATTCAAGCTCTCTTATTTTATTTATATTATGGTCTTTGTTCATCAAACAAGTTTTCACTGGAAGGAATATGATGGAAAAAATCACAATCACTAGAGATGCACTTCATACGATCAAAACCCAGAAAATGGCCTCCATGTTCCTAGAACTTTACATGGAAAAGGCTTGTCATAAGTTAAGATGACACTACCTAATTCCAATCCTTCAGTTGAACAACATATATTAGCATAATCTCAATTGGGTTAAGAGCATTTGGTACTCTTCCAATATTTCAGTCCCAGTTAGTAGCGCTCCAACCTTTTTGTATCCCACTTAAAGAGAAGTCAAACAACGCTGTTAGCTTGTATCAATTATTTGCATTTGATACAGATCCTTCAATAAACTCCACTTTTGTGGCCATAGAACATAGAGGAAGGGCCTCATATGGAACATGAAGTCAAGATACAATTTTAGTTTGCAATGTTAGGTACAAAGAATACTTACTAGGAACTTACTACTTATCATTCAAGCTCTCTTATTTTGTCTATTATGATCTTTTTTCATCAAAAAAGTTTTCATTGGAAGGAATATAATGGAAAAAATATCAATCACTAGAGATGCACTTCATACCATCAGGCCCAGAAACTGGCCTCCATGTTCCTAGAACTTGACATTGAAAAGGCTTGTCACAAGTTAAGCTGACACTACCTAATTTCAATCCTTCAGTTGAACAACATATATTAGCATAATCTCAGTTGGGTTAAGAGCATTTGGTACTCAACCAACATTTCACTCCCAGTTAGTATCTTTCCAACCTGTTTGTATCCCACTTAAAGAGAAGTCAAACAAGGTTGTCAGCTTGTATCAATTCATTGCATTTGATACAGATCATTCAATAAATGCCACTTTTGTGGCCATAGAAAATAGAGGAAGGGCCTCATATGAAACATGAAATCAAGATAAAATTTCAATTTGCAATGTCAGCTACAAAGAATACTTGCTAGGAACTTACTACTTATCATTCAAGCTCTCTTATTTTATGTCTATTATGGTCTTTGTTCATCAAACAAGTTTTCAATGGAAGGAATATAATGGAAAAAATCGCAATCACTAGAGATGCACTTCATACCATCAAAACCCAGAAATTGGCCTCCATGTTCCTAGAACTTGACACGGAAAAGGCTTGTCATAAGTTAAGCTGACACTACCTAATTTCAATCCTTCAGTTGAACAACATATATTAGCATAATCTCAATTGGATTAAGAGCATTTGGTACTCAACCAACATTTCAGTCCCAGTTAGTAGCTCTCCAACTTGTTTGTATCCCACTTAAAGAGAATCAAACAAGGTTGTCAGCTTGTATCAATTCTTTGCATTTGATACAGATCCTTCAATAAATGCCACTTTTGTGGCCATAGAACATAGAGGAAGGGCTTCATATGAAACATGAAATCAAGATACAATTTCAGTTTGCAATGTCAGCTACAAAGAATACTTGCTAGGAACTTACTACTTATCATTCAAGCTCTCTTATTTTATGTCTATTATGGTATTTGTTCATCAAACAAGTTTTCAATGGAAGGAATATAATGGAAAAAATCACAATCACTAGAGATGCACTTCATACCATCAAAACCCAGAAACTGGCCTCCATGTTCCTAGAACTTGACACGGAAAAGGCTTGTCATAAGTTAAGCTGACACTACCTAATTTCAATCCTTCAGTTGAATAACATATATTAGCATAATCTCAATTGGATTAAGATAATTTGGTACTCAACCAACATTTCAGTCCCAGTTAGTAGCTCTCCATCCTGTTTGTATCCCACTTAAAGAGAAGTCAAACAAGGCTGTCAGCTTGTATCAATTCTTTGCATTTGATCAGCACAGGACCTTTCTAACATCTTGATATGGATCCAAGAAGCAAGAATCCAACAAGGCAAGGAATACAGTAGCCAAAAAGTGAAGGTAAACCACAAATCATTTGTTGATGAAACAATTCCAAGCATAAGCAAATAGCTAGAAGATTTCCCTTGACATCTTTTGTGAAGCTTCAGGATCAAAGGTCAACTTTCAAAAATTGCAGTCTACTTTTGATGTAATAATCCCTTGGTAGTGGTGCATCTTAAGCTGGGCTTTATGTTTTGTTGTTATCATGATAGTTTTTCTAGGAAGAACATCTTTTATTTACATGGTATCATGGTACAACAATTTATTAAAGTGCACCCCTCTTTGGCACACCTGCTCATAGTGATTTAATTTTTTGGTGACTAATTGGTCATTGGAAGGGAATTATGGCCATATTTTAGCATTAACCTTTGTAAATGCATCTTGAGGTTGATTTAATTGTTCAATGGTTAAATGAATCTAATTTATCCAAATTAAGGTTAATAGCTTGGGCACCCTACTTCATTGGGTTTCTTTTCACACTTGCAAATGGAAGGTGGCACATTACTTAGTCATCTTACTAAATTTGGAACATATCCTTGTAGGGAAAAATTGTGGAGTCATTTCTTACTATTCTTGAAGGTGTATACTTATTTATTCCATGGATTTTTGGCATTGTCAAACATATATTTCAGTCCCAGACGATATCAAAGCAAAGTCCAGGCATAAATAGTTTTTTGCAAAATAAAAATCATCTTTTGCAGAGATGGTGAATTATAGTTGACACATTAGCTCTAATCTCCTAATACTAAAGAAAATATGACATAATTCAAGGAAGCACATGGGATCAGTAGAAGAGCCACAATGCACCCGTAAGGTATCCCATCTACTTTCTAGAATAAAATTGACCATTGTGAAAATCAGAAAAGGCCCATGTGTAGACAATTTCAGTTATCTACTATTGACAGATCACATCTTAGGCCCACCTAGAACCACCCAATTCCCAAATATTAAAATATGAGAAAAACACGCTCGATATAAGGTGTTAGTCATGTTCCTACTAGAATGAACATTAGATATACTGCAAACAAAATATATATATATATATATATTACCTGCTCCATTGACAACTCCAGAAGAATATCCAGGAATCATATAACCTTCATCAGCAGAGAAATTCACTCGATGTGTCACCTCTTCTTTAGACACCTCATAATCAGAACCTGCTATTACAACACTTTGTGTAATTGTTGGTTGGTTTCCCTCATCATGGTGAACTGTGTGACTACTTTTTTGGTCACTTTCCCATGACTCCCCTTCTGTTGATCACCCAGTTTTAGAACCAGTAAACAGCCTTCCCATTAAATGAAACATCGTGATATGATGACTATCCCCATAAACATTTTCCCTTTCTGTTCCATTAGGAACAAATTCACCTGTTAATCCACGATCAGGAACAAAATCACGTATTTGTCCCTGATTTTCTATTACTTCAGCCACCAGTTCAACTTCACCTACAATGCTCTTAGTTATATGGACAGAAACCTCAACCCCGTGTATTTCATCTTCATGGCTGGCACCCATCCCAATACTTCCACCACTTATTCCTAAACTAAACCCACCTCGTGCTTCAAAAGTAGCATTTCAGCATTTAATGTCCCATCACCTTCATCATTAGTGCTCAAGATTTTTTCTTTCGCAGTGTGTCCAGCATCAGGCTGCAGACATATACTCTGTTCTGCTTGAATGCTGAAATTCAGTTTTGACATCTCATTTACCTCAGCATTCTTATCAATGGGAGAAGGCCCGTGTACATCGTCATAATTACCTACTGGGAAATTCTCTACACTTTCCATAGAATTCTCTTGTAGACTATAATAAAATGTATCCATTGCAACAACAGAAGAGACATGAGCCAAATATATTGTAGAATGACCACCAATTGGTTGCTGATTTCTGAATGCTTCCATGGCACTTTTTTTAGAAGGATTGAGACCATCTACTCCAATATCTATTTCAAGTGTTGCTGAATGGCTGGGACCTGTGTATGAAACATCTCTGCCATAGGATGCTCAATCTATAGCCAAGCTCTCTGTTGTCCGTGTGCACTTTGATGTTCCACTAGAATACTGACTTCAATCATTGACTTCATCGACATCGCGATTAACCACAGTTCCTTCCACACTATCAACATGCTGGACCATGATTGCCAGCCTGTCCATTGTTCTTCCTCCTTCATCCATACTGCGTTTGTGAGCCTGAGGACCTCGTGACTCATATGATGCTGCATGATCTCCAACTTCACTGCCAGTAGGTTTCCCTAACATTGGATCCATGTCTTCTACAAGATCTTCCAAGGGTGCAACAATAGCAGGAGTGTTGAAATGTGTCGGAGGTGGCCCTGCAGCTATTGTCAGATTCAAGTACATACCTACATTCGAGTGTGATTTTCCATCAACTGTAGTTGTAGCTTCCTCTGCTTCATCTCGACCTTTAAAATTTTTCCTATCCCTTGAATCAATAGCATACCATCATCCAATTCCACTCGCTGCACTTACCTCACGAGTAAGTACTAACATTTTTCTCGTCTCTGGCAGATCATTCCCATTAGAAAGAACATGAGATGGATGAGGGGCTGTAACAAAATCCCAGAGCCTAACAATCACTTCACATAAGCTACAATCTAAAACTGCTATTGAAATATTATGTTGAGATTCAGATGTGGAAATATTTTTCTTTGTGATTTCTCTCTTTTCAGGCTATACTGACCTTGAAAACAACAACATGGTTGGGCATGGCTCACATGTTGGATGAAACTGACCCTGACCTGGACCAATAGAACATGCATTTATTGCTGAATAAGCTAAATGCTCTTTAGAGACTACCACCTTTGGGAGTAATCGAGGTTCCCACCCACATAAATTCATCAACCTTTGTGCTTGATGATACAAAAAATGTTTCATTTTAATTATTTCAGTGAGAAAAATAAGAAGACAACTATAAGTGAAATAGGAACAATCAAGACAATCTGCAACAGAAAGAGAACAAACCTGATAAAAAATGCTGGCAACCTCTTCTCAAGAAAATTATGCTAATAATAACCGGTTGTTGCTCAGCCAGAATACAATCTATTTGTGAGCCCCGACAAAGCTTCATCATGTCAATGGTAGAACCGAAGATGACAAGAAGGGCACAACAATAGAAGTGCTTCACACTGATCATTATAACCTCCGATTAGTGTGGATGGAGGGGTGGGGGGAAATTTTCCCAGTCTTTGAGAATGGATATTTCCTTTCCAGGGACATGAAACTCTATGGCCTGTATCTAGCTGCTCAGCAAAAGCTTCACTGGCACCTTGCACTTCATCACAAAATAAGTGGAAGTGTCGTCAGTTCAGTCTCTATAGCATCCAATTCATCTTTTAGTAGAGAGATAGACTATGGAAGTCAGCCAGTTCTGCAACTTGAAAAATCCAACCTTAAGAACACTAAATTCAATAAGTTTATTAATGCTCCTTTGAAAACACATTCCTAGATTCACATTACCTCACCACTATACAACGCTTTAAATTTTAAACCAAGTGGTTTTACTTTTTAACAAACATCTAAAAGCATGTGAGGCAGTAAGTATTAACAGAAGATAAAACTTAAATTCCAGCTAGGCAGTCCATCCAAATGATATTACCCATTTCGCATAAAACAGACCATTCCAACACAACAATTTCTAGATCAATCCGAAATATATTGACGAAAGACAATGAAGGAGTAGGCTTGAGTGTTGAAATTAGCACCGAGTTATATGGAAGTGTCTAAGGTGGAGCAGAACCATTTTTTATATAATATATATTTTATATATTGTAATGCATTTATATTTAGAAAATGCAGGATTCCAAATTAGTTGCAGATATGAAAATAGACATATTTGTGCTACTTGTTAATAAGATAAGATAATTCTATTAATATCCAACAAATGAGAACAAATAGGTCAATACAACTGCTAAGTACCAAAATATCAATACACTCATTTCGCCATTTTCTCCTGGATTTCTTTTGTTTGAGTTTACCCACTTACAACTTCGTTATTTGCCTATTTCATCTTGCACATTCATCCATGGAATTGGTGGCTTGGGATTTACTCATGTGAAGTTGGTGGGAGATTAATTTATTTATTTTTTTTGACTCTTTCCTTGCACAATTCTTGTGGAGTTGTAAGTACCTCAAAGATTATTTAATTATTTATTGAGGCAGTTGCACAATGGAGAAAGAGTCCATAACGAATCTTTCTACTTTGAAAAAGTTGGAAGCTTTACCATGCCTTTCTTGAGGAGCACTCCATCTAGTTGATATAGTCCTTTGGGGATGCAGTTGGACCCAAATGCTATGGGTCAGATGGCTTGAAGCTTCCAATATAGAAAACCTAGGAATGAAAACATTCCAAGAAAATCAATATTTTAGAGCTTTTCCACATTCCCAAATCTGTGATAATTTGAAAGAGAGGTTGGGGAGGTTCAATCAAGCCAAAAGCCTAAAAAAATTATCCCACAAGACCACTACTTACACAATTTGGTAGAATAGAAAGAACACTTTATTTTATGAAACAATCCCACCTCCATAAAACGATTAGCAGTATGTAGGCCACAAAGTTGCAAGCATTATTAACCATGGTACCTTGTCAAATAAATGCATTCAAGGTCTGAACCCTTCATTTCCAAAGGAATTCCTTTCAAAAATGGCCTCTCTCAGACTATCAATTCTTTTTAAGACAAATTATGGATATCCCAATCAACAATTTAATAATTAGGTTCAGATTACAATGAATGTGTTGTGGTTCAAAACTGGTACTATGGAGGTCCTCACTAGCTTGAATCCTTCAATGAGCTTCTTTTGAGCCATATCTATCATGGGCCATTATTGATATAAAAAATTTAAAATTGTATAACTTGTCATAAAGGTATCAAAGTAACAAAGTAATCCTAATGTCCATGTAAATCCACACATGCAGGGTAAAAGGTGGGCAAACAATCAGGAATGGAACTTAAATTTGAGATTCCTGGAATAATACCATTATCATCCCAATTTCCTATCTATATTTTGGGAAATTAATATTGAAATAAGAATCATACTTTCATGCCGACATGAATCATGTTTTCATCTTACCTTCAAGTTTTGGATCTACTTGCGAACAACTGAGAAAGTTAACAAGTCTCAAATATCTCAATCTTGATTTTAATGGTGCATGAGATGTTGCAAACTTGCAAGCATATTTTTATAACCCTGACATTATATCATACTAAAAAATTATGTTTCTTGACCAATTACAAAACAACTTCCAATATTCAGACATGGATTTTGAGATGCAAAGTGCATCAGCAAAAAGTATCTATAATTTAGATCATGCAACTAAGAACCAAAACAAATTAATTAATTATAAAATTAAATAAAGATACGAGCTTTAGGGAACCATTTTATAACACAAACTACATTCCACTACCACACAAAATGTAAACATAACTGAAAACACGACCACAACTATTAATCCACACTACCGAGATGGTTCAAACATCTAAGAAAAAAATGCCTACACCCATGTTAGAAGTTGTTGAAGATTGCTTAGGGTGAAGAAAATTTGTGAAATGATGGCATGCACAAGAAACCAAAGATCAACAGTACTACACAAAGAAAATCCTACCGTTTTTGTAACCCAAACTCTTGACTCTCTTGTGGAACTCTTACAAACAAATCATCCCTCCTGTTGCTACCATTTTAAACATGATTTCCACTCAAACGATGGGTACGTGAACCAGGAATACCAGAGTTATTTCCAATAGCTTTCGAGTCATTGTTGACTAGGAAAAAAAAACTTATAGCCCTCATTGACGTAGATTCAATTCTAATTTTAAACATGATAAATAATGAAAATGTACTTAGTAGGCAATTGTTGTCCACCCAGTGCAAATGATATGTCCATTATAATATTTCTTACCCATATCAAATGAGACTTGAAATTTGCATTGGATGGTAGAAACTTCTAAAACGCTTCCATATAAGGCAAATCAAACTGACCAAATAATTTCATACTGGGCATGTGTATGTGTAGAATCCAATATATAACACACTCATCTATCCCCATTATTGACAAGATACACAGAGAAAAACTTATCAACTATATACAATCGTTAAGATAAGGCTCCTCCTAAAATAATGTCCAAGAAAAATCAATTTTATACTTTCATTTAACCACTTGCTAATCAATGGTCATAGATTCATAAAATCCAAAATGATGATCAATATTTCTCCATGCATAAAAAGAAATAACAAAGAACCATGGACATTAAGTGAGATCACCTTAATAGGATCCTTCCTTGTATCCTCTCCCATTCTAAGACACCATGTATTTATGTTGTTCATGAACCTCAGATCCCAAAGTGTTTCGAATCTATATAATGTTTTTCTTGGATCAGTACTGAGAAAAACAATAAACCCATTGCCTGAAAGAAAAAAATTATTGGAGAAATAATAAACTAAGAATGTATTCATGTGCACTTGTTGGTGAGATAGTGGCAGGGGAACAAAGTTTGGCATACAAAAGACACAATTAGAAACACTGTCATCACCCATTGGGCCTATAAAATAGGGTTCATGACATCATGATCCCTAATCAAATTCTGCATACAAGATCCATGGTCGTTTATCCTCACAATCTATATCATCTATTCCCCCACATTGGCCTCCACAATATCTACTAATTTCAATAAGAAATTTAATGAAGCCCTTTTTTATCTAAGGTGTGGACTATGATGATATATTTGCATCGATTGCCCAATATAACACCATCTATTCAATTATTGCCCTTGTTGCCTCCTAGGTATGGAATCTACATCAAATGAATGTCAAAATTTCTTTCTTACATGGCTCGCTTAAGGAACAAGTTTATGTAAAATAACTCGAAGGGTTTGAAGTTATGGATTGAGAGTCACATGTATGCAGGTTGAAGAAATCCCTTTATGGCTTGAAGCAAGCCCCCGAGGCTTGGTATGAGAGGATCAAAAACTATCTTATGAAGTTTTTATTTACAAGAAGTGAAGTTGATCTGAACCTTTACTTCTAGGTTGAAAATTATAGGCCTTTCATTTTTGTGCTCTATGTGGATGATCTCTTTCTGACAGGTGTAGACCTCTCATTCATCAATGCAAAAGGGATTTGGCTTCTGCATTCAAGATGAAATACCTAGGACTGATGCACTACTTCCTAGGCTTGAAGGTCTGAAAAAATCCATGTGAGGTTTTCCTTTCTCAAGGAAAATATATTGTGAAGTTGCTCGAAAGATTTGGGATGTTGGACTACAAGTCTTATGAGGAAGTGTTGTTTGGCCCGATTTGGGAAATCCTTTCGAGTATCGTCAACTTATGGGTGCCTTGATGTTCTTGGTGAAATCCTTTTCTGACATATGCTTTGTAGTGAATACGTTGAGTCAATTATGGTAAAGCCTCATCACATACATTGCATTGCTGCGAAGAATATTTTGAGATATATCTGAGGCACAATCAACTATGGATTGACATAAACTGTCGGGAATTTGGGGCTCCATGGATATATTGATGTTGACTGGGTTGGTAGTGTGGTGGATTGTAACAGTATAACAACACATTTGGATTATGCTTCTCACTAGGTTCTACTTCAATATCCTATATGAGCAGAAGCAAAAATTGGTTGCTTTGAGCACCAGCGGGGCCAAATACATTGCAGCTAGTATAGCTTGTTGTGAAGTTGTTTGGTTGAGGAAGCTATTTAGTGAGTTGTTTGAGCATGTGATGGATACCACCGTGATATTATGCGACAACCAAAGTGGGATTCTCCTTTCAGAGAATTCCATGTTCCATGACCACTCCAAGTATATTGATATCAAGTACCACTTTATCAGAGATATAGTACAACAAGGAGCAGTAAGGCTCCATCACATTGGAACTTATGAGAAAATCCTAGATATTCTCACAAATCCCCTGGGGAAGGTAAAATTCTTAACCTTCCATGAGAGACTTGGAGTCATGGAAAGACCCTCCTATGAGGGTCTCGCATGTGTTGGACATTGAGATCTAGGAGCTCTGGGGGGCTTGGGGGTACTTCATGGAGCTATGAGCCACCATAAGGTGAATGGTTCACCTTTCCCTAGTGGTGCGATGTGTACAGGGTGAGTGGTTCACCTTCCCCTGTGATACCCCTTTTTTTGGTTGATATATGATCAAGATGAGTGGTTCACCTTCTCCTTGTGGTGCCCCAATAGATATCCTACCCATGTAGTCCGAGACTCATGGGAAGTACCTCTCATTTGGCCAATGAGTTGGGAAATTAGGATAGATACCATAGCACTACCAATGGACGCATCCTGTACTGTCATACTCCCTATGCTAGGATGCATGGTGTTCAACAACTTGATCTGGGATCAAGTCTGATTGAGGTTTTACCTCTGGACTGACTTTGGGTCAGTGGAGAGTGGAAAGGTCTTGTGGCTCACTCTCAATCAATTCTTCTTCATTATTTCTTCATAGTTCAACAGAGCAGTGCAGGGATGACAAAGGTGGTATAAGTTGACAGATAGATTGGCAGGTGGATTTCTCCCTAGTTGAAAGGGAGTGTTAAAATTGGCAACTGGGGCCAAACTCTGCCTTGGAAAACTCATATGATGGGGATGATATATTTATTGGATTCCTATTTTTGAGAGGTGAAATATTGATCTAAAGATCATCTTGTTTGGATGAGCATAAGTGTGATTTTGAATTTATTTTCTTACACATGTGGAAATTGTCAAGGTCTGCCAGTATCTAATGTAGGCTCCTGAAGCCCTAATAGATGTGTCTCCACCATCAAAGAATTGTATAAATAAGAGAGACCCTCCCCTAATTTGGACATCATATCATTAAACAACATTCTATCTCCTCTCTTGATTGGGTCGTACAACAAGGAGAAGGTCTCCCTCACGTGTGAAATCAGAAGACTGAAAAATGCAGGAGGATTTAAAGACTATTTTTAGGGTTGATTGCAAGAGAGTTGACCAGCGTTTACCGAGGCTCAACACCTCTCTTTTGACTGTGGTTTCAGGTAGTTCATCTGATTTCTTGAGGCCGCATTGGCTGACACATATACCGAGGCATTTGGAGAAGTTTGACCGAAGTTAAATTCAACGTTGACTTCTATTTTGATCGCAGAAAATACAACAATGTTGACTGGGTTTGACTTCCCTATTTTGGGCTAAATTTCTCTCTCCTGGAAGACCGATTTTTTTTTTGTTGACCGAGATGCATGGAGGGGGATTTACTGCTAATTTGACCAGCGTTGTCTTTCTGGTGAGGGCTTCTAGTTAACTCCTATTTATTGTTGATATCACTATGTCAGAGATGATTTGACAGTGTTGGGCATGTAAAATTGTATTTTGTACTCTCTCTCTCTCTCTACTGAATTATTGAAGAATAATAAGAAGAATTTGATCAAAGGGTTTTCCCCATATTGGGGTTTTTCCTTGGCATCCGAAAAATAATGTGTCTTTTCTTGGATTGTCTTATGCTTATTTTTTATGTTCTATCTGCATTTACTATCAATGTTAATTTTATTGCTAATCTAGAAATTGATATTGGGCTAATAAGGAAAATTGAAGTTAATTGCTCTTAAGCATATAACATACCATTGTTATCTAAAATTAACACCACTGCTTGGAAAGCAGGAAAACATCCACCATAAATATCAAATTAGAATAAAATGAGCTTTTAAAACTTAAAGAAAAAATGAAAAACCCCCTAGTATAAAGCACTAAATAAGTAAGCCATATAATCAGGATCCAGAATCACTAATTAAAGAAGATAACCAAACTAACTAACATAAATATTAGAAAACATTTAGTTCTAAACATTTAAATTTATAATCTACCTAGGTAAAAAATATCACAAACCTAGAACAATTCCATTCACAGTTGGGAAAAAATGTCAACTTTTCAGAGTACTGCTAGAGATCACAATTAAGCTCAACCCTGCTGCTGAAGCGAAGTCTGACTCCCTGATGTCAATTCAAACTCAGAAACAACAAACCTGCAAGGCCCTGTTGCTAAAGAAAAGTTTGACTCCCTAATGACAAGTCAAACTCAGGAATAACAAACCCGCAACTACTCATGGGTGACAACCTGACGTGCAAGTAACTTGCAGGTTATTCACTACCTAACAAATCCAACTTGTGGGAAGATCGTGAAATCACCCACATCAAAATAAACACCAAAAAGGAGATGAAAAACCCTCATTTGTTACTAATTTTTCCTGCTAAGTTGTTGCAAGGTCTCAGTCCAACTCTTGCACTCCAGCCTCACTGGGTCCTTTGGCAAGCTGAATTTTTCACCGTTGATTCCATTATACCACACAAATATATTATGTGCATGGAATTTATTCCACTTAAATTTCAAAAATATTTTCAATCTCTTGCATATTCGTGAGATTATAGATCTCATCAGAAGCATTCCAAATGCCTTTAAAAAAAGAACTCCACCCAATTCCCCTAAAATGCCTTGTAAACAAGAAACTGGATTCGTATTAAGAACATCACACATATTACAAACCAACAAGTTTCTTCAAGAGACACTTTCTAAGGCCATGCACTATTTATGAGGCCTCTACTCGCATTGATTAGCCTGTTATCCCCTTCCTATCGAGAGCACAATGTAAGGCTCATAGACCTCTGTTTTAAATTTAAATCGTATTAAAAATATACAAATAGCTTCCTTTAATTTCCAGTTACATATGTAATTAGTAGCTATTTTGGTTGCAAATTGATGTGGTATTTTGAGGAAATTTCTTCCTGTTGAATCACAGTGATCTTATTTTTGTGTTAATATAAATAAATTTTGGGAACATCATTTTTTCAAAAAAGTTTGGAGATCATTCCATCATAATTTAAGCAATCGAACAGCCAAAAAAGGTGAAAACAAAGGGGATTGCAGTCGACCAGGGTTCAAGCCCGTGGGAAATAAAAACATAATGAAAATTAATTGGTTTGCACGGAACCTATAATGGCCCAAAAACAAAAATCGTAAAGATTCAATTCTCAGGAAATTAATGACAGAAAAGAAATAAATTGAATAGTGACCGTGAAATGGGTGAGATCGAAAATGGTCCAAGCTGTGTCAGCAGTGCATCCGAATAGAGAGAGTACGATGATCCTTGTGAAGAAGAGTATCATAATTTAGGTCATCCATACACCGAGATACATAAAACATGATGTGTTCTTGTTCAAATCCGGCGGAGTCACCGCTGCACGTATAGGTTCCCCATCCCCATGTCTGAGAAGCTCAACCCACCTTCTGCCATAGATGAATTGATCAGATGACAAATGATCTCCTAATTTTCCCTCTTTCTCTCTTCTCGGAATGATACACAACCCCTCCTTCCGATTTAACCAATCTAAAACATATGTATTGCATGGTTTGGAACTAATTTTAGTAAATATAAAGATAGCAAGGACGATGAATGTTCTTTAGCTTTTAGCTATTTTGAGTACCATTTTTAGTTTAAAATGAAATTATTTTTTATACCTCTATAGCATCTCATTATAAGGATTCAAAATCAGATTCCCTAGGTTTTTCCTTTCAAATCTTTAATATTTTAGTGGATAAGCTATGTGTCTTACAAACAAAGAAATAAATTAAATGGAGGTCCTTAAAAAAACGAGGGTTTATATGTTCAAGCCATCTTTAAGTTCACTTGTGTTTTATCAAACATGAAGGAATGTTGTGATATTCATAATCAACACATGTCACGATACTCCCAATTTATGAGATATCAAAGAAAAGGATGAGATGTAAAGGGACTTATTCACCATCTTCACACATGTTAGACTTAACTCTTAATTGGAATTTTGAATCCTTCGTGTCACATATCAGGGCTCAAGTGGTATAATGGAGCAGTTTCTGAGTGGTCTTGGTGACATAGTTTGATGGAAATTAGGTTTAAACCTATATTCCTTCTTGGTAAGAAATTCTCAATGTCTATGGCTTTTTCTTTATAACTTTTATCTTATGGTAAAGGTTTTGATGGTTTTGTGATACCCTATCAATTTTTTATTTTGGAGAATCCTATATTTTTTGTGATGTCTAGGTTCTAGGTGTTTGTGGCCTCAGGATTCTTTTGGGTTGTTTGGACTAGTTGTTGGACTCTACATACCATACCTTGCCTACCCTACTCTATCCCCCTAGCACAATTATTGTTTTCAAGTACACCCTGAATAAATATAACGATTATTTTATAGGACTCTCATTTTTGGGCACTTCGTAGTTCCCTCCGGATTGGGAAATATTTCCTAAAGATGTACTAAAGTGAAACCCAGGAATTTAATAGAGAGCTCTATAGACATGATGAATCTATAAAAAAAATAGAATCTCAATTTTCTTAGTAACAACCAAGGTTTGTGAAAATGAACATCAATGTATTTATCAACATGCTTTGGTCATGGACACCCTAGTTTAACAAAAGTAAGAAATAAAAATGTTGGAAATAGAATATTTTCATGCTAAGAAACATGGTTTTCAATAATGATAAAGGATCACACTTAGCTTCGTCTAACCACGTAATGCTAGTTAATTAAGCTTAATAAGACCTCAACAAAGAAAACAAAACACATCAAATAACGAAAGACATGGACCTAGGCAATAAAAATTCCCACCCTACCAATAGTAAACAAGATGAAGCCATCAAAAAACACATATTTCATTAGTTTCCATGCTTTGTAAATTAATATTAGGAATCACTTTAGAGTGTCTACTAGCAAGAAATAATTATTTGGGTCTAAAATGGGGAGAATTGATTGTTATCATCCCCACCAAAATTCAACTCCCACAAGTGAGATGTTGAGCTCCTAACAAGTATATTGTTAGAATGGACTTGAACCCCATGTTGCGGAGCCTTGAGCTTTTAATTAATATAGTTTACTTTGGGTATCATTCTCAAAATGAGAAGAAGTGCCTAGTGAGTTTCTTGGGGATGTGTATTACATAGTATAGTACAACAAATGATGATTTTGAAATATTTTTTTTGACATATTTTTTTTACTTGCATTGCAATTATTATTAAATGAGGATAGATGTGTTGAAAATAATTGCATGAATTCCATGATAGAAAATAGAGACACTTATGGAAGCTGAAACATTAAGAAAAAATGGACTCTGCAGGATGCTCTAGGGTTTCTCTCTATGATTTTTTGTTTGGCATTGTCATTGGTTAAGAGTATGCAACATACAAGGATGGAAGGAAAAGGTTTGTAGTCGACAAGCCCACTACACTCCATGGCAATGGACAATGGATGCTTTGGTTTTGTTTCTCTGAAGAACGAGTAGCACTTTGCTAGATTTTTCTCTTAGACTCCACAGATGAGCGATGGCTCTGCCTCATTAAATATTCCTTCATTTGGGCTGTAGTCATGCCAAGTGTCATGGTACAAATTTTTTACATTTGTTCCAAATTTCATTTGTCTGACAGGGGTCTATTAAGCCTAGGGAGCTTGCAATGGGAAAGCTCTATACTGGGGTCTAGGGTCTAAACTTTTTTTTATATTTGTCACGTGCTTATTCATTTGCCCCACCATATTTATTATGGATTCCATGGTAATCCCCCACTCTCCAAACTATGGTATGTATGAAAGGTAAAATGAAATGGACAAACGAATTTTTTAGATATTCATAAAAAATATCAATGGGAAGTCCTCCCTATTCTGATCCGAGGATTCAGAATTGGTGGAAATTTTGTAACAACACATCAAGAAAAATATGGGCATATCTGCAATGTTTCAATGTATGCTATTTGGAGGGAAGATAATGTGGGACTCCAACCATATGATGGAATGTGAAATTTCAAGGAAATCTACCATTATTATAAATATGAGGTTGCGTGGAGGAGCTTTGAGAATCAAAAACCCTAGTGGATTTTTCTCTTTTAAGTATGCAATGCAAGGGAATAATTTTATAATATCCGTTTTATGGGATGCCTTAACTAGAATTTTATAGGATGGCTTAACTATAAATTTTTTTATAGTCTCCATTATAGGATGGCTTAACTATGAGATGAAATTGTGAATCTGACAATGAGAGGCCGATAATGGACTTAGATTTCTCTTCCCTTTTTAGCCAATTAACTAATAATTTAGGGTCTTGAGGTGTTGGCTCTGTTCCTTTTAGTAAACCCCATAAATTTTTATGCATTAAATTCATTTTGAGTTTTACCTCAAGCCCTAGCTCTAGGATTAAGTTTTGCATAGGTGTTCCCAAGACTAGAACCTAGTAGGATCAATTTGACCCATCGAAGTAAAAACTCTTGTCTAATCCTATCCCCTCACATTTTCTAGGATAGGAATATCATTGGTTGCTAAATTCCATCCCCGAACCTGGGTTGGGTCCACTTGGATCCATGTGGTCCCATTTGGTGTCATAAGCATTTCATCATGGACCATTTTGGAATCCAAGTTCCCAAAGGATTTTAAGGATTGAGAACTTCCTTCATAAGTCTTATTATTCTCCCTCAACCCTTCAATCCCCCTCCTCTCTCCCTAGAAGGTCAAGTCCCTTGCATAAATGGAAAGCATGCCCCACTCCTTATTCTATCTTAGGGAAATGGTTTCTAGGGTCACTTCCCACCTATTCATTGACCTATACTCTACAAGTGACTTCCTAAACTACCAGGACTCCTCTCATCAGTGAAAGTCTGTGAAGAGAAAGGAGCCTTAGCTGTGGTGGCAATGGGCTAAGCCTCCACCATTTCCCTTTTCCTAGTAGTTTCCCTCTTAGGAACCCATTTTAGGTCCACTACTAGTTTGAGTGGTAACAAGTTGTTCACAACTCCATTTGTGAACAACTCTTTGGTATGCCCATTTTTTCCATACTACGGCTCCAATATGAGAAGTCTAGGGCTATGGAGGTTTCCCTTCTTCTCATCGAATTAATCCTATACAATATAGTCAACTAGGGCTAGTTGGCTGGCCCACTTGACTGCTACTTTAGTCCTTCAATGGTTTCACATCCTTAGGCCCTATACACCTTCCTTTCTACCAATCTTGTTGTCCTTCACAAGTACAAGATTTAGGGCTCTTCTTTGATAGACACCTAAAAACCATCTAACTATACTTAGACTACCATCAATCTACCCAACCACAATCAGTTATTTTTACTGATCTAGGGCTCACAATATTGTCTTCATCTAGAACTCTTCAAATCTTCCACCTAACAATGGTTTGAGTCCTCTCAAAATCATTGTTCTTGTGTATCGAAAATTTTATCTTTGTTGTCCAATATATGAACAAATTTGAACTACTCCTCTTATCATCCTTCTAACAATCTTTAGATGACTGAACTAGGGTCACAAATCAACCACTAACAATCAATTGACTAATTTTTTATAGGCTTCTTAAGATCTCTATCTAAAACTCTATGGATAGTCCAAAAAAATCAAATCCTCTACATGTCAATCCATTCTTCACATGGCACATTTATTCTGCATACTCAATATTTTTCTCACTTTCCACCCTCCTTTGGATATGCTATCTCCATACACACTGAATCTGCAAACCATATTCCATATCTGCGGTCTATATTGGGGAAATAAACCTCGCTCTAACAGTCACAACCGCTCTTCTTCTATGAAAATTTGTCAGAGTCTTAAGGAAATACCTTATGAGCTAAATATGCTAGGAAATTGTCCTAACTAGGGAACTATACTTATGTACTTCTAATTTTTGTAGAACAAACCTTATCCACCCATATAAAAATCCACGACTCTTGCCTCCATACGAGACTCGACCTAGCTCATATGGATCCATAGATTCATGCATTTATTTGACTGAACCTTGACATGAAATTCAGATCTCAATGTCGAACCCCAAACTAGGGTTACCTCATTCAATATTACGCCTACGTCTACTTCTGTTTTGGCTCTAAATTATAGTGCAAGCCCTCATCCATTTATGTTGGTTTTTATCACAGACCTTACGGCCTACTAACCACCACAGTACAAGAATGTATCAACCCTCTCTTCTATTTCATGTAGCAAATCTAACCAACCAGATTCAATATGATCTTGTAATGTACTAAAACAAGATACTGAATCCTTCCTACAATTTGTGGAAACAAAACATGATCGCACAATCACATATAGGTAAGAGAAAGAAATTATCAATCACACAACACAAGATGTATCTGTGGAAAGGAACTGCTCAAAACCCCTCTATCTCTATTGTGTATTAAGTCAAGGAATCATGAAAAAATACAATTCTTAATCTCTCATAAGATTCTCTGGAACTCTGCTATTTGTCTCCTACTGATCTAGGCAAAATCGATCTATTACTTAGCCAATTCTCAACCTTCCTCCAGCCTGCCTTGCTCACACAATTCCTAGAAAATTAGCTCCCTATTAATTATGAAAATCATCCTGCCTTATTTGCGCAATCCATCATGGCATCCGAATGACTTTATAATTTCACATGGGCAATTTTGTATAAATACAACCAATAGTTATGTTCCCTTTAACCTCTGCCTCAAATGGGCCTTCCTCGTAACTGACATGCATGCAACTATTAATAATGAATTATAATTTATCTGATTTATCACTCATTGTGAATTAAATATAATTTAATTCAGTGGACCTCTCACTAGCACATCACTCAGTTAGAACTAGTTAAATTGATTTTAACTCAATTAATTGAGTTAACTAATTCACACGTACACCCCACTAATGCATCAACTGCAACTAGACCCCCAAAATATTGGAATCCCTCTACATGCCTCAACTTAAACCCTCATGATTCGGACATATGGAAGAATGGAATAAAATACAAAAATAAACATAAACACATAGATGTATTAGGAATAACACTTCATTTCATTAATATCAAATACTAAAAAATTCTTACAGACAGAATGGAAAACAAACTAGCTTGGACGATGGTAGATTGTCTCTGCGAAGAGATGTGGAAGATACATGCCTATTAACTGTGTTACAATAAGGCTTAAGGGCCTCTTTATTATTGAAAAATAAGAGAAAACCCTAACCCAAGGAGATGTAACACCAAGAGTTTATGGGCCCCGTTGGGGGTAGTTGGGCAGCCAACTTCTCGGGGTCATAACTTGGTCATATGATCTTTGTTTGATGCACATGATACATCATTAGAAAGATATTTCTCTGAGGAATACAAATTCTAATTCGATTTCTTTGAAATCGCCAAACCTTTCATGCCCAAAAAATGTTGTTTGGGGCCTCAAAAATGCTCTGGAAGTTCAGGTCCCAAAAAACTGACAAAAATAGTAAATTGTGCTATAATTAAGGAAACTGAAAAATTGAAAGAGACAATGGCGATGACCCAAGTGTAATAGACGGGAGGCCACCTATATCCACCTCCATCACCTCAACTTGAATTTCTTGATCTAACTCAATCATCATGACTTAGTTAACTGACCCAAGTTGTTATAAGATGAAATTACAATTTATTGTCAAATTTATTTAAGGGAAAAATAAATTAGACGCCTCACATTCCTCACTCTTGATACATCAAAATTCCTCACCAGTGTGGGTGCATTTTTTCTTGTCCTTTCTGGTTTCCAATTTCACTATTTCTTGTTGCAAATTTCAACACTCACTCTCAACAATAAATGAATTCAATCTATCCCAATCTGGTACCTTTGGAATTATGTATGCAACAATTCTCTAGTATTGTTTGCACCTGCAAATCCTGAAACTAAATAGCCTCCAAAAAACTAAATCAATATAATTCATTTGTCATAATATTCTCTTGACTACTGCTAGCTACTGCACCTGAATACTAGACTCTCAGTGCTGCTACTGACATCTTCATTTGTGCCCTTTGCACGGTTTCCAACTCTGAACTGTGCTCCAATATCTGACATCTGTCACTCTGATTTTTGTCTTCCTGACATTTGACTGCATCAATCTAACTTATCCTTCTTGCTATTTTTGTACTATGGACTCCTCGTAGCTAGTTTGATCCATGAGACACACCATCTCAATGGACCCTGTCCAAATTTCTTATCTTGGGATTACGTCTACACATCATCCCACCTTTCACCAGGAGGTATGGTTGCATGTGATCCCTCTGCCCATCTGGCTTGAAATTCCCCCCTCATGGAGGTCTCTACTTGAGTGGACGCTTCCACTCAGTCTCCACTCTTCTTCTCCAATTGTGGCTGCTCCACAACCTTCTGAGACTGCTTCTAAGGCTGCATGTTGCGAGGTAATTTGTACTCCCTCTCAATAGCCAAGTCTCTAACCTCTGCTTTTCTCCTCAAATCTTTGCATGCATCTGGTACCTCAAGTGCATATAGGTTCTTGACTCATGTACATTGTAATTGTCCTTCCATTACAAAATTTTCTAAAAAAGAGTTGGTTTTAAATTGACAATACCTCCCTCATTGAAGCTCCGAATTTATTTTCTATTTGGGTAGTTTTTCGCAAAGAATCCAAATATGCTAATTTATTTTTTTGAAATTTTACACCAAAATATTCAAATATTCTTTGCAAACTCGTCGCCCAAAAAATTCCTGCCCTGATACCATGTAGAAAATCTAACAAATGAGATTCAATCTAATCTATAATGTACTAAAACAAGATATTGAATCTTTCCTACAATTTTCGGAAACAAAACATGATCGCACAATCACATATAAGTAAGGGAAATAAATTATCAATCGCACAACACAAGATGTATCTGGGGAAAGAAACTGCTCAAAACCCCTCTATCTCTATTGTGTATTAAGTCAAGGAATCATGAAATAATACAATGCTTAATCTCTCATGAGATTCTCCAACACTCTGCCAATTTCCTCCCGCTGATCTAGGCAAACTCGGTCTAGTACTTAGCCAATTATCAACCTTCCTTCAGCCTTCCTTACTCATGCAATTCATGGGGAATTATCTCCCTATTAATTATAAAAACCAATCTTCCTTGATTGCGCAATTCACCATGGCATCCCAATGACTTTATAATTGCACATGGGAAATTTTGTATAAATAGAACTGATAGTTATGTTCCCTTTAACCTTTGTCTCAACTGGGTCTTCCTCGGAACTGACATACATGCAACTATTAATAGTGAATTATCAGTTATCTGATTGATCACTCATTGTGAATTAAATCTAATTTAATTCACTGGCTGACCTCTCAATAGCTCATCACTTAGTTAGAAATATTTAAAGTGATTTTAACTCATTTAATTGAGATAACTAATTCGCACCTGCACCCCACTAATGCATCAACTGCAACTGGACTCCAAAAATATTAGATTAATACCTCTACATGCCTCAGCTTAGACCCTCAGCTCGAATTTCTTGAGCTAAATCAGTCATCATGACTCAGTTAACTGACACAAGTTGTTATGAGATGAAATTACAATTTATTATCCAGTTTATTTAAGGGAAAAATAAATTATACGCCCCCACATTCCTCACTTCCAGTGCATCAAAATTCTTCACCACTGTGGATGCATTTTTTTTTGCCCTTTCTGGTTTCCAATTTCAATGTTTCTTGTTGCAAATTTCAACATTTCAGAATTTGATGTGGCGTTCACTCAAAGACACCATTGAAATCACATGCCCATATTCTCATGAGAAACCTCTCTTAAGCTCAATCTTCCAGAAGAGAACCAACAATATTCCATCCTACTTCCTAGCTCGAACCGACCATTAAGGTATGCAACATTCTTTTGAACCCTCACATGATGATGTTGCTCTTGGAGGATGATCACGGCCTCCCTTTAGCAACCCTTACTTGACCCTATTACTATACCTACTTTAGGACTACATCTCTCTTCGCCCCCTTGATCAAATGAGCTCCTTATCACTTGATGTTCTTTCCTTCATCCTAAGGCCTCCTTAAATATTTTTTCCTAGACCTCTTAGTAACCCTCTAGAACTTACAGGTTTTATCCACTTAGACCTTATGAAATATTAATTTTCCTTTTTAATTTTCTTTTAGATTTTAAAACCCATCTTGGGTCAAAAATGCCTTTGCTTGTCTTCTTTTCCCACAAAGCCTTTTGTGACCAAACTCACATAAAACCATCTCACTAGGCTTGTGGAGTGCCTCCAAAGCTACACAATTCAAAAACATAGTCTAGTTGTAGTAACTGTAACTTGGTCAATCTCTTGTAGTCATCCGAGGGCTTGGTTGGGTTCACAAGTTGCAAATTATTTTAGGGTAGTTGTGAGGGTATGATAGCTAGGGATGGTCAGGGCATGTAAATTAGGAATGAAAAGGTATGCTAACACATGTCAGACAATGTCAACGCATGCTAAAGAGTCTTAGGGAGTTTCAGGTCATATCAAGGGATAACTAGGTCAAATTTCATGGAAAGGAACGAATAATAGTGTGTGCCAGGTAGTGTCAACGAATTCAAGTGTGTTAAGGATGAAAGGTGTTAGGAGAAGTTTAGAATAGGATTTACAGGAGGCAAGCCTATGCTTGTTACACGAGGCTCGACATAACAGTTTTAGACAAAGGGAGATCAATTTGTGCTAAGCACAACATTGTTTCACCTTTAGCTATTTTTTTATATGAGATGTAGCACACTTTGGCTACATGCTCATGTTTTAAACTATTATAGATAATTTCATATTTTACATTTTTGTGTATAATTTTTCGGGCACTCGGCTTATATCTCATGTGCCTTGTGCATCTTGTGGTTCTTGCAAGCTCTCAGTTAATTTTCTACTGTTTATATGAACTGAACATACATGTGAAATATTTACTATGTAAGCTATATTGCTTAGTAGTTTTATGGCCATGGCTATATCATGTGATCCTTGTCTTGGTAACTGTTCAAGTGGGACAAGTTGAGCTTGGACATGAGTGGCATAAGATGAGTTATAGATAGTTCTTAGGTGACCAAGGCACAATATACTTGTAGTAGGTGCAATTGGTCAAGTTTTTGTGGTTGAAGCAAGCCAATATTGTCACATGAACTGCAGTAGCCAAGGAATTGATTGGGTTCCCAAGTTGTGAAAAAATGTAAAGGATAGCTATGAGGACATGAGCGCCAAGGTGTGCTAGGGAGTGCTAAGATGTGTCAGATAGTGCGAAGGCATGTCAAACATGCTAATATGTGCCAAGTGATAAGGAATGCCAAGATGCGCAAGGGTGTGTCAATGCATGCCAGGGACTGTCGATGCACCGAAAGGGAGAAAAAAGTTAAACTACAAGGAAATGAACCCATAAGAGGGTTAATAAGTCATAATTTTACCTTTTCCAAGAGAGGCATGCTAGGTACACCAACACTAGGCGCCAATAGGTGCAAAGTGAAAAGTCTTAGTGCATTCTAAGTGTGAAGTCTTCCTTTTTTTCTTCTCACCTACTTTCCAACAGTTGATCTAAAATAAATTTAATCTTAAACCATCCCAAATTATACCAAGGCATGTCAACATATTCCATACATGTTAAGACTTTCTAAGCACCAACACGTGCCAAGTGCCAGTATGTGTCACAAAGTGTTATTCATGCTATGAAGTGGAAGGGCATGTTGAAGAGTGCTAAGGTGTGCTAGAGAGTGCTAATGCATGTTGAGGAGTGTTAAGGAGTAATAGGACAAAACATTAAGGGAGCACTAGGTCAAAATTCATGGAAGTTAATGAATATGAGGAACGTGTTCCAGGGACTAGTGTTAATAAGTTTTAGTTGTCATGCCAAGGAGGGAGTGACAAGGTATGATAAGGATTGGTAAGGCATGCTATGGAATATCAAGGAATGTCAAGAAGTGAGAATGACAGCAGGAGTTAAAGGTGTACTAATTATATGTATTAGGCAAGTGCAGATAACAGCCATACCGGGTGATAAGGATGTAAAGGGTACCGGGGTATAATAATATGTGTCAAAAGTTCAAGGAAGCAAAGGAGAGAACCAACAAGGGTTAATAAGTCCAGACTTTACTCAGCACTGAGAACATACTAACCACTAATAATAGTTTGACACATGCCAAAGTGACAGCTGGCAAGTGATAATGTATGTCAATGCATTCAACCAATTCATTATAGGGATTACTAGGGACTACATGCATGCGTTTGTACACGGAAGAGTTCTGTGTTTGACCTTCTTGCCACCTGTAATAGCAGGCGTGAGTGTCCTTAAGACTGGGGTACAAAGATATTCCAAGACATGCTTGGTTATGAAAAGTATTAGTGTGTTCCGGCTTAATTTAAAGGGCATGTAGGGTTAATTGAGGAGTGTTAGGTATTTCTCATTAATACAATTGACAGAGCTTGATTATGTATTAAATAATATATCTCCTACGCACACTAGTGGGACTTTATCTAAAGGGAATTTTCCAGATAATAAAATTAATAGATATGAATCACCTGCTTACTCATAGGAAAACTCTATTCGACTAGTCATTTATTGAGGGAAATGATACACACTAATTACTTCTTAAAATTCTGACTAACTCTAACCACTATGGGCTTCGACATATTATAAAAACGACTCCACAATAATGGTATTAATCATTATATTTTGACAAAAAATATATTAACAAGCACATAAAATCATCAAAAACTCATTGGAATGATCAATGGTGACGAACATCTATTGACCATCACCAAAGTAAGAAAAATAGCATCGGTGAGGATCATTGAAAGTTCGCCACTAGAAGTGTCAGCAAAGAGAGAATTAATGAGGGGCCTTTAACGACCCTCACCAAAAGTGTCATTGAAAATGGCTTTGGTGATGGACCTTAAAGGACCATCACTATATACACTTACAACGACGCTTTTTTAAGGACCGTCACCATATGTGACATTGGTGACAGACCTTAAAGGTCCATCACAAGCATGACCCTCACCAATGTCCCATTTTATTGTAGTGACACTCAGGATTTTTAAAAACTTACCACAAGGTGAAGAAAGATTTTTTTCAGATGACCTTAAATCTGATATTCAATAGTTTGTGGCGGAATGTTTGGTTTTCCAGCAAAATAAAGTTGAGACAATTAAGACCTCAGGTCTTCTAAAACCTTTATCCATTCCAAGTCAATGTTGGGAGGAGATTTCAATGGATCACAAGTTTACCTAAGTCCGAAGGAAAGAGTGTCATCATGGTGGTAGTTGATAGACATAACAAGTATGAACACTTTTGTGCATTATATCATCTATTTAAAGCAAGTACAGTTGCTACTATATTTATGGAAACAATTCAAAAACTACCTGGAAACCCAAAGATTATTGTAAGTGACAGAGACCCCATTTTTACTGGAAATTTTTGGACGAAATTATTTACTTGCTCGGGTACTCAGCTAGCTCATAACTCATCTTATCATCCTCAATCTAATGGTAAAACTGAGATAGTGAATAAATGTTTGAAATGATATCTTCATTGTTTTGTATATGATAAGAAAAATCATTGGGTCAACTAGTTACCTCTCACTGAATGGTGGTATAACACTTCCTTCCATACTGCAACAAAAATGACCCCATTTATGGCACTTTATGGATATCATCCATAGTCCATCACATCTTCTTTAAGAAAAAAATCTAAGGTTCAAGCAGTGGAAGATCACATCGAGCATCAACATGAAGTTATCCAACTCTTAAAGAGTAACCTAAATTTGGCACAAAATTGAATGAAACAACAAGAAGATCAAGATCGTAATGAGAGAAGTTTTAATGTAGGAGACTGGGTATTTTTATGGCTAAAACCATACAAACAAATTTCCCTCAAGCAAGCTAAGAAGGATAATAAATTATGGCCAAATTACTTCTAAGTTAAGGCATTTGTCTCTCTTTTCTTCTATTTTTGGAGCTGGTTTCGTAACAGAGCAGTATTAACCCAAGAGGGTAATTTCATAGCATATGAATCCAAGAAGTTAAAGGATCATGATAAGAGATAATCTACCTATGATTTAGAATTAACTACGATAGTACAAGCCTTTCACGTTTGGAGACATTACTTGTTGGGAAAAAGGTTTGTTCTAAGAATTGATCATAGCAGCTTAACTAGCTACTTCAAACAATTTGATTCAAATGCCTGCCAAGCAATATGGAATGCACTCCTAAGTGAATTTGATATTGACATTAAACATCTAAAAGGTAAGGAGAACCATGTTTCCAATGATTTAAGTATAAAACTACATTTCATTTATGAACTTTATTTTAATGAGGCTCAATTTAAGTTCCAGGAGAAAATCATGGAGGCAATAAAGAAATATCTTGAATATCAATTCTTATGGCAGCAAGCAAGAGAGGTTGAAAGACAAGGAAACCAATCAAATTATGAAATTAATGATAAAAAACTCTTGATATTTCAAAGGAGGATATGTATTCCAAATCAGATGAGATTAAAGGAGTTTCTTTCGGATGAATATCATTGGAGTTCCTATGCAGGACATCTCGAATATGAAACGATGCTAACAGTAATTAGGTAATACTATTTATGGCCGAGAATGTGTAAATACATTTTTGAATACCTGAAAAAATGTTTGGAGTGTCAGCAAGTCAAGGTGGGGCACCAACATCCAGCAGGATTGCTTCAACCTATTCTTGTAACAGAATGGAAATGTGAATTCATTTCACTTGATTTCATCACAGGATTACCAAGAAGTAAAAGACACAATGATTCAATTATGGTTTTGGTCGATATGCTCAGCAAGGTATCTCATTTCATACCTGTCCATTCAACATACAAGATTGTATAGATTATTTTCATCTTCATGAGAAAAATATTTAGACTACACAGTATTCAAAGAATCATCATCTAAGATCGAGATGTAAAGTTTACATCAGCTTTCTAGAATGAACTATTCACTAGATTGGGAACACAAATATAGTTTAGTACCTCTTATCATACTCAAATGGATGGAAAGATGGAGAGGGTGAATCAAATATTAGAGGATATGTTGCGCATGTATGTGATGCATCAACCCACAAAGTGGGAAGAGTATTTACATATGGTCGAATTCGCCTATAATAATGGATATCAAGAATCCCTCAAAATGAGTCCTTTTGAATTAGTGTATGGAAGACAATGTTGGAACCCCAAAAATTGGAGCAGTCCAGAAACCAAATTGATGCTCGGACCGGACATGCTAGAGGAAATGGAGCGTGAGGTAAGAAATATTAGACATAAATTAGAAGCAACCCAAGATAGGAAAAATATATATGTAGGCTGAAAAATAACTTTACGGGAATCTAAGGTGGGTGACCATATATATGTGAGAATTAAACTCGAGAAGAGTACTTCGAGTTGGAATAACTCTGCCAAATTGGCTCCCATGTATTATGGACCTTTCCAAAACTTGGAATGGATAGGTCTGGTGCCTTATTGACTGGCTCTTCCTAGTCATATATTGGTACATAATGTGTTCCATGTATCTCTATTGAAGTGATACATACATGACCCCAAGCATGTGATACATTCGCAGAGCGTACATGTAAGTTATGTTTATATTATGTCTTACAAATGAGAAAGGTCCTTAATTAATTTAATTGTAAAATCTGTTGTTTGTAGGTAGAACCGGAAGATGGATTTCTGGTAGAACCTAAATGTATTCTTGATCAGAGAGAAATAATGCTCCGGAGGTGAGTCATCACCCAAGTTAAGGTGCAATGGAATCATTTTAGCCCGGATGAGGCTACCTAGGAGGATGAAAACTCTATTCTAGAAGCATATCCTAAAAAACTTTCCGTGATAAAGTAACACCGACGACAGTGTTTACCTTTAATGGGGGAAGATGTAACACCCTATTTTATTTTAATTTGTGTTTGATTTACATTTACAAATACATTTCAATTATTAAGTGAAAAGAGAATTAATGAATATGGTTATTCGTTAGTAAGACTTGAGTTTTATTTCATAAATAAAATTTATAATTATCTTGAGTAAATGGATTAACTGAATGGTAAAAGAATTCCAAGATTCGAGGGTAAAAGGTAGAGGTGTTTTCTGAGAGTTACCCTCCCCAAGAGGATAAAAAGGAAATCTTGAGAAGGGGAAGTGGTTATGTTCATGAAGAGATATGAGCGTTAACAACAACATGTTTTGAAGGAAAGAGCTATCTAGACTTGGTAAGATACTAATGGAGCTCTGAAACCCCAAGGAAGTGTAGGCTGGACAGAGGTATTGAGGCCTAACTTTTGATAAATTACCTACTACCTAAGAATCTAGTGTGGAGCATGGCTGGAGAAGAGGACATGATCGCCTCTCTCAAGGTTGGGTGGAGCCATCAGTTGTCCGAAAATACAGAGATAAGTATTTACATTTGTTGTTACAGTTCAAGTGATAAGAAAAAGTGTATATATTAGTTTCATTGTTTGTTATTTATTTATCTCTGTTGGGTATGAATGATATAGAATTCCAATTATTTAAAAGTAGAAGATGAAATATGGAATTAAATTAAATAACCAGAAAAATGGGGACATGGCTATTTAGAAAAATATATTATTATATTTTATGCTCTTGGAATTAATACAAATTGTTACAAACCTAAACTTTGTATAGAAGGAAAAACCCCATATGATACAAATAGTAACTATATATTAAAATAATAATACTTTGCTACATTTAATAGAACTAGTGACCATGCACTATCAAGTCTTTGTATTCTAATAATGTAAAAATAGAGTATGTAAGTACATGGGTGAAAGCATTATTTATAAATGTAGAACAATTTGAGTAAGAAAGCAATGAAGCTCACAGGTTTAAAGTCAAGCCTCGTGGTGATAGGGCAAGGATAATGGTCCTCTGACCATTGCATCCTGAAGTACCAAAACAAACTAATATTAAATAGAGAGAGGAAAACTGCAAAAAATTTACAATTATTATTAACTGTTGAAAAGAAGTTAAGATAATTTACAACTTTTTTTCTGAAAATTTCAAAACGGTAGAGGAAAAGAAAAATGCACTATCAAGGTAAGAGAAATTTATTTAAGAGAATAAAAAACCAAAAATTTTAGAAAGTCATAAGACCATTGGGCTGAGTAAAATAGCTAGATAAGTATATATACAAAAGAGTCATTCAATGTGTAAATGTTAACTGTAATATAATACAATACATAAAATATAACTTTAAAGAATAAGTCCCTTCTACCATTGTTGGTTTTTGCGCTGAATCACAAAGGATTATCTCTGAATTAAAAAATATACATAGTTTGACAGTAAACACATTGTGAAAAAGGCCTCCTGACCCGAGAGGGATGAATGTAGTAGGATTGTTAAACTAATTCAAGAAAAACAGAAACAATAATTTCTGCCAAAAAACCTTTCAACGGAAAAAGGGACTCAGAAGCCTTTGCATGCAAGAGAGAAACAGGGGGCCAGAAGTTGTACCTATGCACATAGAGGGTATAACCCTCAGTATTCTAGAAGAGAGCGAAATAAGAATGCACAGGTGAGTATCGAAAAAGGGGCATACCTGTAGTGGCTGCCCTTGAATATGTTGTGCTGAGTTCGAAATGATCCACATGGCTCCATCATAATTCTGACCTGCAAATAACCCAGAAAGGGTAAACCATGAATGAATAGGAACAGAGGAAACCCTTAGGAAAACATAAGATTAAAACATTATACAAAGTAGATGGGAAACGTATTAGGGTTCTTGAAAAATCACATGTACAAGTCAGGCACACAAAATGGCTTATTTCACACCATTGGCTCGGTGTGAATGAAGGAACGATGCTACCTTCCAACAAGGAATTAGTTCGACCACATTGCCCTGAATGAAGATAAATAGGAAACATATAAAAATTGAGCAAAATACCTTCTCAGGGGATAGCAACCGAACATCATACCCATAACCAAGAAAAGATGAAATAGAGAGGTATGCAATAGAACATGCCTGGAACGTTGAGAAGCTTCGTGTAATGAGACAACGAAAAAGCGTTGAGAGATAAACTAAAAGAGTTCTAAGTAATTGGCCAAACCTCATGGCGCAACACCAACAGAATATATATGTAGAAACGTGCTATGAAACCAGCTCCAAAAATTGAAGAAAAGAGAGATCAACGCCTTTGAAATCAGCCACTTCGAGGGGGCAACCTCCTTTACATTACATAAATGAACAATTCTTGGATGATTCAAATGATAAAACCTCCTTTCTATATATAGGATTCCATGAGGTCATAATATAATCCTAGATGACCTAACAATAATAATGTAAGGGCACAATAATAACAATATGGGGGCTATAGGGGTACGACAATAACAATAAAGGGGCTACAGTAACAACAATAAGAGACTACACTAGTAATATAGGGACCTAACAAAACATAATAAGTATGACCGAGGTAAGTGAAAATCAATACCTAATACATGGTGGAGCGAACATTATCTCAAACGCCGAGACACAGACATTGCAAAGTTGTGTAGAGACAAATGAGCAGGGGTAGCGATGCATGGGGTCGGTTAGTTACCCAAACCTTTGCCACTTTCCTCAGGACCGTCAGATCTAGGGATTCATAGATCAATGACGAGCAGAGCACGAAGGAATTATTAGTGTGAGACAACTGCCAACTATCCACCATGACAAATAACCAAATCTCCAATTTCGAGGAGATCAAATATTGAATTATGTCAATTGAAAACTCAGGTGCAAAGTACTTGGTTACATGCGCCAATAATTGTAAAAAAATCAATAGCTATTTATGTGTCAAATAATGAAAACCAAGAGCCATATAAATAAAATCAACCCATAATCCATATGTACATTGCTTAATGATGTCCTAACACGAATGTTAAACCTCAATATTTAAACTGTCCACGAGTTGACTCAAAAGTTTGTTAATATATGATGATAACAATGGTATGATTAATATATATAGAATCAAATGGCTCTAAGTAAGTAGTGAAAGTATATAGTTAATTTTTTTTACGATATGTTTATTATAGTTGTGACCGAAAAGCCTAATTATTAAGCAATTTTATGCACGCATCCTTAATCTGAACTTTATTTAGCTCAATCCTTTACAAATTTCATATTTTCTTGACCACATCAATGTCTGCTTTCTCCGTAGTCAATGACATACTTTCATTTCCTATCATTAATTTTTAAAGAATGGGCACAATTCCAGGCTGTCATTTGTCCTTAAAAGCACCATTGTCGTAGAGGGAAACGACGGAATCTTCTGACAGTATGTCGTGTATATTTGCACTTTCAATGTTGCCCAATGATTTCGATTCATAACCTTTTTCACTAACCATGAAAGTTCTTTGTTTTTTCCGTTCACAAATTTGGATGCTATGCTATCTATTAAAAAAAACTACTGTGCTGTAAGTTTTTTTTTTAAAGTTCGAAAGATGCGATTATGATTATATAGAGATTATTATATTAAGAGGTGTTTTATTATTATTTTGATAACATATATTAACATATCAAAAAAATATAATCTTAAAGTATAATCTTTTTAGATGTTGTGTGTAATATAATGCCATGGAAACATTTCGATTTGTTTAAATTATATAAAATTAAAACTAAAATCAAATAAGATTATAAAATTAATAATTATATTAATATTTATAATTATAATTAATAATTGAATTAGTTTAAATTTATTTATTGCTAATTTAGTAAGGGTGGATAGGGATCAAATTTTATAGAAATGGTTTAAATCCTTTAATATGTAAAATTTTTTTTAGGGACAAGATATTTAATCTAGCTTAATAAATCTAGAGTTAAGATAGATCTAGGTTACTCTAGTTAAAAATAAGAGAGAAGTGTAACTGTGTCTATATTCAATATAAAATTTACATGTGATATTTGAAAACTAATAATAACAATAAACTATTTTAATGTTCACTTTAAATAACGTAAATTTATATCAACTTTATAAAAAGGATGTAATCACTTTCTTCTTTTTAATACAAGAGACATGTATTATTCTTCCACTAATTAATATTATACTAATTAGTATAATATAGAGTTGATACATAACATTTAAAATTATGGAAATATTTATTATTGGAATTTTGTTTTTTCATTAAAATACTTTTATTTTAGAGATCACTCAAAGATGTAAAATTCCTTCGATATTCAACATAGAGTACACATACCACATCTATAACATATATTAATAACACAGATTTATTTAAAGTTGTTCATAAACAAAATATTTCATTTCACATCATAAATAAAATAATTTTACATATATATAGATAAAGTGATAACAACCGGATCAACATTTCTTCTTGATAATTATGAGAACTCATTGTTAAGTCTTTGTTCTATCCTATTGTTGATCAAGCACTGCACTTCTATGTTCCACACGATCAATTGGTACAACCATCACTCAAGAGATATCACTAGGGACTTAAACCACCACACAACCAAGAATTATACCGAAACACTTACTAGAAAATCAAGTCACTAAAGTTGTATAAATAACAAACTTATTTATGTGCCTGCGTAAAGGACATTATGGTAGAAAACTCTATTAATTAATGTCATTGGAGAGTCAATAGACCTTTATATTAACAACCAATGTACTAGAAGATTATGATAATCCCGCTATGATTATGTTCTATATAGTAGACTTCAATTGATGATAATAACTTTGTTACCCGAGCATAGTAACTAACAACAAGATAACACCAAAATATTGTAAAATACATGAGTTGCTTCTACTATGAATTCTCGATGGACAAACTTTTGGTTGGCAATATTTTCCCCATTTCAATTCTTCATTTGTTAACAATATTGGGCACTATAACTTCAGAAAAAGACGTGTTAATCATGTTTAATTTATTCTCCCAATATGTTAAAACTTTGTGTTGGAACCTCACTACATGTATTTTTAGTCTAGTATGGACAGGCTTCAAGAAATTTCTATATGAAGGTTGGAGGTTGGGGTTGGAACCACTAACTAGAACTTTGACTAGTTAATGAAAACTGGCAAAAGATTGATTTGAAAAAATAAAAGAAGTTTGATCTGGCTCGATGTGATTATAGTAATTTTAACAAAAGGACAAAAATGAACAAACAAACATTATTTGATCGATTAACAAGAAGTACGAAAAATTTAAGGTTTTATTCAACACTAAAACATAGAATGGATGATTATAGATTTGCAAATTTCACTGTCACAGTCCATCTCACTCATACCTCTACACACATTTTTATCTCTCTCTCTATCTCTCTCTCTCTCTCTCTCTCTCTCTCTCTCTCTAATTTGATGATATTGAGATCCCTCCGTTATACAAACTTCCACTCTCCCTAATTTATCTAAAAATTTCCTTGATTTAACTAATTAGTTCATTACATGGAAAATAGAATGACATTTATCAAACTTCCTAATTATCTATATTTCTAGAAATATTAGAAAACACTACATATCACAAATTTAAATGAACATTTGAGGAAACCAACATACTGTAATAACTATTTTGATGCATTAAGGTCAACAATTAGTTTGAATTGTAATATGCTCCCACATCGTACTCCTAGGGAAGAAAATATTTTTTCATGGGGTTTTCATCATAAGTTTTTTAGTACTTGCACCATACTTGTCAAAATATGCCGATGTCATCCAAGTATAATTCCTAATGTGTGATACTTCTACTAAAACAAATATTGAAACTATTCCTTTCCCCTTATTCTTTCTACTACCGTTTGATCCAATACTACTTCAATTTTATTCTGAAATGTTCGAGATAATCATTTTTTCTCCCATCCAATGGTTTGTTTTCATCACTAACATGTGCATCTGATAAAGAATATTATTTTTTCTTAAAATGGTATAAGTCTATAATATTGAATATTGGAGAAATACTAATGTTACTTGGGATTCTTTATTTATAGGTATTGGAAGAAAATCCCTTGAAACTTCACATGATACAATCCTTTTTAGGTTTTTCTTGTTGTATGTGGCTATAGGAAACCTTTCTCTTCTAAGGTGTGCCACAACTAAGTAAAAAAATTCAAAATTCACCTCTCCTTTGAATGTTTTTTCTATATATGTACTTGCTACAACTTGTCTACAATTGTTGTCTAACTATTTCCTACATTTATTTCATACTTTAGAAAAATCCTCCCCATCAACGTTTCTCAACACTCATTTTGGATGCATTCCATAGAAAATTTTAGAAGGAAACATCCTTATGTTTCTATTAGAGGAATCATTGTATGAAATATTTTCTTATGCAAGTACCTGAACCCATTGTTTAGGGTTTTTACCTACCGTAATTCTTAAAATGATTCAAAAAATTATATTTACAACCACTATTTTACTATCAGTCCGTGAGTGATATGTTGATTGAAATTGAGATTAGTTTGTAATTTATTTCATATATTTCTCCAAACATGACTTACAAATCTTGTCTCTTTGTTAAAAAAAATGATTTTTGGCTATCATCTAATATTACTATTTCTTTAAAAAACAAATGTGCAATGTTGGTTGCATCACTAGTTTTTGTACATGCTACAATATTATCCATTTTGAGAATATATCAACAGCAACATAATTTAAATCATTACCTATATGTGTTCTTGGAATTCCCAAAAAAAATATCATACTTATTGAATCCCCTGTACTGCCTAGAATTCAAAATGGTTGATATAAACTTGCATTCTAACCTTTCCATTTATCATACTAACATATCTTACTTTTCTGAACTAACATTTTTACACCAATCTATATATTGGACATAAAATTAAATAATTTAATTGAGGAAAGTTTTTTCCTATCTTGTTCATGTTATTTCCACTCTACTTTTCATTCATCCAATTTTCTCTCATTGAACATCTTGGTATACAAAGTTTATTGTCCTCAAATAAAGTTCTCTATTGTATCATGTAGTCCAACCATGCAGTCCTATTTCTACTTACTGGATTTTTCGCAGGTTGCATAAGCTTCATTAAATTCTGTACATAATGTGTACATGTTTCGTTTAAACCATCATATCTAGAAATATTTACTTGAGATTCATGTAGAATTAAATTAAATCTACTTAATGGATATGCTATATGATTTGATTTATCATATCTATGCTTGATAAAATATGTGAAATTTTGTAAGAAAACAACATATTTAATATGCCTTTAGTTTAAATTTGGTTTAATATAAATAAATTTTCAATAATGGTTGTCAATATAAAGAATGAATTATTTATGCGAGAGGTAATGTGTAAACTTCATTTCTTGAATAATGGCATACAATTGTTTATCATATGAGAAGTGTTTTTGCTTTTCTTCATTCATTTTTTTACTAGAATAAGTAATTGAAATTTATTATGGGCTTAAAATAATTATTATTAGGCATGTTGATCGTGCTGGAAATTTGTCAACCAAGGGGGTCTCCTCGATGTGAAGTCCCAATAATATCACACACCATTTGGAATAGGAGCCCCATCCAAGGTATCTACCCGACTTCCATATATTCTTGAAGATTTTCCTTGGCTCTAACTGTCAGCAAGAAAGAGGAGTGTAGAGGTTCCTTTGAAAAGCAAGTGAATGTGCTTGGTGAGTGTTCGAGTGCAGGTGTGTGAAGGTTCTTCTCCTACATAGGGGAAAGAGAAGTGAGCCTATAAGAGATAGGTAATAGTACCACCCTAGTAGAGACATGCACAACCAATAAGGAGTCATATAACATCCAATGGAATAGTCCACAAAATATTTGATTCTAATTAAAACCAATCGATGAGAAATATTAGTCTAGTATCCGGCGGAAGAGTCCATAAGGATGGGACATCAATAAAAACCATTAGAACACATTCTCAATATGATAGTACTAAAATAACCAAAATAATTGAACTACTTAGGAACAGATGAAAGAAAACATGAAATAAAAAAATTCACAGAATAGATTATAGATATTCATAATCCATGCATGAAGAACGTGTTGGCCATAAAGGCCTATGCTATTAAGTAAAAATTCCAAGACAAATGTATACAATTAACACCACTATCTATAGGAGTGGAGTGTTGGAGCCATCCATGCTCCCCAAAAGAAATAGCATGTCTCTTTAATTCCTTATGGGAGGAGCCAAGGTGAAAAAGTCCTTTTATCATAAATAGAGGGTGTATATATAACTAAAGGGGTGATTCTTCACTTCCTTCTGACTGTTCGACTACACTCATGACCATTTGAATTCCTATGACATTTCAACTTTACATGAATCTTGATATTTTGTATTTGTCCTTTAAAAATTCCACTTTACAATACATTTTGAATAGATAATTACATAATACACAATAATGATGTGGCATATGATGGCTCATGATAGGACATGACTTGAAACTAATGAAATCAACTGCATGATAATGTGGTAGTTCCAAGATGTCCATCTTGCTATTTATTTCTTTTTTTATTTAATAATAGATGTATCCATTGTTTCATCTTCATGAGAAATATGCTTTATTCTTCATATCTACCCTCCAAAAGGTTATGAATCAAATGGAGTCTTCAGGTGGTCCCAATATTTGATATTTTTTTGTAATCCATTGTTTTTAGTCTTCTTTCATGGTGATCATATTATCTCTTAAGCCCCTTATGTGTCTTCTGACATTTCCTCCTTCTCCAGCTCCTTCTTCATCCTCTTTCCATAGAATGACAGATTACCTACATTTTCAATCCACTCATGAAAAAATAACATCAGTTTGATAAATCCATAGTCTACGATGGTGCACATTAATCAACTTACTAAGTCAGAATGAGGTGAAAGGTTGGGAAAGAGGCTCAATAACTTTGCAATTGCACAACTGAACTAGTCATGGGTGAAGTTTGAGCCTTAAGACTCTGTAATGCATAATCCAGGATAAAGTGAGGAAGAAAAATGTGCAGTCAAGGACTTTGGTGTGATATGCTAGGAGGATGGGCAGTGGATCAACCTATTGCACAGTTCTGAAAGATAGATGATGTTGCGCCATTGTGCAACTCAGGAGCTCAAAGTTGGGGCTTGAGCCTTGAGACTGTAAAATGCGAAATACTAACTGGGAAGGAGAGACAAATTGCTCAGTTATGGGGGGAAGAGCAGGACTAGTGATTGTACAATTGTAAATTTCAAGAGCTTTGAGCTTGAGCTTAGAGAATACAAAATGTGTAGTTGGCGCCAGACTTGATGGTGGAATATTATAATTTTAGAGGCCAAGGCTTGGGCTTGAGTACTGAAATTACATAGTGCACAGCCTTAAGAGGAAAGAGTTGTGCATTGTGCAGTGTCAAGAGTCAAGGTCATAGCTTGAGGGCTAGGATTGCACAACACAGATTTTAGCAAGGCCAGATGAGGCTAAGTTGCTGGGAATTTTCAGAAATTTGGATAAGTGTGGGATCAATGAAAAAATATGAACAATGATCGGATTTGACTGTGATCAGACACTTAGACACTTGAGAACACAACATAGATCATCTGGAATACATGAATACATACTTCCGTTAATCTAACAACCTTTGCAACAAATTAAGACAAGTCTAACACTAAAGATACACTTTTCTACGACCATGATGACACTTGTGTGACAATTCTAAAAATTTTGGAAATGAGTACGATGCATTTCTACATGGTGATGTCAACTAATTTTCACACATATAACCTCTTGAAATCACCAAAACAAGCTTATGTACATTGTGTGACCCTTATATGAGAAAATAAAACAATTGTTACAGTCTGAATGACACTTGCAATATGTGAAAGACAATGAAAGTAACACACGCTAGTGCAAAGATAACATGAAAATGAAACTAATTAGTGTGAATGTAAGATAAAGTGATAACCTGAAAACATGAAAATGACACTCGCGAAATCGAAGGTGCACGGAAGCGGAAATTTACAAAACTCACCAAAATAAAATCCTCGAAGGCAGATAGAAGTAAGAAATTGTCGATGTTAGTGCGCACTAACTGTCGACATGGATTGGACATTCGTAGACACAATTTTTATGAACCTTTCTATGATCGTTAAATATTTCATAAAATAATGTGCTCATCCACTTGCTATAGATGGAGAATGTGTGAGAAAGTGACTTCAACACTTCCCATCCAAGAAGGGACCCAAAAGCATCAACTGAACAAGAAGTGAATATGGAAATATTGATTGCAAGATCTATAGTAGGCTGCAAAATTCACATGTAGGAAAAAATTTTGAAGGAATTTTTCGAAGCGACAAAACTTAGCGACACACTAGTAGAACTCTAACTTCTCAGCCTTGGTCAATTATTTCATGTAGGGTCTATTTCTTTAGGAAGTATTGATTCACCATTGATATTACCATAACAACCCCACTCACCTCATGCATAAACATAGTCCCCTTCATTCCTTTACTCAGTTAAACACAATATAAGATCTATGATCACATAATATTTCAAATGAGGATAACATAATGAAGTTGACGAGATTTATATTTTCAGAGTATAGTTTTTCATCTCTCGTGTTGCTCTACTGCCAGCAGGCCTAGACAGTACCCCGATGGAGTCACTTTCGGGACAGAAAGATTTGTTTTTTTCTAGCAGGCATGCTCAGTACCCCAAGGAAGTTGCTTGCTTCACCTCTTTTTGCATGAAGTGTTTCTCTTCTTTATCCTTTATTTATTATTTTATATAGGACCGAGCATCAAGAATTATTTAGGTCATGGGTGGAAGAGGGATCCTAAATTATTGAGAGAAATATAGGTTTTTCCTTTAGAGAGGCACATATAAGACCTCTTATATAGGTTATCTCAATTATATTTTATTATTTTCCTTCTCTACTTGATTGGATTAGATTAAAAACACTAAAACATAATGACCGAATTGTAGGAATAAGGTTTCTAGAATAGACATACAAATGATGGTTTGAAACAAGGATTTATTAATGTAAGGTCATATTTTATGTCGAAACATCAACAACGTAAATATGTAACCAAGAAAAGGAATAAGGAGAAGTAATTAGCCAAATGTTGCAGTGTCACAAAGTCCTTTTCTATTTTTCCACATTCCCTTTTGAGCCAACAAAGCATCTTCATGAAAGGTTTCACAAAATGAAAAGAAAAATAACACACAACAAGGAAACAAAACTAGAAGATAAGATAGAAAGTGGCTAAACCCAAACATGATATGAAACAAAAACTAGAGAAAATATAAGAGAGACTAAAGAGAACAAGTGTGGGATGAGTGAAAGAGATTGAAAACTAGAATACAACTATTCCTACTCCTAACCTACCAACTAGAAGTTCAGGGTCATGTATAATGAAATTTACAATGAGGCCACCATAGTTTTTTCTGACTTACAATCACAAACATACGATCGATTAAAACTCACATAAATAAATGTGCAACAGAAAAGATAACTTGAATAACTCGCATAAAAAAATGAAGGTCTTTCCTATCAGAAAAAAGGTAGGCCATATCCACTTCTTCTAACCAGTTCACCTTCTTATCTTTTCGATGAAAATCAACATTCAACAACCCTCATAAGATTCTTATGAACGTGTCTCCATCTACACCGAACTCATTAGAAATCGTAAGGAAATATTGAAACTTTTTATTTGTGATGGAGATTGCTAGCTAATATTTCTCCAACTAAGCAATGATTGGATCGCACAGTTTGTGACAATCCTCTTGAAAAACCTGAAATATTTTAAAATATTAATTTATAATTAGAGACAAGGGATTACAATGAGAATCTTGTGAGAAAAAATAAACCTTATCATATTCAATGGGAATTTCAAGACAGTGAGGTCCTGACATAACCATTAGCGAAGGTCGAATTTCCTCAACTACTCAAAAAATATTTGAATGGTGAGATGTTGAACAATGATGATCAAAGGATGTAAAACATTATCATTGGATATACTAGCATTCATTAGAGATAGAATAATTATCCGATGGGATAATAAAGGAATCAGATTCCCAGTTCGCAACTAACAATGATAAATCAATTTGAACAACTCTATGAATGCTCTGAACCAAAGATACACTACTCAAGCCTTAAGGAAAACAATTTTTTTGAAGGAAATCCCCCTTATTGTTATTATTATTACCATGTAGCCCCAATATTGTTATTTTTGTGCCCCATAGAAGCCCACTATTGCTATTTTTGTTCCCTCACATTATTTTTGTTATGTAGGCTTTAATTATATTATGACCCCTTAGATTCCTATTTATAGAAAGGTGATCATGTCATTTGTATCATCAAATAATCCTTCATTTATGTAATGTAAAGGAGGTTTGCCCCTCGAAGAGGATAATTTTAAATTTTTTGATCTATATTTTCTTCTATTTTGTGAGTTTCTTGCATAAAAAATATAATCAATTTAATCACATGCCGGATGTGATAAACCATTTTCCTATAATTGGTGACAAATTGTACAAGCATCGTAATTTCTGAAATAATTTAAAAGGGGTGATAGCACAAAAAACACATGATATCATCTAGGAAATAGTGATTGTATAAGGATTTGGTTTGCATTATAAGTCATGAATTCATTATCACTCTAGAGGATTTCAGGTGCTATGAAGAGAAATATTTGAAATACAAGAATCAAACGAAAAGCCAGGAATTGACTTTCAAGAAATGAATTTGATTGGCATGATTCTTCAGGAAAAAGATATTATTTGAAATGATAAACTTCAAAATTCCATGAATCTACGAGATAAATATATTCGAAACTTGATTTTGATGTAAAATTGTTTCATAAATATGAATGAACTAAAGAATATTCTTGAATCTTATCAGAAAACAAATTTCAAAAGTTCGAAAGATTACATATGAAACACCAAATATCTTTCAAAAATATATTTACATCGATCGAAACTATAAAAAGAGAAGGATTGTGCTAGAGAAACTAAATATGACTTAGTTCATGGGGCTTACTAGAGTCATGAGATCTTGACATAGCCATCAATGGAATTTCAAGTTCCTCCACTCCCTAAAAAGTCCCAAAAATTTAAAGGATTGTAAAATCACATTTTGAAGATTGAACTACATTTTTCATGGTGTGAGGATATCTTCTACCAATGGTTTCAATAAGACCATTTCTCACTCGATGGTAGCCATATTTTTCATTGACTTGATCCTATTTTTCAACATTGACAACCAAATTACTTAAATTGAAATATTCGTTTGATCACAAATCTGAAGATGTGTTAATCGAAGAAATTTGATAATCAAGCTCATTTGGAGAGTTGTATCCATGCAAGAGAAGAGATAGTGAGGGATTGAAAGAGTTTCAATGAATTCATTGTTTTCATTTTCATTATGGATAATCTCACCACCTTATGTAAATTGAGAAGTTAAATCCTTGGATGAAGAGCTTGAAGAGCATGGAATATCTCTGTCGCAAGTAGATGCATCACAAATGGTGGATCACAAGGAATAGTGAGATGAAGAGGAATTTTTTATAAGGAAAAATTCTTTGACCAAATCATATTGTAGATCTAATGTAAATTCTTCATGAGAAAGTGAAAGATCCAATGATGCACCTGTGCATTCGTGATCACATACATTATCAGAGTCATCAACATTGAAATGATTGCAGCCTAGGGCTGCTGATTGATTAGAAGAATTGGTTTCATTTAATTCACTACCATGATTAGCATATTAAAACTCATCCAAAAATGTAAGTGCGTCATATTGACATGGAGGATTTTGAAAAAAAGAATAAATATTGAAGGCATCTTCGCCTTCATGCTCCTCTACCTGTGCAATGTAACTTCCTTGTATTTGATTTAAATTTGAACCAGCAACTTGCAAATCAATATAGTGTGAAAAAATAGCTTATGGAGCAGATTGATCAAGCGGATAAAGGTGAAAAGAGTCATGGAAAGTATATGATAGAGGATAACAAAAATCCAGATCATATTCGAGACTAGAGTTATGAATAGTAGTATCATCTCGTGGAATGTGGGGGTTACTCTTCACCATGGAATTCATGAGCCATTTTGGGATTTCTTCCATTGAATCTAATTCATGAAAGAGGAAGAAGAATGAGAATATGGATCAAGATTTAATTATAATATATCCCAACCTTATTATCATCGCAAGGAGGCACCCTCATTGGGACTAGAAAAGATGGAGGACAAGGAAAAAAAGGAACAGTGAATTCCTCCTCTTAAATTTGAGATGTATCATGGTTTACAAGAGTTGGGGAAGTAGAAACATCAGGTGGTTTGGATTCACTTTCCAAAGAGATATGAACCAAATGCTGAAAATTTTGTTTAAATAAATCCAAATCTGTATCTTCTTCAAGAAATTGACAACAAAGGTGAAGGAATTGATCAGAAAATTCCTTAACTGATTCATTAGGCTTCATTCTTAACTGATTGATTCATTTAAAAACATCTCAGTAGTGATACCTATCAAATGCTAGATGAAGCTACTTCAGGAAATGATGAAAATAATGGATAGAAGAAGGTGGTAAGGTATGAAACCATAAATTAACAAGACCTTCAAGGGTTAGGATGAAAATAGCACAAGCACACACTTCATCATTAATTTCATAAGATTCAGAAGATTTAAAAAAATTAAAAATGTGCTTGGTTATGATGTCTTTATCCTCACCATCAAACTTTAAATGAGACAAGTGATAGAGAGGCTAAATGGGGATTGAAAATTGAAAAATGGATAAATTAGAGAAGCATCCTAGGAGTAATATGTGAGGACGGTCCATTTTAGATAAGAGTTTCAAAAGAGACTCAAAGGGCACATTTTGTAATTTGGCCCTCCTAGTGCCATTTTGTTGATAGTGATGGAAATCTGTCAACGAAGGGGGTCTCCCCAATGTGAAGCCCCAATTATACCTCACACCATTTGGAGTAAGAGCCTTATCTAGGATATTGACCTGGATGCGATATATTCTTGAATGTTTTCCTTGGCTCTAACTATCAATAAGAAAGAGTAGTGCATAGGTGCCTTCAAAAAGCAAGTGAGCGTGTCTGGTGAGCATTCGGTTGCAGTTGTGTCAAGGTTATTACACTATGGAGGGGATAGAGAAGTGAGCCTATCAGAGAGAGGTAATAGTACCACCCCAGTAGAGACACATGCAACCAAGAATGATCCTTCTAACATCCAGCATAATAGTCACAAAAGATGTGACGGGCATTACAACCAATCGATGAGAAAGAGGTGTCTAGTATCCCATGGAATATTCCACGAGGATGGGATTTCAATAACAATGATTATAATACATTCTCAATACGATAAGTACTAAAATAAATGAAATAGTTTAACTAGATTAGAAAATATGAAAGAAAACAAGAAACCCAAACATCCTCAAAAGAGTCTTAAAAATATTCATAATCCATGCATGAAGAAAGTGGTTTCCATGAAGGCTTATGTTATTAAGTAAAAGATCCAAGAAACATTTATACAATGAACACCACTAGCTCCAATAGTGGAGCATTGCAGCCACTCCTTGCTCCCCAAAAGAACTGGCTTGTCTCTTTAATGCCTTGCGGGAGGAGCCAAGGTGAAAATTTCCTTTGCACATACAATGAGGGTGTATATATAACCAATGGGGTGATGCTTAACCTCCTTGTGAATTTTCGACTACCCTAATGACTGTTTTAATTTCTATGACTTTTCGACATTACCTGACTCTTCATATTCTGTATGTGTCCTTTGTACTTCCAATTTAATTAAATTTTGAATAGACAATTACATAATCCACAATAATGATGTGTCATATGATGACTTGTGACATGCCATGATATGACACCGATGACATGTATTGCATGATAATGTGGTAGTGCCAAGCTGTTCTTCTTCTTGCTTTATTTATTTTTGTCTATAATAAGAAATGTATCCAATTTTCATCTTCATGAGAGATATTATTTTTTCTTCATATCTACCTCCAAAGGGTTGCAAATAAGATGGATTCTTCATGTTGTCCTGATATTTGAACTTTTGTTGTAATCCACTGTTCCTTCGTCTTATTATCCAATGATCATATTATCTCTTCAAAACCATATGTGTCTGATAGTATGTCTTCCTTCTCCATATCCTTCTTCATCATCTTAAAATAGCATGACAGAGTACCTACATCTCCAATCCACTCATGACAAGACGACATAAGTGTGATAAAACTTAGTCTAAGATGGTGTATATTGATCCGCTGAGTAAGCTAAAACAATGTGAAAAAATGGAAAAGAGGCTTAGTAATTGGGAAATTGTGTAGCTCAGGTAGTAAAGTGTGAAGTTTGAGCCTTGAGACTATGCAATGCTTAATTCAAGATCGAATGAGGAAGAAAACTACACAAATTGCGAGCTTAGTGTGACATCCCGAGGGGATGGGAAGTGGAACATACTATTGTACAGTTTTGGAAGGAAGAGGAGGTTAGACCATTATGAAATTCCAAAAATAAAGAGCTCGGCTTTGATGCTTGAGCCTTGAGACTGCACAATGTGTAGTAATGACTCGACATGAGAGAGAATTTGCACAATTTTTGGAATCAGCGAGCCAGGATGAAGGATTTTGCACTGCTTTAGCCAATTATGCAGTTATGGAAGCAAGAGAAAGCCTGTTGATTGTGCGATTATGCAGTTAAATAGCCCAAGGTTTGGGCTTGAGCTTAGATATTGTGCAATGCGTAGTTGGGTCCAATATGGAGCGTTGAATTGCACAATTTTGGAGGCCAAGGCTCGGGCTCAATTATTGAAATTGTGCAGTGCACAGTCCTGGGATCCAAAAACTATGCATTTTGTAGTGTTATGAAGAAAGGTTGTATCTTGATGGCTGGGATTGCGCAATGCATAGTTCCAGAAGGTCAGATGACACTAATTTGTTGGGAATTTTCAAAAATTTGGCTAAGTGTGAGATCAGTGAAATTAATGTGAACAGTGATAGGATTTTACTGTGATCACACACTTAAACACTTCATGACACAAAATATATCATCCAAAATATAGGAATACATAATTACCTTAGTGTGAAAACCTTTGCAACAAGTTGTGACAAGTGCGACACTAAAGATACACTTAGGGAAGACCGTGATGACACTTGTTTGACAGTGGTTAAAGCTTTTGAAATGTGTTTGATTGATGTATATAGGGTGAGATCAACTCATTTGCATGAATATAACATCTTGAAACCACCAAAACAAGCTTATGTTACATTGTGAAGTCCCTTGATTATGCTTTAGTTTGCCAATACCCCCTATATATTTCGAACTTTTTCATGTGCATTACAAAAGTTTTTGAATTAAACTTTTATTAATGTTTTTTCTAAAATTACTATAACACGTATATAATTTGTGAAAAAAAAATTTCTCATTTTATGAATGGCCTAGAACACTTTCATGGAACATAATATCCCTCGTGCAGTGCATTTTTATTGTCATATTTGTTAGTGCCTAACAAATATTTTTAAAATGATAAAAGTCTAATTTTGTAAATGGCCATTATATCAGTGAGTGCTCTGACATTGACTCTAACAATGAAATTGTTATTTTTGACATTGCTAATGCTCTACCTATGTACTTTATGTAAGCGAGGTGGGGTGCGGGGTACCTACAATAAAGGAGATATGAGGAGTTAGCGTGGGTAGTTTAGACATACCTCAAAACAAGCATATGAGGTGCTATTAAACAATGGGACAAAATGATTTTTCTTGATATTTTACAGCATGATATCAAATGATGTGAAGCCAAATAAGAAATATATTTTCGTAATTTTAGTAATGCATGATAGGAAAAACATTAATAATCTATTTAACAAATTGTCTTGGGAAAATTAAATTGAATTAAATAGCTAGCTAAATAATTTTATAATGAAAAAAATATTATTTTGTCAATTGTCATTCATTCAGTGAGTGCTATGACACTTACACTCTATAATTCATCATTGTCACTCTCTGACACTTTTGTAGTGGTTGAAACCGTTAAAATTAGTGGCATGTCCCATGTCAATATGGTAATATACATACATTCAAGAAAAGAAATATTTAAAATGTGAGTAATCGATTAGATTTCTAGGTTTTGAATAGCCCACAAACTCCCTATCCCCTGTTGAAATAATTTTGTGGGGATAAAAAACCTACACCAAGCTAAGTGTCAATCGGATAAGCTACTATTTCAACTTCTTATTCTATGATTGGTTCTAGCTCTAAATCTCTTAATTGTTTCAAGTGTGATATGTTATGGGTTGCTCTGGATTTCCTTGTAGTTTCTTCATAACTTCCACCCATGGATCCAAAAATTCAAGTAACTTCAAACATAGAAAGGAAGTTTCCACACTATCATTAACCATTGATTAAAGAAGGAATCAGGCATTTAAATTTGTACAATACACACAATTTAAATGCCATTGGGATGATTAATTCATAGCAATGTATGTGTGAGGATATATAAGGAGAGAACACATGGATAAATATAATATATATTATAGATTTTAGATTCACTACAAGTTGAAAATGTAAAACCTAAAATAAAGAGTCATAACAAAGTTGGCAAGGTAAATAATAAAATCACGTCACCTATTATTTATTCATTCGATGGAACTAGTACATAATCCTATTGTTGAATTTCCTTCTACATAAAATTCATGATCATTGTAAGCATTTACCATCAACTACTTCTGTGTAGGTGACTAAACTATTGAATGGTCGGTAGATTCCATGATTTTGGCTAGTGTGGGGGGAATATGTGGAGTCTTATATTTTTAAATTGGTGTTTGAATGACATGGATATTTTGAATATGGCCATTCATTTTTAAATTTCACAAGTAAAAAATATCAATGGTTTTGATCGATAATTGTACCTGAAACATCGAGACAAATAACTATCCTCTCGAAAAAAAGTTGGGACCTAAATTGTTTTGAAAACTATAACTTGTTTCAATAATCATAGTTTCTATACTCATTTAAATATGTATCCTATTTAAAAAAAAGTGTTGGGAATTGGATAAACAAACACTCCTCGTGTGTTTCGCGACCTTCACTAACCACCTATCGTTGATCCTTATCTTTGGCGATGCGATTGTTGAATAACACCTCCCAGTTTTGGTCTAACGTTAATTGTGATTCCAAAAAAGTGGTATCAGAGCATAGGTCACGATTTTTATACACACCTAAATCATATTTTGGGGGAGATTGTTGGCCATTGGATAAACCAACGCTCCTAGTGTGTTTCGTGACATAGACTAACTGCATCTTGTGGATCCTTATCTCCAGTGATGCAATCCTTGAATAACATCTGCGGATTTTGGTCAAACGACAATCATGATTCCCAACAACAATAAAATAAAATAAAAGGTTATTGTTATCCAAGCATGAGTTTCATGCTCATTATTTATGGTCTTCTAGGTAAAAACATATTCTTCATGCATCTATGGTTTGTCAGGTGCTAGGATTTATTATATGTAGTTAAAGGGGTGAACATCATGTTTATAAGACCCTTCCGAGAAAAAAAATATTTGTAAAAAGAATCATTTTTTAGTTTATAAAGTTGTGGAATATCCAAAGTACAAGTCATACATGGGAACATCAAGTTGGCCTAAATGAGGGAATTCAACCCCTTGAGAAATCTATATAAAGAAGTAGTTTGACCTCATTCACGACTCACTCTCTCCACAAGTTTAATATGTCAAGAAAGAGTTTGATATGTAGATAGGAGGATATAATATTTAGATCCATGGTCCAATAGAATAAATAAGGATGAAATATATTAGTTTTGGGTTCTATCCCTCTCACACATGCAAATTTCTAGGGCTTTCGGTGTTGTAGAAGGAGGCGAGAGTTACAGATGTGAATTGGAGGACGTAGTGAAAAATTTTGTAGCTAGAAGGGAGGAAACCATATATTGACCTCGCTGAAGTTAGTAGATAAGTCATGATCTAGATAGCTCTTAGAAGGAGGTTGGATTAGGGTTCCCAAATAAGCTCCAGGACTGAGATTGGAAGATCAAGTTACAAGACGAGTTGCAAAATCGAATCTTCCACATTGAAATTGTCGTATTGAAGTTAGTTGATGTATAATAAATAAATGACTTTAGGAAGGGTCGAATTTGTACTAGGAGAAGGAATTGGTCTAGGGTTTTGATCTTTGTATCACATTTGAAGCAAATTATAAGAAGAGAAGAGTTTCCAAGTTTTTCCCTTTCGAGGGGTTTTTTCCTAGCTAAGAGCCTAAAATAAATGTCATATTTTGTTTTTGTTATTGTTATTGATATTTTTTGCTGAAAATATCTAACTAATGAACACAAATAAGATAAATAAGATTCACCAGAAAATATCAAGGTTATGGAAAACAATATTAATAAGCTACCTCTTTCCATTTTCCAACATGGTATTAGAGCTAAGGTGAATGAGGAAGGTGGTTGGAAGGACACTAGAATGAGTTACTTGTCAAGGGGAAGGGAAAAGGAAAATATCAAGAAAATTATTAAATAATAATACTTCGAGAAGGATTGAATACACATTGGTACAGGCCTAGAAGCAGGGTTTATACTGAATAAGATCAAAGACTACATCAAAGGAATATTTGAAAAGAAGAATTCAAGGAAAAGTGTTGATATTTCTTTGCATAATATATATTTGGAAGATATATATGAAGGAAACATAAAAGAACCGCGGAAGTTGTTACCAAGGACTCTTCAAAGATCTTGAAGGCATCAAGAAAATTGAAGACATAATAAAGGAGAATCTCGGTATCAAGTAAGGATCATATTATTACATTATGTCTGAATCCTCAAGTCATATGGGTTCAGACATCATCAAGGAGAAGCCTGGTCTCAAGTAAGTATCATATTATTACATCATGTGTGAATCTTCAAGTAATATGGGTTATCTCTATAAGGAGAGAAATAAGCTCATTGGGCCATCAAAATATCTAGCATGTAATAAAAGAATTGACTTGAGAATCACAAAACAAGACATAATTAAATATGTTATGAGGGAAATCGTTGAACCAAGAAATGACAAGACACAAGAAATAGCAAAGTAAGAGAAAGGGGAAGTAAGGGATCAAAGAATCATAGTTGAATCAATTAAGGATTCTTTTGTTTCATTTGTTTCAAACATGAAGACTTCCAAGGCCATGTATGATAATTTAGTGAATTTGTACTTTGTAAGTAAAACATGACAAAATATGTCATGAAGAACAAGTTTTAAAGAATGAAGAAATCAAAGGATGAGATGTGGCATCCTTTCTAATGAGAGTAGCTTAACTTAGAGACCACCTACAAGGACATGGGTAACCAATCATTGATTTTGAAGTAACCATATGTGTAATAAAAGCATCACCATCGTAATGGAGTAGCTTTGCAATGAGAATCTACTGCAAAAAGGATTCAACTCCCTTCACTGAGTTTTGGGCGAAGTGCATATTGGAAGGATCAAGGATAAAGGATATTTGATCATATGAGAAATATCAATCCTTTATAGCCCGAGTCAAGAAGATAAAGCAGGGACATTTTGGTCAGTCCAAGAAGAAATACATGTACAAAGTGAAATGTTTTGGATGGAATGAATTTGGAAACCTTACTAGGGATTGTCCAAAGAGGCAGAAAAATAAGAGAAACAAAATGAGTGGAGCTCATGTAGACAAGGCAGTGGGATAACATGAGAATAAGAAAAAAAATAAAAAGGTGAAGGATATTTACTACTAAGGAAGCTTCACTAGCTATAAATTTCTCTGTGATGTCTAATATTTCTTTTAAGATATTATGTTTTGCATAACATCATATAAAGAAGCATATGATAGTATCATGTCTATAATTTACATGATTAAGTTTCTCTACATAGATCATCTATATAGATCAATATATATACAATTTTTTATAATGATCATCCAAGAATTATCTAACATTATCCTAGAATAATTCATCTTTCTTAGGTGGATCCTCATGATCTTATAAGAACCATAATTATGAAAGGATATTGGAAGAAGCACTAAGAAAAAGGTTAGTAGACATTCCATGTAATGTGGAATCGATAATGGTAAAGGGATGAAAGAATGCAATCAGTCAGGATCTACACTCTTTGTAAGATACATGAATAGTTATATGATAGGATGAAATCATAGGAATGCATGTTGGATATAAAAATTTGGATAAGATTCATGTGTATAAAGTCTTATGAAAGAAATTTGGTCATAAAATACGATTACGCATATGGATATATGATTCTTGAAATGAATAGGATTTTAATTACTTAAGGACGTATAAAATATTTAATACTCTCTAGAATATGTAAGATAATGATTAACATCTAGTATAATCTCTCGAAGAAAATTTGTAACATGGTAATCAACTTTTATCCTTGCACACTCTAATTCATGAAGGAATATTCATATGGAGATGGAAAATGGGGATGTCAATGGAACGAGAAGGTTATCATGATAACGTAAGTTTGATTTTAATTATTATTGGTCATCTAGTTAACATATTATTTTTATACCTACAATAATGTTGTAGGAATATATGATGGCAATTGAGGAAATTTCAACTGTATAGATGAATGATATTTAGGAAATCTCAATATTTGGTACCTAGCAACTATGAATTCAAGATATGGACATATTGAATTTAAAAGGTAGTAGCATGAGAAGATAACCTAGAGGTCAAAGGAAGACCAATTCCAAGAATATGTGATCATATTAAAGTTTCAGAAGTCTCAATGTAATCCTTCATATCAAAGAAGAAAGTTAGGAGAAAAAATATTGTCCTCAAATCCATCACAATATTTTAGAGATAACGTGGCTCCATGATACCTTGAAAGAAATAAAGATCGACAATGAAGAGGAAAGAGGGAGTCTAGAAACTATGAAGAACTAGTAGTTAATACTCTTATGAAGATAGGATGTAAGGATTGTGATGATGAATTCCCAAAAGGAAAGGAATTCTATACCTCCTTTGATTTTGAAAAGGAGTAAAGGAGTCTCCTTGTGTAGGAGCAAGGTTATATTCTCAATATTAAAGGAGAATAGGGATGTCCTCTCTAGTTGAGAGGGAGTGATGTTGTAAATCACATGTCTATTATCCTCTTCAGGTGATAAAGAGAGAATGACAAAGGATTGGATAAGAATATTGAGTTCCCTTGATGATAAAACATCCAGGAAAGGAAAGGTACCAACACTCTTTGAGGATGTGACATGTATCCTAGAGTAGAGCGGACAAAGAGGAATGATATTTTTTGAGGATTTAGTATTGGAGATCCTATATAAGAATATTCCTAAAAGTACATACCTTCTAGACATATGAATGGGGTATCTACCTTATAGAGGTAGTGTTGTATCACATGTAAAGCCTCCCAACATAATACTCTTGATTAAAGAAGAACTTGTCTAGTTAGTCCTCATAGATAGTGCTAGTCATGATGACGATGCTTACAACATGGCATATCAATCCAACTCTTCTTGTGATAACTCTTTATTTTGAGATATGATGTTGTATTTGTTGTACAATTATGAATACCTCCCTAGTTAAGAGGCAGTGTTGAGAAATGTAACTAGTTTTGGTCTTCATACTTGTTGTACTCATTTCAATATGTATCCTATGTAACAAACAATATAACAAAAGAAAAATTTATTATTTTCCAAGCATAGGTTTCATTCTCATTATTGATGGTCTTCTAGATAAAAGCATTTTCTTTGTGATTCTACGGTTTGTTAAGTCTTAGGATTTATTGTATTGAGTCAAAGGAGTGAACATTATGTTTATATAACCCTTTTGGGAAAAAATATATTTGTAAAAATAATTAATTCTGAGTCTAGAAAGTCCTGGAAGCTCCAAAGTGCAATTCAGCCCTAAGAACATCAATTCGGCCTAAAGGAGGGAATTTTGCCACTTGAGAAGGCTCTATAAAGAAGTAGTTCGACGTCATTTGGGACTCACTTTCTCCTTAATTTTGATATATCAAGAAATAGTTCGATCTGTAGCTGGGAATCTAGAATAAAGAGAGAAAAGTTCTAAGAGAAGATACAAGGATTAACTATATTTTTTTGGGTTCTATCTCTCTCACACATGCAAATTTATAGGGTTTCTAGTGTTGCAGAAGGAGTCCAAAGTTACAATTTTGAATTGGAAGAGGACAAAGTGAAAAAATATTATAAATGGAAATGCGGAAACCCTATATAGACCTCACTTAATTTGGAAGATAAATATTTCTCTAGATAGGTCTTAGAACGAGGCAATATTAGGGTTCCCAAAGAAACTACAAGACCAAAGTACAAAATCGAGTTGCAAGACGATTTGTTGTATTAAATATGGAAGGTCAAAGTTGCAATGTTGAAGCTGATTGATCCAAAAACAAGGAAGGGCTTGAGGAAGGGAAAACTTGGTACTAGGAGAAGGGCTTGCTCTAGGGTTTGGGTCTTTGTATCTCATTTGAATTAGATTCTAAGGAGATAATAATTTTTGGCTTTTCCCCCGGGAAGGTTTTTTCCATGACTTAGAGCCTAATATTTGTGTCTTCTGTTGCTTCTATTACTGTTCTTGATATTGTTTGTTGAAAATATATAACTATAGAACACAAAGAAGATAAATATGATTCACAAGATATTAGGGAGAATAATATTAATAATTTGTCGCTTTCCATTTTCCAACAACTTGGTGGGTGAAAATAGACCGTGAATAATTCAAGCGGGTTATGTTACATGATGAACTAGTAATATGGACTATTGAGTGTGTGATAATTCCTAAGAAATAATAATTCAGGTGTTATTCCCTCTTAAGTACTAATCACTTCTCATATTTGATATGTGGTATCCATTTGACTAAGCCTATTTGTTGGGTATAAACTTACTAAGTTATGCAAGAGGTAATCCCATGACTAAATTACTAAGTATACTATTGCACCAGTAACTTAGGCACTTAAATCAAATGTCACTCTATGTTATCGATAGAGAAAATACTTCTTACTAAATATCATTCTTGGCTCATCACAAGCATGATAATTCTAAATTATGTGTGTTCTTCTTCCATGAAATACTAAAAGTAAGGACACAAATTAACAACCCTAGTTAGCTTTTTACACTTAGTGGTTGCTCAATCATATGTATTTCCTTGTCTAAGTGTCATGTTGATGTTTTATAACTTCTCTAGCAGAAAATTACTTAATCTAAATGCTTCTTGTGTCTTATTGTATTCCTCAATTACATCATACCCTTACCTACGCCTAGGCTTAGTAGTTTATTAATGAGTACAACTAATCAATTTTTTGTTGTCACTTTTGACATCGCAAAATTTTAATCTCCATCAAATATGTTTTAAAAAAATGTACAAAGAAAGCCAAATTCTATTGTATTACTCAATTGTATGGTACTATTAGTGAGGCTAAGGCTTAGTATTTTACTAATGACTACAACGAATCAATTTTTTCTTGTCACTTTTGACATTGAGAAATTTTAATCACCATTAAGTATATTTAAAAAGTAAAAAAAAAAAAACATACACAGAAAGCCAAATTCTAAGCTCCCTCCGCACATCAGCATGAAAAAATCATTCTCAATAATAGTTTTAATAAGGATATTATTGTGGAGGTCACATCTGCACTTCATTCTTCTATGAAATTCAAACAAATCAACTTGAAATCTGTCAAGGGAATCCACCGAGCTTAAAGTTAAAAAAAAACATGCACAGAAAGACAAATTCTAAGCTTGCTCCACACATCGACATGAAAAAATCATTCTTAATATTAGTTTTACGAAGGATATTATTGTGGAGGTCACATCCGCACTTTATTTTTCTATGCAATTCACACAAATTTAGTTGAACTATGTCAAGGGAATCCCCCAGGCTTATCTCGATTGCACATTCATTAGGCTTGTCGACATGGCTAACGAAGCCCTCTTTGTATCTGTTGACTTCTGTTTAGAGTCAAATAATTGTGCTAATTATGTGATTTAATCCTCTGCCTATCCAAAAAATTGCAATCAGAGCTGACGAAGGATCATAAGATTCGTGGGTGAGCAGAGCAAGAGAAGGAGGCCAATTAAAGAAGGCTGACAATTTTTTTTTTTTTAATTTTGTAGATACGGAGTTCCACACTTTTTCTTTGTAGCACAAGCAAAGGTCCACGATTTCTCCTTTGAAAACCTGCAGATATTTCTTTAAAATTATGTTTGGATGAAAAAATAGTTTATTCTTTCGTTTTTGTATTCATCACGTGCGACAGACCAAAAGGCGACAAACATCCCGTAGTCATGAGGTTTTTTTTTTAAAAGGTACATACGTTTATTAAATTTCGAAGTCACATGGATGTGGCTTGTTTGTTTTTTTTTGGAAATCCAAAAACAATTAAGTGGATGAGAGCCTTTTTTATTTATTAAAAGGGTTTACATAAGCTCGAATTATTATAACTTCATGAGCATTGGAATTACAAAAGGGTGTTTATACCTATTTTTGAAAAGGTTCTTTTAAAATACAAGTTGTTAAGAGAAGATTATTCTCAATTTTTTTTTATATATATATATAATTTTTTTTTTATAAAATATTTAATATATATAAACAAAAAATTAAGGTTTTTTAAAAGGATTTTTGTAAAAACTCATGAAAGAGAGAAATTTATGGTTTTTATCAGAGAAGAAGATTGATTTTTTTGAAGCAATATGACCACATCAAGTTTTGAGCCACAACTTCCTTCTTTCACTGGGAAAGATTATGATGTGTGGGCTATTAAAATGGAGACTATGCTAAAAGCACATGATGTATGGGATCATGTCAAGTTTGGGTTTGAAGAACCTTAGAACAACGCAGAAGAATGAGCCCTCAACAATGCAGACAAAGAGCAATGGAAGAAAGAAATGCAGAAGAATGCATAAGCATTGCTTCTTATCCAGTAGGGAGTGGATCGAGCAATGTTCCAGAAGATCATGATAACTTCTTCAGCAAAGGAAGCATGGGAAAATTTGGTGACAAGCTATCAAGGTATGACCAAATTTAATATTGTTAAATTGCAGAATACTAGGAGAGAATTTGAAAGTCTGCAGATGAAGGAGATAGAGGACATTGATTTCTTCATGAATAGGGTCATGTTTTTCGTCAATCAGTTAAAAATATATAGTGAAGATCTTAAAGATCGAACAGTGATTGAGAATTTTTTTCGATCTTTGTCTACCAAGATTGATGTTGTGGTAGCAGCCATAGAAGAAGCGAAATATTTGGAAAAAATGACAATTTATGGGTTGATGGGATCCCTTCTATTGCATGAGGCAAGGATAGACAGAAATAATGATTCCACTTTAGAAATTTCCTTCATAATTCAAGTCTATGTTTCAAGAGGTTGAGGCAGAGGTCGAGGCAGATGTTGATCGAGAGGCAGAGGATGAGGCGAAAGCTATGGTGGTTAGAGAGATGATCGAGAAGAGCATGAGAATCAAAGTGGAAGTAGCAGCAGCAGAAGCTTTCACAATAATAAAAGGTTTGACAAATCAAAGGTGAAATGTTATTATTGCAATAAATTTGGTCATTATGCTTGTGATTGTAGGAAGAAGATAGTTGATCATGGAAATTAGCAAGCTAATGTTAGTACAGAGAATACTGACTCCATGTTTCTAGCATGTAACACCATGCATGAATCCTCTAATAAGGTATGGCTATTAGACAATGGGTGCAATAACCACATGATAGGCAACAAGAATTTGGTTGCAAATTTGGATGCCTCTGTGAAGAGAGAGGTAAAGTTGGGGACTGACAAGACCATGGATGTAGATGGAAAAGGAGTGGTCAACATTGTGACCAAGCAAGAGGAGCCAAAGACCATATCAGAGGTATATTATGTCCCTGGACTCAAACGCAATTTGATAAGTGTTGTTCAATTGACGCATAAAGGATACAAAGTTACCTTTTAGGGGAAACAATTTGTTATTTATGACAAATCACCAAGAAAGAAGCTAATTGAAAAGGTACAGATGATGAGGAACATAATTTTTCCCCTAATTATGAACTACAATGATTAGGTTATTTCTTTTATAGCTACATGTTGTGATGATTACTGGTTATGGCACTTTCGGTTTGGAAACTTTCATTTTTCTAGTTTAAAATTATTACAGTAGTAACAGATGGTCAGAGGTTTACCTCCCATCAAAGAAACTACAAGCATTTGTGAGTGTTGCATCTTGGCAAAACAACACCGTGAAATTTTTCCAAAGGGAGTTTCTTACAGAGCAAAGAAACCACATGATTTGGTGCATACTGACCTGTGTGGACCTATGAGGACACAATCGATTAGTGGAAGTTGTTACTTCTGCACTTTTATTGATGACTATAGTAGAAAGACTTGGGTTTACCTTTTGAAGAAGAAGTATGAAACTTTTTCAAAGTTCAAAGGGTTCAGAACCTTAGTGGAGAACCAAAGTGATTGACAGATCAAGGTATTGAGATTTGATCGTGGTGGCGAATACGATTCGAAGGCATTCCACGAGTACTGCAAACAACTTGGAATCAGAAGACAATTTACAACTAGATACACACTGCAGCAGAATGGCGTAGCAAAGAGAAAGAATAGGACAACCATGAACATGACAAGGAACATGTTGAAAGAAAGACACTTGTCTAATGAGTTTTGGGCAGAAGCAGTTGCGTGTGCTATTTATGTGATAAACATATCTCCTACAAAGAGTGTGATGAACAGAGTTCCAGAAGAAGCATGGTTAGGTATGTCATGTAGTGTATCACATTTCAAAGTTTTTGGATGTGTAGCCTATGCATATATGCCTAAGAAAATAAGAGGCAAATTAGATGATCAAAGTGAAAAATTCATTTTTACTGGTTATAGTGAGCAATCAAAACCTTACAAATTGTATAACCCTGTCACCAAGAAGACAATCATTAGCAAAGATGTTGTGTTCAAAGACCAAGAGTCATGGAATGGGATTATAGACTCACTAACCGATGCACAAACACCATTGATGGAAGATGATGTTGTAGAAGAAGAGGAGTAGCAAGAACCAAGAGAGCATACACCAAATAGAATCACACCAGCAAGGACCCCAAGAGTTTCAGAGCAGCATGGATCTTTAAGCAAATTAACAGACTAGAATTCTTCAAGTAGCAAATAAGGTAATGAATCAAGCAATGGTAAGAAAAAGATGAGAAGTCTGAAAGATATTTATGATGACTTGGATGTTAGTTCAAATTTTTTATTATTGGCATTCCAACCTTCTTCATTTGAAGAAGCAATCAAAGATGAAAATTGGGTGTAAGCCATGGATGAAGAGATGAATTCAATTGAAAAAGAATGATACATGGAATTTTGTTGATTTACCAAATGATAAAAATCTCATTGGTGTGAAGTGGGTGTACAAGGCTAAAGTGAATGAGAAAGGTGATATTGAAATATTTAAAGAAAGACTTGTAGCAAAAGGATTCTCGCAGCAACCGGGAATAGAATTTGGGGAAACATTTTCTCCAGTAGGCAGATTGGATATTGTAAGAGCAGTTCTAGCGAAAGCAACTTCGAACAAGTGGAAAGTATATCAGATGGATGTCAAATCAACCTTCTTGAATGGAATTCTAGAAGAAGAAATTTATCTGCAGCAGCTTCCAAGTTATGAAGTTGAAGGTAAAGAAGATAAAGTTTACAGATTGAAGAAAGCGCTCTATGGACTGAAGCGAGCACCTAGAGCATGGTATAGCAGAACTGACAGCTACGTGATCAATAATGGATTTTGCAGAAGTAGCATTGAGCCTACCTTATACACAAAGGTAAATGATCATGGACAACTTTTGATAGTTTTCTTATATGTTGATGATATGATTTTTACAAGTGATCTTGAGTTAGATGAATTTAAAGCAGCCATAATGAAATAATTTGAGATGACAGATCTTGGTCTCATGAAATATTTTTTTGGTGTAGAAGTTGAGCAATCTGAGAAATGAATATTTATTTGTCAAAATAAGTATGCCAGAGATTTGTTGAAAAGATTCAAGATGGATAATTGCAATCCTATACCTACACCAGTTGCAACAGGTACAAAGTTAAGAAAGGATGATGAAGGAGAAAAAGTCAATCCAACTCTATTCAAAAGATTGGTTGGCAGCCTCATGTATCTCACAACTACAAGAACAAATATTATGCACGGAGTGAGTTTGATTTCCAGATTTATGTAAACTCGAAAAGGCACACATTGGAGTGTTGGAAAAATGATTCTGAGATACATAGCAGGAACCAGAGATTATGGCATCATGTATGCAAGTACAGAAAAAAAATAAAAATAAAAAATAAAAATAAAAAAAAATAAAAAAATTTTGATTGGATACATAGATATTGATTTTGTAGGAATTTGGGATGATCGGAAGAGCACATCCGGTTATGTTTTTCATATTGGTTCAGGTGTAATAGCATGGGCATCTAAGAAGCAGCCTATTGTGACACTATCATTAGCAGAAGCAGAATATGTAGTAGCAACTTCAGCAACATGTCAAGCAGTATGGTTAAGAAGAGTATTCAATGGAGTCAAGCAGCAACACAAAGATCAACAACGATATACTGTGACAACACTTCAGCGATTGAACTACCCAAGAATATTGTGTTTCATCAAAAGAGGAAGCATATTGATACTATATATCACTTTATTCGAGAACTTGTGAGGAATGAAGAAGTTCACTTGAAGCCTTGTAGAATGAGTGATCAATTGGCTGATATTTTTACAAAGCCATTAGCAATAGATTTGTTTGAGTTTCACAAAATAAACTTGGGTGTTGTAAGCCTAGCTGAGACATAGACCAGCAGGCATGTTTGAGTGGTTATGAGTTATGTGTTAGTTTAGCGGTCGTAATTAAGGGGGAGTGTTAAAATATATAAATACTTTGCATGCAGTGTTAGACAATCAATTAAGTGAATTAGTTGAGTTGAGTGATAGATATATTTGGTGAGTGAGTTAGAGAGTCACTTAAGTGAGTTGATCAAACTATTCAGTTATGTGAGAATGTGTCCATATCAATTTAGGTTAAAAACCCTTCACCAAGTTCATTGTATTCAGATTGTAATTTAGAGTAATTGAGATTAACTGAGGAGCCACAGCTCATTGTTTTGTGTGTGAAATACTTGTGCTAATTGTGTGATTGAATCCTCTTCCTATCCAACACTGAAGTAGGAAAACAGGTTATAATTTGCACTCTCGAGCCTCCTCCTTGTATCTTGTCACTGTACTTCAAACCACAACTCCAAACCACACCCAATTAAAGTCTTCCTCTTAGAAATTTGAACACCCCATGTGCCACATGAATACCTCACAGGTCGTACCTTTAGCACTGCGTTTCTTTCCTTTTGACCTAACTCGTAGCTTTCTGTTTTTCTCTACCACTTTCCTCGTGAATTTCGTGACATGTTGTTTTCAGTTGGTCATCTGTTCTCTGTGCTTTATCTGCTACAATTTTTTGTAAGATATCTCATATGCTTGTTTCTTTGGGTTCTCTATAGATTTTTGTGATCACAATGTCGTCCGATTTGTGATCTTTTACAGAATTTTGGGACTCCATATCCTCGCAACTGTAACTGTATTTTGTTTATAATAGAATATGGAGTAGTGTTTTTTAGTGGAAAAAAAACTCTAATGTTTTGAGAGTTTTATTGCAGAAGCTCGGGCAAGCTTCCTATAGTTCTTTCTACATTGCGTCCCATCCACCACTGAATGGTCAATACTATATATGTTCAAAGCAAATGATATCATCGACTAAGTAGTTAGTTTTAAGGGTTTACCGAAAGAGAATATGGAAGATGATAGATCTTCTTCCTACTAAAAAATAACGCTCAAATACGAGGCCTGAACTGCCAAAAATATATGATTATGCGTGAATACATTGGACGACGATGTTGGATGGAGAAATGTTCCCATAAAAGCAGGTGAATCTCAACAGATTCGTATTAATTCCCACATCAATATTTTATTGATAGCCTAACAATGCGCGTGAATACATTGGACGACGATGTTGGATGGAGAAATGTTCCCATAAAAGCAGGTGAATCTCAACAGATTCGTATTAATTCCAACATCAATATTCTATTGATAGCCTAACAATGCGGCAAGAATATGTTTTGAAGTTCTCAAGCTGTGTAGAAAAAGTTGTATATTACTTTGGGTACAATCTCTTTGTCCAACGATAAACCTAAAAACATTTCCCCCAGTGAGGAGCAGCTTATTATTCGGCTACACTGTCACCCATTCAAAACATGTAATACTCAAGAAGCTAAAATTTTTTGAACTCATGGTGCCACCTATTCATAAACGATTCCATTCTTGAAAAGGAATCAGAGCACATGAACTTTGGTATGACAGATGCTAATCTTGTTGAAAGAGAAGGGGAACAACAGCCTGATCATTTTAGAGGAAATGTAGCCACAATAGATGAGACTTTCATTGACGTTGGTGACCTCGAACAAAATGGTATATGTCAGCGCATAGGGTCCCATAAAGAGATTTTTTTTCCCTTTGTAGCAATTGGTGTACATGACATACATAACGTTTGTAAAAGGAAAATATATTCTGAGTTTAGGGGAATCATCATTTCTAAAGGGAAAGTCGTTTTGAGTGTAGGGTAGCGTCGCAAAAACATGTTAAAACTTTCAAGAGTTTTAAGTAATTTTTTTTCAACATTATTATGCCTTTAACATTGTTGATATTTGTGCAAAAAGGTTGACATTTAGAATGAAAAATCATTCTGAAAGTATATTTAAAAATTGATGTGGGCTCATTTAAAAATTCATTTCTTTTTAGCTATCATGCTTTTAACTTTATTAATTTTGGAAGAATATTAAATATTTTAGCTTTATTAATTTTGGAAAAAGATTACCTTTGTGAATGATATTATTAGGTATAATTTTTTTGAACTACGTTTAAAGTTGTTCTATTAATCTAAGTTTTCATCAATTATGGTTTAGCTTTTTGTTAATTATGGTTTAGGTTCATCAACTATAACTGGTTATAGTTTAGTTTTTATTAACTATATTTAATTATGGTTAATGGCTATTAATTAAAATTTGATCATATTTAATCATTGTTAATCATGTTTTACTCATCTTATCCATACAATTGTAAATTAGTAAAATTACATTAATAAAGTGGTTAATATACATTCATTAGCGTCATTTATCTACTTTTCATACTGCAATTGACATATGAAAAATGAAATTTATGGAAGTACATCAAAGACTTTATTAATGTAGTTGTGGTAGTTGATAATTGTGCAAAAAAAATATTATGAATGCAAATATTTAAAATTAAAGTACTACATTTGAAAAAACATATAACATTATCATTTTATGTTTTTTTAAGCATTTTTTTAACCTTATTGATTTTACAAAAATGTTGAGTTTGGAGTGACACTCATGCTATTAGATATAACTTCTATCTATTAAGTTCAAAATTAATAGGATAGAAGCTGACATACGAATTTGGATGTATTAATAGCTCAACAGTATAGATTTCAATAAAGTCAATAGACATCAATCCATAGTAAGCATTCCAACATTTGCTTCATAATAGTTCATGATACACCTCACATTATTAAAATAAAAAAAATCATAAAACCTGACTAAATTATAACTTTATTATCATTATTATAGAATGAATTAATATGTAAGTTAAACTTATAGATTTAGAAAAACATAGAACAAGGTTCTTAATCATGGAGATTTATCTCCACCTTACCATGGAGATTTTTAATTTGTAAATAAACTTTCTTACAATATTATGGCTTATCAATACCACATGTTAAAAAAAACTTGAAACTAACATTTTGTTTTAATTAATTAGTTTAATTAAAAGAGTGAAAAGAGCATAACTACTTTGGATATAAATTTAAAAAATTAATTCCTATATACTACTATGAATATTCTATAATATTATGTGGAGATTAAATCTCTATCATACACGTCTCGTAATAATTAAATTAAAATTTTGAAAGCCTTATTTCAAAATAAACACTTGTATAGGTGTAATTAACACTTATAATATTTATAAAGTATGAAGTGTGTATTATAAATTCAAATATGTTTTCGAAAATAATTTTTAGTTAATTAAGATTTTAATATTATAAGAAGAATATTTACAATAATATTGATAATAATTTTTTCTCATAATGTTATATTGTGTTTTATTATTCTGATTATTATAATTTAATATTTTATATAAATAGTATAATTAAATTTTTATAATATTTATAAATATAAAATAATATAACAAACTTGTATTTTTTAATATCCATATAACATTACCATAACGCCCACTTTGTGTTGGTGAGCCTTCCTAAAAAAATTCCTTCTGCCGATAACAAGTATTGTCAACATACCTAAACACAAACACTATTTACGTGAGCTTTATGTTATTATAATTTTTTTTTCTAAATACAAGGATTTTGATAAAATATTTCTTCCTAAATTAGAAATGGTCATAATGTTTTTTGATAAGGATTTTGTTAAAATATTTTTTACTAAATTAGAAACTAAAAATAAAATTGAGTTTACTAAATAATTTTAAAATTTAAAATTGATACAAGAAAGAATATATGAAAATCATTCCCAAAAATATGAATAACACATAAACCTATTTAATGAGAAGCTTTTAGAATTCTTGATTTTTGAGATGAAATATCATATTTATTTATTGTTTTTAAGAATGTTTTTGTTGAAGAAGTGGTATTCTAAAATCATCAATTTTTCACAGTATTTCTTTTACATTAAGAATCTTTATAGTCATAAAGTACAAGAATTTTTTTTTTCAAATGTTGTTTCTCCAAAATTTCACAAATTTTCAAAATATTTATTATTTAATGATGTATTTTCTTATTTTTGTCGTGAGTTGTTTTAGAATGTGACTTTTAAATTATCCACATTGGTAGTCATAGTATTAACATTTCAAATCCATACTATGCTTCATTGTTAAGAGAGTTAAAGAATAAGATGATGGTTTTGTTAAATAAATAAGGAATATGTATTATTGGGATGGAAGATATTTACATTTTCTAAGTAAACCAGAAGTTTGTAAAATACTAAAAAGAGTTGTCTAGTTAATAGTAAAATGACAATGTTAAAATTACAATTCAAACTAAAGCTATGAGACTTTAGTAAATATATAATTAAATAAATATTAATGTATTAAATGATATACGATACATTGTTAATAATAAATAAATATGTTATTTATGCTATATAATTTAATATGTTAGAAAATATATTTTTATATCATTTATATGTTATCTTTTATGGGTATAATATATTAGATGATGGTGGAATTTTAAGAATGAAAGACTCGTGGTTATGTTTGGATCCTTATAATTAATGCAATGGGTCATTTTAGGGTTTTTGCATGGTTTATTTTTTAGGTATTTAAACTCTAGAGTTTTGGCCTACTCTCTCATCAAATTCATGGCTCACAATATAGATACGGTACTAGTCAATGGGAAGGATGACTCATGGAACCTATTATGCATCTTTTATATGCATAATTCCTTGGTTAAAATCTAGAAAAACGCACAATCTTTTAAAGAGAAGCTAGTGAATTAAGTGATTCCTTGAATTCCTAGACATATAGTTATATATAGAAAGCCAAGCTAGACATTCCATTCATCAATTATAGAGATCATGAGGTAAGTCCATGTCACTGCAACCATAAAGGAAATGAAATATGGATTGATGCACTACAAGTGATGGAGCCTTTGATAACTATAATTTTCAGTATAGACCATATTGTGAAGTTTCAATTTCTTAACTCTAGACATGTTATGGAAGGAGTTAGCGACATCTTATCAAGGATGGAGCTAAGGTCAAATACTAAATCATACATATTAGAGACAAATTCAACTTAATATGCATTAACAATTATACAAGGAAAAAAATGTATTCTATATAGAAAAGAAGAGGTGAAACTAGTGCTCAAACTTGATTTAGTATGGATAGGGTCGAAGTATTAAAATAAGAAGACTCTCTAATACTATGGTTAGAAGAATGATGGTGAAAGATTATTTGAATTCCCCCCAAATATAAGTTTATGCTCATGGGATGGGTATCCTTCAAATTCCATAGAGAAAAGGATAATTGTTACACAATAATTTGTCACCCCATTCACTTTCCCATCCCTGATCATGAATTTCCCTAAGATGAAAATTGTGTAGTATATACAACATGGAAAATACATCAAGATATCCCTTGAAGACCTACACAAATCTTTCTTGAATATTTTCTGCAGAAGCTCAGCTTAAAACCTAACTTTTTGGGTCAATGCTCTTTGCTAGATGCATGCCCATGTTGATGGCATGTTGCAAGAATTTGACCTAGCATTTCCAGCACACTTTTTTATAGTAAAAAGCACGTTGAACCTCATCTAGCAGTGCTTCCTCAAATGGAGGAGAATTTTCATGCACTAGAAGCTTCTAGAATGATGGTTTGGACATGCTTTGATGTAGATTTCCTCAAGCTCTCTCATTTGGAGCTCTTGATCTTATCATTACGGGATTTTCCCTTGAGAATTGGGCCTTCCTCCATCTTTTATGGATCCATAACTCCCTCTCCCTACCTATAAATTGAATCCCATCCTTCCACTACTAGTTGGTATTGCCTAGTCATTGATCCTTTGCATCCCTATACTGTGATTATGCCTGAATTGACACTTGGGAGATTGATTGTTTGAAGAGCGTCAGTTTGGACTTGGACATCACCAAAGGGAGGTCTCCAACATCAAGGCCATGGTTGTATGCTTCCTTTTTCTTTAATTAATAATACATTTGATGTTTCACTTTCCATATTTTTCTAGATATCTATGCAAGTAGCCTAATTCTCCTTGATCTATTAGATAGCTTTTATTTGATGTATGCTATGTATCTTTAAAATTTCCTGTTGTTTTCTCTTTATTTCCTATAGGTATTTGAACACCACAAGTAGCGAGGAGAAAGCCTAAAGGATCATAGAATCAAGGCCTTCACCAAAGGACTGGATGATAGCACCAGAAAGAGGTGGCTCTTTTTCGTCTTCTTCCATTTTTAACAAAAATTAGGAAAGGGCTCATTAGTTAGTCTCGTGCATTTCTAGAATTACTCTAGGGCTAGAGATATTACCTCTATCTGTAGAGGGGATTATCTTCACAACAAAATTGGTGACTCTACTGGGGAACTATAGCCTCTTTTTCTCTCATTTTCCATTTGGGGTTTTGACTAGTTTGGCTGATTTTCAAGATCTGGGTCTATTTGGGTCTCTATAGGTATGAATAGTGCTTGATTTTTTATTTAGGGTGTCAAGTTTGGTCTGATTGTTGAAATTAATTTTATTTCTTCCTTTTATTTCTCTCCCAGCACATTTTTTGTCCTTACAAAAGCACTGACAACACTTCTTTATATAAAATAGTCACGTTGATATACCTTTTAGCACAAGTTTTCCTTTCATAGGTGCACTGAACCTAGATATTAAAAAAAAATAGGGTTTCCCTTCAATTTCCCGTGTGTCTTGGCCTCTGAGGTGTATTTCTAATCTACTATGATCTGGTACCACTATGTTGAACTTGATTTCTTTTCTTGAGTGATGAATTTGTTTATATTACCCTATTTGTGGTTGAGTGAAGTTTGATCACCCTCTAGGATTTCTAAGTCAGCTGTCCTTTTCTTGTCACTTGTGTCTGTCATCAAAAGAATGATTGGCTCTATCTGAGTGCTCTGCAACCATTCAAAACACTATTTCATATTACTTTTGGCTTGTATTTAAAAATTTTCTCTCATTTTCATTGAATCATCATTGCACTTCAAAATCACCTTTGTATGACTATCCAACATGGATCACAATTGCTTGATTTCTGAGCTTGAGAGTGTGTGTTTGATTTGATTTACCATTTCAAAAGAGAAAAAGTTAAAATCATTTTTATTTATAAATTTTGAATTGGTTTTTTCTTCCTTCAATTTTAAAAGAAAAAGTGCAAGTCATTTTCATTCAAGTACTTTTGGAACGATTTGTTTTCCATTCAAAAAAGAGAAAGTGAAAAGAATTTCCATTTTGATTCTTTGTCCATTTGGTTATTTTTTCTTTGATTAATTCATTAATTGAATTAGTTTTCATTTGAGCATCTGAAGTGAAAGAAAAAACAAATATATTTAGTGCATCTTAGTGAAGGAAGAAGTAATTTCTTTTCGCTAAGGTTTCATTTGGGATAGTGAACTTGAATTCGTTTTAGAGTTACATTTATATAATTTTGAGCTAGTTGTGGGGCGTAATTTATTTTTGCATTGATTTTTTGTTGCATTCTTGTTTACACTTTCTCCCTCATTAGTTTAGAGTTCATAGAAATGAAATGAGTTCTTTTTTGCATTTAGCTGCATTGTAGGGATTCAAGTGACATCATTATTGAGCTCAAAATTGAGACAAAATCAAAGATAAACTTTAAAATTTACTCAATTAACCTTAAAGAGCATTTGGAATTAATGGAAACATCTATAGGTCTAGGATAGAGACAGGTTCTGATATTTTTAAGTGTAGCAGTTTTCACTAATGGCATGTGTTGCATTCCAAAAGTGATATACCGTCCCATGTATGGAAGTATATAGGACTATGCTCCACATATGGTAAGTATATTGGGATGCTCTCATTGAACGGTTAAACATTAGACAACACTAATATAGAATGATCTACCACGTATCATAACATATATTTTGGGAGACACCATTAGGTTGCAAACTTTCCATAGGCAACCGAGTCAACCACCTTATAGACATGATACACCGAATACAGAATTCAGGGAGATTATTTGTCGTACGTCAAGTCCTTGGTTCACCGGGGTGTATAATATAGTTCACGGATACATGGTTAACAATTTTACCTATATTACCTCTGTTGATTTATTCTGTTTAATTTTAAAATTTATTATCCATGATAGCATTTTACTCGTACACAAATACTTGATAGAGATTTGGTCGAGACTAATGGAAACAGTTCCTGGGTTTACCAATCAAATAATCCCCTTAGATGGTAATCCTGATCCTTTTCCTTCTTCTGGAAATATCGGTGCTCTATATATGGCAACATTGTCACTTTCGGGATTTACCATTGGTTTGCCAGTTTAGTTATTTTCAACCCCCATGGTTTCAATGTCCAAGCTGCTTCTCAACTAATTTTACCAACACCTGAATAGTGTCAACTTCATGTTGATCCTAAAGTTGGCCCCTCACCTTCTTCGCATGTTTCTTCACCCAATTCTTCCTCTTTTCCTAGTGAAAGTCTGGATTTTACTAACCAAGAAGCTAAGAAGAAGAAGAAGAAGATGAGGACGAAGAAGAAAAAGAAAAAGAAGCAAGGGGGGAACCAGGAGACCATTACTACCAATGCAATTCATGTTAAAAAACCTTCCACTCATCCTTGCAAAGAAAAATTACCTTGCAAGTTATGCAAGGGTGACCACCTTCTTAGGGATTTTCCTCGCATTCGAAGGGTATTAGAATTATGGTCCATCAGCTCACATCAACCTTTGTCATCGAACTTTGGAGATTATGATGGTGATAAAACCTCTAATATCGTAATATGGTCCATGGGAAAAAGGGTAAATTAAAATTCTCTTGTCAGTTATGTGAAGCGAATCATCTCATTCACCTTTCTCCTTATATAAATGAAGGATCCAGAGTCTTGGATAATCTTACAGCTTCTCAGCCACAACTTCTAGTTGGCTACTAGAAGCTTTTCCATGATCCTCTGCTAGTTAATCAAGTGATCGATCAGAAGTAATATCTCGTCAATCCCACTCTCTCTGAAAGTGAATCTCATGAGTCTGTTCCCAACCAACCATTGGTTGAGAAAATGGCTAGCATGATTCCACCTTCAATGGATCGTGATTTTCCATAGAGAGTGAACCTCATACCACTCATTTTTTTTTGTTTCTTCATATTTCCATGAATTGGATTGAAATACTCTCATTCCCATGGTAAAGGAGGATGATCTTTCCATTCCCCTATCACAAGGGGCATTTCTCCCATTCCCACGACACCCTCTCTAAGTAGTATGGTCGCTTCCTTTTATTGAAGTCTACTGGCAGGATATCGTCTTCCTTCTTACATGCATTTTCATATAAGAGTACAAGCCTATAATATAATCGTACCTAGAACAATAATAGATGAAGGAACATATGTTAGTATTATGTCCTCGACTACTTTCCTATCTTTCGGTTCTACGCAGCTTGTGCCTGTTACCCAGAATCTGTTAGCTTTTAACATAGGAACTAACCAACCATTATGGATCTTTCCTAAGTTTCCTATTATTTTCATAGGAAATACTATCTATATAGAATTTATGGTTGTCCAAGTCACTTTAATAGACTTTAACTTCTTGGGAGTGGCTATACTTATGGCATGGGAGCTCTTGCCTCGTCTCTCTTTTATGTGACCTGTTTCACACATGAAGAAAGAATTGTGAACATTGATCATATGTCATTCATTCATCCGAATATGGCTCCCAATCAACCATCATCCCTTAGTGGTCCTTACATGTAAGTGGTATCTTCCCCGCCACAGGTTAATTATGTAGAAACTTGTTCCATGCCCGCATCTGTTGATGATATAGTACATGATATAGTGCATCATGTACTCGGGGCATTGGACCCTGATTTCCAAAGTGTTGTTCTCCCATCTCATGAGAAACTCTTGGAAGCCATGACCTCTTATGGGCCACGAGAAAAATGTCAGGTAATAGTTTATTTTCTTGTGTCAAGCTCCTTAAAAAATGAAATAATCTCTTCGTAGCAGAGTTCCTTTTATTGTGTCAAGATCGTTAAAAAATGAAAAAATCTCTTCAGAAGAGAGTTCATTTTTCCTGTGTCAAGCTCAAAAAATGAAACAAGATCTTCAGAGAAAAGTTCCTTTTCTTGTTTTAAGCTCATTAAAAAATGAAACAAGGTGTCATGAGAATAGTTATTTTCTGTGTCAAGCTCAATAAAAAATGAAAAAAATCCCCCTATAATTCAATTCTTTGAATTGATGTCGTAAATTATTGGTTTATTCTTTCACTTGATCTCGTAAATGAACCTTCATTTCATCCACCTGTTAGTAACCAATAGTCTACTTAGGTGAATGAGATGAAGCTTAGGAAGCATGTACCTCGAATTGAGTCATTATGCTGGGGGGATGGAAACGAGTTCCAATCATAGATTGCCTCTATTTCAAGCTTGTATAAAAATGAAACCACTCTTAAGCATTGGTTTTTATCTGTTTCAAGCTTGTATAAAAACGAAACCATCTTCAAGGGTTCTTAGGATTTGTTTCCCATGTTTCAATCTTGTGTAAAAAATGAAACCATTCATATAAATCTCTCGTGATTTCCCTTTTATCTACCTCTTTTGTTAAATGAGCCTTGGTTTTCTCATTTAACCGTCTCCATCTGCTTAGCCGATCATACACTCTGACTTGTTTTTTTTTACCCTTTCTTCCGGAACTACTACGATGAGTGGTCTTGCTAGCAAGCCTCTTGACCTTTATATGTTTTGAGAAAGTTCCATCATTATTGGAACCAGTTGCTACCCATTATACCACTCGTTCCTCTAGGAGGAGTCCTCTTTCAGCTCTTTCTAGACTCCAAAAATATTAAAAGATCATCAATTACTTGGCATTTAAAACTCATTAAGTTAAATGAATTGATGTCATCTTAGTATACATTTACCCATTTTTCGGAATGATATAGACTATTTATGAAAAGTGAATATCTTGATAAAAAATGGTCAAGAGGTTCTCTCAAATATTGTTTTCTACCTTTTTGGATTCGAGGGATGATTTACAAAAATGCACATGACAGATTTTTCTTTTATGTCTCTTTTTTAAACTCTCTAAACATGAAAAATACATCGATTTACTCTTCCACTAGACTCGTAAAACTTAAATAGCAAAAGACTTATCACCATGAAAAGACCAATTTATTCCTTCCTAAGGCTCATTAAACTCACTAGGATGGATTCAGTCGAGGAATGAACTTATATGCTAAGAATATGTTATCCTCTTCAATATCTCTATAAAAAATAAATAGGTACTCATTACCAATAACGAGGGAAAATTGAAAATGAAACTTCCCATCTGTTTAAAGGCAACATTTCACTCTTTATCATGACACTCATCTGCATTTTGTGTCATACTAGGGATATCCTTCATTCGTAACTTTCCTCCCTAGGTTTGGGGAATTCGTTTTCCTTTCATTAGATCATTATCTTCTGTCACCATCACCTTCGATCCCATTTTGAGTCAAATTTTGTTGCACTCCGTAGTCGTGTCGCCGATATGTTCAAGAGAAGTCCTTTGCAAAAGTCAAACATCCTCTACTTATTTGACCCTCTCTATAACATTCCTAAATCACTCCTATCATTTTGAGAGATCCTTTGTTTTATGTCGATGATGTTGGAATCATTATGGCCCTCCTTCGGTGTATCACTTCCTATCGACTTCAACTCATTATTCGTGAAGGTGATCTAGAAACACCATTAAATACCTTAAATATTGTATGCCTCAATGACAAGTTCTTCACATTCAATGATAGGTGTACATCACTAGCCTTCGATTGGATGATTCTACAAGTGTTCAACTTCAAATTATCCATTCATACTTGTAGATTGTGTTGTTGTACCTTGAGAGATCATCATTATTGGCGACTTCTCTCGTCCCTGTTAACGATTTACATTATTGACAGGTAATCACGTGGTTTCTAACATGTTCGACGTCAGTGCATCTATTCACACGGGTATATTTGTGCAATAGGTAGTTCGAGATAGATATGAAGACCCTGGATCACATATGTTATTATCCAAGCTGCATGGATTTATTGAGTATTCATTATTGTACACATGATCCTTTTTATATGGATGGTTGCGACCATACTGTGGATCCATTTCCATGATCTCTTTTGGGATGACTGCGACCATGTCGTGGGTTCATGTGTTATTTGATGCCTATTCATGGATATGTTATTAGCTATGTTTATATCATATATTTCAAATTTGATTATTTGTAGGTCTCATGGTAGTATTTCAATTCCTTTCCTTGGTTGGTAAAGAATTTCACTCATCACTCCTTGCTATGCCTTCATGCTTTAGGGGGCATATGTTACATAGTAATTTGTCACCCTGTTCACTTCCCGCCCCTAATCCTGAAGTGTCCTAAGATGAAAACCGTTCAGTATAACCACAATGGAAAATACATCAATATATCCCTTGAAGACCAACATAAATTTTCCTTGAAGATTTTATTGGAGAATATCAACTTAAAACCTAAATTTATAGGTCAATGCTCTTTTCTAGTTTCCAACCCATGCTAATGGAATGTTGCAACACTTTGAACTAGTGATGCTAGTGCACATTTTAATAGCAAAAAGTGCATTGAACCTATTTTTGTAGTGTTTAATAAAATCGAGGAGAAGCTTCATGCACTAGAAGCTTCCAGAAAGACAAGATGGATATGGTTCGATGTAGATATTCTCGAGCTATGTTATTTGGAGCTCTTTATATTATCATTAGGGGATTTTCCCTTGATAAGTGATCATTCCTCCCTCTTTTATGGATCCCTAATTCCCTCTCCCTACATATAAATTCAATCCCATCCTTCCACTATTGTTTGGTCATGTAAAATCATTAGTCCTTTGCATCCCTATATCATGATTATGCTTGAATTTCCACTTGGGAGAAGGATTGATTAAGGAGAATTTTTTTGGACTTGGAAATCACTAAAGGGAGGTCTCCAACATCAAGGACATGGTTGTATGCTTCATTTTTTCTATAATTACTAATACATCTCATGTTTCACTTTCCATATTTTTCTAGATATTTATGCAAGTAACCTAATGCCCCTTGATCTATCAGGTATTTTGTATTGGATATATCTTATGTATCTTGTCATGTTTCTTGTTGTTGTATCTTGATTTATTACGGGTATTCAAATCCAACAAGCAGCGAGGAGTGAGCCTAAAGGATTATAAAATAAATGTCTTCACTAAAGGACTAGATGATAGCATCAGGAAGAGGTAGGATGTTCTTCTTCTTCTTATTCCATTTTGAATACAAACTAGGAAAGGGTTCATTGGTTAGTCTCTTTCATTGCTAGACCCATTCTAGCGCTACAGAGATCACCCTTGTCAGCAGAGGGGATTTTATTCACAACAATAATACTATAATATTTAAAATTGACTAGTTGGAGGGGCCTTCAACTTCTGTACTTCATAGTTGGAAGCTAGGGTTTGACCCCCATTGTGAACTGATGAGTATCCAACATGTTTGGATACTTCTCCTTGGGATAGTACCAGAATTATGGAATGATGCATTTTTATGACTTATTGGAGTAAATATTGGGCTTTCATTACGGTTGAGGAAAATGTCTAGGATTCCTTATACAAATGAATGGAGAAAGTTCTCATAAAAGTTGATATTACATATAGTTTGTCAACATAAATTTAATTTTTAAGGGTGGAATCACTACTAATTTAATCAATAGACTACTAGAATTGTTTCATTAGTTAATGTGTCATTAGGAAGACCCTATCTGGAGCATGTGTAACATCTGGAGACCTTAATGGCAGCCTACGAAGAAGTGGTGAATTAGAAAATAAGATGGCTTCAACTATTAGACTCCATTGGATGAAGAAGAACCAAAAGGAATAATCTCACCCATCCATGGGGTTGATATCAGCCTAGCTCTCCCTAACTAAAAAAAAAACTTCTCAACTCAAAATGGGGAGTCACACAAGGATTTAACTTCAATTGGTTCATATAAATGCATGGAGTCTCTTTCTTTGGATCCCCAACCTCTATTTTCTTTTAATGAAGAGACCCTATCACATAAATGAGAGATTTGGGAGGGGAATATTCAAATATTTTTTATAATGAATGGTATTTCATTAATGCATCTCTAGGGTTGCATTAAGGGTGGCCACTCAATAATGTTGCACAAGTTGTGGATACTTACATAATCAACTTATTTATCTCCTATATCAGTTTTCCCATAGGAAATATATATTTGAAAATGAAGGACTATAAACTAGATAAAAAATAAGGACTATATATCTTTAGGTTTGATGCATTATAAACTACATCAGATGGGGAGAAAATCATATGTCTAACAAACAAACAAACAAAAAATTGAAGGGATAAAGGGAGTTAGAGGTAGAAAAATAACTGAACGTACAAGGGATACTTAGAGTACAAAACCCTAACAAGATTTCTACATCATGATTTATTTGTCCTTTAACATTAGCAGGTTAGGGGGTTTTCCTACTTAATTTATCCATCATAATGTTTCTTTCTTCGTATAGGTTGGATGTGATTATGTTCCAAGAGGCAATGTATCAAGTGACTAAATCAATTGATTTTATTTCGTCTATTTTGAAGGAGAAACATATTTATGGCATGGATTCACAAGGATTATCTAATAGTTTGGTAATTAGTTAGAATGATATATTTGAGGCTACTAATTTTATCTGTCTCATTTCTAGAATTATGGTTGAAGGAAGAACGAAGGGCGTAGATGAGTTCTTCAAAATTGTGGATATGTAGGCTCCATATAAAAACTGGTTATAGTTCTATAATAATTTAAAATATCAATGAATATTGAGTTTGCTATTGTAGGAGTTAACTTAAATTTTACTATGAATTCAAGAGAATACTAGGGTGAGGTTTCTTGATCAGATCCAATAGAAAAAATAATGCACTCATGTATTTGGAGACATAATATTAATGGATGTTGAAAACATTAAGGTGGTTTCAAATTGGTGAAATTCCAAAAGTTGAAAGATTGGTGTTTTGAAGAAATAGAATCATTTCTTATTTCTAAGAGGAACCTTGAGGAGATCTGTAGATAAAAATCATTTGGTAGGTTGTGATGGGAACCATAACACTCTACCTACCCTATTTTAATTTGAGGTGGAGAATCAAAATTCCTGATTTTAATTTAATTTTAATCTGTCTTAGATATTAGAGGAAATATTTAAACATTTCATTCTAAGCAATTGGATAAAGTATAAAATTTTCACTCGTGAATCTACAATGCTTTAATTCTCAACAACTTGATTAGATTTAAGATGGTGGTTGCAGTTTCAGAAAAGGTAGAATCAAAAGAATACCAAAAATACTTGAAGGTTTTGGATTCAATGAAATAGGATATTTTTTATCAAAATAATAGTGGTAATTTTAATCACAATGAAGATAAATTTTTACAATACCTTTAAGGTAAAAGGAAAGTCCTTCCAAAGTTGGAATAAACTAAGTGGACATGTAAAATCCATTTAATTTGGTTTTTTTGAGGAGATAACAATATGATTTTTTTTCAAAAATGTCTTTCCTATAGAAGGAAATTTAACCATATTTTGGAGTTGATAGGTCTATATGGTTCAGAGGTCTCATCATTTAAGTATATTTCCCATGTAAGTAAACAACACTTCCAATCCTTGAATAAAGTGAGTGATGTAGCTAATATAAGGGAGATTATGAAAGTAGTTAGATTTTTTTGCTATATTCCTTAATGGTGAGATGAATGAATTTACAGTGTTATAGGTAACAATAGAAGAATTAAAATATGTTCTCAAGACTTTTTAGCTGGCCAAAATTTCACTCCTTAATGGTCTGATTATGGAATTCCTCTTAGGATTCTATGACTTCTTATAGGATATGTTCTTAAGGTGGTTTAGGAAGGAAGAAGATATGGAAATTTATTAGGGGATTTTATAACACTTACTTAAAAAAGAATGACCTTTCACCTTCGATGATGCATAACAATATCCACCAAGTACAAAATATAGTAACCCAAATCATTAGTTTTCATATATATGCACCCACAAGGTGAAGTATTCCTCATGGTTTTCATTTATAGGTGGATCCATATGGATTAGTTTAGGTTGGATTTATCCTACTTTAGACAATGAAGGAACACACTCATGGTCAATGCTCAAGTCAAACATAGGGTGGAAATGTATAAAACACAACAACAATTGAATATTTAATTAATTTAAATGTTTTGGAAAGTGGCATGGATATTTTCATGTATTCCATGTCATTGAAATACCATATTCCAACATAGAAGCAACTACCCATGTTAGCAAAAGTTGTATATGTTAATGCCATTACCCCAGGCGTCTCTATTTTTGGGATGTAATAAATTAACGAGTTTGTATGTCCTCGGGAGTTATTCATGGTTCAATACACCACCCCCTATATAATATAACATATATAAAAAGTAAAGGTTGAATTTCGATGCTTGTAAAATTAAAGGATTGATTAACAAAAGAATGAATCTGTGTATTACAAAGTTGTTCAAATTGTCAAATATCGAGGCTACATGGTGGTGTATATTGTAGTTTGATGAGTAAGTATATCTGGATCCATTTTGATTCTATATAGAATGTCTTTATAATTGTAATTTGAACCTTTTTATTCATGTTTTAATATAAATTATGCTATTATGAGTTTTATTTCATAGCAAAGTACTTATATTACATTTTTCCTTTATAGTGAAAGTCAACGGGTAGCCCCCCCTACCTAGTTTGTGTTGCAGAATCATTTATTTATTTGTTAGATTAGGTAATTAGATATATTTTCATTTTTATTTTCATTTTGTATATTAATATTTTAAATCACTGTCATTTTAGTTTTTGAACTTTGATTTGGCCATTGCAAATGTGTGGCATCCCTATAGAGGCTAGGCACTAAAGGTTGAATTATGAAAGTGAATTTTAAGGAATTGAAAAACTATTTGATGCATTTAATTTAAAACAAATTAATATGATCAAAGCTCATAAATTCTCTTGTAAACATAATCCTAGTGATCCAAAAAACTTGTAACATCTTAATTTCTTTCTAAATGATTTTTTTCTTTTACATTTAAAGTTTGGATCCCTCCTACAAAAGTTAAGCACTGAAGTTTGAAGAATGAAAGTGATTCTTAAGGAACCATAGAACCATTTAATGCCTCTGATGCAAGAAAAATGAATATGAGTGCATTTCACAAAGTGCACTTTAAAACATAAGCCCAATGATCCAAAAAACTTTTGTAGCCCTTTAATTTTCATTCTGATATAAGTTTATTACTAGTGCATGTATTAGAGGATTATGTTGTAAAATGTATTTCATACCTTGGGAATCATTTTTGTATTAGTTTGACACATACAATGTTGGTGCTTACAAGTTTATGACGACATATTCTCAATTGAATGTAATAGAATTTAAAAAATTAAATTCCCTCATAACAAACATATTAAACTAAAGGAGGTCATATTCAATTAATTTTGAGGAACCTCCTCAAATCAAAATAGGTTTACTATAATTTAAAGTTTCCTCAAATTTGATGTGGACAAAATTTTAGAAATCTATGAGCCCTCTCCAAATTTAAGAGTAGGAGATTAGAGAAAATTTATTTTAAATAATATTATCAAACTAATGGAGGTTGTATAGAATTAATTGTGAGCAACCTCCTGAAATCAGATTTAAGGTTCCTCAAATTTCATGTGGATAATGTTTTGAAAATCTAAAAACCCCTTCAAATTTAAAGATATTATATTAATAGAAGGCATGTCTGTGATAATAAATACTTTTTAAATGAAAACAGTTACAAAAGGGATAATTTTTCCTAACAATTTCAAAATATCTCATCAAATTTAAGTAATCTTCTTAAATTTGAGGAAGATTTCTCTAGTATACCTAAGGTGTACTATTAGTAATATTATCATAATGTAGTAAATAAATATCATGTAACAGTAGTTGTTCTATAACTAATAAATGTTCCATATTAATTATTATATTACATAATAATTTGCATATGGCTATTGCTACTTAATAATTATTTATTTTATTATGATCATAAATTTAATAACATATCGTAAGCATGTTACTTTTTTTAGAATAATAGTTAACCATGTGTCTTTTTCTAAGAAGTCAAAAGTTCAAATCTAAAAGGGGTTTTCCCATAAACAAGTGTCTCATACAATAATTTTGGTGTTTATTTATTACTCTTAAACTTAAGTGTTCATGTTTACATATTTAAAATAATGTATAATATATGTCTACATTTAAATATAAATGTTTTTCATTAATTTGTTAGGAAACATAGAAAATAGTTGATATAATCTCCATAATAAAATAATTTCAATACCATGGATCTATCAAATCTCTTGAGGTGCAAATTTATTTTATAATGCAATATAAATTTCTCATTGTTTAAATTTTATTTTTTAATATATAAATGGATTCAATATCTTGAAAATCTCTTTAAGCACTTGTATTGTGTAAACTACACAACTTAAACTTACTAAAGATATATCCAAAAAGAATCAAATGATTAAAAAAATTATTTAATATCTATTTTTTTATTTATTAATGATATTTGTTTAAATGCCATATATTAACTTTATATTAAGAATTGAACTAATTACACACCTCTATTTTATTATTCTTATTAGGAATTCTTGTTAGGAAATAATTGGTTTTTTTTTAATTTTCAATATATATACTTTTATATATATATATATATATATATATATATATATATATATATATATATATATATATAGATATATATATGAGCAATTTATCTAAAGTTTGTATTGAAATATTTTTAATAAGTATACAAAATATACATTTTCCACACTCAAAAGTGGAAATGTAATTTTTTCTATCATTTTAATTATTTTATTTTTTAAAAGTGATAAATTTTTTTGTTAATATTTTTTTATGGTTGAGAGCGAGATATTTTTACATAGTTTAAGTTGTAATGGCAACCTCAAATGCATTTAACTTGAAGTAAGAAAAAAAGGTATATTTATTTTTGTTTTTATTATAGTAGATTTTGTTTTTTATTTGGAAAATATTTTATTTTATTTTAAAGCTTAACTTGTTAACTTCATAGACATCTCCCTCATATTAGACTATAGAATGCACTTCTTTTCACAACTATATATATATATATATATATATATATATATATATATATATATATATATATATATATATATATATATATATATATATAAGGTGGTATAAAATTATGTTAGAATTATTCATATTTAAGCTGTAAGGAGTTCTTCTTCAAAAACAATTCCCCTAGCTACCATGGTGTATATGTAGATATACATGTCCGTCTGCACCATTAGATCAAACATTAGAGGATTGAAATGTTTTAAATCATTCATGAAGAACTCCTTCATTTAAACTAACTACCTTACTAACTCTCTAACCTTACTAACTCTCTAACCTTTATGAATCTATCTCCCCATGAATATCATATACTTAAATTGATTTAAAGTATTTATTTGTTCACGGATATATATTATATTATACCCTCGTAACATAATTTTGACGTTACTATACCATATTCTCATAACCTTTAACAACCAAACATTCAATTGCGAAGGGATTTAATCGTGAGAATCAATTTTGTGGCGATGGATTTTCAGAAATCGACTCTGCACGTTACTGTACCTTATTGTACCTTATTATCATAATCTTTAAAAGGCAAACATTTTATAGGGAATTGATTTACTGGTGAAAGGAAAAAATGTTGTGGCGATGGATTTTCAGAAATCGAGTCGGCTCTGATGTTAACCCTGAAACCACAGAAGACACTGTAATTTATAATCAAAATGTTAGCACTGGGGTTTGAAATAAATGCATCCTATGATATTCCATAGCGGTAAGAGTAAATGGAGTCGCTGCCACGTTTTACCTGGTAGGATTATTATGTACATTTTTACATTTACATTTTGGATCCTGCTGATGTGATTTTTAATGGTGCTTTCGGTTGTGACTCTTTGGGCTAGGGTTTTGGCTTTTGGCTTTAAATTATGTGGAAGAATTTTAGGGTGGAATCAAACCAGTAGCTCCGGCACTAAAAAACCATTGTTGAGTGTTTCGAACCTTTAAATGTTTGTCAAGTGGAAGATCTAGAGACTGGTTTTTGAGAGGAAAGGTTGTAGGCATGGCTGCCTAATCGATCAGAGATGGTTGATTCTATGTTCGGTCCTATTTCAACATCACCAAATTAGTGGCTTCTAAACCTTTCTTCTTTTTATTTAATAATTTAACGAAATTACTATTTTCAATGTAGGGACTTAATTTATTAATTATTTTTGTCACATCTAATAGTTATCAGGTATGTAACTTCAACAAGTTTATTCCATGCGTGCGGTACAGATGCTATTCGACGTAATCATATCTCAAATGTTGAGGTCAATAGTACGACGTTAATGAGATAATATTTAGAAGTATATTATAAAATTATTCTATGCTATTGCCATGTTAGTGGGATAATATTTAAAAGTATGCTATAAAATTATTCCATGTTATTAAATGTTGGCGGAAATCTTTTCGTTTGAATTATAAATCAAATTTGATAACTTCAAGTGACAACTTATATATGGAAAGGGATCTACAAATGAGCAAGGACACCAAAAATTTATGTGCCAGTGTCTTTGCATCTATTTCCTAAATTTTGTTTTCGCAATAGTGGTATGAAATTCCGATGCAGTACAAGATGTTAGATGAAATTAAGTCGAACTAAAAGATCATTCTTTAATTCAATCCTCACCATGTCTGCAGAAATAAATTACTCGTTAGTATATGTAACGTTCTGCCAGGATGAAAGAAGATAGGATTAAAATAAAATATCAAAACCACTGTACCATTAAAAAAAATACATTCTGTTAATAATTAATATTTTTTTCCATGGTATAGTGATTTTCATATCACATTCCCTCTCTTTTTCTAGCTTCTATGAGCTTCTCCTATATAACCTCTTAGAAAATGCCTTTTTCCGAAACTTCATTAAGTTTTTCCAGATTCCTCCGTGAAGCATTCTTTACGAGTGGTTCTACATTATGTCCCAAAAAAATGAGAGTTTTTCTTTCTGTTTTTTAATTACCAATTTAGAATTTATCAATTATATGGTTGAAAACTATGAATGCTTGTAGTGAAACAAAACGAATGTTTTTTTAATTCAAAATAATGATTTATACCTGGGTTGTGAGGTAAGCATAGTTTTTGATATTTTCAACATTTATTTTTAAATAATCATTTTAAATAATCAGGTTTTCCTACTTTTTGGCTACACTAAGTTGTTTTGTTATAATACATGGTTTCATATAAATGTTTTATTATATTTATTTATTTTTAGCCATATAAATATGGTAAAAATGCTTTAGGATTGGTTCAATTTTATTGGCTGCTGGCTTGAACTAGCAACATCAAATCTTTTCTAAATCAAAGTTTAATTTCATAATATCAACTTATAATGGAATAGCATAAGAACCACATAATTATGTTCCCTAGTTAAACTGCAATTGTTAAAGAAGTGTAATAATTTTAATTAAGCATATTTTTTGTTTGGACTTGGAGTTTTATTAATGAAGAAGGGAATTTTGAACAAGTATACTTTACATTTAAAAATGTATGATTTATTCATACCTTTTCATTTATGAAATCAGTATTATAAGTTCAGTTGAGTGTATAAATTTGATGGTTATTTTTATAGGTAAATTAAATGAAAAAAAAATTATTAGTATTTTTCTTTCTATAATTTTTGTTATAATTTTGTTTCAAAAGTATCTCTCCTTTCATAGTTTATATTTATTTTTATTTATTATTGAAATAGCATTTAGTAAATATTTTTTCTTATTTTTGTATTATAATAAATTTTTAAGCGCGCATTTGGAGAAAATTTATGAATATCTAACTAGTAAAAAATTTGAGTAAAAATTCTAGAAATAATAAAAATTAATTTTTTTTAAAGGATTCTAATACTTTAAGTACCAATAATGGTTAAATGGACCTAGTAATTAAGAATATGTGCTTCCTTATAAGAGGTCATAGGATAGAGATCCATAGTTGTTCCACTCTAAAAATAATTTCATACACCAATTTGATATCTAGCTTGGGAGTGACCTTAATTATTATTATTAATATACAAAGCATGAATTTTAAAGAAACTCATATATATATAAGTAATAAAAAACCATAAAAATAAGACATTTGAAATTTCATACTCAATCATAAAATAAATCTATTTTTAAATCAAGTTAATAACACAATCCATTCTATAAAAATATGATAGAAATTACTAAAAAGCAGTCAATTATTAAACACACTTATACATTATACAGAAATGGTGTATGTATAAACACACTCACACACGTTGATTACATTCAAATTACTCTATTAAATAGAGTTTCGAAGATCCAACTTATTACTAATTTAGAGAGAGAGGTTGAGAGAATTTCTCAACCATCACAAACCAACTTCTCGAATATGGAATGTAAGCATTAACTCCAACAAAATAAAAATCTATAGTCAATATCACAAAAAAAAAACTACCTATATCAACTAAAATAATTATTTTACTAAATATTTTTTGTTTAAATATTATGACAAGTAAAAACCTTTTTATGTAAACTTATACACTAAAACAAATAACATAAAAACTCTCAAAATACAACCTAAAATAATTATTTCACAAAAACAACTAAGAAAAATCGGTTTTATTATACTTGATGACAACTAAAAAGTAAGTTTATAAATAAGTCCTTAAAGTAAGTTTTATAAGGAAGTTTTTCAAGTCATCTAGTTGCGCCGACAGGCGCATTCTACAGCCAGTATGACCCCGATGTGTAAGTATGTCGGAAGCCAAAAAAAATGTCGGCTTGAACAATAGCTTACATAAACATATAAATGAAGAATTAAAAATTTATTAAAAATAAATTTAAACGATATGAACTTAAAATATGAAGAGTTTACTAACACTCAAAAAAGAGATATGGTAAATATGTAAAAATATAAATAAACCATAGGTATGGTAAATAAATAAAACCTCTTTTTATATTACTTAGGAGGTATGGTAAATAAATAAAAATATAAATAAACTAGAGGTATGGTAAACAAATAAAACCGATTTTTATATTTACTCAATAAACCACTTTGTATTTACAAAAATTCAAAAAGTGGTTTAATTTAGGTGAAGCCTATGGGACAAATTATTATTAATACCGTGGGCCAAATACCATGGGAAAATAACATGGGCCAAATAATAAATTTATAAAATAGGTATGGTAAATAAGTAAATATAAAAGAGGTATAAATGCTTAAGGTAAATAAATATCAAATACGATTAGAAATCAATATCTAATTATATATCGCCGGATGCGGCTGCGGAAGCGAGTTAATGAGCCTTGGGCTCTCGCGCAGCTCCCAACGCTGCATACACGTCGTGCCCACATGGCCCATAGCACTACACCTGTTGGCGTTATTAATACGCCTCGATCTGAACAGAGCTGCAGTTATTACACCTTTGCTCTCGGATATATGGTGATGGTTTTGTTGAACGTTTGCAATATGGAGGGAGTGCAGAACGATGAAGGCCATGGCGGACCTCTGAACCCTCTAGACGCTGTTTGTTCGCTCGGATGTGCCAATTCCAGCTGCAAAACGCAGACAGGACGCCGCTGTAGCATTCTTGCCTGTCTGGAGACCATCCCGGGCGTTCATTTCTCCAACAGCCCCTTCTGCAGCGCTTCGGCCTCAATTGGAGCTACAGCAGTGCTCATTGCAGGTACTTTGTCTCCCTCTGGTCTCAATTTGCATTCTCGGGATAGTTTCTCCTCTGGCAATCGTATTTCTGGTTATACTGCTCCTCCGTCCGGTTGGAAACACCCTGGTGGTCTCCTCACCATTTCTCAAGCTCCTCACCTTCTCCTTGGCAGTCCTCGCTCGCGCCACCTTTCGTTAGCCATGCCACGCCTCAGGCAGCGCATGCGCTGCAGACGGGGCACGAGTCGAGGACTTGCACCTGTCAATCCTCCTTCGCCGCTCTCTGAACTCAGCTCTTCCCCTGAGGATGATGCTATCACGCCCCCGCCTGCCTCTCGCGGAAGTGGAGGCAGAAGCAGGGGCAGAGGACGACGTGCTGCGAATTATGGTCATGCTGGCAGAAGTCGAGGCCGTGCTCGTGTTGCGATTTCTGGTGATTTCCCCTGTCAGCCCCCTCCCGCCTCTGAGCCTCCTGGTCATGGCCCTCCTCCTGTCCCTCTCGCTCATTCCAGTCAGCCTCCCTCAGACTTCTCTGTCCCTCCCAGTCAGCCCAATCCACGAGACAGTAGATTTCGGGGCTCTACTATCAGACAATCTACCCAGAATGCTGAGCTTAGATTCCACTGCACCTCCTTCGACTCCATAATCACCGCCTTCATCTCTGTCTCTCTCCGTGAGGAAATCCCGCACCGCTCCGCCCCCCCCCCCTCCCATTGACCTTCGCCCCTCTCCCCCTCCTCTCACGGAGCTGCGTTCTGAAGCTGACAACAAAGATTTGAAGACTGACAGCCATGCAGGAAAGGAGGACAGTAGCGAGGAGAATGAATATGCATGCAGAATTGAAGAGGAACCAATGTCTTCTGAGCACGAGGGTTAAATCCCCTGGCTCATTCACTTCTGGTTTTTTTGAGTTTTGCTGTTTCAATTGCTCCACTGATGAGCAGTATGATGCTTCTAGCTTTTATGTTGCTGTTTACATTTTATGTATAAACCTCTGGCCGGTTTCCCTTCCAAGGGTGGCCCAGTACATTATGCTTAATGGGTCGGTTTCCCACTCTGGGCGGCCCAAAACAATCAAGAACAGTGCTGACAGTCAGTCCCAGCTTGCTGGCTTACACAGCAGCAGTTGTGGTAGTTTTGTAACAATATTTCTATAAATTAATAGATTTAGTCTTATTTAGAAAAAAAAAATATCTAATTATATATGAAGTATAAGGGTCAAATACCATGGACCAAGTTATTATTAATGCAAAAAAAACATTATCAAACCTAACATTAATATTAAAATATTAATATTATTAAATTTAATATGTTTAGGTCTGTGGGGTCTTGGTTAAACGGTGATGAGACGAGTTGTTATAGCACTCATCACAGGTTCAATTCCCTTCCCTGATCGGGGTGATATATGTGTACATGTTGATGAAGATGGAGTAAAAAGAAAAAAAGTGAAAAAAAGAGAAAAATGAAAGGTACTACCAAACTTACAAAAAAAAATAAAAAATTAATATGTTTAGATTAATAGAATATTAAATTTATTATATTGTAATATAGATTAATATATCGTTATATATGATAGAGGTGGAGAAATAGGGGGAGTGACAAGGGAGATATGGACATAAATTGAAGGAGAAGGTAGAAGAGGAATGAAGAGAGAGAGAGAGTTAGAGAAGGGTAAGAGAGGGAGAGGGAGACATAAAGATGGAGGTGGGAGAGAGATAAGGAGAGAGGGAGGGAGAAGGAGAGAGGATTGGAAGGTAGAGAGTGAGAGAGTGAGAAAGAAGGGGGAAGGGAGAGGGAGGTAGGAGAGAAAGGGAGAGAGATAAAGGATGAGAGGTGGAGGAGAGGAGGGATAGAGAGGTGGAGCTAGAGGCGGAGCGAGGAGAGGAAGAAGAAATACATAGAGAGGGAGTGACAAGGGAGAGTGAGATAGAGTGATGGGGGAAGAGAGAGGATTGGAGGATATAGAGAGAAAGAAAGAAAGAGAGCCGAGGTGTCAAATAGAACGAGGTGAGAGAGGAATGATGAGAGAGAGGAAGAGAGTGATGGGGGAAGAGAGGATTGTAGAATATATATATATATATATATATAGAGAGAGAGAGAGAGAGAGAAAGATATGGGGGAAGATAAAGGGAGGTAGGAGATAAAGGGAGAGAGAGGAAGGAAAAGGGAGGGGACTTGAAAGAGAGGAGGAGAGATGGAGGGATAGAAATATGGATTTGGAGGGGGAGAGAGGGAGCGATTGAGATATGAAGAGAGAGAGAGAGATGGGGGAAGAGAAAGGGAGCTAGGAGAGAAAGGGAGAGAGAGGAAGGAAAGGAGAGGGTACTTGAAAGAGAGGAGGAGAGAGTTGAGGAGAGAGGGAGGGATATAAATATGGATTTGGAAGGGGGGAGAGGGGGAGTGACAAGGGGGAGATGAAGAGGGAGTGTGTATGTTTTGGGGTGAGATAAATTTAAAAATAAGGAGAGAAGGAGAGAAGGGGGGAGAGAAAGAGAGAGAGAGGCATATGGTAACAAATTTGGAAGGTGAATATATAGAGAGAGAGTGGGGGGGAAGGGGGGAGAGAAATAAAGAGAGAGAGGGATAGAGGGGCAGGTAAGAATAAAGAAATATAGGGTGAAAGGTGGAGAGAGAGAGAGAGAGAGACGGAGAAAGGGTAGCAGGAAGGAAGAGAGATAGAAGCGAGAGAGAGAGAGAGAGAGAGAGAGAGAGAGAGAGAGAGAGGAGGAGGAGGGAGTGATATATAGATAGATAGATTGGAGAAAGAGAGTTTATGTTTTGGAGTTGATATAGAGAGATAGAGTGAGATATAGATATGGATGTAAGGTGAAGAGAAAAAAAGATAGATGGAGAGAAGGAGGGAGGGACAAGGAAATTGATAGATATGGAGTGAGAGAGAGTGTGTGTATGGTGGGGTGAGATAAAGAGAAAAATAAGGAGAGATGGATGGATATATAGATATATATGGGGGAGAGAGGAAAGAAGGTTTCTTGCAGTAGATGCGTTGATTTCAGTGTAGATGGTGATTTCTAATCCTATTTGATTTCTTGTACTAGATGAATTGATTTTGGTGTAGATGTTGATTTCCAATGATATTTGATTAGTTACACTAGGTGGATTGATTTTAATGTAGATGATTTCTAATCCTATTTGATATCTTGCACTAAATGCATTAATTTCAGTGTAGATGATGATTTCTAATCCTATTTGATTGATTTCACTCGATGCATTAATTTTAATGTAGATTTTGGTTTTTGGTTATATTTGATTTCTTTCACTACATGAATTGATTTCAATGTAGATTATTTTTAATCCTATTTGATTGCTTGCACTGAATGGATTGATTTCAATGTAGATAGTGATTTCTAATCCTATTTGATTGCTTTCACTAAATGCCTTGATTTCAGTGTAGATGGTGATTTCTAATCTTATTTGATTTCTTGCACTAGATGCATTAATTTCAATGTAGATGTTGATTTATAATTATATTTGATTGCTTGCACTAAATGTATTGATTTAAATGTAGATGATTTAACTAAATGCATTGATTTAAATGTAGATGATTTAACTAAATGCATTGATTTAAATGTAGATGATTTATAATCCTATTTGATTCCTTGCACTAAATGCATTTCAGTGTAGATGGTGATTTCTAATCCTATTTGATTCCATGCACTAGATGCATTGATTTCAGTGCAAATGTTGGCTTTAAATCCTATTTTCCTACTTGCACTAGACTCATTTACTTGAGTGTAGATGTTGATTTCTAATCATATTTCATTACTTGCATTAGATGCATTGATTTTAGTGTAGATGTTGTTTTCTATTATTATTTGATTTCTTGCATTAGTTGCATTGATTTCAGTGTATATGTTGATTTCTAATTTTATGTAATTGGATGTCTAATGGTACATTAATTTTAAAGTCATTGGATTAATAGTGTGTGCAATGATTTCAGTATAAGCACAAAAAATTATTGACATTGTACATTGACTTTGTGTTATAGTAATTCAACCTATTAATATTGGAGAGAAAGAGAGACAAGGTATGATGTTTACTACAATAGTTTGAGCTAAATATTTAAATGGTTTACGATTCCAACTGTCTTATTATTCACAGTTTCTATCATTCAATATCATTCAAACTGAGGTAACTAATCAAACTTAAAATTAAAATGAATCAATAAATATCAGACATATTTAACATATTTAAAATGGTTATGTTAATATTAGATGTATTTACATATTATTGATAAAATTAAGCCTACGTTCCTCATATTGTCGTTAGATTTTCCTTGGCCACACACAACTGAAACCAACCTAGATCCATCTTAACTCCGGATCTATCAAGCACCGAGAGGGATCAAATCTCTCGAGGTGAAAACATTTCCTCAAGTTTTGCACTCAAAAAAGAGGTTTTCACCTCGAGAGATTTGATCCCTCTCGGCGCTTGATAGATCCGGAGTTAAGATAGATCTAGGCTAGTGTTTTATATGGCATATTTTTGTTGTATATAGCGTATCAATCCTTTGAGTGATGAGATCAGTCGTATCAATTTTTTGAATATGAACATGAGTCATGAGTGTGAACCTGAACCATGGATCTAAATCTTTAAAATTCGATATTCAATATTTAAGGCTTAAGCTCTCAATATTGAATATTGAGTTAAATAATTGTAAAACTCTCAATGGTTGCTACGGTTTATATATAACCTTTAATGGTTTTTTATTTTTAATTGTGCTACACGTCTATTGATACTACACTATCTAACGATGTAATGAAATTGTGCAAGTTGCCTCTTAATATTTACTTCATGCACATAAACGATTCGTGTTTCCAATCCATACCATCTTCATATTTAACTCTACTAGGAGACTCTAGAAAATTACCATATTCAGATAACCTATATAAATTGTGCTTGGATTTTACACATACCTCGTTCTGCATTCATCACACTTGTCACTATCCAACTATATTTAAAAGTTTCAATTAAACTTTATGTTTTGAAATTAAAATTAAAATTTTCAAAATTTTATATATTTGTTGTAATTTTTTTATTTTTAATAAATAAAATCTTTAAAAAAAATCATATATAATATTTTATTTCCTTAAAAAAAATCAATTAAACTTTATTTCCTTATAAATCAGAGCCAAAAAAATATAAAATTCAATTAAAAATTAAATAATTTTAAAAATTAAATTTATCTCGTTTTTGAACTCATTTTTGATGAGACTGAATATAAGACCTCTAAAAATGCGCACATTGATATTTCGAAACAACGATTTCCCTTCACGACTCGATGATGAATATCAGTTCTTAAATATGTTTGATTCAATCAGATTGAATGAACAATACATATTATGATTAGCGGCTTTTTTCTTTAATCAATTTTAGATTCTTAAATATTACAAAGCCACCAATAAATTTTTTCAATTATATGTACGCAAATATTTGGAAACGTCGAATGTTATACCAATTAGTTTTTTCCATTTTAAACCAACATTCATAAAATTCAGAACGCCTTCAAATATATGATATAGGGAATTTAAAAACAAGAAATGGTAAACCAAATTACATTTCTTGGTGTCTTTGCCTCTCCTGCAACCTTTGCTGCTTCTCTCTTTGGTGCTACTGGTCCGGATGCTGGGTCAACTTAACTTGGTGCTTGCTCATCAACTTAACTTGTCAGATGCTAGCGGTGATGTAACAATTTAAGCTTGTAGCTAGAATATAGAGGTTCAATGGAGATGGAACTTTTTCAACCCTTTATTTGTGAATTATTTATTTGTACACAGGCCCTTGCCTTCGCTCATGCTGGTGGTTCTAGGTAAAGGGGTTCTTCGACTGGAATTGGAACTGCTTCTTTGACTGGAACAACGAAACCATAGTGGCTAGAAAAGCCGGGGGGGGGACTCTGTGGAAGGCATAATTGGTTCCATATCCACATCATAATCTACTGGTTTACTAGGTTGGAAAGTAGACCAGTTCCAATAGAATAAATTCTTGTTCCAGAATTTAACTAAGCTATCACAAAGGATATTTTTTCTATGATATATCCTAGGCATATTAACAAAATTAACTTGTCTACTTACACTTAAACATTTACATCATAGTGGAGGTATGAGAGTAAATTTATCGTTCACATCCAAATCTATAGACCTTCTAATTATTCTTTAACTACGCTTTGGCCTCACTAGCCTATCAACCGAATACAAAAAAATTAAAGAAAGACACATAATCATTTATCCAGGGACAATGGTGGAGTCTCCTCCACACATGAACTAGATGCAGGTGTAGCTTTCTCCGATGGGGTTGCTTCTACTGCTGCTCCCACTCTCGGTGCTACTAGTGGCTTTCCTCCAGCTCTCTCTCCCTCTTTCACCTTATATTTCATTAACTTCGCCAGATGCCCAAGTCCCTGCCGCAGTGTAATATCCAAGTTGTGGATATGATTTAGGTAAATTGAAAAATTATTGTTCGTGTCACCAATGCAATCATCTTGCAGGTGTTCACTGTTGGCCACCCTCTGGAGTGCCTCCTCGACTCCCTTCAGACTCTATTCAATTAATTTCTTTGTGCAGAGGGTATTCCATTTGCCGGTTACTTCTTTCCCATATTTCCTATGCTAGAACATTTTTTACTAATGTTTTGACATGCCAAGTTATTTCCAACGTTCTCTGGTATGCCATTTGTCTCATGCGAGACTCACTATATCAATACCCAATCAACCTCTTCTTCAATCTTTTAATTCGAGGTCTTCCTCCTCAATTTCCTTACTTCATTTTCCCAGACCTCGATAATTTCCTTGCCTCGCTGAGGGACAGTCTCATGGTATTTAAGGGTTGCTTCCTTTCTCTCCTACTCGAATCTTGTAATATTACCAATCGAGGAGCCTTGAGTTTCCACTCTTGGCCTTCCCCTAGGTCTTCCACTCCCATTTATTTCCATAGCTCTTTTGGGTGCTGCATTTCTCTTTTAACTAGACCTTATTTTTTCATTTCTCCCCTTTGTTTCTTCCAAACTTATCATTATGCCTCCCATGTAGTGCCCCTCCTTATCATTTAAATAAAAATTCCATAGCACCGCAATCCTCCCCGTTATTTTAGCACCTATGTTGATCATTTTCAACAATTTTCATTTACCAATGTCGTTGTAGTAAAACCATGCGAGGATGGGGAAATCTTCCCTCTCACTTGCCCCTTCATGTGGTCTATACAGGTTCATTATAGCCCTGGTACTTTACCATTACTGCTTCATAATAAGTTATGTCCTTCCCCACTTTCGCAACCATCCATTCTCATAAATTCCACCTCCCAGTGGACGATTATGTGATCCTAGCTTCCAATTATTCCAATCAACTATCATCATGTCGTTCAACCCTTGTTGACATGCACCTCCTTGATATTCCCCACTTCCCACAATGTGTCCGCCCATTTTTATCATAAAACATTCCTTTCGCTAGGTGGGTTGTTGTCGTCCTCCTGGCCCACTTTGTTTCCTTCATGTTTCTCCTCTGACATGGTTATATCTCTTATTGCCAGCTCCTGTAAATCCACCTTGAGTTGTCCTTCCATCATTTATTCCCATGTCATTTCAGTTAGAACTATTTTTCTCTCAACCCCTTCATTGGCCACTCTCTCTACCAAAGCATTTGATGAGCTTCTGACTAGAGTGAATTCTACCATTTTTAGCTCTTCCAACTGATCCTTAATCCTATAAATAATCTGTCTAAACTTCCAATTCATAGTGAAATTTTTCATCGTGGTGCCATATTTAATTCTTCATGTCTCCTAAATGGCTATAGCTTAGTCACCTTCTAATATTACATTTATCCTCCTTTCCTATCGGAATGTTTCCAATCCTTGTTCTAGAGCCTCGAACTACATTGTGATGTTTGTGGTTTCTCCCATGTTAATGAAGTATAACCTTTGTATTTTACCAGTCTAGTCTCTAATGATTCCTCTCACACTAGCCTTTCCTGGGTTTCCTTTGGCCACCCTATCAAAGTTTAATTTCTAGAAAACTTCAGAAGGCACTTGCCATCCTATAGTTCCTGTCCCGATACAATTTTATTTTGGTCTAAGGATATTGTCACCTAGGTAATTCAAGTAAAAAAAAATTACGATTCTTTCTTCCTAAAGGGATGGTTCTTATGTGATTTGAAATCGTTTTCTACTAATGGTTTCCTTCATCTTCTATTGAATTTATTTCATCAGTTTTGTTACAAGGATATTTTTATCTTTAAATATTTTGTGGTTATGTTCCTTCCAGAGTGACCAAAGCATGAACCCTAGGATCAAGTTCTAGGTTGGGTTAACCACTTAATTCTTGGTATATTTCACATGCCATTTTTTAATTGTGTCTTGAATATTTTCTTTATTTCTATCAGTTTGTTTGTATGTTATATCCAACCAATCCCATAGGGCTTCTAAATATCTACAAGTGTTCAATAATTTTTTTATATTTTCTTCTTCGTGCTGACATAGGTTGCACCATGATGGACCTATCATTCCTCTCTTTGTGAGATTCTCCCAAGTTAGCACCTTTCTCTGAAAGATTAGCCATAGGAATGTTTTCATTTTCATATAGTGTGAAGCCTCCCAAAATTTGATCTAAGTCATTGTCATGGATCTTGATATTTTTTTCCCTCGGATAAAACTTGGATTCCTTGAGGTTGAAATCCCCTCCCTCTCATTGTCCCCACCTGAGTTGGTATCTGTCTCCATTTACCACGATTTGTCTTTTTCTTAGCTCTTATGTGATATCTTCGGTTTCTAAGCTTATTGGATTAGTTTTTTGAAGGATGTTTAGGTTACATGCTCTCAATTTGTCATTTAGAAGCTCCGAAGAAAAAAAAGGGTGGACCTTTCTGAGTCCCAGTCTCTCTGTGGCTTCCTATAGACTTCTCCATTCTAGTTTATTTAATTTCGGTATATGTTTCCAAGAATCATCTTAGAATAGGATGATCTTTCCGTCTATTACTTCCCATAAGCTATTATATTGCATAGTATCCTTGTTGGACTCTGCTAGGGACCAAATCGCTGACCCTAGGAGTGAAACCATGAGCCTAATCAAGTTTTTTGTTTCTGAATTTGGGGCATATTTCGGTTTCCATAAATTTTAGAAGGCATATCTCCTCTCATTAACCATTTCCACCACAAATTTTATCCATTTTCTTTGTTAATTATCTCAAGGTCCTGAAGCCCGGGCCTCCTTCCTACTTGGATTTATAGATCATGTTCTAAGAGACCAATCCTAATTTTATTTTTTCCTCTGCACCTCTCCACAGGAAATTTATATGTATCTCGTTTATTTTTTGGTGTACTCCTTTGGGCGTTGGAATTATAGATAACATGTATCTCAAGATGAATTAAAGCATCACCTTTACTAACACAAACCTTCTTGTCAGGTTCAATGCTCTCACTATACTTCTCTTAACCCTGCCTTATAGGTAGGATATCATTTTTTCCAAATAAGACTTTTCCAAGCTTGTGTTGTTAACGGTACCCCGAGATATTTGTAAAGGGGGGGGGGGGGGGGTGGGGGGGGGGGGGGTGGGTTACTTTCTCTAGAAACCTAGAATAGTTTCTAGATTTATTTGGATAGCAATGTGAGTGTGAAAAAGGGAAATCATGGATTTAGAAAATTTTAACTCCATACCTAACACATTAAATTCCATAGCCATTTCCTCCATAGATATTGGATTATTTAGGTTTTTATTGTGTTCCTGAGTGAGTATCTTTGGGATGTGTTTCACTATCCTTTGAATATATTCCCCTCTCTACACCTGGGGCTCTTCATATATCTTATGAATGTGTTGAAACAGCACCTCCTCTATGTCCTATTGAGCCTCAAATATACTCCCTTTGTCATCCTTTATTATGTGGATTCTATTGGAGTTTCTATGCTCTATTGTTGACCGGGGAAAGAATTTTTTTTTTTATTTCCCTCTCTGAGCCATAACACTCGATATTTTTTCCTCCAGAGTATTCCCTCTTGTTTACATTTCTCCTCCGATTTCATTAGTAGCTACATTTTCTCATATTTTATTCCCTATGAGTAGCTGTCTAACATAAACCACTATTGTAGAACTTCCATTTTATTTTCCAATTCCTTTTTCTCCTGAAAAATGTTTAAAAACTTTGTTTTGTCCCACTGCTTTAGTTTCATATTGATGTATTTTCATATATCACATAGGGTAAAAATATTTGATCCTCTGTCAGGGATTCCTTATTTCCACCACATGTTGATATTCTCTTTGAAGTTAGGATGCTCTAACGAGAATGCTTGAAATTTGAATGGTCTATTTTTGGAGTTTGTGCCAGTTACATAATTAATAGAACATTCCATTGGTTAGATCCCCCACAAGGTAGAATTATTGGTGCCACATCAACCCGTATCAATAAAACCTCTGAAACTAATAATATATCAAGCTTGGACACCACTTAATGCTTCCATTTCCTCTTATTGCTCCATGTGAAGCATCCATTTTCTATTTCCATGTCTATGAGTTTGGTTTACTCCATGAATTCCTTGAATTATTTTGAATCTCTATTTTTTCTTCTTTGACCCCATTTTTTTTTTGAAAGATAGGTTATCATATTAAAATCTGTCCCCACCACCTAGGGGTGGTGTCCATTCTTAGTTTTTATTCTTCTTATATTTTACAACAACATGATATTTTCCTCAAGCCTTTCAGGCCCACACACATTAGTGAAAGCATTGTGCCAGGGGTCCCTGTACCTTTAATTTCTACCAACATATATGATTTGTTGGCTTCATAATCCATAATAATTAGCGATTGGGGGTTCCAGTTATTGCCAAACCCCTAGTCGATCCCTACACTTCAACTTCTACTAATTCATACCATCTTCCTATTTTCTTACATAACTCATTTATTTTTTACTAGACATTTCATGTTACAAAATTATATATTACATAGCAATAAAACACATAAAATATGTGGAAAAATAAACACAGAAAATAAGACATAAAACAAGAGAGACACAGATATATGTGGTTCACCCAACTTGGGTTACACCCACTGAAACATCCAGTCCTTCCTTTTTATTATCCAACAAAATGAAGAGACACAACCTACAATAGATCGACCATAATATCATCTACTCTCTCACACATTCCCATTTTCTACTTCTTGCTCCGAATATATACACAATACAGAGTCGCAATAGAATTCCCTAATACAACATAGGGGCTTCCTTCTTGGGCAAAAAACCCTAAATTAAACATAAATTCTACCGTCAAACCATTCAACCTAATGAACGACCGAGATTGACTATGAAATTACAATATTTTTCAAGGAAATTTATCATCTATTTTTAGCTTCGGGGGCACGAAGTTGGGGGGGCTCCAAAAGGTTGTTTTCACCCCCCTGGACCGCCCTGACGGTGATCAAACGACGACCGACGTTGCCGCCCCATTAAGAACAAGGGTCCAACGTGGTGATACATCTAATGAAAGAAGATAATCAGGCTCCACACCCAATATTTCAATTCTTGAATATAAACAATATTAGGTTGTTCCATTTGAATATTTTTTTTAAAAACCTTTATTTTCTAAGGTTATTATTGTCTCTTATATTCTTTTATGCTATACAAAAACCCCCATTTATTTTTATAAATAGGGACCCTTTAGAAATAAATAAGAAATTCTGTTTTAAATTCTTACATTAAAAAACTTAGAAAATAAAAAATTTCGCTTTTTCTTTTAAATGTGCATCGCTTATCACATATTTTATTTTCAAAAGAGAATCATAAAAAATAAAATCGGTGAATTGTGAAATGCACTCTTAAAATAGCCTTCCAAATAAATAATTTTTTTTTTGGCATTGCACTTTATTTAGTAAAGACTTAAGGAATAAGTAATATAAGTTGCGATAACTACCGACCCGACAAGAAAATAAGCAAAAAAGTATAAATCCTTTTCGCTATCGCGTCCACTTTAAGTTTTCACAAATCTCATCAATTGCAAATTATAATATCGAATTTAAACCTATCTTATAAATGTTGTGATCTGTGATTTGCACAGATTGCATTTCACAACTTTTATGAGACAATCACGAAATATTATGGTGAATCATTGCAATTTGCACATTTAATCAAGCTCAGCGTGTGAAAGCAGCTTATGTCATATCAGATTTGATTTAAGATCTTAATGGATTTTTAACTAATAATGGATAGTGGATGCGAAGCCACGTAAAACATTAAATAAGGAATTATGAAGATATGATTGATAGATTGACAAATTTTCGCATGAGTTTGAAATAAATCACTGATATATCTTCATGATACTCCTTATATGATAATTTCACTTTGCTCTTAGGAAATCAATTATCGAGTTGAAGAAATTAGAAATGAGTAAAAAGGGTAAAGATGTGTCTCAACTACCATCCGACAAAGACACAGACATGTCTTCATTGTTCTTAGACATTGTCTGCAATAAAGACTATGGTATTTCATCATGGGAAACAATGTACAAACTTTTTGAAGATGAAGAACCAAGAGTGATAAATAACATTTCTGTAAAAGGAACTAATTATACTTCGGATGCATCCCTTTTCGACGTTGCATGCTCACATATTCATAGAATAGGTGAGAGAACAAAGACTCAAACTTATACAGACATGATTAGGTGGGCAGTCGAAAAATTAAATATTGAAGATAGAGTTTTCAAGAATTCCAGAGGAGAGATTATGGGTTCTTTCAAAGTGGAATACTTAGTAGCCATGTACCATTTTACAACTCCGCAACAGAAATATGATAATAGATATGTGAAAATTTTCAGAGAAAAACATCCAGATATTATCAAATTTATCCAAGAATGGAAAGACAATGAAGGAAAATTGAAGCAGGATAAATGCAGTACGTACCCAATTACAAAAATTCCTAATCCTTATTGTTATGCCGCTGGTATGTTATGTAGAATATTTGACAAACCTGATAGTACTAGGTTCTCAAGAGATTGGGTTCCCCTAATGGACGCAATCGTCAATTATTCTATCTTAAATTGGCCATACCTTTTATCCAATTACCTAGCCAAACATATCACTAAGTATAGAAATAAAGTGGAGTGCTTCATCCCAGGAAACTTCACCCTTTTAAATTTCTGCCTATGTCATGGATTCCATCTGTTTCATTTCTACATTTCCAATCATGGGATGGAAATGGACCATTAAAAACCCTATCCCAATTCATATTTATCATGAAGAACTCTGGGATTCTAAATTCCACTAACATTTTTATAAAATATGTTACGGAGTTATGTTACCTATGTATCAAATGATTTTTAATGAAAAGGCTCCTAGGGTTTCCAAAGAAGCCAATGAAGGTATTCTTCCTATAGCTGGATCGTTCGCTAAAGAAAAGTTCACATATATCTGAGTATTTGGAAGTTATACTTTTCCACATGTTTTACCCTACTATGTTCAAGATAGATTGCTTGCAAGGGAAATATCTTATCAACTCATCAATGGTGTCACAAAGCAACTAAAAGATGATAAAAAAGCTATCTGGCCTTCTTTCCCTCTATAGTGTGACACCTTTGCTCTGGCTAATATTGGCCATTTATACAAAGAGGTTCCTAACATTCAGTTGTTGAAGTTGGCATTCATGAGAGCAAGATTATATGACCACGATGATGTAATTAAAAATTACATGGCAAAAATCAAAACAAAGCCTTTCATAAAAGAAGAAGACAAATTTGATGACTTCTTCCAAGGCGTCAAATTTTTTTTTGATGTTTTCAAAAAGGTTTCCAGTCACGAAAACACTATAACTTTTCAAATTTATAGAAATAAAAGATTGAAAAATATACCTTTGAATTTGCTAGTTATTGAAGATGAAAAACACACTCCAAGTGTTAGTCTCGATGAAGAAATGAAAGATGGCTCCGAAAATGAATTTGGTCAATCACAACAACAATTTGATAAGTCAGATCAATCTGAGGATGAATCTGAATCTAAGAAAGAAAATTTATAAATCGACCAAATTCTTTAAGAGATAGAGCTATAAGAGAAAGTAAAGAACAATGGCACTGAATCAAATTTAGAAGCAGTTCAAAAGGATCAAAGCATGATATATCAGTATAAATCATCTCAAGGAAAAGACCTGGTAAATGAATGTGAACAATTTTCCCAAGAAATAAATACTCCTAAGGAAAAAGTCAACACTGACCAAACATCAAGTTTTCAAACGCCAGAGCCTTCTCACAAGATAGTTGAAAATGTCAATCCTCTACATAGAATCCCAACAATACATGAAAAATAAATCATACCAGCTTACTCTACAAATCAAATCATCCTACATATTGAATACATTCCATCATTGGATATTTTCTACAATCCTAGGTACAAGGTTGTAGTAAAAAGGAATAAAAGAAAAAGGATTGATGAGATAACCCTGAAATCAACAGACGAATCAATTTTTGTACTCGGGAAAGCCTCCTCAGATGATCCCACTAACCAACTAATTAAGTTGTCACAATATGCAGGAGCATATGCCACAGCCACTGTTGATAAGACAAATGAAGTTAGAATATTGTTGAAACAGAAGGAAACTAGAATACAAGAATTGGATTAGTTGTTAAAGGAAGAAAAATCCAAGTCCATTGAACAGATCAATCATATTTCAGCATAGTTTCATAAATATATTGAAATTTTCAAGTTGAGATATCCAACAAATCTTAATGAGAAGCAGGTACATCTAGAAAGAACAATTGCAGAGCTACATAATCAATCACAATTAGAACAATTCATCAGACAAGCACTTGATATAAATACTATGATAAAGAAAGATCAAAAAGTATTTTTGTCATCAAGTTTCTATGATTGATTCTTTTTTTGATTCTAATAAGATTCAGCAAATAGAAATTCAAAAACTAGAATGTGAGAGATTCAAAAAGAAAATTGAGGAACACATTCAGTGGAAAAATTCTGATGTAGGAAGAAAAGCTAATCTACCACTAATAGATAAGCTTCACAAAGAAATTCTATTTACAGAATGGAAAGCATATATCATCTGAGCAGAAAAGGCAGCAACCAAGACAACCAACAAATCAAATGAGGTTATTCAACTCTTATGTAAGCATTTATTTAGAACAAGACTTCTTAAAGAAAACAAGTCTGATGTGTCTTTAGAAACAAAAGAATTAGAAATAAAATGGACACATAGAGCATAACAACAGGAAGAAATGATCAAGAAAGTTAATAAGTTTGATCAAGAAAATTACTGGAATTTTTTGATCAAACCTTACCATCAGCAGCAAACTCTTTTAATCCTTATAGAATCAACAAAAAGGTCTCAGTCGATAATCTCAAATGCTATCATGAAGGGGAAAATTCAATCATAGATATCGCAACCAAATCATCTTAAGGCATTTCCAGATATCTACCAACTTCATGATCACATTCAGAAAGAAATGCAAAATCCATTAAGTCAGGATTGTTAGTTCTAAATTCCTAGATTTATGTAGTTAAGTTTTTAGAGAAAGGTTGTTTGAAACCTCCTCTACATTTTTTGTAAATAATTTACTTTAGTTTGTAGTTAATTTTAGTATTTAAACCCTTCTCATGCATTTAGAGAAGGGTCTAAGATTTTGTTAATAATATTTGCAAAGAATGCTTATTTCTAAGTAAAGTTTGTGGATGCCTTGATGAAGTAATGGAACACGACATTTTTTAGTTATAAATATCATTTTTTTGAATCATTGTTGGTGTAGTTCTATATTCTTTGAACAACTCTTTGATTGAATAATTGGATACGACCTATTATCACTAATCTGATAAGCAGAAGTAATACACATGTGGTACTATTATCATGTATGTTATTTTTGTTTCTGAAATGTTAGTGATGAACTCAGCTTTCATGAATCATATATAGAATTAATTATTTTTATCTGAAATATTAGTCGCACTATTGTACGATATAAAGATAGAAATTAGTTATTTTATACATGGTCATCAGATAAATGAGATATATTTTCCATTTTCTTTTGATTAATTTTTTTTTCAAGAGAATCATCTTACACAATAATAATTCTATTAAATTTGTGATGATTTTCATCATCATAGATTCAACAGATATCTTTCTAGATCACATTTAAATATTATCCCTAGTTTAGATTAAATTTAATTCAAAGCTTTTCACTTAGAAATAAATTTGTTTTAGTTTATAGTAATTCATCATTCTAAAATGTTTTGATAGAAATCCAACAGCTTATCATAAGAAACCAAATCTGGGAAATGGGTCCCATCATACCCAGTCAAAGCCACTACCCCAAATGGGAAAGGAACTGCTTTAAGGTCCAGACGGGGTGGTTATCCCCTTTTTTGTTGGCACAGATTTCTAAGGCCTCAACATTTTTGGCACTAGAAGGAGGCCCTGACTATGAATGGCATATAAGTCTAAAATTCAAAATAAAAGCCATCATGAGAGTCTATCTCCTCAAAAGCATCCTACCACTTCCCAATCACAATCTAGATCACCAAGTATCCATCATCTCCTGAAGTATCACATCATCTTCTACTTCAGAATTCACTCCTGAATTTCCTGAAGTTTATTCTTTAATTTAGTAATTAGAAAGAATATCTATTTCTACTAAAAATCCTCTTAAACAAGAAACTTATGAGGAAAGTTTTACTTCTTTATTTAGAGAAACTGGTATTTTAACTCGATCTAAAAGTGAGAAGCTTGGAATTCCCCCTTTTGAGTTTCCATTATAATCTCATCGCAAAAACGTTTCTATATCCAGATCTAAGTCAGAAACAAGTGAAGTCACATCAAATTTTCCTTCAACCATTCCTCCACATTATTCTAATCAATTCACATCTCCACTATCTTCCATTTCTTCTACTCAAACAGTTAGTGTTGTCACAAGTAGTATTGTTCCAGTTGTAAGTTCTTCATTCATTACCCATACTTGTGGATTTACTTCTACATCTTCAAAAACTCCAAATCTAGTTACGGCTAATCGACCTTGGACGAATCCTGGTGCTGTATTAATAACAAATCCTAATCCTCTTCCAGATTATCCAGAAAAATGGTTACCTAAATATAATCTAGATGATGGTCTTCCTGCTGAAGAACACATGAATAATTTTATGTTAGATTGTTTCCACGCACTTTACAAGGATCTGCGGGATCCTGGTGCTTCTCTCTTCCTGCAGGATCTATTGCTAATTGGGCAACCTTTGAACAATTTTTCCTTGCAAAATTTGGAGATGATAGGACTGTTGCATCCTTAATGAATTCTCTTTCAAATATTAAAACGAATTTAGGTGAAAAGATCAAATATTTCAACTCCAGATTTAACAGGTTATTAAATAAAATCCCAAATGCTTCTAAACCTGTTGTTGATGTACAAATAGAATGGTATATTTCTTCTTTGCCTTCTAATATAGCTATTTTTGTAGACATATCTAATAAAGCTACTCTCTTAGAAAACTTGAAAGAAATAATCTTAGCATTAGAAAAACGATCAGATATAGAAGAAAGGAAAACATTGAAAGTGACATTTAGTCAAGATTCTAAAAGAAAGTTTCAAAAGATCCATTTGATCTTGAAGGTCTTCAAAAAGTGCTAAAGACTATGTCAAATGATATGATTGATATAAAGAAACAAGTTACTGAAACTTTAGTCACTAAAAAATAATTTCGTCCATTTAAGAAAAGTCCTCCTTCAACAGCTTAACCTCCGAATGAGATTTCAAATGCTGAATCTGATCAAGATAATGAAGATACCTCACCTTCTGAAAATGAATTAGAGTCTGACGAAGAAGTCGAATTAAATGGTTTATGGGATTTCATTATTCCCATAGAAGAAGAAAATGAAGCTATGCCTATATCTATGAGAATTAAATCTTCTTCAGATCCAACTGTATCAAATAAAAAACTATGTTCCCACTAAAGAAAAAAAAAAAAAATCTAAAACTGTGCAGACAAATCATATTTTATCAGATCCTTCTAGAACTTCTAAAACTTTAATATTTTTAGATAAATCAGAATACAACATAGTTGAAGATATGAAAAAGATCAAAGCAGATATTTCATTACACGAAATGACCAAACTCAAACAACAACATAAAATTTTTCTTAGAGAACTCAAAGAAATTCATGTAGAACCAATACAACCACCAATTATAGCACAAGCTTCAAAATATATGGGAAAACCTCCATCATCTACCAACAAAGTAGATTCTAATGATATTGTTTTAATTGGTGACAGATCTATTTCTCAGACTCCCCCTTTTCTTTTGACTTATGAAATTTTTAACAAAAATGTTCATAATTGTCTTATTGATTCAGGGGCTTCTTCAAATATTATTCCAGGAACGGTATGTAAAAAATTAAATATCATTCCTCAAAAAACGTATGTACATATAGTTCAGTTGGATAGAACAAAATTCGAAGTTATTGAAGAAATGTTGTCAGTATCCATCACGTTATCATCTAATCCAAAGGTACTACAAGTGATTGGTATTTTAGTCGCGGACATCCCTAAATTTTATGGTCTGATTTTAAGCAGGGATTGGTCTGAAAAGTTACATGGATATTTTGCTACTAATTTCTCACATATGTGGTTACCATATAATAGTAAACAAAATCAAATCACAATTGAACGTGAGAAATTTATGAAACATACAGTTACTGAATTATAAGGATCAAATGAACCTGTAGCTTTTACTAATAATATGATAGGAAATTATTCAGCTAAATCATTTCTTGGATCATTCAATGCTTAGGTCTCACCTTCTCCAATAAATATTGTTATTTCTCAAATTGAAACTTTTTCTCAAACATACTCTTCTAAATGTATTAATTTTAGCAATCAGATTTCAAAAGAATCTTTATTTTGGACTATTTTTTAATGGTTCGAAATCAGAAGATGGTGTAGGGGCAGGTTGGGTTTTAATCAATCCACAAGGAGAGAAAAAAATGCTATCTTGCAAACTCGAGTTTCAGTGCATAAATAATACTGCTAAATATGAAGCATTGATACAAGGTCTGTATAAAGCTATAGGATAGAATGTTAAATATTTGCAAGTATATGGAGATTCTGAAATAATAGTTAAACAAGTTATAAATATGATTCATTGTATTTACGAAAGCTTGAAACATTATCAAACATTAGATCATAATATTAATTGTCATTTTATTGCATTCAATATCTCTACAATCCCTATATTACAAAATGTGAGCACTGATTTACTTACTAATGTAGCATCTACACCTATACCACTCGAATAATTTAGCCCAGATAGATTTTCAATTAAATTGATCTTCAGACCTTCCATTCCTGACAATATAACAAATTGGAGAGTATCTAAAAATGATGCAGATATAGTGGACTTTCTTACATCAGACAGAGCTTATGAAGGTCAAATTTAGATGAACATGAACATGATTTACAGATGGAAGACAAAACAAACAATAATCCAATTCCCAAATATGTAGTCAAAATGGAGGACCTTTATGATTTGAAAGATAGGTTTAAAAAGGTGACCAATTCAAAAACTCAAAGCTATACTTTAAAATTTGAATTGATTAATCTCAGTACTCCAGAAAAACCTCAGAACATCAACTTAGGTCTTGGTCTAGAAAAATGAAGAAAGGATGTCCTTTATCAAATTGCTAAAAAAATATAAAGATATATTTTCATGGGATTATTCACATTTTAAAACATATGATACTTCCATAATTCATCATACCATTCCTATGATCTTAGATGATAAGCCTGTTCAACAAAAACTTAGGGAAATTCATCCAAATTTAGAAAGTCAAATTAAATCTGAATTGAATAAAATTCTCAAAGTTAAAAGTCATTTTTCTTGTTAGACATTCGAAATGGGTGTTAAACATGGTTCCAGTTAGGAAAAAGAATGGAGACATTAGAATTTGCAAAGATTTTAGGAATTTAAATAAATCTTGTCAGAAAGGTAATTTTCCCTTACCTACCATGGAACAAATATTGCAATGAGTTGCATGATCTGAATGGATGTCTTTTCTAGAAAAAATTTCAGGGTATAATCAAATCATGGTACATCATGATGATAGGTTAAAAACAACATTTAGAGCAAAGTGGGGAACATATGTGTATCAAAAGATGCCTTTTGGATTGATTAACACTGGTGCCACATTTCAGCGTGCTATGGATATAGCTTTCGAAGAACTAATCAATAGCTCAGTTTTTATATACCTGGATGACATTATTGTTTATTCCAAGCATAGGAACAATCATATTAGTCACTTAAAAAATATTTTCGAAAGATGCAGAAAATATGGCATTTCCCTTAATCCAAAAAATGTTATTTTGTTTTATCAGAAGGTAAGTTATTGGGATCCATTGTTTCTAGAAAAGGAATTCATATAGACCCTGATAGGATTCAAGAGATTGAAAATATTCCTCTGCCACATAACAAAAAAATGATACAATCATTTTTAGGGAAAATTAATTTTGTAGAAAGATTTGTTCGAGATTTATCCCAAATCATCTCACCCCTACATTCAATGATCAAGAAAAATTCAATTTTTAGATGGGGATGTTGAGATTCAACAAGATGATGAGCTTAGTGAAAAGAGTCGCCTTCACTAAGTGGGCCTGCAGGCTATTTTTGGTAGAAGTCTATTTTTAGACTATGTCTATTTTTAGACATGATGATCATATTTCAGAAGTTGCAGGATGCTATTTGTGCATGGTTGATCAGGTTGGAAAAATATATGAAATTATATTTTTAGAATATTGGGCGAAGTCTATATATAGATTGCTGATCTAAAAATAGATGCATGTCTATTATTATTAGCTCTTAATAATAATCAAACACTAAACAACAACTTATTCTCTTGGAGAACTTTGTTTCAGTGCACAGATGTGGCACATCAGTGGACTGAGGGAATTACACAATTCCCAAGGGTTTATTGAAGCCAATGCATGGAGCACTTAGTTAGAACTCAAGTGGAAGAGTTATGACACAGTTGGAAGAAGTAGTTATGGAGTTGTATTCAGTTTAACTCAGTTAGACTCTGTTGAGCTAGTTATATCTAGTCTAACTGATTGATACACTAGTGAGAGTGGAGTGAATTAATTAGTTAATTAATTCACAAATAATAACTCATTAATCAAATGAACAATGCAACAGTTAACTACGGTGCATGGCAGTTTCAGTGGAGACCCATTGGAGAGATAGGTGAAAGGGAAAGATAGAGTATCTGTTGTGACTATAGTGATGCATTGATTGAATCAAAAACACATTGGAGTTTCCAATGAGGATTGTGCAGTCAAGGAAAGACTAATTCTAATTCATTCAGAGCTATTCTTCAGTAGGGATTGTGTAGTGGAGGCAGGCTAGCAGGAGGCAGAGATCGGTGCATGGATTTGAAAGATTCTTCCTGATTAGTGTATGATGATTGTACTGTACTGAGAGCTTGATAAGCTTTGTATGAGGATTTTCATATGATTCCATGACACATAATATATAGTTGGGGCTTTCAGCTTCAGGCTTTCCTAGTTAAAAAAAACTGTGTTATGTATGATTATTTTTATTTATGCTTTACATGTGTGTGAAATTAATTTTCCGCAAAATATTACCAAGTGGAATGATTCAGTGTCTTGCATAAAGTTAAGTAGTGTGAGATTAGGTGGATCTAGGACATATGCATTCTTAGTGCATATAATTTCTTCATGGTATCAAATCATTGTTGATTGAAGATTGCAATTGTAAAGTGAGTTTTTGCTGGTGGAAAATTTGAATTTGCTACAGAAGATTCTTGGTGCAGAAGTTGAGTATACATTGAAATGGCTTTCAATGGGTTGTGATTGGAGTATCCCTTGATGGGAGATTGAATTAAATAGCCTGGAAGGATAGGATGGAGGTAGTTCTGGAGGATAATGGAGTGAAGGAGTTCATCAATAGCGATGTTCCTAAACCGGGATCTAGCGATGCTGCATTACTTGACGCATGGCAAAGGAAGACAACAAAGATGAGAAGAATTCTATTGGAAGGTGTGAAGGACCATATTGTGTCCAGAATTCATGGGAAAGCCACTCCATTCTTAATTTGGAAGGCTTTGATAGAATTGTTCCAAATTAGAAGTGACTAGAGGAAGTTGGCGCTTAAAGACAAGCTCAAAAAAATAAAAATGCAGAAAGGCGACAGTATTCCAAAATACCTCACAAAGTTTTTCCACTGCAAGGATGAAATGGGAAGTGTGGGGGTTACTTTTGATGATGAATACTTGGTGATCTTGGCTCTCCTTGGGCTTCCAAAGAGTTGGCATAGATACGACGACTCTGTCAATGGACGGGAGAAACTGCCAGGATGGGAGTGACTTTGGTCGGATCTTTTGCAGGAGGAGATAAGGTGGGGTACCATGGATGGATCTTCATCGAAGAATGAAGATGAAGAGAATTTCACTTTGGCTTCCAAAGAAAGGAAAGGGAAGGGGAAGAAACATCCTTCAAAATCTGATGTTAAAGGCAAGAATCAGGATTTGTCCAAAGTGAAGTGTTTTCACTGTCACGAACATGGAAATTTTTCCACTAACTGTCCACAGAAGAATAATAACAAGAAGGTTGTTGGATATGCAGTTGGAGAGGCCTTAGCCTTGCAATTTGAACTTGATTTCTCCTTGATCACGTACTTGGTTTCAATTTGTATGGCATCAATGTGGTATCTTTATAGTGGTGCGTCTTTCCATATGATGAGAGACAAAGAGTTCTTTAGTGACTTGGAGGAGAAGGACCTCCAGATGCATATAGAGATGGGTGACGATGGTCGATACATTGCGATTGGAATTGGGACCATTACCTTTGAGAGAGAGTCTGGTAATCCATTCTTGTTGAAGAATTTTATGCATGTTCCAGGTTTGAAGAAGAACTTGGTCTCAGTCGCAATGCTGGAAGACAAAGGTTATGATGTTGTTTTTAGTGAGGGAAAAGCCTTCCTTTGACATAAAAAAATGGGTCAAACCAAGAAGATAAGCGTTTGAATTAATAATCTCTACAAGATGGAGGTATATGGTTGCACTGCAATGGTGGGAAGAGAATAATAAGTGGTGAACCAGGATGAGGGCGAATTATGGCACAGGAGATTGGGCCATCTTCACCATGGGGATTTTAATATTTTGCAACAAATTTATACTGGACTTCCCAAGGGTAATCTTTTGCAGTTAGATCAGTGCAAGGGATGTACTATGGGTAATTTTGTGAAGACCACCTTTCATGGGAAGGAGAACCGTGCTTCGGTGATCCTGGAGAGAATTCACACAAACGTGTGTGGACCTTTCTCGTTTTCTTCAACAACAAAACATAGGTATTATGTTATATTTTTTGATGACTATTCTCGTAGATGATGGATATTCTTCATGCAGAAGAAGAGTGAAACATTCTCAAAGTTCTGTGAGTTCAAGGCATTGGTGGAGAAGGAGTCGGGGAAGCAAGTGAAAGCTCTATGGAGCGATAATGGTGGTGAATACATCTCGGGAAAATTCAAATACTTCTGTAGCAAAAAAGTAATTCAAAGAGAGCTCATAGTGCCTCGTAACCTATAGCAGAATGGGGTCGCGGAGAGGAAGAAGAGAACGATCATGGATGTTGCACGAGTGATGCTGCATAACCAGGGCCTACCGATGCACTTGTGGGCAGAATCATGCAACAATGCGGTTTATGTGAAAAACTGTTGTCCTCATAGAGTACTTGGCATGAGTACACCCGAAGAAGCTTTTACTGGTAAGAAGCCTAATATTTCTCATTTGAAGATTTTTGGCTCACCTGTTTACATTCATGTGACGAAGGATGCTAAGAAGAAGCTAGAGCCGACTACAGAAGTTGGGATATTTTTGGGGTACACAGAAACACCCCATAACTATCGTGTGTATTTTCCAGATAGTTGGATGACTGTTGTACGACGTGATATAAAATTCAATGAGGTGAAAGCCATGAAGTTGTCGCTTGAGAGGGAGCTACGCTTGCATGTGGAGGAGGAACTTCTTGTTCCTAAAGATGAGCCTCTAGATGTGGATCAACCACATGAGGTGATTCATGGAGTGGAGGAGTCCACTCATGCATAACCAAACATCAGACAAGGAAGAAAGCGTACCATAGAAGCTGAGAGACTGAAGCTTGATGCGGCATAGAATGTAGGAGTCCCTACATCACAGTGCGAACAGAGAGAGTAACCTGACTGATTTACAGGATACATGGCTCTTATGAGAAAGTGTATCATGACAAAGCCATATTCTTTCGAAGAAGCAGTGCAGGAGCCCACATGGGTAGATGCCATGGTGGAGGAGTATAACTCCATTGTCAGAAACTGTGCTTGGGAGATTGTTCCAAGGTCGGTAGAAAAATCAGTTGTAGGATCAAGATGGATCTATAAGGTAAAGAAAGTTGTTGATGGGAGTGTTAAGAAGTATAAGGCAAGATTTGTTGCCCAGGGCTTCTCACATATTGAGGGGATTGACTATGAAGAAACCTTTGCACCTGTCGCATGGTATTCTTCCATACGGACCATCCTTGCTCTCTCAGCACAGATGGGTTGGCACATTATGAGATGGATGTGAAGACTGTGTTCCTCAAGAAGATCATTGAGGAAGAGGTGTACATTGAGAAGCCTAAAGGATTTGAGATCTTGAGCAGTAAGTCGCATGTGTGCAGGCTCAAAAGAGCATTGTATGGGCTGAAACAAGCACCTCGTGCTTGGTACACTTGGATCGACAGCTATTTCACTGGACATGGCATCACCAAGAGTGAGGCAGATGCAAACCTGTACCAAATTGTGGTGGAGGGTGAGCTTTTAAACATTGTACTTTATGCTGATGATTTAATACTAACAGGTGATGAGTAATTGATACACTCATGCGAGGAAAATCTTGCAAAGGAGTTTGAGATGAAGGATTTGGGCGTCCTTCATTATTTCCTTGGATTGGAAATATGGCAGCGGGAAGGTGAACTATTTGTGTCTCAAGGCAAGTATGCCCAGGAGATACTGGAGAAGTTTCACATGCAATGCTGCAAGCCTATCGACACTCCTCTTCCAGGAAATTGGAATAAAGAGGATGCTACATCGGCAGAGGTAGTGGATGCCACTGTTTATCGACAGTTGGTGGGTTCGCTCATGTATTTAGTAAATACAATACCAGACATATGCTATGTGGTGAACCAGCTTTCACAAGTGATGGTTAAGCCTACCAAGCTCTTTTGGAAGGCAGGAAAGCATGTCCTAAGATATCTCAGGGGCACATATGAGTATGGTTTGTCATACAGATAGATGGATGAGGTGAAATTGCATGGCTTCACGGATGCAGATTGGGTAGGAAGCCCAACAGACAGAAAGAGCACATCAAGAGGGATTTCTAGTATCGGATCTACTGCATTTTGTTCGTACAGTAAGAAATAAAGATCCGTGGCACTTAGTTCAACAGAAGCAGAATACATGGCAGCAAGTCAAGCTGCATGTGAGGCTATCTGGATGGGGAAGATCCTAGTTGGTTTGTTCGGTTCACATTTATATCCCACACTGATACATTTTGATAATCAAATTTTCATTAAACTCTCGGTTAATCCTGTGTTTCATGATATATCTAAACATATTGATATCTGGTATCATCATATCAGATATTGTGTGCAGCAGAAGATCATGTTGCTTCAGGACATTCCTACGGAGGATCATGATGCAGATATTCTGACGAAGGCACTCACCAGGAGAAAATTAGAATACCATAGAGGAAGGATCGGGGTGAAGGCTATTCCCTATCTTGTTGAGAGGGAGTGTTGAGATTCAACAAGATTATGAGCTTAGTGAAAAGAGTCACCTTCACTAAGTGGGTCCGCAGGCTATTTTTGGCGCAAGTTATTTTTAGACTATGTCTATTTTTAGACATGATGATCATATTTCAGAAGTTGCAGGATTCTATTTGTGGATGGTTGATCAAGTTGGAAAAATAGATGAAATTCTATTTTTAGAATATTGGGTGAAGTCTATTTATAGATCGCTAATCTAAAAATAGATGCATGTCGATTATTATTAGCTCTTAATAATATTTCGACACTAAACAACAACTTATTCTCTTGGAGCACTTTGTTTCAGTGCACAGATGTGGCACATCAGTGGACTGAGGGAATTACACAATTCCCAAGGTTTTACTTGAGCTAATCCATGGATTTCTTAGTTAGAACTCAAGTGGCAGAGTTATGACACAGTTGGAAGAAGTAGTTATGCAGTTGTATTCAGTTTAACTCAGTTAGATTCAGTTGAGCTAGTTGTATCTAGTCTAACTAATTGATACAATAGTGAGAGTGGAGTGAATTAATTATTTAATTAATTCACAAATAATAACTCATTAATCAATTGAACAATACAGCAATTAACTATAGTGCATGGCAGTTTCAGTGGAGACCCAGTGGAGAGATAAGTGAAAGGACCAAATAAACTATTTGTTGTGACTATAGTGATTCATTTATTGCATCACACACACATTGGAGTTTCCAATGATTATTGCGCAGTCAAGGCAAGATTAATTCGAATTCATTCAGAGCTATTCTTCAGCAGGGATTGCGTAGTGGAGGCAGGCTCGCAGGAGGTAGATATCGGTGGATTGATTTTCAAGATTGTTCATGATTAGTGTATGACAATTGTACTGTACTGAGAGCTTCATAAGCTTTGTATGAGGATTTTCATATGATTCCATGATATATAATATATAGTTGGGGTTTTCAGCTTTAGCCTTTCCGGGTTAAAAATAACTGTGTTATGTGCGATTATTTTTAATGATGCTTTACATGTGTGTGCATTTAATTTTCCGCAAATATATGAACAAGTGGAATGATTCAGTATCTTGCATAAAGTTAAATATTGTGAGATTAGGTGGATCTAGGACATATGTATGCTTAGTGCATATAATTTCTACAGGGGAAAAGAAGAAAGAAATTCTTTTGAGTTAATTAAAAAAACTATTGTTGAAGGTCCTTCTCAAACAACTCCTAATTTTCTTAAATCTTTTGTTTTGTACACATTTTCTTCTGATACATCATATGCAGCAGTTTTAACATAGTAAAATAATCAAAACATTGAAGCACCAATTGCTTTTTTAGCTCTAATCTTCAAGGTGCTGAGTTAAATTATTCAGCTCTGGAAAAACAAGCCTATGTTGTGTTTAAATCTATGAAACATTTCAGACCTTTTCTCTTAAAAACACATACCAAGATAATAGTACCTTACTCAGTAGTAAGGAAATTATTAATACAACGAGAAGTAGGAGAGAAGAGAGAAAATTGGGTCACTGCACTTCAAGAATATGATGTAGAAATACATCGAGGTAAAATTGTTAAAGGACAAGGTCTTTGCAGGATGTTAACTGGAGCCTCTCACTCACCAACTGAAAAAATATCAATCAAATGAAATACAACTATTTGAGGTAAGCCTAAACGATTCTCAATCACAATATGGTGATTTGAAATTTTTCCTAAGAAATGGATATGCTCCATTATATCTCAGTTATACATCAAAGCGTGCTCTGATACTTAAAGAAAATCAATATCAACTCATAAATGATGTATTATTTAGGAAAAATTATGATTATGTATTATTAATATGTTTAGAAAAATCTGAAGCCGAAAAAGTATTGCAGGAACTACATGATGGATTAGCTAGAGGTCATTTCGGAGGAAACACCACACCTCATTAAATATTGCATGCTGGTTATTATTGGCTGAATCTGTTTAAAGATGCACATGAATATACAAGGAAATGTAAAACATATCAAACTACAACAGGAAGAGAAATGAAATCATCATTCCCATTACAACTAGTAAATATCCAACAACCATTCGAGCAATGGGGGTTAGATATTATAGGTGAAATAACCCCTAACTCTTCAAAACAACATAGGCATATTCTAACTGCAACTGATTATTTCACAAAATGGGTAGAATATATCCCATTAAAGGTGGTCAATCCACAAAATATTACAGATTTTATTGATCAATTCATAATTACCAAGTTTGGCCTTCCATCAACTTTGATATTTGATAATGCATCTTATTTTTCTGGAAATGCCATGATAGAATTTTCTTTGAAAATAGGTTTTAAATTAAAATACTCAGCTAACTATTATCCACAAGGAAATGGATTAGTTGAATCTGCAAATAAAAACCTTATCAGAATCATCAAAAGAACTATAGAAAAAAGTCATAAAAATTGGCACAAAGCATTATTGTTTGCTCTTTCGAGAGATAGAATTACCCAGAAAGCTTCAATAGGTACTTCACCATTCATTTTTTCTTATGGAAAAGAAGAAATTATACCCTCAAACATAACGATACCATCATTTTCTTTAGTAAAATTTATTGATGAAAATCCTTCTTCCTCTCTTCAACTTAGACAAGATCAAATCCTTAAGTTAGAAGAAGAAAGAGAAAAAGCTAAACAAACTCATACCCATCATCAACAAATAATAAATATTTCATTTGATTTAACTTCTCTTAGTTCAAAAGATTTTCAAATTGGTGATTTGGTATTAAAGTGGGACAAAGCTCATGAGGAAAAGGGTAAACATACAAAATTTCAAAAACTATGGTTAGGACCATTTCAAATAATTGATAAAATTGGCTCATCAACATTTCTATTACAGGATTTATCAGGAAAAAATGATTCTTTACTTGTTAATGGACAAATTTTGAAAAAAAATTTCTCATAGAAGGTAACCCTTTTGTCTTTGTATATTAAAATATTTTTGTTTTTTTTTTTTATTATAGAAATAAAAAATTGTTTAGTATTGATAGTTGGCCTTTAAAAAAGGAAGTCTTAGATAATTTATTTTTGATATTTCTTTGTTCACTTATTTAAAATAGAACTGTTAAAGAAAGAAAATCGAAAGATTTAGAAAAATAAATTGATTTTATCTTTCTTAAAAGATGAAATTCTAATAAAACACTTATTTTGTTTGATGAACTCTCATTTTTATCTAGTATGAATATTCTTCTGTCAGTCGAGAAAAGAAAATTGTAATATAGTAAGAAATCTTCTTACAGAAATGAAATCTAACAACTCGACATTATCATCCAACATCTTAAAAGGAACTATGATTTATCCCATCCATTAAATCTTATAATTTTCAAAATAAATTTAAAAGAAAATTAAAAAAGAAAAAGTTTAGAGAAAAAACTTAAAAGATAATAAGTCGCATCATGAGCTTGTTTACCATGATCATAAAGAAATAGTTGAACTGACATTACTAATATTGTCTACCAAAACAGTGTAATGACTTGAGATTATATCATAAAGACAACGGGTCTCATCAAGAGCCAGCTTAATCAGTTTAATTACTATTTGTGAATGGCATTGTCACTATTTGGTCACCAAGCCAACATAATGGCTTTTAAGTAGATAAAAATATAAAAAATAAAAAATAATGTAATTTACTTTTGAAAATGATGAGAAATATTGGATGGAAAAATGGATCATAGATGGGTAAAAGGTAACCCTGCCAAAAGCTTAAAACTACCCATTGGAATAGAGGCTCTATCTTTGATAAAAGAGTAAATTTATAAAAAGCTTATCTATAAAGATTATTTGCTATTTATTTTCAACTAAGTAAAGACTAACATTTGTTGTCATACTTATACTTTTATAAAGGTATTCTCATGAATAAGAGAATAAATGAAATTTTTGTTATTTGAAAAAGATATTATTTATTTGAAATTTCATTCCTTTAACTCTTTTATTTTTATATATAAAAAGGATTTAGAATTTTCAAAAAAAAATTATCAGAGACATGTGGTTCGTCCAAGTGAATCGCCAATTGTTGTGTTGTACAACAACCCCCCATTTATTCTTATAAATAGGGACCCTTTAGAAATAAATAATAAATTTTGTTTTAAATTCTTACATTAAAAAAATTAGAAAATAAAATTTTCTTTTTTTCCTTGAAAAGCGCATCGCTTATCACATATTTTATTTTCAAAAAAGAATCATAAAACATAAAATTGGCAAATTGCGAAATGTGCTCTTAAAATAGCCTTCCAAAGAAATAAAACATTTTGTTCGCATTGCACTTTATTTAGTAAAGACTTAAGAGATAAGTAATATAAGTTGCGACAATCGTGGACCCGACAAGCAAATAAACGAAAAAGTATAAATCCTATTCGCTATCACGTCCACTTCACGTTTTCCCAAATCGCATTGCGCACAAATTATAATATAGACTTTAAACGTATCTTATAAATGTTGCGATCTGCGATTTGCGTAGATTGTATTTTGCAACTTTTATGAGACAATCACAAAATATTATGATGAATCATTGCGATTCGCGCATTTAATAAAGCTCAGTGTGTGAAAGCAACTTATGTCCTATCAGATTTGATTTAAGATCTTGATGGCTTTAAAACTAGTAATGGACAGTGCATGCGAAGCCATGTGAAATATTAAATAAGGAATTATGAAGAGATGATTGATAGATTGACATATGTTCGCATGAGTTTGAAATAAACCACTGATATATCTTCATGATACTCCTTATATGATAATTTCACTTTGCTCTCAGGAAATCAATTATCGAGTTGAAGAAATCAGAAATGAGTAAAAAGGGTAAAGATGTGTCTCAAGTACCATCTGCCGAAGACACATACATGTCTTCATTGTTCTCAGACGTTGTCTGCAAAAAAGACTATGGTAGTTCATCCTGGGAAGCAATGTAAAAACTTTTTGAAGATGAAGAACCAAGAGTGATAAATAACATTTCTGCAATAGGCATTGATTCTACTTCGGATGCAACTCTTTTCGACGTTTCAACTCTTTTTGATGTTTCATGCTTGCATATTCATAGAATAGTTGCAATACCAAGGATTCAACCTTATACAGACATGATTAGGTGGGCAGTCGAAAATTTAAATATTGAAGATACAGTTTTCAAGAATTCGAGAGGAAAGATTATGGGTTCTTTCAAAGCGAAAGACTTAGCAGCCATGTACAATTTTCCAAATCCATAGCAGAAATATGATAATAGATATGTGAAAATGTTCAGAGAAAAACATCCAGATCTTATCAAAGTTATCCATGAATGGAAAGACAATGAAGGAAAATTAAAGCAGGATAAATCTGGTACATACCCAATTACAAAAATTCCTAATCCTTATTGTTATGCTGCTGGTATGTGATGTACAATATTTTCCAAACCTGATAGTACTAGGTTCTCAAGAGATTGGGTTCCCCTAACTGACACAATCGTGAATTCGTCTATCTGAAATTGGGAAGACCTTTTATCCAATTACCTAGCCAAACATATCACTGAGTATAGAAATAAAAGTTGTGCTTCATCCCAAGAAGATTTTCCCTTTTTTATGTCTTCCTATGTCATGGATTCCATCTGTTTCATTTCTACATTTCCAATCATGGGATGGAAACGCACCATTAAAAACCCTATCCTAGTTCATATTTATCATGAGGAACTCGGGGACTCTAAATTCCACTTACATTTTTATAAAGTATGCTACGGAGTTATGTTACCCATGTATCAGATGAATTTCAATGAAAAGGCTCCTAGGGTTTCCAAAGAAGCCAATGAAGATATTATTCCTATAGCTTGATGGTTCACTAAAGAAAAGTTCACATATATCCGAGTATTTGGAAGTTTTTCTTTTCCAAATGTTTTACCCTACTATGTTCCAGATAGATTGCTTGCAAGGGAAATAGCTTATAAACTCATCAATGGTGTCACAAAGAAACTAGAAGATGATAAAAAGGTTATTTGGCCTTCTTTCCCTCTACAGTGCAGCACCTTTTCTCTTGCTAATATCAGCCATTTATACAAAGAGGTTCCTAACATTCAGTTGTTGAAGTTGGCATTCATGACAGGATGATTATATGACCCTGACAATGTAATTAAAAATTACATGGAAAAACTCAAAACAAAGCCTTTCATAAAAGAAGACAAATTTTATGACTTCTTCCAAGGCATCAAATTTTTTTTTGATATTGTCAAAAGGGTTTCCAGTCACGAAAACACTGGAACTTTTCAAGTATATAGAAATAAAATATTTAAAAATATCCCTTTGAATTTGTTAGTTATTGAAGGTGAAAAACACACTCCAAGTGTCAGTCTTGATGAAGAAATGAAATATGGCTCTGAAAATGAATCTGGTCAATCACAACAGCAGTCTCACAAGTCATATCAATCTGAGGATGAATCTGAATCTAAGAAATCAAATTTAGAAATCAACCAAATTCTTCAAGAAATAGAGTTGCAAGAGCAAGTAAAGAACAATGGCACTTAATCAAATTTATAAGTATTTCAAAAGGAACAGAGCATGATAGATCAGTCTAAATCATCTCAAGGAAAAGACCTGGTAAATGAATGGGAACAATTTTCCCAAGCAATAAATACTCCTAAGGAAAAATTCAACACTGATCAAACATCAAGTTTTAAAATGCCAGAGCCTTCTCAGAAGATCTTTTAAATCGTCAATCCTCTACAGAGAATCCCAGCAATACATGACAAAGAAATCATATTTTCTTACTCTACAGATCAAATCATCTTACAGATTGAAGACATTCCATCAATGGATATTTTCTACACTCCTAGCTACAAGGCTATAGTAAAAGGAATAAAATAAAAAGGATTGATGAGACAACCCCGAAATCAATATATGAATCAGTTGATGTACTCTGGAAAGCCTCCCCAAATGATCCCACTAATCATCTAACTATGTTTTCACAATATGCAACATCATATGCCATAGCCACTATTGATAAGGCAACTAAAATTAGAATATTGTTGAAATAGAAGGAAACCAAAATACAAGAATTGGATCAGTTGTTAAAGGAAGAAAAAGCCAAGTCCATTGAACATATCAATGAAATTTCAGCACAGTTTCATAAATATATTTAAATTCTCAAGTTGAGACATGAAACAGAGCTTAATGATAAGCAGGTACATCTAGAAAGAACAATGGCAGAGCTACATAATCGATCACAATTAGAACAATTCATCAGAGAATCACTTGATATAAATACTATGATAAAGAAAGAGAAAAAAATATTTTTTTATCAAGTTTCTATGATTGATTCTTATTCTGATTCTAATAAGATAATGATTTAGCAAATAGCAACTCAAAAACTAGAATGTGAGAGATTCAAAAATAAAATTGAGGAACACATTCAGTGGAAAAATTTTGATGGAGGAAGACAAGATAATCTACCACAAATAGATAAGCTTCACAAAGAATTTCTATTTACAGAATGGAAAGCACAGATCATCCGAGCAGAAAAGGCACCGACCAAGACAACCAACAAATCAAATGAGGTTATTCATCTCTTATGTGACCAATTTTTTAGAACAAGACTTCTTAAATAAAACACGTCTGATGTGTTTTTAGAAACAAAAGAAATAGAATTAAAATGGACATGGAGAGCATAACAACAGGAAGAAATGATCAAGAATGTTAATAATTCCGATAAAGAAAATTACTGGAATTTTCTGATCAAACCTTACCATCAGCAGCAAACTCTTCTAGTCCTTACAGAGTCAGCAAAAAGGTCTCAGTAGATAATCTCAAATGCTATCTTCAAGGGGAAAATTAGATCACGAATATCACAACCGACTCATCTTAAGCCAATGCTAGATATCTGCCAACTTCATGATCACATTCAGAAATAAATGCAGAATCCATTAAGTCAGGATTGTTAGTTCTAAACTCCTAGATTTTTGTTTAAGTTAAGTTTTTAGTGAAAGATTGTTTGAAACCTCCTCTACATTTTTGTAAATCATTTAATTTAGTTTGTAGTTAATTTTAGTATTTAAACCCTTCTCATGCATTTAGAGAAGGATCCAAGATTTTGTTAAGAACATTTGTAAAGAATGCTTATTTCTAGGTAAAGTTTGTCGATGCCTTGATGAAGTAATGGAACACAACATTTTTCAGTTATAAACATCATTTTGTTTAATCACTGTTGGTGCACTTCTGTATTCTTTAAATGACTCTTTGATTGAAGAATTTGATATGGCCTATTATCACTAATCCGATAAGCATAAGTAATACACATCTGGTACTATTATCATGTATGTTATTTTGGTTTCTAAATGTTAGTGATGAACTCAGCTTTCATGAATCATATATAGAATTAATTATTTTTATCTGAAATATCAGTCACACTATTGTACAATATAAAGATAGAAATTATTTATTTTATACATGGTCATTAGATAAATGAGATATATTTTCCATTTTATTTTGATTAACTTTTTTTCAAGAGAATCATGTTACACAATAATAATTCTATTAAATATGTGATTATTTTCATCATCACATATTGAATAGATATCTTTTTAGATTGCATTTAAATATTATCCCCGTGTTATATAAAATTTAATTCAAATCTTTGCACTCAGAAATAAATTTGTCTTAGTTTATAGTAATTCATCCTTATAAAATGTCTTGATAGAAATCCAACAAATTATCATAAAAAACCAAATCTACGAAACTGGTCCCATCATACCGAGTCGGAGCCACTACCCCAAACAGAAAAGGAACTGCTTTAAGGTCCAGACCAGGTGGTTATCACCCTTATTGTTGCCATGGATTTCTAAGACCTCAACACATTCCAAGATAAAACTTTCATGATTCAAATATGGGTGGAGGAGGGCAAGCTTGGAGCTCTAATCTTACCTGAATTAATTAACATAGCTCCCAATTCCTTTACGGTGACACTGTATGACTTTCTTCCACATTTATTTTTCCTTTTCCTCAGTGCGAAAACTATATGAGAATCCATCGGTTTAAATACTAGCTGAGACTCCTACTTTTTTGGATGTGGTCTTTTCTTCCTTATTAATCTAGTCTATTCTTTCATCAAGTATAAATAATGGATTATCTTTATTTGATCCTCACTGAATGCTTTTATGCCTTGTTTCTTTGTATGTTCCACAAAATATTGGAGAAAAATTCCTTCCCTTTCAACTAACTCCTGTAATTTTTGATCCTTTATTCCTACCTCACTGGGGGTCTTCTTTGCATCTCCCTCAAAATATTTGATAGAGATGGGATATCCCATTTCTCCTGATAGTCCTCAGTCTGCAGCTCGATTTCATCCTCTCTCTTCCCTTCATTTTTCTTTGTTTCTTCCTCTTCCATCCATTGCTCCTCTGGGTTTTACTCAGCCAGAATTTCAAATATGTTGTTTGATTTATCTTTCCATGATTTCTTTGTTGCGTTCTTCTATTAGGTCTTCCCCTTGGGTTGGGTATGATAAAAAACTCTGCAACATCTTAAGTTGTCTCTTTGGTATTTCCTTCCACTTTTCTTAGTGGGAATTCCCTTATCAGGTGGTCATGCTCATGTCATCTATGAAATTTGAAAGGGATTTGTTCATATTCCAATGGTTAAAGAAAAAATTCATTCCTGAACTCTAGCTTGAATGCTTCCGGCAAGGCTCCAGAGACATCCATTTTTGCACATATTTTGGCATATGTTGTGTACCTTCCTCGTAGCATTGCTTCCGAAATTTTAATGAATTTACCCAAATAATATCCTATCAAATTTAAGGTCGTAGGAATACAATAGTCCACGGGAAGGGATTACATCCTGGCCAAGACCAAGACGCATGTGAAGCTTTCCTCTTCTGTGGTAAAGTTTTCCATCCACTGTCACATATATAGACAAGCTGATGCAAAGAAATATGTGCCACCGTCAAATATTTGTCCTTCGTATTCAATATTATAAAATAGAACTATGAATAATCCTTTTGACCCTAAGTGTAGTTATATTTACCCCCTTGGTTTCTAGTGATGTTTGATGCAATCGCACAAGGATTTTTTTGTGGGCTAGAGTCCCATGAATTTACATATGACCACATATGATCTGATTCATTCTATGAAGTTTTGGGTTTCAATATTGATGATTAATCTCATAGGGATCACCAATATTTTTGGCTTACATGGTCCTGTAGGTATCATTGAAATTTATTTTTGATGAGGGTCAATTGGCTTTCCTGTTGGGCCCTTGTCTTCATTCATTCTCTATCCTTTCTTGACTACCTTTGCTGAGCATTAGGTATTTTCTAACGTACCATCTGCATGGCCATGTGCTCGAAAACCCATATGAATCCATTTACTTTTGTCTGTGACCACATTCCTATAGGAGGGAGGCCCGCTCCCTCCTACTCTAGTATCCATTCTATACAAACCCTATATTATGCTCTATGAATCGCCAGGAAATCGCTTCATCCTAAATTGTCTTATTTCTCACTAATCTTTAGATCGTTCATCACAACGCAATCACAAATGAAAAAATCCATATCATATGTACAAGTATTTCTGGATTTTTTTCTCAGGGAAGATTGCACTGAGGGTGAAATATTGATATAATCCACCAAATTCTTGAAATTATCTTCACGAAGTATTTCCAATTTTCATAGAAAATGGAAATATTACCAATTATAATGACACATAAATCAATATTTTTTGTTTTCATTGTCTCATTTCTTTTAGCAAGAAGTATTGTGTATGAGGTGCAGAATGTGTAGAAGTGTGGATGTATCTTACACATCTTTCATCCCCATAAACATTCCCCAGTCCAAACACTTCTTTTGCATACCTCCATCCCACACAACACACCTCTCACACATGCATGAACTCATTTTAAAGTGGATAATTTTTCAGGTGACTTCTTTTTAATTTAATTTAATTTTTTTAATAATGTTGTTCTTAAAAAAAAAACATTAATTACAATATATTATACCCTTAAAAAAATAAATTAAACTTTATTTTATTAAAATCCAAACCAAAAAATATATAATTCAATAAAAATAAATCAATTTTAAAATTTAAATTTATTTCATTATCAAGTCACTTTTTCATGAGAGTATATAATTAGTATTGCGAGGGTGAATATAATACCTCTAAAAATGAGCTCAGAAATATTTCAAAACCACGATGTCTCTTCACATTGAAGAATATTTGTTATTAGATAAGTTTGAATGAGAATAAAATTTCTTAAATAAGTTTGGTTCAATGAGATCGAATGAACGTTTATATTATATTTAATCACTTCTGTTTTTGATCAATTTTAGATCCTTAAAACTTACAAAGACATCAATAATTTTTTTCTGAAATTATATGTAAGAGCAAATTATGAAACACGAAATGGTCAATCATCTTTTTGTATTTTAAATTAACTTTAAGGTATTAAAACTTAGAAAGCAATAAATTATTATTTTTCAAATATATGTAAGAGAAACTTCTGAAACATTAAATAGTAAAACAACATAAAATTCACAAACAAAAAACGGGAAAACATCATATCGTATTTGTATATCTTTTTCTTAGGTAAGATTTCCCTGAGAGAAAAATGTGAATTTAATCCATCAAATTCATGAAATTAGTTTCTTGACGTTTTTCCAATTTCCATAATGTATGCAAATATTTCCAAGTATAATAAAATATAAATGAATATTTTTGGTTTACATTGTGTTATTTTTTTCCGTGAGAAGTTTTGTGCGAGAGGTGTGAAAGGTATTGAAGTATGGATTTATCCTCTGCATATTCCTCCCTCCACACACATTCCCCCCTCCACACACTTCTTCTAGTCACCTACATACCGCACAACACTTATTCCACAAATGCATGAACTCTTTTTAATGTGATGTATGTACAATAAACAAACTAGGTCATATCTTAATAATGTGATTTAACATAAATTTCAAGTCCTCGATTGACAAGAAAAACTAATATGATAACTCCCAAAAGAGGAAGGGACTATCTTTCTTTGTAGCTATCCCATTTGCTGTAATACCAATAACATTAACCTCAACCTGGAAAAATTTATTAGAATATGGAAAATTCAAGATAGGCTATTTTGTAATATTTTACTTTATTAGTCTAAATATTTTATCAGTTTCTTCTAACCACTTAAATGACTATTTATTTATTTTATCAGTCTCGAAAATTGAAGCCCAAATACTATTCAAATTTCTAATAATTTTCAATAAAAAAATTCCAAGCCATGGAAGCTTCTTATCTCAAAAATATTTCTTAGAATAGGCCAATTTATTATTTCTTTCACATTCTCTTGTTTCATCTTCATGCCATCCTCATATATCACAAATCCTAGATACACTCTCTCTTTCTTCATAAAATTGTACTTCTTTAGATTGATTAGTAAATTTTCTTTTTGTAAAGGACTCAAAGTAACCTAAGGTCTTTAAAATGTTTTCTCATTTTACTATAAACTAAGATATCATATAGGTATACTATAACAAATTCACCATATATTATTTAGAAACATAATTCATCAATCTTATAAACTTACTAGGAGCATTTGTGAGCCCAAAAGGCATCAACAACCACTCATACAATCCACTACTGGTTTTGAAAGATTACTTCTATTCATCTCCTTATTTAATTTTTATTTGATAATACCCACTCTTGAAATCAATTTTTGAAAAATACTTAGCACCACTCAATTAATCTACTAAGTTCTCAATATGAGGCAATGGAAATCTATACCTTCCTATAATTTCGTTTATCTCTCTAGAATCTATAAACATTCACCATCCTCCATTTCTATTTGGACTCAAAATTGTAGGAAGAACACATGTACTCATACCTTTCAATATTAGGAGTTTAGCAAACAATTCTTTCATCCACCTTTTTATTTCATCATTGTCCTATGGAGTTATATTATGTGATACTTTATTAGGAATATTGGGCCTTACAATTAGATACATATGATGAATAATACTCCTTATATGGGATAAGTCATTTGGTAACTAATCAACTATGACATCAACAAATTCATCCCATAATTTTTTAACTTATATAGTAAAATGATCCAAATGTTTACATGTAAGTACTACCTTAGGCTTAAAAATAAAGGAAAAATGTACCTCCTCCTTCCTTGCTTCTTGCATTGGTTCGTTTCCACTATTTTTTAATACATTAGGATTCACTTCTTATTTTGATCCTTAATTAATTAAAGGTGATAATACATGTCTTTGACCATCCTTATCAAGAGAATAGGTGTTCTTCCTATCATCATGAATCAAATTACTATCATAATTCCATGATCTTCCCAACAAAATGTGGTAGACATCCATAGGCATTATATCACCTAACAATGCATTATTACAATCACCAATTCAAAGCTCCACGCTGCATTACTCATTAACCAAGATATGATGTCCTTTTCATGTTATGGACACCTTATATGGTGTATGATGTGCTAATTTCTTCATCCTTAAATTATATATCATTTGAATGCAAACCAAATTATATGTACTAATACTATCAATTATGGCCTTATAACACTTACATATTAACTTGCATACAATCCTAAATAAAACCTTCCTCTAGGCTACTTCATTAGCTTCCTTTTACATCTCATGTAGAACCGTCTTCATCCACAATGACTCTCCTACATCTGGGATCTCTTGTATTACAAGCGAATGAACAATTTCTTTATTTTCTTCTATTACATGTGTACCTCTTTGACTTATAGGTTTTCTCTTTGGAAAATCCAATCGCATAGACCCAACTTACCACATTTATGACATCTAAATTTATAGTTTCTACCTCTACCTCTCGCTCAAAATTACCTTATTTCTCTGGAATCACCTTATCTAGTTGGTTGGCTTAAGTGAATTGAGCCTCCTCATTCCTCTCTCAAGAATTCGAATTTCCCTTTGATATTTTGTTTTCCTTTTCCTCTTATAGGACTCCTTCCTTTTTTCTTCTAACACATGTTTTATAGCTAACTTCTCTTATAATTTTAAAGCACCTCATACTCATCTTCCACTTTTCTTGGGGAAAAACATTAATCTCATCTAGAATTTATTATCTAAATCCATTAACATATTAAAAATAATCAACATCTTCTTCTATATGTCCAACTCTAATGATTATTATATAAAATTCCTAAGTATAAATTTTTATAGTTATATATTTTTGTCAAGGGTTTTCATGTTTGTAAAAGGATTTAATTGGTAAAATTTGGGAATGAACTTACCTTTAAATTGAAAATAATTCTATCCCAAATCTTTATCTTATAATTTTATTCTCTCTTTATTTTTATCTTAGAATAAAAATCCAAAGTTTTCATGTTTTCTATTGATAAATCAAATAAGATACACATTAAAGGAATGTAAACACATAATCTAACTTACAAATCAAAGGAGCACAAAACCATGAAAATTCTGACACAAGAATCCCTGCAAATCACTTTCTATTCCATTCATTCACTGGAAGAAATTATTCAAAATTACAATGTACAAAAGTGTTTCTTCTCTAATATGACCAACCAACCCTCTGCGCTCTAAAATTCATGAAATACATATAATTATCTCATCCATGGACTAAGGGAGTCGAGCTCAATAATCTCCCTAAAATAGAAACAATTCAATTAAATTTGGCACTCCCTTCTAGGAATAGGGACTGAATTCCTGAAAATAGCGTTCAAAGAAGAATTAATATCTCCTTAACCATAACACCTTTAACAAAAATGGAAGAGGTTTTTGTAGATAATATTTTTATGAATAATTTTTTTTTTTTCCATTTTGGTAGATTCATTTCCATTCACTCAGAATAGGCTCCACAAAATCATGGCTCAAACAGGAAATCATTAAATGCTTAAATTTGTAAAAATATGCTGTAAAGATCTAGTCAAATATTTTAATCCACAACACCTGTGAAGAAAATGAAATAGGTTTTTGTTATTTTGCCCGTGATTGACAAACACCTCCTTGGGTTTCTCAAAGTTCCTTTCCATCTGTTAGAAAATAGCACCAAACAATAATGGCTAAAACAATAAAAAACAATGGAGAATTTGATTTTTTAAAGCTAAGCCCCAAAGATCACTGCATAATTCCCAAAGCATGATAGATGTACAGAAACTAAGAGAGGTTTTTGTTACTTCCCTCATTCTCGACAAAAATCTGTTTCATTTTTTTAAAATTCATCTTCTATTGTTCATAATACAATTTTTAAAATGATGACAAAAAAGGTCTACACGTGGCCATTAGGGGAATTTTGAGGTCCAAAATGGACCTCATAAGGATATAAAATAATAGTGGAAATAATAGAATAATATTTGATTACATCATCAAATTTTAGAGGGGACAAAGAAAAAAACTACTTTTTCAACTCGTATTTTCAACTTATCTCGTAAATTTTTTACTCAAATTTCAAGGGGGACTACTCATTGGATGCAATATTTAATTCCACATCCAAGGACTACCCATGTTGCATACTTTCGATGGACCTTGCTACACACAAAATGAGAAATGCATGAAAAACGTGATTGCAATCACATTTTTCATGTATTTCTCATTTTTCGTGTAGTAGAGTCCATCGAAAGTATGCAAGATAGGTACTCCTTGGATGGAGAATTAAATTTGCATCCAATGAGTACTCCCACTCGAAATTTGAGTAAAAAAATTGGGAGATAAGTTGAAAATACGAGTTGAAAAAATAGTTTTATTATTTTATTATATTTTAATCTTTTTACTCTTTTACTTCAAATATGGTGAATCAACCCCCATGGTTGACATTATCATCTTGAATCCTATTGGTTCTTATCAATTTCATTTTGGTTGTACATTTTTCTTAGGAGGTCCATTTTAGATCTCAAAATTCCCCTAATGACCTGTGCGCAATGTCCTTTTGGTGGCTTTCAAGAGCATCTCAAGATCATATAGATGTCTTCAATGAGTGAGTTCCAAGGCCAAGGGGAATATTTAAGATTTCACAACATTTTGAAGCCTTCCTTAATTATGAGAGAAAAATGATCATTTTAGCCAATTTTAGCGAAATTTGAAAATTTTTACAAAATATTATCTAGTGCTAACATTGGCTCCAACTAGAGAGAGCAGCTCCTTTAGGAGGTGTCAAGAACCATAGATATCTGAATTTGTATATTATTTCCTTTTCTATTGGGCTTCTCCCAACCTAGAAAACTAACGACCTACAACGTGCTTAATAACATCTCTCAGCGTACAATTCAAACATAAACGCCAACTGAAAAAGAGACTCAGTACTGCAAATGTCAAACTGAAAACATACTACTGAATGAAACTGTTGAAAAAATGCTCGAAAAAATGAGCTTATTAATACTCCTACCCACTTAAATCTGATATTTGAACAAACTAAATTAAATGACAATAAAATTCCAATGCAACCAAACCAACAGTTTATCAACTGTGGTTCCTTGATTATTCTTTTGCAAAATAAAAATCTGAATATGTAAGAACAATTTAAATTGATTGTAAGCTTTATAATCATCGTTGAAATATGGTTCAAACCCCATATTGAACAATTTCTCCATATAAATAACTATGGGATAAAAAAAACATGATTGGTTTGCTCTACGTCATAGCAACCAACACTATAAGAAAAAAGCACATTGGTGAGGGGCGAAAATGGTCACCATAAGCTTATTGGTGAGGGTCAAAAGAGCCTTCGTCACCAAAAACTGAACGTCACCAAAGGTGGCGTCGCCGAAAGTATAGGTGTTGTGGTGACATTCAAGGTCCGTCACCAATAATAATTTATAGTGACGGATAGTGACCGTCACCATTTCATATGAGCAATGGTGACGGACAATAGACTCCGTCACCAAAAAATTGAACGTCACCAAAGGTGGCGTCGCCGAAAGTATAGGTGTTGTGGTGACATTCAAGGTCCGTCGCCAATAATGATTTATAGTGACGGATAGTGACCGTCACCATTTCATATGAGCAATGGTGACGAAAAATTGCCTCCGTCACCAAAAAACTGAACGTCACCAAAGGTGGCATCGCCGAAAGTATGTGTTGTGGTGACATTCAAGGTCTGTCACGAATATTAATTACAATGACGAATAGTGACCGTCACCATTTCATATGAACAACAACGATTTTTTGTGATGGACCTTTCATGGCCATCACTATTGGTGCATATATATGGCGACGTTCATTGACCGTCACCATAAACGCATTGGTGACATCAAGGTCCGTCACGAATAATGACTATAATGACAAATAGTGACCCTCACCATTTCATATAAACAACAACGATTTATGCTGACAGACCTTTAATGGTCGTCACTATTGATGCATATATATGGTGGTGTTCGTTGACTGTCACCATTTCATATTTTGGTGAGGGTCGAAAAGTCTCACCATAAACTCATTGGTGATGGTCAAAAGAGCATCCGTCACCAAAAACTGATCTTCGTCATTCCCTATATATGAATATCAGGGTACGATGGAATCGAACCACCAACCTCCTGCTTGTAAAGCAGGTGCTCTTCCATTGAGCTAGCACCCTTTAAAGAATTAGACTTTAAACTAGCAATTGCCCCTAAAGTTGCAACGATACACCAAAGGAATAAGAACCAGGAAAACTGAAAGAAATCAGTGTCCTTGCTCCTATTTTTATTCTACGACACTCTAGAAAGTATGATCTTGATCGATGACGTATTTGTGCTGAGTGGTTCTAATTTAATAGTAAATTTTATATTAGATAAAACAAATGAATAACTGAGAGGCCTTATGAGCTAATTTTTAATCCTTACACCAAAATCTCTTAATATTCAAGTCTATGGAACAACTCGTTCAAAGTTCAAACTGAAGTAGATTTTAAATGGAAAGCCTAAAACCAGCTAAGAAGTTTACAAGTTAACATTTTGGATATAAATTCTGTTCAATTTATATGACAAGTTATGCCATAACCTTGAAACTAGTTTCTTAGCTAAAAGACTTTCTTAAGTTAACAATGACAAAGAAACTTAGTCATGGCAAGCAAAATTCTCTTGCTTTTTCGAATGAGGGTGCATGTAACTTGATAAAGGTTGTATGAGAGTATCAAACCATAAACAGTTTCACTAAAACATGGAAATGACAAAGTCTTGTTAAGCAAGAAAGGTTTAGTTAAATATATGGAAATCATCGAGCTAAATGATATAATTAAACTAAAAGTAACTGTAAAAAAATGAAATTGCCATCATATACATCGCACCAACGTATGAATTTGCATCAATGTACTAAATTAATATGACTTCAAATTTTGAAATTTTCCTGCAAGATAACATTTATCATTAAAAAAATCTGATCAAACATGAAGTAATCTCACGAATCTTTCAGATTTATATTGCAATATCCATCTCAGATCAATAGATCCAGAATCTTAAATATTCTTATAAATAGCAATTGCACCAAGATGTGCAAAGGAATGTCGGAACATGGATAAGAAAAGTGGGGAGATTGTATAAAGAAATAATCAAGCGAAATATACTAAAAATTAAACACAACCCATGTGAGGCTAATTTAAATTCAATTGTTGTGAATTTTCAAGTGAAAGAAAGTTTGTAACTGGTGTCTGGAAAGCAGGACACACAAAAATTGTTATAGAGAAAAACTTGGAAGGGAAATTGAGGTTTGAGGTTTGATGATGTTTATGAAGCACATATTCTACTTGGTGAAAGTGGCCACTGCAAGGATTATTGGGGTTCAGGATTCTATAGGCAGGATGATACTTTTGAGCTTGAAACAACTTTGCACAATATAGCTTTCAGTTCAAATGGGTGAAAATACATATAAATCAAGAAATTTGAGACCTTTAAATGTATGGTCAGAAGCAACAACTCCAGAATCTGTGCAAATGCTTCTAAACTCTATTTGAAAAGAGGAAATTAGTTTGATCCTTGAAGGAAACTTGTTTGGACCAGACATTGGTGAGTTGATAAGCAGCTCAAACAATTGGGCATAGATTATTATGTGGTGTATTTTCAAAGGGCTCAAAGAGTCATTACCTTCTAAATGGCTATATATTTTGGGAGATGGGTTTGAAAATACAGGTAAGAAGAATCATCCAACGTCTGAACAGTCGGGTGAATTTGAGAAAAAACACCAAATATATGCCAATTTTGTTGAATGCCTCTAAGCAATGTGGTTTATTGGTTGCTGTCAATTCCTCCTCAGTCATGGATTGCAGGCCTGCACAAAATAAGAATATTCTTATGATTGGTCTCTATTCTGAAGTGAATAATTTAAAACAATATACTTGTAACCTAGCACGAAATACAGATTCAACAGAAGTAAATACAGAAAACAAGAATAGTGGAAATGATGATTTTGGATTTCAAACTGAAGGAGCATATAAGGGCGAGGATGAAGTGCTTTTGAAATTTCAGTGGGCAGAGGAGACAGAAAGGATGGACTGCAGCAAGTTTTTGGAGTCTTGGGATAGAAAAGAAGGGAAAAGAGGCAAACTTCAAGTTCAAAGCACAGAGTAATGACCCCTGGAAGGAGAGATTTTGATTCTCTTGTTCAATCTCAGCAGGAAGTAAGCAATGCCTTTGGTCAAGTCGACATTCAATTGTCGGATGCTCTATGGGATGTAGGTGATGGCATTAGCCAAGAGAAGCATCTGGACAGGGTTTCACATGAATATATCCTTTCTTCATGAATGCAATGATTATCAGAATTATGTTCAAATAAAAGAGATGTGTGTGCAAGAGGCTTTATAATTTTTGATATGCAAAGAATAGAATATTCAAAATAGTACATGATATGAGGAGGAGACCTTTAAATCAAGCAATTTGAGACCTTTAAATGGGTGCAAATACATATAAATCAAGCAATTTGAGACCTTTAAATGGATGCAAATACATATAAATAAAGCAATTTGAGACCTTTAAATGTATGGTCAGAAGCAACAACTCCAGAATCTGTTCAAATGCTTCTAAACTCTATTTGAAAAGAGGAAATTAATTTGATCCTTGAAGGAAACTTGTTTGGACCAGACATTGGTGAGTTGATAAGTAGCTCAAACAATTGGGAAGAGATTATTATGTGGTGTATTTTCAGAGGGCTCAAAGAGTCATTACCTTCTAGATGGCTATATATTTTGGGAGATGCGTTTGAACATACAGGTAAGAAGAATCAGCCAACATCTGAACAGTCAGGTGAATTTGAGAAAAAACACCAAAGATCTGCCAATTTTGTTGAATGCCTCTGAGCAATGTGGTTTATTGTTTGCTGTCAATTCCTCCTTAGTCATGGATTGCAGGCCTGCAAAAAATAATAATATTCTTATGATTGTTCTCTATTCTGAAGTGAATAATTTAAAACAATATGTTTTGTAGTGAATAATTTAGGTGCTACCTCCTCCTCAGCAGATCTGTAATCTGCTAGGTAGTAAATTGCCAGGTTGCTGGGTTCAAGGAAATTTGAACACGATTTTTCTCCAATTGACTGTCTATACAGAATTTGTAGCCATGTTATTTCCCATTAAATAATTCCATGCAGAAATTGTAGCTCAGAGAACATCCCTACAAAGCATCATTCTCATAGATAAAAGGGCATCCATTCAAGACACCCTAATTGAAAGGACCATGTCAATTGAAGACATTATTATTAAGGAGAATGAGATGGTGAATGTACAAGACATCATTATTGCAACTGATAAAACAACCATACAAGGTGTCATAAGTGCAACAATTAATATTTTTCAAAGCCATCATAATTTTAACAAGATAACATCTGTACAGGAAGTCTCATTTACAGGCTACACCAATGCCAAGAAGGGCATCAATACAAGAGGGCACTTATACTGAAGAAAATCACCTAAGACATTAACTGTGACATCATTCTCAGCTAAATAACCAGTACATTTCATGTCGACGACAGCATCTCCGACATTATCCATTGTCACATAGAAGTTAGAACATCCATTTTTCTACCAATATAATTTAATTCACAAGTTGCCCATTCCATGAAACTAGCCTCATCTAAATCAACTTCTTCTGCAGTGTACATCTGTATTATAGTGACCTGTAATATGCATGAGTTTTTCTCCTAATGGAATTTGCGAATTTGTGATAGCACTGAAGAAGGATACCTCGGTGAAGTTTCTCATCAATGTGACCAGTCACCAAACTAGGTATTAACTATTAAATAATTTATTTGAGGTACCAAAACTCTCCCAAAGGTTGTGGATCCAATCAATAAAACTAAAAGAAAACCACAATCAAGACCCAGAAGATGAGGTAGTTGACTGGGATTAAACGGTACAATGCAGAAAGTATGAGACACTCGTGGAGAACCTTAGGAACTCATGGCGAACTATGGAGATTCCTATCATCTGTGACATCATCTAACACTATCTGCTATTAAACAAATAACCTAGCAGGAAATATTAACAGAAATTGACAAACAATAGTTGGACCTGGAAAATCAGAACTGCAAATGGTTGAATGGATGGCATTCATTAAAGCACGTAGACAATGGCAACCTAAAAGGAAATTTCTAGAAAAAATGCAAATCCCTTGCATCAGCAAAAAACATAAAGTTAGGCTGCAAAGTACAAGAATACTTCAAAGTCAAGACTTCTTACTTCTGTATATGAATCCTTAGCAACAACACTAGACCAGGTGTTTGGCAAGATACCTATTTCCTAATCTCTTATTCCTTTGTAAACAAACATGTGCTGACATAGGTAGGGCCGCTGAGGGGTGGAATTGAAAGTGAATATTGAAAACCGATGAATAGGACAAATTTGCATGACTTAAATTTAAATTTGGTAGATAGAAATGGCCAATGTATGAATCAAGAAAAGGGGCTTACGATTGTGAAAATTAGACATGACCATACCGACAACCATCCCATTCTTAGATGCTTCACCTACAACCATCTAAGAAAGTGATATACAGTGTTTCTCATAACAAATTCCAGGTCTAGCAAGCACCCTAAAGAGGACAAACTACAGGACCTTTAACCTTTTGATTTATACAACAATCCTACTAGATTCCCTTCTGAAATCACCAATGCAAGAACTCATGAAGTTTCACTCTAGAAACCCTTGTTACAAGTCCCATAGGCTGGACAGACTACTTGACAGTAATAAAGTTCAAATCAGTCCATTTCCCATCTAATCTCAAATGTGCTAATCCTTCAATTTTTATTTTTATTTATTCTTTTTAATGCAGATTTATTGTGACATTTCAGATAGGAACTAATCCTATCCTCTTGATTTTCCATAGATCTCAAGTTTCAACATCCAAGACAAATTTCTTCTTTGGAGCAATGTGAAAAAAATAATACATGGCTCATGTTCTCACCAAGTTTCATGTTTTTCTTGCGTAAAAATTAAAGTGGAGCTCCAAACCCAGTAGCCAATATCAGACCAGGTACATCAGCTCCAGTACTGGCTAACTGCCCTCCTGTTGCATATTTTGTCTCTATTGGCTTGGAATCATGGTTGCAAATCTTAAAAATAGTTTTTTTTATTAAAAAAATAATTATTTAATGTATTTTTTTTTAAACCGGTTCATTGGCATCTGACCGGTCCCGGTTAGACCGGTCCCGGTTAGAAACCCAGTTCATTAAGTCCACCGGTCCAGTCACCGGTTCCGGTTTTTAAAACTATGACTTCAATAGAACCTTTACCTTTCCACAAGGTGAGCTATTACAAGTCTTAATTATTTGATCACTAAATATCTAACACTCAAGCATAGTAGAACTCTGTTGGAACATGAATTTTAGCTCTACAATGTCTTTAGTTTCGTAATCTGTCATTGATAATTTGAGTGAATGTGATGCAGTGAAAAACTAAGAGACTAAAAATATGTCTATTTCAATAGGGCCTTTCCCTTTCCAAAAGGTGAGCTATTACAAGTCTTCATAATTTTATTAGTAAATAGCTAATGTGTATCGTAGAACTTTGTTGGGAAATGAATTTTAGTTCTGCGATGTCTTTAGTTTCATAATCAAGTCTAAGTGTAAAATGAGGGAAAGCATTTCTCATTCTTATTTTATTGGGAACTTCACAAATCAACACAGATTCGAAGCCTCATCTTAAACAACAATATAATGAATTAATATTGAATGTGTGGGAAAGTGAATTCATGATTGTAGACACATTATGAAGATAGCCAAAACGGGCATGGCAGCAGAGAATGGAGATATTGACAAGACTTATCCATTGGTAGAGGAACCTGAAAATATTGAGAAATCAGTGCAGCTTGCACCAGAAGCCACCTATCCTCAGAAACTTAAAGATATTATTGGGAACGAAAAGGGATTTTAACTTTAATCATTGAAAATAATGACGATGTTCTGTTCTAGAATATAGCTAGAATATAGCTAGAATATATTATGGTCTACAACCCTACACAATCAAATTCCCAAGAACAATCTCCAAGTGATAGTTATTAAGCATCAACCATGCAATTTGTTTGGTCTCTAGAAACACATGCAGCCTTCAAATAAATTGCATACTCTGTTCTCATTATAAATCACAATGCCAATTCTTGAATTCTATGGTCTGTTCAAGCAACAAAACACAAAAAAAGAGGAAGCTTTACATGGAATGAAAGGTCTTTGCAACTATGGCATTACCTCAACAACAAATCGATCCTAGATCTTGTCACTGTGAGCTTCCATGACTCCCTTTAAAATCATAAACCCCAAGCCTCAAATGATGTCATCCATTTCAAGGAAGAGCCCTCGCTTCTCACGTAGCATCTACAAAATTGGTGAAAACAAACAGAAGATAGCATGACGACTTTAAACCATGTCTCAAAATAACAAAATTGAATTATTGAGTGCATATAAAAACCCTGTTAATCTAACAATTTAACTGACCTCTATAAGCGATTCTTGGGGCTGACTCATGTTCTCCACTATGATAGGGCACCCCATAGTTTGACGACCCAATTCCACTGACCAGCTTGCACCACTTTCCAGGTTACCTTTTTAAAGAAAGTCACCATCCTTATCAAGCACCTACATAGTTTCCAAGGAAATAAACAATTATACTTGAATGGCAAGTTTACAGTCATATCTATTTTTTAACTGTTGGAAGAAGCAATTTATCAATTGGAGAAAAACAATCACTGCACGGATGGACAATACATAAAGAAGCACAAGAATAATCAGTCATCATGAGGGCAGCCTAGTTTCCTATTTGATACATTTTCTTTACAGAAATGTAAGTGTTTCATAGTTGGAAATATACAAGAAAAGGGTTCTCGAAAAAAAACATCTAAAATGTGATGGGCAATCATATCAATGACATTTTACAGCAGTGTCATTTTTTCCACTACTAGAAAATCTCACTGGTATGTCCTAAAAATAGCAGCAAGTCCAAAAGCTAATATACCTAATGCGCAGATTCCAGCCGAATATTCAATTTTAAGTTTCTGTCTCACAAAATTATGAGTGGGAGGGAGATATGAATGTCGAATACTAATTTCTTTCACACAATGTCGAAGACCCTGTTTCCATTAAATCAAAATTTTGCTTGAATATAAAATCTGGAACTGAAATGTCATGTAAATCTATCAGGCTTTTAAGCAAAAGAATAAAGAAAGAGGTGGTCTCACCTTCGCAATTCTTTCGGTACCTCCGAGGGTTTCAATAGATCGTGAAATGGAAGAAGGATAACCGACATAATTTACAGCAAAATATGTGGTGTCTGGTATTACTCTCACAGTCTTCCGTCCACATTTACGCCCATCTCTGCATCATTCACAACATTTTGTGACACTTAGAACCCCACATAAACCCTGTTCAAAAATCGTTGGGCTTGGATTTGACATGCTTATCACATTATTGAAAGCAGGGAAGATTACCCTTGGATCAAAAATTTCAAATCCACGAGCTAGTTGTGACCTAACAACGAACCTCAGTAAAACAACGACTTATCTACTACATGTATTATCCAAACAACAGCTTTCCTGGCGGCAGTGGCAGCGTACAGTAGAATAATCACAATTTAAACCCATCTCAACCCTCTTATACCTGCTTCAACCCATTCATGTTTATCATTAACAGAAGAAGCAGAGGATGAGATAAGCTTCTATATTTCTTTCGAGACAGTCCAATGCAATCTCTGAAGACTATTTTTCATCAAAGTTCTCACAAAGGATAGCAGGCCTCGAGAATGGAAGTGACCCAGCTAATAGTTATTCCATTTTTCTACATAGCCGGGATGGATCATCTGCAAGTTCCCCAAAGCTCTTCCCATACCACTGATTATTTGAGGCCCTGGCAATTCAACATCGCCACTGCCAAGGCCTCGTCTTGAAACCGATGGCTGGGCAATGAGGAATCATTCGCTAATCTGCTCTTCATCTGCAAGTTCCCTAATGCTCTTCCCATACCACTTATTATTTGAGGCCCTGGCAATGCGACATCGCCACTGCGAGGCCTCAAGGGACCAGCGAGGAACCATTTGCTAATTTTCTCTTTTGTCCATCCCTTCGTTCCCTCAGGACGTATCGGCTTGGATTTGACCTGTACTCAAGCTATTTTTCAAATTCGAATTCCCGCTCTATGACTACCAAACTTCCCTCTTTTTCAAATCCGAATTCCCGCATTATGACTATCAAAATTTTCTCTTTTTCAAATTCGAATTCCCTTAATAACGCTTGGCATGGTAAATGTACATTCGATTTAAAGAAAATATATCTAGATAATTTCCTGAATCCCGGTGGTTAAAGTCGCGGGCCAATTTATGGAACAAGATCTATATATCTATATAGTAGGAAATTATGTGTCGGTAATGTGAGTTTTATAAACGAATCACATTGGTGTGATAATGTGATAATGATAACCAGTGGACAGTATAGAAAGAATATTTTTGGAAAAAGTTAATTGCTTTTGAATTGTTTTTTTTGTTAGGTTTAAAGATGGTTTTTGTTTTTTTGGCATTATTCGAAATTTAGTTAACTAGAGCGATTATGCTCAGCACATGCAACTATCCAATGAAGTATAGAGTTCAAACCTCATAGTGTGTAAATTTGTAATTCCTTTGGAATGGCTTAAACCATTAGGTTTATTGAATTTGTAATTCCACTGGAATGGCTTAAACCATTCGGTTTATTGAATTTAATTTATTTTTTCTAATTTTTATAAAGTGTGAAAATATGTCAAAGAGGGTGGATGACTTAATGCTTAAATTTTTAATGGCTTTAAGTTCAAAAGTGACCAATGATCCAACCCATAAAGGAGAACCAATGGCCATAGTTAGAATGACCAATATCTGGAATGGCTTGATGGATGTGTGCAACGATGGGTTGATAAGTTTATTTTTGAAAAGGTTGGATGGCCCAAAGTTGACAATAGGCAAAGTGGTTCAATAGGCATTAGCTGGGAAAGGGCCAAAGTTTCAAAAGGGTAAAAGTTCAAAAAACACCTAATATTTCAAAAGGGGTTTAAGTTCGAAAATCATTCAAAGTTTCGTAAGTGGTTGGAGTTTGAAGTGGTTCTAGTGCGCCAAAATTACAACATTTCCAAATGTATAATGTTTCAAAATGACTCAAGTGGATTAAGCTCAAAGTTGGCTAATTTGAATTTCCTGAATATGTTTGACACATGTTATGTCCAAATGGCTCAATGGGAAAATGACCCAAAGTTTCAAAATCACCCAATGTTTAAAAAAAGATCAATGGTATGAAGTTTGAAATAGAGACATTGCTAAAAATACTCCAAAAAAATGATGTTTTAGTTGGCTCTAATCATTAATCTTGAAAGGGGGATGATACTTTGGAGAGTTAATGTCCTCCTTTGAAAGTGCTTGGTCACCATGGTTTGAATGAGGTCAATATACTTCATAAAAATGAGGTTGATGCTTTAGGTGGGATTAATGTTTCAAAAGTGATTGATACCCTCGTATAGAAGCAATTGATGTTTTAAAGAGGCATGTTTCTCAAGTGAACCTAATCTCTTGAAAGGAGTCAATGTTCAAAATAGCTTTGATGTTTGAAAAACTCCGATCTTTTGAAAGCGTTCATTGGTTGAAGTTTAAAAGGAGATTGATAGCCTATGGGGGAAAAATATACATCATCAAAATAAAATATCTAGTATAAAGGGGGTTGATGCATTGGATTAGCTCGATGATCAAAGCTTGGTATTTATAAGAAGGCCTTCGACAATTAGTGAACATGCTATATGGTGCAAAGGATGACTCGCAAAATCTTATTTTCGACATAAGTTTAGCATACAAATTCGAATGAAGATGAAATTTCAAGTGTACACTGTATTGACCTTCACACTCACCCTCGAGCTAAGAAACATAAGGAGAACTAGTGTCGAGGAGTGTTAAGGAGTGCCACGGAAACATAAGGGATAACTAGTTCAACACACATGGAAATGAATGAATATAGAGTGTGTGATAGGGAGTGTGAGTGAGTTCAAACTGTGCTAAGGAGAGAATGAGAAGGTTATATTCTAGGCAATGCCAAGGCATGCTAGATTTCCAGGGCATGTCAGGGAATGGTAGGGTGTGTTAGGGAGTTCCAAAGCATGTCAAGGAATGCAGGGGATGCTAACACGTGCCACATAGTTCCAAGGGATTGTTAGACGTTCCAGGTGTTATTGCATGTCAAGATGTAAACTATGTTTCGTAGTTGTTTTATAACCACGATTGGATGTGAGCCTTGACTTGGTAACTTGTTAAGTGGGATGAGTTAATATTGGCCATGAGTAGCCTAAGATTATTTATAATCCATTCTTATGCAAACAAGGCATAGTCTAGTTGTAGTAAATGAAACTTGGTCAATTTTTTGTAGTCGAGGTAGGACTTGGTTGGGTTCCCAAGTCTAAAAAAAATAAGGATCATTATGAGGAAATGATAGTTAAGGAGTTCTAGGGAATCCCAATGAATTAAAAGGTGTGCTAACACATGCCAATTAGTGTTAATACATGACAAGGAGTGTTTGGGAGTGTTAGGGAATCACAAGGGAGAACTAGTTTAAAGTGCACGGAAATGAATGAATAAGAGTGTTTATCAGAGAGTGTTAGTGAATTCTAGGTGTCCCATGGACAAAGCATGTTAGGAGAATTTCATAATAGGACTTGGAGGAGGCAAGCCTATGATTTCGATAAGGGGATGGATGAAGCAATTTCAGACAAAGGGAGACTTTGTGCTAGACAAAACACTCATTTTCAAGGACTTGGTTGGGTTCCCAAGTCGCAAAAAAAGTAAGCTTCTATGAGGGAATGACAACTAGGGAGTGCCAAGGTGTGCAGGTAATCCCAAGAATTTCTAACACGTGATATAAATTTCCAAGTCATGTTAGGCATTCGAATATGTGGTAGGTGCTAGGGTTTGGTGCCAACGCATCCTAAGGGGTTCCAGGGAAACAAAATGGAGGACTAGTTTCAATTGCATGGAAATGAATGAGTAAGTGTGTGTGATAGGGAGTGTTAGCAAGTTATAGGTGTGCTAAGGAGGGAGTGCTAAGGTATGCTAGGAAATTCTGAGGCATGATAGAGTGATAGGAAAGCATGCCAAGATGTGCCAAGTTCCAGGGTGTGCCAATGTGTGCTAAGGAGTGTTAGGGAGTGCTAGAGAAACACAAGGGAGAACTATATCATAATGCATGGAAATGAATGAATAAGAGTGTGTGACAAGGAGTTTCAACAAGTTCCAAGTGTGATAAGGAGGATTTACAATGCATGCTGGCAGTGCTAAGGAATGCTAGAGTGTTAGGGCGGCATGCAGCCAAGATGTGACAACACGTGAAAGGAAGTGTTAACTAGGAGTTCCAGGGAAACACAAGGGAGAAGTATGTCAAAATGAATGGAAATGAACAAATAAGAGTTTATATTGGAAGTGTGAGAGAGTTCCAGGTGTGCTAAGGAGGGAGTGACAAGGTATGCTAGGCAATCTTAAGGCATTTTAGAGGCCAGGGCAACATGGCAAGATGTCCTAGGTGCTAGGGTGTACCAGCAAGTGTAAAGGAGTGTTAAGGAATTTTATGGAAACATAAGGGAGCACTAGGTAAAAATGCATGGAAATGAATGAATAAGAGTTGTGAATGGGAGTTTCAATGATCTCTAGGTGTGCTAAGGAGAGAGTGACAAGGTATGCTAGGTAGTTCCAAGGAATGCTAGAGTGCTAGGGCGACATGCTAATGTGTGCCAGGTGTTAGGGTGTGCTAATGTGTGCTAGGGAGTGTTAGGGAGTGTCAAGTAAACATAAGGAAGCACTAGATTAAAATGCATGGAAATGAACGAATAAGAGTGTGTGATAGGGAGTGTTAATGAGTTCTAGGTGTGTGTTAAGGAGGGAGTGACAAGGTTATTTGGTAGGCAATGCCAAGGTATGTTAACTACCACGGCGTGTCAGGAAGTGTTAGGGTGTGTTAGGGAGTGTAAAATCATGTCAAGGAATTTAGGGTATGCTAACACATGCCACATAATTCTAAGGCATTTAAGATATGTCAGGTGTTATGGCATGTCAAGATGTAAATTTTGTTTCTTAGTTGTTTTACTACCACAGTTGGATTTGATCAGCCTTGCCTTGGTAACTTGTTAAGTGGGATCAGTTGAGATTGGACATCAATAGTGTAGAAATTATATACAATATGCATGTATATATCCGGACTCTCCTGATCTAACAATATTTATCTTCTTGGTAAATACAGAATCCTTCCACTATAATTCTTGTGGAAATTTAATCAACAATTGCAAAACACATGAAGCAATAAAAACACACATAACACAGTTGTTTAACGGGAAAGCTTGAAGCTGAAAACCCCAACTATCATATTATGTACCATGGAGATCATATGAAAATCTCATGCAAGCATACAAAGCTTATCACAAGCCCTCAGTACAGTACAATCGTCATACACTAATCAAGACCAATATTGCAAATCCATGCACCGATCTTCGCCTCCTGCTAGTCTGCCTCCACTGCGCAATCCAAGCTGATTACAAAGACCAATTCGATGTAATCCCACTCTCATTGACTATGCACAAGACAATGGCGAGGGCCCAAGTGGAATAGGTGGGTGGCTACCAATATCCACCTCGATCACCTTAAATCGAATTTCTTGAGCTAACTCAATCATCATGACTTAGTTAACTGACACAAGTTGTTATGAGACGAAATTACAATTTATTGTCCAATTTATTTAAGGGAAAAATAAATTAGAAGCCTCACATTCCTCACTCCTGGTACATCAAAATTCCTCACTAGTGTGGGAGCATTTTTTTTTGTCCTTTCTAGTTTCCAATTTCACTATTTCTTGTTTCAAATTTCAATACTCCCTCTCAACAAGAAAGGAATTCAATCTATCTCCATTCGGTACTTTTGGAATGTTCTGCATGCTACACTTCTCTAGTTTTGTTTGCACCTGCAAGTCCTAAAACTGAATAGCCTCCGAAAAAATTACTCGGTATAATGCATCTGTCATCAGAATCTTCTGACTGCTACTAGCTACTGCATCTGTCTAGTACTGGATTCTCTACGCTGCTGCTGACATCTACATCCGTGCCCTTTGAACTATTGCTAACTCTAATTTGTGATCCAGTATTTGACATCTGACTCTGATTTCTGTCTTGCTGACATCTGACTACATCAATTTATCTGATCCTTCCTACTACTATTGTACTGTGGCTCCTCGTAGCCAGGTTCGATCCATGAGATCACACGCCATCTCAATGGACCTTGCCAAAATTTCTTATCTTGGGATTATGTCTACACATCACCCCACCAGCTTACACCTCTAGGTATGGCTGCTCCCTCTTCCCATATGGCTCGAAATTTCCCCCTCATGGAGGTCTCTGCTTGAGTGGATGCTTCCACTCAGTCTCCTCTCTGCTTCTCCAATTGTGGCAACTACTCCACAACCTTCTGAGACCGCTTCTCATGAAGATTCATGTTAAGAGGTATTTATGCTCCCTTTAAACCACCAAGTCTCTAACTTCCGCCTTTCTCCTCAAAGCTTTGCATGCATCTGGTACCTCAATTACATGTAGGTTCTTGACTCGCGCACAGTGTAATTGTCCCAACGTTACAAAAAGTTTCTAAAAAAGAGTTGATTTTAAATCGATGATATCTCCCTCATCCGAGCTCCGATTCGACCGATTTTTTTTTTCTATTTCGGTAGATTTTCACAAGGAATCCAAATAGCCTATTTTCTTTTGAAAATTTTACACCAAAATATTCAAATATTCTATGCAAACTCGCCGACCAAAAAAATTCTACTCTAATACCATGTAGAAAATCTAACCAACAAGATTCAATCTAATCTTGTAATATACTAAAACAAGATATTGAATCCTTCCTACAATTTGCAGAAACAAAACATGATCGCACAATCACATATAAGTAAGAGAAATAAATTATCAATCGCACAACAACATGATGTATTTGGGGAAAGAAACTGCTCAAAGGCCCTCTATCTCTATTGTGTATTAAGTCAAGGAATCATGAAACAAAACATTAATGCTTAATCTCTCATGAGATTCTCCGACACTCTGTCAATTGTCTCCCGTTGATCTAGGCAAACTCGGTCTAGTACTTAGCCAATTTTGATCCTTACTTCAGCCTGCCTTGCTCATACAATCCTAGCTAGGGAATTAACCGCTTATTAATTAGGAAAATCAATCTTCCTTGATTGCACAATCCATTATGGAATCCCAATGACTTTATAATTTCACATGGGAAATTTTCTCTGAATACAACTGATAGTTATGTTCCATTTAACCTCTGTCTCAACTGGGTATTCCTCGAAACTGACATGCATACAACTATTAATAGCGAATTATCAGTTATATGATTGATCACTCATTGTGAATTAAATCTAATTTAATTCACTGGACCTCTTGCTAGCTCATAACTTAGTTAGAACTAGTTAAACTGATTTTAACGCATTTAATTGAGTTAATTACACTTGCACCCCACTAATGCATCAATTTCAACTGGACCCAAAAAATATTAGAATCCCTCTAGATGCCTCATCTTAGACCCTCAAGTACTTGAATTTCTTGAGCTAACTCGGTCACCATGACTTAATTAACTAACACAAGTTGTTATGAGATGAAATTACAATTTACTGTCCAATTTATTTAAGGGAAAAATAAATTAGACGCCCCACATTCCTCACTCCTGGTGCATCAAAATTCCTCACCAGTGTGGGTGCATTTTTTTTGTCCTTTTTGGTTTCCAATCTCACTGTTTCTTGTTGTAAATTTCAACATTTCATAATTTGATGCGGCCTTCACACAAAGACACCATTGAAATCACATGCCTAGATTCTCATGAGAAACCTCTCTTAAGCTCGATCTGCCAGAAGAGAACCAACAATATGCCATCCTACTTCCTAGTGCAAACCGACCCTTAAGGTATGTAACATTCTTTTGAACACTCACATGATGATCTTGCTCTTGGAGGATGATCATGACCTCCCTTTAGAAACCCTTACTCGCCCTCGTACTCGACCTACTTTAGGACTACATCTCTCTTCACCCCCTTGATGTGCCAGATAGTGGGAATACATGTCAAACATGCTAATATGTGCTAAGTGATAAGGCATGCCAAGATGTGCAAGGGTGTGTCAATGCATGTTAGGGAATGTCAAGACAACAAAAGGGAGAAAAAAGTTAAACTACAAGGAAATGAACACATAAGAGGGTTAATAAGTCATCAATTTACCTTTTCCAAGAGGGGCATGCTAGGCACACCAACACTAGGCAACAATAGGTGCCAAGTGCAAAGTCTTAGTGCATTCTAAGTGCCAAGTATTCCTTTGTCGCTTCTCATCTACTTTCCAACAACTGATAATCACAAATAAATTTAATATTAAACCATGCCAAATCATACCAAGGCATCTCAACATATTCCACACATGCTAAGACTTTCCAAGCACCAACACATGCCAAGCGCCAATATGTGTCAGGAACTAGTGTTATGCATGTTATGAAGTGGAAGGGAATGTTGAAGAGTGCTAAAGTGTGCTAGAGAGTGATAATGCATGTTCATGAGTGTTAAGGATTACTAGGAAAAAACATTAAGGGAGCACTAAGTAAAAATTCATGAAATTTAATGAATATGAGGAACGTGCGCCAAAGACTAGTGTTAATGAGTGTTAGTTGTCATGCCAAGGAGGGACTGACAAGGTATGCTAAGCATTGGTAAGGCATGCTAGGGAATATCAAGGCATGTCAAGAATTCCCAAAGTGTGCTTGGGAGTTCCAGGGTGTGATAATTATATCATGTGCCAACTAATAGTGCCAAGATATGCCAATACATGCTAGGTGCTAAGGATGTGGTGCAGGGTGCCAGGGTATATCAATATGTGTCAAGGCAACAAAAGGAAGAACCAATAAGAGGGTTAATAAGTCAAGACTTTATCTTTTTGAAAAGGGGCATGCTAGGCACACTAATAATAGGTCCTAATACATGCCAAGTGGCATTGTGTGCCAAGTGCTAATGTATGTCAATGAATTCAACCAAGGTGTTCCAAGGCATGCTAGGGACTATATGCAGCATGCCAACACATGTTAGCAGAGTACGATGTTGTGCTAGCGCATGTCACCATGTGCTTGGGCGTAAGTGTCATCACAAGATGTTCTAGGTACAAAGATGTTCCAATACATGTGGGGTGCTAAGAAATGTTAGTGTGTGCCAAAGCATTAATTTAAGGCATGCCCAGATTGGTGAGGATCGTTAGGTCTTTCTCATTAATAGAATTGTCAAAGCTTGATTAGGTATTAAATAATATATTTCCTACACACAATAGTGGAACTTTATCTAAAGGGAATTTTCTAGATAATAAACTTAATATATATGAATCATTTGTTGACTCATAGAAAATCTCTATTTGACTAGTTATTACTTGAGGGAAATGATACACGCTAATTACTTCTAAAAAATTCACTGACCCTAACCACTATGGCTTTGGACATATTATAAAAAATACTCCACAATAATGGTATTAAATCGTTAACTTTTGACAAAAAAATATATTAATAGGTACATAGCGTCATCAAAAACTCATTGGAATGATCAATGATGACGGTCATTTTTTGACCATCACCAAAAGTAAAAAAATGAGCATTGGTGAGGGTCATTAAAACTTCATCACTAGAAGTGTCACCAAAGAGAGAATTAGTGATGGGCCTTTAACGACCCTCACCAAAAGTGTCATTCAAAATGTCTTTGGTGATGGACCATAAAGGACCATCACTATATACACTTACAGTGACGATTTTTTAATGATCAATGATGACGGACATTTTTTGACCGTCACCAAAAGTAACAAAAAGAGCATTGGTGAGGGTCATTAAAAGTTCATCACTAGAAGTGTCACCAAAGAGAGAATTAGTGACGGGCCTTTAACAACCCTCACCAAAAGTGTCATTGAAAATGTCTTTGGTGACGGACCATAAAGGACCATCACTATATACACTTACAGTTATGGTTTTTTAAAGGCCGTCACCATATGTGACATTGGTGACGGACCTTAAAGGTCCGTCACAAGCACGACCCTCGCCAATGTGTTTTTTTCTTGTAGTGCAATGACTAGATCATGATAATTGGCAACTTCAATTATGCGCTCTTGTGTATCATCAAATCCATCAAAAAAAGTCTTAATCATGGCATCAAAGTACCATACCTCTTATTCTTTGGGCAGTAAAAGGCTTTCAAATAATGAATCTTGATAATGGAAATTATGAGATTGAATTTGAACCTCTAAGGCCTCAATTTCATGTTCAAGCTTTTAGTGAATGTTATTAAAAAATATGTTTTCTCTTCATAATGCTTGTATAAACATAAATAATGATGAAACAAATTTGAAAAACCATCATTCTCGCATGTACCCTGTCATATTGATTGATGATGTAAAATGGATCAAATTTGAAAGATTTTGAATTCTTCGGATAGTGGAGTCACCATAAAAACTTTTAAGTTCTAGATTGTTTTATTTTGGAGTCAGCAGGTGAAAAATACACAACCTTTTGATTTCCAAATACTGTTCACCATCAGCAATTAGATATGATCCTTTTCGTTCTTTCCTGGTGAATATCTTTCACTTCGTTCCCTGGAAACGGCGCCAAAATGGTAGCCCCAACAACCGCCCAAGGTTGAGAATGGTGGTCGAATGAGGTAACCTCAAGCCAGTTTTAGTTCAGAATCTGGACCTTCTAGCCTTGGAGGGCTCTCTCACTTAGATTACTCAACAAACAAGATATTAGGCTATGTAATAAGCTCAACAAATTTTATTTTTTGAAGGTCTATTGATGAGAAAAGAGATAGATCCATTGGGTATGGAGTCATGTCAGATCTCTTTTCTGTCTAGTGAGATGATGGGAAAATAGAGGGTTTCTTCACAGGGGCATGGTAGGAATATTTGGTGGAGGATTCAGCTAAAATTATTTTAGGATGTGAATGTAGAAAGGGTGAAAGACAAAAACATTAGAGCATAAAACTAATGATGAATTCTAAAGTGATGCTTTAAGCTAAAAACATTGATAAAATCAAAGTTGGGTTACACGTTTTGCCCTTTTTTGAGAAAAAAAATTCATTTTTTCTGTTCTTCAACTTTCTGCAAGCCAAAACAATTTTTCTGTTTAGAATTTCATTTTCCGATAAAAATAAAAGTTGTCAAAAATTTTATTAGATTTCTATTACTTATTTTTTGGAATTTTTTTATAGACATTTGATATGTCAACTTAGCGTTTCTTTGAGTGTGTTTTTTTTAACAATCAAAGGATTGATAAAAATTCATGTTAATACTTGGTGGTGTATTCTTTGAAAAATTTGTATTTTTGAGAAACAGAATGTGTTACAAAAATCTAGACAGAGTCTACTTTGGTTTTGCTATATTTTCAAAGCCAACTGATGCATATCATAATTATTAGAATTTTTTGAACTGATCCAATATGAAAAAATTGCATATTTTGAATATGTTTTGTGACGCACGAATTTTCTCAAGATATAAGTTATAAACTAAAAATCTAAAAATACCCATTACAGACGACGGACCAATGTAATGCACCATAAGTTTTTCAATTTTTTTTACAGTGTATTTTGGAAGATACATAATATTGATTTCACTGAATCATAATGACCTTCAGAAATTATTTTCACTCGTTTAATTACAAAATCAATTAAAATTAGTAAATATTTATGAATTTCCAACGTTGTATTTCCTGAAAGTAGATTGAATTATGGAAATGCTTTTCTTGGTTCTGATAGTTAATTCAGAATGTTTCATTGAGTTTAATCACTCCAAAGTTGAAAATATGTATTCAGAGCTTGGGTCTGTGTAATTGAAAAAGTGGTTGTTTAGCCAAAATTTTAAAAAAAGTTCGACCGAATTGTTTTTTGTGCCGACGGCCCGTCAAGTCTAACGACACAAAATTTCAGCCGAACTTTTACTTGACTTTCCGTTGGCTGGAAAATACAACAAAGCCCATCCAAAAAAAACATTTCATGGCAATACAAATTGACGTAAAATCATTCATTATTTTTGCATAGTTTCACACATTTCTTCATTTGGTTTAATTTTTCAAAGGATTGTTTTGGGTTTAAAGAATTTTCTTGGAGGTACATTCAAAGGACATTTTTTCAAAGGATTTTTTTGGGTTTAAGTACTTTTCTTAGAGGTACATTCAAAGGACAATTTTGCAAAGGATTGTTTTGGGTTAAGGAATTTTCTAGGAGGTACATTCAAAGGACATTTCTTGAAGGTATGTGATACATTTTTTGGATGTTTTATGGCCTTCATTTTTTTTTTAAGGTATTTTGTTTTTAGTAGTTTTGGGCTTAATTTTCATTGTTTTATTTTTTAAGTATTTTGGTTTTAGAATTTTTAGGCTTAATTTTCATTTTTTTTAGAGGTTTCGGGCTTAATTTTCAAAGGACATTTTTTTCGATGTATTTTGTTTTTAGAGGTTTTTGGGCTTAATTTCCGAAAGACATTTTTTGGACTTAATTTCAAAAGGACTCTTTTTAGGCTTAATATTCAAAGGAAATCTTTTGGAGGTATTTTTTAAAGTGATTTTTTTTTTAGAGGCTTTTTGAAGTATTTTTTAAAGTGGCATTTTTTAAGAAGTTGGAATTAATTTTCAACGGACATTTTTTGGAGGTATTTTTTGAAGTGACATTTTTTCAGAGCATGTGTTTTGGGTTGAAGTAAATATTTTATATTTATTTTTTAAAATGAGATTTTGTCTAACTATTTGAATGAAATTTTTTTGCAGGACTTGGAAGGAAATATTTTGAGATTCGTTTCATTTTTATAAGACATTTTTTTCTCAGATATTTTAAAGTAAGTGTTCTTTATTGAAGTATTTATTTTTTTGCAAAATTTTTAAAATGAGTTTTTTTTTCTTAAATTAAATATTTTGTGATGTTTTTCTTAATTCAATTTTTGTTTAAATTTTTGAAGGAAATTTTTTGAACTTCATACCCTGTTATCATGGGAAATCGAAGGAATTGCACCAGAAAATATGATCGAACAAGAGACCCTAAGGAACATACATAAGAGGGGAGAGAATCTGACAAAATAAAGAGAGAAGCACTCTCAAATATTGAAAGGGAAAATCAACCTCAACTAGAAGTTGAAGCAAGTATGTAAATGTAAATATTATGAATTTGATATTTAAAATTTTCCTAGTGTAAAATAGGAAGCTTAATTTTTATTTGATGAACTAATTTGAAAAATATTCTACAATGTAAACAGAGAGAGATATTCCTGAAAACATTGGTGATGAGATACAAAATTTTGAAAGAGAAAGTGAAAGAGATATTCAACCAATGATTGAAGATGGTGAAAATGTTGAAAGAAATACAAGTAAAGAAATTGAATCACAAGGTATATATGTGTGTGTGTGTGTGTGTGTTCAAATCATGCATGTATTATTGAAATTATACATATTTATTAATTTAGTTATTTATTGAATATGTAAACTTATTATGTACTATTCATTCGAATATGTATAAATGAATTCAATGTCGATGATGAGATGTTAGAAAATGTTGACACTCACACATATGGAGATAAAAGAGCTGACCATGTTATACGATATTGTGTTAAACACATTTTTTATCCATACTTCATAAAGGAAAATGTGACAGTTCAAGCCCAATTGTTGAAAGGTCACCTGTCATTAAGGAAATTAAAAGAAGCTATGACTTTATTGGGTATTTGAAAAAAAAAAAAAAAAAGATAAAAAAATGAAGGGAAATGTGATACAAAATATCAATAGTGATATAAATTCAATTAGAATATCTAGATAGAAAAATGTTTTAGTTGTACATGAGAAATACATATGGTAGTGGTTTCATTAAGTACTAAAGAAAATCGCTTGGTAAAATCTATGGCACGAGCATTAAGAACCTCACAAAAAACTTTGCATAAACATCAAAAATTTCGGTGGCAAATAGATTTAAATGATGAACTAGCTTGTTGGAGAGATATTTGCAGGCAACCATACAAATATAGACTTGGAGAAAATTTCAAAAAATAATATATGAATATTCGAATAAAAATTCACGTGTTTTGCCAAATGAAGGGGATGTGAAGCGAAGAAGAATAGCATAAAATCAGTACGAAGAACATGAAAAAAATTTCTTAGACACCACTCAGATAGAGTTGTTAAACAATTTGAAAGAAGAGAATCGTGAAATTCATGTCTCAATCAGTGCTTTTGTTCAACAAAAACCATGGTATGTAAAACCTATCACCATACGCGACACTTTTTGTTGTCATTATTAGGTGGAATTTTAGTTATATTATGACACATTCCTTAATTTTGGTATAAATTTTTGGAAATATTCACCTCATCCTTCCACTGTTCATGATTTCATATCTCAAATTCTATGTGGAAGAGAAAGCGATGAATTATTTTACGAAAATAAATGTGTTGGTGGTAAAAAATGCGATGATTGTGGAAATTTGACTAAATTTCAAAAAAGATATTGTAATGATATGAATGATCAATAATTTTCCAACATGAAAGTGAAATGTAAGAGATATGAATATATCCATACATCGATTCAAGGTTCAACTAGTGCTAAAGGAATTGTATTACAAGAAGAATTAATTTTTGTGATAGATTTTTTGAGAAAGTTTGAAGCAAAAATTTATAAATACACCAAGAATTCCCATAGAGATTGATGGCAGGACTTGCAATTCAAAAAATCCCATGAATTTTTTCCACTAGGGACCATTTTGTGAGTAATTGATTTTGCAGAAAACTACACATTTGTTCCACAAAAATAACTTCAGAGTGAATAATATCATTTCGACCAAGTCTCCATGCTCATCCATATTATATATAGACATTTTGAACAAAACATCGACCATATAGAAAGCACCAGTGAAAATCGACATGTTATTAAAGAATATCACTTTTATAGCAGCGATGATTGTACACATGATACATATTTTGTACAACATTGTTTTGGAAATATTTATGACTCCTTCAAAAGTCGTGGAATAAAATTCAATGAACATTGGATATGGTTAGATGGATGCACAGGTAAATTAAAATTTTCATGATCATTCTTTTGGTTGTGTGGTCTTCATAAGAAAACCTGGATTAAACATTGTTGGAATTTATTTGAGACTGGCCATGGAAAAGGAGAGCATGACGGTGCAAGGGCATGCATACAACAAGCACTTCGAAGATATCAAATGAACCCCTCTGAAAATTGACTTATAATCCAATGATATTTGTGAAAACAAAATGTATGTAAAATATTGTAAACATACAGAGCTAAATACAAAGGGGAAAATGTACATTGCAATGTTTGAATAAATGAAATCAGAGGAGACTACAATATCATCTTATCGTGATTGATTTTCTGATTTTGTTAGAGAAGGTAACATTTTCATTTCTTTCAAGTGATAGAGATCTAGAAATAGATACTAAAATTATTTTAAAGTTAATTTTTCATGTTAATTATGATCTAAATTTAAATACATAAGTTTTTTTTATTGTGCAAAAGATATTTTTGTTGTAATTGCACCTACTGACAACAATGAAAATGTGAAGTATTATTTGAGGCATTGTATTGAATAAAATACTAAATTATTATAAAACTATAATTTTCCGGGTTTCCATATGACGGAGGATCTATTATACTGAAAGGTTATTTTTTTAGACAAACTAATCAAAGTGGGGATTTTTTTTACTTTGAAGACTATGATCCTGATGTCATAAGTTGTCAATATAGTAACTTGGTGTGTGTAGCACACATAAAGTTGATAGAGGTTCAATCAAAGAAAAAAACGAAAATTAAGAAATGGAAAATGTCAAAATCTGATCATGAACGGATCATTGAAGATGGCATTCCATTGGAATTTTTTTGATTGAACTGCCCAAAAATTTATTCTCTTTGGATTCATGTTTTAGAACTTCTAGAACTCAACTAAAAATTGAACTACCTTGTTATGTTATCTGTACAAGTGTTTGCACATGTACATTGTTTTAATACATGCACACTAGTATGAACTGAAAGTAGTTTTTCTATACATGCATTGATGAAAAATGTTGCATGTATTGGATATATATATGTTCTAGAATGAAATTCAATTAAAGTAGCTTTTTTATGTGCATTGATGAAACATGTTGCAACTACTGGATATATATGTTCTAGCAGTATTAGATATATATGTTCTAGAATGCAATTAATTGAAAGTAGCTTTTCTATGTGCATTGATGAAAAATGTTGCAAGTACTAGATATATATGTTCTAGAATGCAATTAACTAAAAGTAGTTTTTCTATGTGCATTGATTAAAAATGTTGCACGTATTGGATATATACATGTTCTAGGAAATTAACTGTAAGTATACTTTCTATGTGCATTGATGAAAAATGTTGCACATACTGGATATATATGTTCTAGAATGGAATTAACTGAAAGTAGCTTTTCTATACATGCATTGATGAAAAATGTTGCACGTACTAGATATATATACATTATAGAATGCATTTTAGAAATTTTATGATTGTTTAACACATCTAATAAGACCTATAATCTTATAATTGTTTATATATATATATATATATATATATATATATATTGTACTTCAATCGTTTTAATATATATATTTAAATATACATACTTAAATCATTTCTACATGTACATATATTCATGTGATTTTTTTTTTGTTTAGAAAATGACAACTTGAATTTTAAAAACAAAACATTATATCATAATCACATGCCAAATGTAGTTCAACCATCCAAAACTTGAGTTTTAAAAACAAAACATTATATCACAACATTACTTTGCATGCAGCCAATTGTAGTTCAACTATCCAATAAAAAAAAAACATTATATCACATGCCAAATGTAGTTCAACCATCCAAAACTTAAAAGCTTTAAAAACAAAACAGTATACATCACAACATTACTTCACATGCCAAAAGTAGTTCAACCATCCAAAACTTAAGTTTTAAAAACAAAACAAATTATAACACAACATTACTTCACATGCCAAATGTAGTTCAACCATCCAAAACTTGAGTTTTAAAAACAAAACATTATAGATGACAAGTATCAAGTATCAAATAACATTACTTCACATGCCAAATGAAGTTCAACAAAAAAACTGTAAAAGCAAAACAAATTATATAACACTGTAACATTACTTCACATGCCAAATGTAGTTCACAGAAAATATGTCCAAAATTTGTAGATCTCACAAGTATCAAGTATCAAGTATCAATTTATATATGACTACATCTAGATAAGACTATATATAAAAAAGTAAATTTAAGACTAAATATATTGAAAATATAATGTTGCATGTGTGCATCATCCATCAAATACATATGGATGTAGTGTCTCTCCCAGCAAAGTCATGATCCTCAAGCTCCTCTCCCAACTCAAGAACACCATTGCCGTGGCAACCATAAACATCAAATTTAATGTTTTGAAATTGGTGAGAATATAAAACTTCATTACTTAAAAAAAAAACAAAGTGTAAAAGAAGCACCCTCATGAGGTTCCTCTCCTTACATTGCATAAATCCCTAAGATTCCCCCATAGGAACATCTTCAAAGCACTATTACAATCTATACATGTCACAGTTATATATATATATATATATATATATATATTATATATATATATATATATATATATATATATATATATATAAATGCCAATACAAAATTTATATCACTTATTTTCAATAATATTAAAAAAAAAAAAAATAGACAAATTGTTCAAATGGTTGAAATGGTGTGGATGTTCCTATCTCCATCGCTAGGGTTAGTGGAGAAAATAAATCCTCTATAGGAACCTAAAATTCAAAAACATTAAAAGTATAAAATAACTCAAGATCAAGATCGCAATTTGTAATAAAACTTTTGAACTTCAATTTATAAATTATAACTTAAAAACATATATTTAAAAGTGAAAAATTCAATACGTCTCCTGGTGGATTTGGAACGTCTCCTAGAGAGGCTCCAAAAGAAAATCTCCAAAAACCTAAAATTAAAAAAAATTAAAATAACTAAAGATCTAGATATATCTATTTTTTTAATGGAACTTTTTTAGGTGGAATATATAACTTAAAAACATAAATTTTAAAAGTGAAAATCTGTTCATACTTATGATGGTGGATTTGGCACATCTCCCAAGGAAGAAGAAGGTCCTGCCATCCCAAAAACATCTCAGAGAATTGGAATCTAATAAAACATGTTATTATATATATGTACATGTACATGTGCGCACAATTATTTATTTTAAAAATATCTCATCATGTTTCGATATATATAATAATAGATAAAAAATAATTGTACATCATCATTTGTTCACTTAAAAAACACTAACATTTTCCAACATACCTTGATGGTGAGAACCATCTTGATTGTATGATTGATGGTCAGACCCATATTGATTGTTTGAACTGGAGGTTCCAACCGTGATATTAACATTTTCTTCATTCATCAAGAGTGACAACTACAAATGGTGTTAACATATAATGATACATTTTTGTTAGATTAATGTATACACATAAATATATTTATATATGTATTTATTACAAATTGTATTTGTGTTAAAATATTTGAACCCTAACCATTAACACATACTGTTCCCATGCGCTTTTGCTCATGGACAATTAGGTCCTGCCAACAATTGCGACAATTCTTTGCATATGTTTTGAGATCTTCAACACTCATGTTACCAATCTCTTCATCTATATAATACACAAATTATCATGTGCATTCTCACGTACTCTTTTTCAATTCAGAAAAACATCGACTCCACCCAATCCACTTTGAACATTATCAGTGATGGCATCCCTTGCTTCTCGACTAATTTGAGAAGTGGCATCCATCTCTGACTGCAAAGTTTCGACATGAAGAGGTCGACTAACCAATGGTGGCTCAGGGAGAGGCAACTCAACATCACGCCTAGTTCCCCTACGATCACATAATTGACCTTTCCTAGGACCAAAAAATTCAAAGGGAAAGTCATTGTAATTGGGTTTCATTTGCAAGAAGAATTTTGCATAAAATAATTTTTCAAAATAAAGCAGAACCACATCGTTCCATAGGAGTCTTCCATAGGCCGCAAGGTGTATATCATACAAATAGTGAGCTATATGAGGGTGCTTGAAATATTGCACCTTCAGCATCTTTCTTATCGGCCCTTATTTGAAATTACACATAGACTTGAACATTTTTATTGTAACTATTTGCTTAACAACATTCCATTTATCAGGACTCATTATTGTTTCCTTTATTTTTCTCATCACTTCTACAAAATTATCAGTGGTTGGCCCAAGATTTAGGTACAAATCTACTAGTTCTCTTAAATAGTGTGTAACTATTTCCAAGCTTTGCCGACTCTCAAAAGATAGAGTCAAAGCCACAAGATCTCTCTTCAATTTTGCATGAAGATGTTGACACCTTTCTAACGTGCATTGTTGCATGCTTGTTTCCCAAGGTATATCAGAAATGTCTGACGGATAAGTCATGGTTGGTGGATAACCTTATTCTTGAATGACGTGTTCTCCCCTACATCTTTTTTGAGAAATATATAGAGCATCACTTTTAGCCTCTGCATCAATATATAAACTTTTGTGTATTAAAAAATCACACGTAAACAATTTTTTACAAATTGAATGAAAATAATATTCAAATTGATGGCTACCTCCATGTGGTTAGCTAGCATCTTGCGCACCCTGAGACTGTTGAGAACCATAACAACCCGCCGAGAACCAGAATGACCACCGAGTGGTTTAGAACCAACATGACCATCCATTGGTTGGCCTCTGGGGGAATACATATCACCACCTTCACGCAATCTGCCAACAATTATTGATGGCCCTTAAAGGGAATGTGAACCACCACCAACCTTATGAGACGAGAGAGAAGCTTCATAAAAAAATATGAATTTATAATCAATTCAAAAATACATTTATACATATAAATACATGTACATATTAATTGATTAAATTGTGTGAACCATACCATGATTTCATGAACGATGGGCATGCTCCATTGATGGAGTAGATACCCTTGTCCTCTTAGCTCCTAAGAAATAAAGAATGAAACTTATTAACAACTATGTGATAAAAACTCAATTCCATATGTACACACATGTATGTATATGTATGGAGATTTAATATTATATTTAAATACCATGAACATCCCTTGATCCCTGATCCCCCTCTCTTGTAGAGATATGGGATTCTATTGATCTTCGTCATTCATCCTCCATGATATACATATCTACAGAGGAATTTTTTTTTTTTTTTTTAAATTACTATTTAAAATAATTTCAAAATAAATTTTAGAAAATTAATGTAATTTAGTGTATACAAATTATGTAAAACACAACTTTCAAAGCAGTAACTGATGTGTTAAACTCAATTTAAGAAAAAAAAATTATAAAAATGTTAAGTTCACCAAATTACGCTTTACATGGTGGGAGCACACTTGGTATAAAATTGAAAAAACCAATTGGTCATTAAAAAACAAGCGTGAAACTCCATTTAAACATAAATTCGTTGAATTCCTCACATTTTAATTTTATAAAAATGTGAATTTCACCACTTGTTGCAAATGTGAAGTTCACCAAGTTGTGCTTTACATGGTGTGGTGGGAGCACACTTGGTATATAATTGAAAAAAACACATGGTCATTAAAAAAATTGCATTTATAAGTACAAAAAACACACATATCCAAGATATGTTGCAATGTCCATCAATACAATTTGAAGGAGAGCCTCTCAGCACTAATTCATTTTTGAGAGATTAATCTTGAATTTTTGAGAAGAGCATCTCAAAACTAATTCATCTTTGAGAGATTAATATTGCATTGGCATTGCCCGTATAATTATAATTCATATATTAATTCATCTTTGATAGATGAATCCTGAATTCACATTTCCCCATGCAATAGATCAGCAGACATCATATTCACAGTTGTACAATGCATTATACTAAAAAATTGAAATTGGCTAACAATATTGTTTTCTTTTCCATGCAATTGTTTTAGCCTCTCCTTCTTTACTTGGTACATGCCTTTCATCTGGTTGCACAAAAGTTCGAAATTGGGGAAAACTACAATTCCATTTGATCCATACTCCCTAGGTGTTCCCAAGCCTTCTATCAATGCAATATAATATCCCTCGTTGTTTGTTGTTATTCCCGACATATTAATTTTCCTTTGGATGACCTTGCTAGTCGCAATGTTGGAAAGCACATATGTAATCACTTCTTTCCCTGGATTGGGATAGAAAGAAACATATATGCATAATGTCCACTTTTCAACCATATTTAGTGGGTTTTTTTATCCCTAAAAAAAAACAAATTTAATAAAAATACGTTAAATTAACATTTATTGCAAATGTATGGGAGAAATGACACATGTGCATGAGATAAATGACATGTACATGGTTTATCTTAAAGTTTGACTTAAAGGTTATGGTATAATTCACATCTAGAAATGAGATGGGTTAAAGATTGCATTTCCTAGAGTTTAAGGGAGATTTATGACACATATACATGATTCATGCATGGTTTGCATGAAAGTTTGTCTTAAAATTTATGGCAGAAATCACATATAGAAATGACATGCCTTAAGAAAGGATGAGATCTAGAGGCTACCTGGCCCTTTAAATGCCTTAAGAAAGGATGAGATCCAGAGGCTACCTAGCCCTTTACAGGCTCCTTTAGAACTTGTAGAATTTAAGACTCAACAAACAAACTAAAATCCTATGGAAGTTCACCACTTTAGGTTCAATTTTTAGGCCTTAAAGTTTGCCTTGAATTAATCGGAGAAAGCCTTGAGTTTGGGGGATCATAGCCTATGAGAGTTCAACCACTTTAGGTTCAGTTTTTAGGCCTCAAATTTTTCCTTGAATTAATTGGAGAAAGCATTTAGTTTGTGGGAGAATTGACATTTACATGGTTTGCAAAATTATTTTATGCACTTACTAAAACAACTAGCTGTGGTGGTTGATGAAGTTATGTCAAAAGTCACACCTTTATGAGTTTGTTGGAGAAATGAAATAGAAATGACAAATGCCTTAAATTTTTCCTAAAATTTTATGGGAGAAGGGAGAAATGACACATGTACAAGGTTTACCTTGAAGTGGTAGTGGTTTATGGATATTAAAATGAAGAACTTCTATTTATGTTCCAGAGATTGACTGTAGGGGCATTTACTGGATATGCAACCTTTGAGAAAAGATGACATCCAGAGGCTAGATAGCCCTTTACAGACTCTTCCTTTAGAACTTTTAGAACTAACACTCAACAAACAGACTAAAATCCTATGGAACTTCAAAAACCTATGAGAGTTCAACCACTTTAGGTTCAATTTTTAGGCCTTAAAGTTTGCCTTGAATTAAAGAGAGAAATCTTTTAGTTTGTGGGAGAAATGACATTTACATGGTTTTCCAAATAATTTTATGCACTTACTAAAACAAATAGTGTTAGTGGTTGATGAATTTATGTCAAAATTTGTGCACCTTTATGAGTTTGTGCGAGAAATGAAAAATTGTGTTATAGTTTATGGGAGAAATAAAATAGAAATGACACATGCCTTAAATTTTGCCTAAAATTTTATGGGAGAAAGGAGAAATGACACATGTACAAGGTTTTCCTTAATGTGGTAGTGTTTTATGGATATTAAAATGAATAACTTCTATTTTTGTTCCAAACATTAACTGTAGGGGCATTTACTGGACATGTCACCTTTGAGAAAAGATGAGATCTAGAGACTACCTAGCCCTTTACAAGCTCCACCTTTAGAACTTGTAGAAGTCAACACTCAACACACAGACTAAAATCCTATGGAAGTTCAAAATCCTATGAGATTTCAGCCACTTTAGGTTCAATTTTTAGGCCTTAAATTTTTCCTTGAATTAATGGGAGAAAGCCTTCATTTTGTGGGAGAAATGAAATTTACATGGTTTGCAATATTATTTTATGAAATTACTAAAACAAATAATAGCAATGGTTGATGAATTTATGTCAAAAGTCACACCTTTATGAGTTTGTGGGAGATATGACAAATTTCCTTATAGTTTATGGGAGAAATGAAATAGAAATGACACATGCCTTAAATTTTGCCTAAACATTTATGGGAGAAGGGAGAAATGACACATGTATGTTAGGTCCCTATATTACTAGTATAGTCCCTTATTGTTGTTAGTGTAACCCCCTTATTATTATTATTGTACCCTTGTAACCCCCATATTGTTATTATTGTTAGGTCGGCTACGATCACATTCTGGCCCCATGGACTCCTATATATAGAAAGGAGGTTTTGTAATTTGAATCATCCAAGAATTTTTCATTCATGTAATGTATTGGAGGTTTCTCCCTCAAAGTGGCTTATTTATAAGGTGTTTATATCTCTTTTCTTCTCTTTTTGGAGTTGGTTTCACAACATTTGGTATCAGAGCTTTGAGATTCTACGGTTTCGCTGCTCCAAATAGGTCACCGTGGAATTTTCGCTATAAATTTTTTTCTACCAAGGTTCAGAATCTGAAATTTTTAGAGTGCGAAGCCAAAATCCAGAGGAACTTCGTCACAAAATTTCAGATCTTGGTTCGCAATAGTTTCGGAGATATGATCTGTGCAAGTTAGGTTATTTTGCAGGCTCTTGAATTTAACCAAAATAGGTCATCGTGGTATTTTCATAATAATTTTTTTCTATGAAGGTTCAGAAGCTAAAACTACTAGAGTGTGTAGCCACAATCCTAAGGAACATCGTCGCAAAATTTCAGATATTGGTTCGCAACATTTTCTGAGATATGATCTGTGGAAGTTAGGGCTTTTTGAGGCTTCTGAATTTCAACTCAAGGAGGCGATCATGGGAAAATATTCATAGCTCTCTCTCTGAGCATCAGATTGGATTGTTGTAAAAAGTGGCCACAATTACACGGACTATAGTTTCTGATCTATCAATGTTAGAGCTAAAGAAGGAAACAGTGACACGTGGCAAGTCATAAAAGTTCGCTCTACTGAACCAGTCCAAAATTGGGTCATTGTGGGAGATTGGACATAACGTTGCCTTGAAGAATCGAAATTAGATCAGACCTATGGAATTTGAAAGAAGCTTGAGATGGCTACTACAGGGCTGAATTTCAGATTTGAGGATCCACAACTATAGAGATAATTCAATTTCAATATCGATCTCCTCAAAAGAAAGTAAAATGTGTATATTTTTTTCTTCGAATTGCATAAGTCTTGTTTGAAGAATCAAGTTGAATTGATTCCAAGGGAATATTGTAGAATAGATATCAGTATTTGATTCTAAAATGGCCCCTAAAAATAATTCAACACCCATTAAGAATTTAGAAAGCTCTACTATGACTCATGAAGACAAAGAATGGAAACATGACGTATAAAAATTACAAGAGAAAGTGCAACAAATTTCGCTCTCGCAAAGAGCAATAGAAAATGACATGGAATTTTTGAAGAAAGGAGTGGAAACTAAGATGGATGTTTGAAGAAAGGTGTGGAATCTAAGATGGATGGTTTGAATAATGGAATGGAGTCTAAGATAGATGGCATGGAATCTAAGATGGATGACATGGACGCAAAGATCGATGAGAAAATGGAAAACATGAAGAATGATCTAAAAGCAGACATGGAAGGTTTGACAAAGTTGATACAAGAAATTTTTCCTAATGGTGAAAAGATAGTAGAGGAAACTCATGATGAGAACAAAATAAATGTTAATCGTGATTTCATAAAATCTAATGTTGGTGGGAAGAACCACCATATTCCAAAAATGGATATGAGGAAGTTTGATGGAAAGGATCCTGTAACATGGATACTACAGATGGAGCAATATTTTGATCTCCATAACGTGCAAAACACACAAAAGGTATGCATTGAAACTTTACATTTAGAACAAAATACATTTGTATGGTATCGATGGCTTTGCTCCCGTAAAAAAATTGTCACTTGGTCAATTTTTACGGAGGAAATGATAGCACACTATGAGGATACAAAGAGCAACACCTTCTTTAGCCAATTGATAAATCTCAAACAAAAGGGTTTAGTGGGGGAGCACATTGAGGACTTCCAAAAATTGAATATAAGGGTAACTGATATTCCAGAGGAACACAGGATTGATCTCTTCATAGATACTTTAAAGGATAACATCCAAAATGAAGTTCACGTTTTGGAACCTGATTCATTGGAGAAGGCATTTAGGTTGAAAAGAAAAATTGAATGTAAAATTATGGCAAAAAGGAAACCTACCACTCACTTCTATAAAGAGGGAAGTGTTTCTACTCCTAGATCCACAACCTAAAAGGTTGACACAAAAAAAATTGGAAGAAAAAAGAACAAAAGGGCTTTGCTACAGTTGTAATAGCAAATACACTAAAGGTCATACATGTGCTGAGAAGAAATTATTTTACATAGATTGTGAAGAGGAAGAAGAAAATGAACAAGAGGAGGATATAAACCAGGAACCAACCCAAGAAGAGGAAGAAATGAGTTCGACCATATCGTATTATGCATTGGCAGGAATTACCACTCCTCAAACTCTCAAGATAGAAGGACATATCAAGAAGAAAAAGGTAATAGGGTTGATTGATTCAGGTAGTACCCATAATTTTATTCATTGTAAGGTAGCCAAGGAATTGAATTGTTTCCTATACCCAGCACCAGAATGTCAAGTGATGGTTGCAAATGGAGGAACTATAAATTGCTCTGGAAAATGCCATAATATCAAGCTAACCATGGGGGAATATGTATTGACTAGTCCAATTCTTTCCATTCATATGGGAGGTGCTGATGTTGTACTAGGAGTACAATGGTTACAATCTTTGGGGACGGTAGCTTTTAATTTTCAAGAACTTTTCTTGAAATTTTTTTCAGAAGGAAAGGAAGTCGAATTACGGGGTATTGAAGGGAAGCCGGGAAGGATAATAAGCTCTAATGTCATGACAAAGATTCTAAAGAAATAACAACGAGGCGTAATTGCACAATTATGCTCACTAGAAGTTCCGACATCAAAATCATCTATTTCTGCAGATCTCCAACAAGTCTTGGACAATCATTCCAAGGTGTTTGAAATTCCCAAAGGACTCCCACCTATTCATGATCATGATCATGCTATTCATTTGATTCCAGGAAGTGTTCCTCCAAACATCAAGCCTTATAGATATCCTTACTTCCAAAAGAGCGAAATTGAACGTATGATTGCAGAAATGTTAGAGGCGGGTATAATTCCACCTAGTCAAAGTTCTTTCTATGCTCCTGTAGTATTGGTACACAAGAAGGATGGATCATGGCGAATGTGTCTGGATTATAGGGAGCTCAATAAGCTCACCATTAAAGACAAATTTCCCATTCCTGGGATTGATGAATTATTGGATGAATTACATGGAGCAATTTATTTTACCAAGTTGGATCTTCGTTCAGGATATCATCAAATTAGAATGAAGACTGAAGATATTCCAAAAACAACATTTCGAACTCATGAGGGTCATTATGAATTTTTGGTCATGCTTTTGGCCTTACCAATGCACCTTCTACATTTCAAGGGTTGATGAATTCCATTTTCAAACCCTTCCTTAGAAAATTTGTGCTAGTATTTTTTGATGATATACTAATCTACAACAGGTCTTGGAAAGATCATGTTCAACATGTTGACAAGGTTCTCAAACTATTGGAGGAGAAACAATTATATGCAAAAACATCCAAATGTTTCTTTGGAGTACAAGAGGTGGAATATCTGGGTCATATTGTATCTCATGAGGGTGTTAAGGTAGACCATAACAAAATTAAAGCCATTAAGGAATGGAAAGTCCCCACAACCATAAAGCAGTTGCGAGGATTTCTCGGGTTAACAGGGTATTATCGCAAGTTTGTTAAGAATTATGGGAGAATAGCAGCACCTCTAACAATATTATTGAATAAAGATGCATTTTCATGGACTCCTGAAGCAACTAAGGCCTTTGAACATCTTAAAGAGGCAATGTGCCTAGCACCGGTCTTAGCTACGCCAGACTTCACAAAAACATTTGTCGTGGAATGTGATGCCTCAGGAAATGGAATTGGTGCAGTTTTAATGCAGGAAGGAAGACCCATTGCTTTTGAAAGTCGTCCAATCAAAGGAAAGTATTTACAGAAACCTATTTATGAGAAGGAAATGTTAGCAATACTGCATGCACTAAAGAAATGGAGAACTTACCTAATGGGAAGGCACTTCAAGGTAAAAACTGATCATGATAGTCTTAAACACTTTTTGGAACAAAGAATATATTTAGAAGAGAAGCAAAAATGGGTCACAAAGATTTTGGGTTATGACTTTGAAATAATATACAAAAAGGGGAAGCTAAATGTTGTTGCATATGCACTCTCTAGAAAGAATGAAGAGGTGGAAGCATTGCTTTGTGCCATTTGTATTATCCAACCTGATTGGATAACCGAAGCAAGAGATGAATGGAAGAAGGACGAAGAAGTGTGGACACTCATTCAAAAGTTGCAGCAAGATCCTAGTACATTTGATACATTTAGTTGGAAAGATTATTCCTTATGGTACAAAGATCACTTATATCTTTGTAATAATTCCCAACTACAACAAAAGGTTCTTTTGGAATTGCACACTTCTCCTTTAGGAGGACACTCAGGATTTTTAAAGACTTACCATAGGGTGAAGAAAGAATTTTTTTGAGATGGCCTTAAATCTGATGTTCAACATTTTGTGGCGGAATGTTTGGTATGCCAACAGAATAAAGTTGAGACAATTAAGACCCAGGATCTTCTACAACCTTTATCCATTCCAAGTCAATGTTGGGAGGAGATTTCAATCGAATTTATCACAGGTTTACCTAAGTATGAAGGAAAGACTGTCATCATGGTGGTAGTTGATAGAATTACCAAGTATCCACACTTTTGTGCATTATCTCATCCATTTAAAGCAAGTACAATTTCTACTACATTTATGGACACAATTCAAAAGCTACATGGAAACCCAAGGGTTATTGTGAGCGACAGAGATTGCATTTTTACTGGAAAATTTTGGATGGAATTATTTTCCTGTTTGGGTACTCAATTAGCTCATAGCTCATCTTATCATCCTCAATCCGATGGTCAAACTGAGATAGTAAATAAATGTTTGGAAGGATATCTTCATTGTTTTATATTTGATAAACAAACACAATGGGTCAAGTGGTTACCTCTAGCTGAATAGTGGTATAACACTTCCTTCCATACTACAGAAAAAATGACCCCATTTATGGCACTTTATGGATATCATCCACCATCCATCACATCATCTTTAAGAGAAAATTCGAAGGTTCAAGCAGTGGAAGATCGCATCGAACATAAACAAGAAGTTCTCCAACTCTTAAAGGACAACTTGAATTTGGCACAAAATCAGATGAAACAAAAAGCAGATCAACATCGCAGCAAGAGAAGTTTTGATGTTGGAGACTGGGTATTTTTACGGTTACAACCATACAAAAAAATTTCCCTCAAGCAAGCTAAGAAGGATAATAAATTATCACCAAAGTACTACGGTCCTTACAAGGTGTTGCAAAAGATTGGTATTATGGCATACAAATTCGAGCTTCCTACTTCTTCATGAGTGCATCCGATTTTCCATGTTTCACACTTAAAGAAGGTTATAGGTGAAAATCTTCTAGTTTAAACAATATTTGCAGAACTCGATGAGGAAGGAAAAATCATATTGGAACCTTAAGCGGTCACAGAAATAAGAACTCGACAGCTACGGAATCGATAAATTTTAGAGTATCTCATCAAGTGGAAGAACTTACCCACTAAAGATTCTACATGGGAGGATGAGAATTTTATACAGAAGCACCCAGAGCTACTCAAGCATTGAGGACAACACTTTTTTGAAGGAGAGGGGCATGTTAGGTCCCTATATTACTAGTATAGTCCCTTATTTTTCTAGTGTAACCCCCTTATTGTTATTATTGTGCCCTTGTAACCCCCATATTGTTATTATTATGCCCTTAAATTATTATTGTTAGGTCAGCTAGGATTACATTGTGGCCCCATGGACTCCTATATATAGAAAGGAGGTTTTGTAATTTGAATCATCCAAGAATTGTTCGTTCATGTAATGTATTGGAGGTTTCCCCCAGAAAGTGGCTTATTTCTAAGGAATTGATATCTCTTTTCTTCTCATTTTGGAGCTGGTTTCACAACAATGTACAATATGCCTTAAATTGGTAGTGGTTTATGGATATTAAAATGAAGAACTTCTATTTTTTTTCCAGATATTGACTTTAGGGGTTACTGGATATGTCACCTTTGAGAAAATATGAGATCCAGAGGCTACCTGGCCCTTTACAGACTGTGCCTTTATAAATTGTAAAAGCTAACACTCAACAAATAGACTAAAATCCTATGGAAGTTTAAAATCCTATGAGAGTTCAGCCACTTTAGGTTTAGTTTTTAGGCCTTAAAGTTTGCCTTGAATTAATGGGTGAAATCCTTTAGTTTGTGGGAGAAATGGAATTTACATGGTTTGAAAAATTATTTTATGCACTTACTAAAACAACTAGTGGTAGTGGTTGATGAAGTTATGTCAAAGTCACACCTTTATGAGTTTCTGGGAGAAATGACAAATTTCCTTATAGTTTATGGGAGAAATGAAATAGAAATGACACATGCCTTAAAGTTTGCCTAAAATTTTATGGGAGAAGCAAGAAATGACACATGTACAAGGTTTTCCTGAAAGTGGTAGTGGTTTATGGATATTAAAATGAATAACTTATATTTGTGTTCTAGAGATTGACTATAGGGGCATTTACTGGATATGTCACCTTTGAGAAAAGATGAGATCCAGAGGCTACCTGGCCCTTTACAGACTCTGCATTTAGAACTAGTAGAAGTTAACACTCAACAAACAGACTAAAATTCTATGGAAGTTCAAAATCCTATGAGAGATCAGCCATTTTAGGTTCATTTTTTAGGCCTTAAAATTTTCCATGAATTAATGGGTGAAATCCCTTAGTTTGTGGGAGAAATGGCATTTACATGGTTTGCAAAATTATTTTGTGCACTTACGAAAACAATTAGTGGTAGTGGTCGATGAGGTTATGTCAAAACTCACACCTTTATGAGTTTGTGGGAGAAATCAAAAATTGCCTTATAATTTATGGGAGAAATGAAATAGAAATGACACATGCCTTAAAGTTTACCTAAAATTTTATGGGATAATGGAGAAATGACACATGTACAATGTTTGCCTTAAAGTGGCAGTAGTTTATGGATACTAAAATAAAGAACTTCTATTGTTGTTCTAGAGATTGACTATAGACGCATTTACTAGATATGTCACCTTTGAGAAAAGATGAGATCCAGAGGCTACCTGGCCCTTTACAGACTCTACCTTTAGAACTCGTAGAAGTTAACACTTAAGAATTTTACAAGAATTTTACAACTTCAACATCAACCTACACTATCATAATATTACTATACATAATCTAGATTATTAATATCCATTACATCATTAAACACTCCACTTTTAACATTTTACAAGATTAAAAGCCTCATGGAAGATGTAAATTTAGGTACATTAATGAAATACATCGGGCTGATTTAAATATTACAAGAATTCTGAGTTGTTGAATTATCTATGTGAATTTATTTGTGGTGTTTAATTCTATTCATTTTGTTGATGAATTATGTGTGAATTTCTATACATTCTGTTGCTAAATTCTGTGTGAATTTCTATTCATTCTGTCGCCAAATTCTGTGTGAATTTATGTTCATTTTGTTGTTGAATTTTGTGTGATTTTTCTTAATTCTATTCATTCCATTGCAATTAAATAAAATAAAATGTGTTCTGGAAATACGTTTCACAAAATACCTAAATTAATTTAAGTATCATAATTGAGATGTACATAGAAAAATTTCTAATGTAATTATAAAAAATTAAATATGTACAGTACACATGTGGAGGGAAAAAACAGAGTATAATGAGACTAAGGATATTTGTACAAGAGGGTTTTTCCTGAATTATAAAATAATATATTTTTGTAAGAAAATATAAATCTAATTATACTTTGAACTGAGTTAAGACAGTCAAAGTAGTGACTCTAAAAAGTGTTGAATTTTAGGATGTAAATATATATAAGAATCAAAAGCAAATGGAATGAAATAAACGAAATTATATACCTTTGTTACCAAATCTAGAGTTGGATATAAATTATCAATTTCTACAACAGAAGCTTAACAAGAAATAAATTCTAGATCTTTGTTATAGTTTCCAATAGTGACATGAAGGGTCGAAACAAGGGAAACAGAAAATTAATGAAAAAAAAAAAGAAATTAAAAATAACAAAATCGAAAATACATAAGAGTGAAATTGAAATCGGATTTCAGTAAGGCAGGCATGTTTCTATCTATCTCTAGGTGTGTAAATCTCAAAGTTAAGGCACTAACATGAAAGCATATCCTAGCAATGTTGGTTGTCTAAATAAATCAATTGTATCTGTAACTACCAGCTTATGCATAATATACATACTACTATAATCATGTTTACATGAATATAAAGTGTTAATATATACATCACTACTAGTAATTATGTAGATACTTATATTGTTATATGTGAATAGTGTAAGTACCATATGTATTCAGACTAGTAAGCTTTCCATGAGAAGGTGATATAAAGCTCTTTGTAAGTAGAAGCTATACCACCAACATCAAGATTATTATGGAAACATAGTAGATAAGATTATATGAACCAACGTAGATGATTACTATAGCTTGTAAGGTTAATGAAATAATAGAGAAACATGGAAGCTTCTTATACTTGTAATTAGCTTATACTGGTACAATGTGATTATCACTTGTAGTATATAGTTGTACAAGATATGAGTGAGTATAAGTATTAGAAAGTCCTGTTGTGTTGAAGGTATCTAATTGAGTGAATTCCTGTGGTTTAGATGTTATGATATTATGTACATGATGTTCTGGTTGGTGATGTAACTATGTAGTATATGTGATGTGTTGGTTCCTGTTGTGTATCTAATGGAGAATGGCTGGGTAGTGAATTGAGAATTTTGGTAAGTGGTTAAAGTCGAGTACAAATTGTTTAAGTGATGTCTAAATGATGGATAGTACCCAGCCGAATTCCTAACTTAATTTGCTGGAGTTGGATATAAATTATTGATTTCTACAGTAGAAGCTTGAAAAGAAAGAAATTATAGATCCTTCTTATAGTTTCCAAGAGTGAAAGAAGGATCAAAACAAGGGAAATATAAATCAACGAAAAAAATAAAGAAATTAAAAATAACAAAACTAGAAACACATAAGAGTGAAATTGAAAGGATCTAAAGACAAACCAAACCAATAAGCTTCTAAAGACAAACGAAACCAACATAATTAATTTATGTTGGTTTACTAATTAATCTACTTCATGCTCTACTCTACCAAATGTGTGTGCAACCCTTTTCTTGCACAGAAGAAGTTTCTTCTAAGATCATAACAATATCAAATACAATTTACAAGTTATTTCTCACCTCTAGGTTGTGATTTTAATATGCGTACTGTGGCCTATTGATATTTATGGGTATTTTTATTTATAATTTTTTTCAATTAGTTATCCTTATTAATTGAAAGATCATAGAGCAACAACCAGTGAAAGATCTTTGGATATCAGAGATGGCAACTCGGTATTTGGTGATATTTTACATAGTACTCTTACGGGTCTTTAGTCAGCCTGCTCTCACCCAGTGAAATAATTAGCTATGTTCTGCCCACACAACTCTACTAAATTTGGTCCCTATTTTAACAACTACTAATAATATTTCTTCTTTAATCGATCTACCCAATTCAACTATGTTACCTACTGCAGTTCCTTCTAGTTTTACCCTGCTTGCCACACGCCAGCTAACCATAGACCGGGTATAAATCACCATTCAAATTTTTTAATTTATAATTGATATTGGTTCTAAAAAAACCATGTTCCTAAGATCATGGTTCAGCCGTAATTGTTGTCATAAGCCACCTATCAATGTTAAATTTTTTCAAAATCCTAGATAAGTGGCAGGGGCCATGTGGAAGTCTCGAATGATTATGAGAAAAATATTATCCCTGCATGAAGGTGCACGAATGATAGTGGTGCCTCATGTATTTGGGAAAATAAAAAATTAAAAAAACAATAGATCAAATAGTTTTCACATAATATAGTAAATTAATTAGTAAACCAAGGATATTTTCAGTCAAGTTCTACAAACAAGCTTTCAAAGACTAACCAAACCAACATATTTATATTTGAGAGGAACTAATAACAAACTCCCAAATTTCTGGTTGATTCTTCATTCATCTATGATAGCATACCTGTAAATTCAATGACAGAGAATCAGGATAGCACACCCGGAAATTCACAGCCGACAAGAGGACGAAGTTGCACCGAGAAGATGAGCATAGCTGGGAGATCGCCAAAGAAAAATGGAGGAAGAAGACCAAATTCCCTGCGACCAAAATAGATTAAGATTAAAATCAAACAAAAAAAACATCAACCAAAAAAATTACAAAAAAAACAGAGAAATTGTTAGGTCCTTATATTACTAGTATAGTCCCTTATTGTTGTTAGTGTAACCCCCTTATTGTTATTTTTGTACCCTTGTAACCCCCATATTGTTATTATTGTGCCTTTAAATTATTATTGCTAGGTCGGCTAGGATTACATTGTGGCCCCATGGACTCTTATATATAAAAAGGAGGTTTTGTAATTTGTATCATCCAAGAATTTTTCATTTATGTAATGTATTGGAGTTTTCCCCCTCGAAGTGGCTAACTAATAAGGTGTTGATATCTATTTCTTCTATTTTTGGAGTTGGTTTCACAAGATTTGGTATTAGAGCTTTCGATTCTAGGGTTTCGCAGCTCCAAACAGGCATTGTGGAATTTTCACTATAACGTTTTTTCTATGAAGGTTTAGAAGCTAAAATTTTTAGAGTACGAAGCTGAAATCCTAAGGAACATCGTCGCAAAATTTGAGAGCTTGGTTCGAAATAGTTTCGGAGATATGATCTACGGACGTCAGGTCTTTTTTAAAGCTCCTCAATTTAGCGTAAACAGGTCATCACGAAATTTTCGCTATAACAATTTTTCTACAAAGTTTTAGAAGATGAAATTTTCACATAGAGAAGCCGAAATCCTAAGGAACCTCTTGTAAAAATTTTAGATCTTGCTTCACAATATTGTTGGAGATATGACCTGTGTAAGTTAGGATTGTTTCGAGATCCTGAATTTCATCTCGAAGAGGCGACCGTGGAAAAAACATCATAACTCTCTCTCTGAGCGTCAGATTGGGATTATGTAAAAATTGGTTGCAAGTAAATGGAATTTAGTTTTTGGTATATCAATTTCACACCCAAAGAAGGAAACAGTGACATGCGAGAAGTCGTAAAAGTTCACTCTACTCAACTAGTCGATAATTAGGTCATCGTGGGATATTGGGTATAAATTTTCCTTGAAGAATAAAAATCAGGCCAGACTTGTGGCATTCAAAAGAAGAGTCACAGGGCTACTGCAACTCCAAATTTTAGCTATTGAAGATCTGAAATCACAAAGATAATTTAGTTTCAATATCGAGCTCCTCAAAAGAAAGAAAAAGGTGTGTATTTTTTTCGAATTACATAAGTCTCATTTGAAAAAAAGTAGTTTTAATTTATTCCAAGGACATATTGAAGAATAGATATCAATATTGGGTTCTAAAATTCTCCCTAAAAATAATTCAACAACTATTAAGCCTTCATGACGCTCTACTATGACTCATGAAGAAGAAGAAACACAACATGAGATATCAAAATTATAAGAGAAAGTGCACCAAATTTCGTTATCGCAAAGAGCAACAAAAAAGGAAATTGAAGTTTTGAAGAAAGGCATGGCAACTAATAGGGATGATTTGAAGAAAGGTGTGGAAGCTAAGATGAATGGCTTGGAAGCTAATATGGATGGCATGGAAGTGGGCATGGAAGCTAAGATCGATGAAAAAATGAAAGACAACATGGAAAACATGAGGAATGATCTAAAATTAGACATCAAAGGTTTGGAAAAGTTGATACAATAAATTTTTCCTAATGGCGAAAATATAGTACTGGAAACTCATGAAGAGAACAAAATAAATGTTAATGGTGATTTCATAAAATGTAATGTTGGATGGAAGAACCACCATATTCAAAATATGGATATGAGGAAGTTTGATGGCAAGGACCCCATAACATGGATACTACAAATGGAGCAATATTTTGATCTCAATAATGTTCAAAACACACAAAAGGTATGCATTGCAACTTTACATTTAGAACAAAATACATTTGTATGGTATCGATGGCTTTGCTACCGTAAAAAAATTTTCACTTGGTCAATTTTTACGGAGGAAATGATAGCACATTATGAGGATACAAAGAGAAACACCTTCGTTAGCCAATTGATAGATCTCGAAGAAACGGTTTTAGTGGTGGAGCACATTGAGGACTTCCAAAAATTGAATATAAGGGTAACTGATATTCCAAAGGAAAACAAGATTGATGTCTTCATAGGTACTTTAAAGGATAACATCCAACATGAAGTTCACGTTTTGGAGCCTGATTCATTTGAGAAGGAATTCAGGTTGGAAAGAAAAATTCAATGTACAATTATGGCGACAAGGAAGCCTACCACTCATATCTATAAATATGGTAGTGTTGCTACTCCTAGACTTACACAACCTACAAGTTTGACACCACAACAATTGGAATAAGAAAGAGAAAAAGGGCTTTTCTATAGTTGTGATAGTAAATACACTAAAGGTTATAAGTGCATTGAGAAGAAATTGTTTTACATATATTGTGAAGAGGAGGAAGAAAATGAAGAATAAACTTCAAAAGTAGAGGATATACACCAGGAAGAAACCATAGAATAAGATCAAATGAGTCCAACTATATCATGTAATGCATTGGGAGGAATTACGACTCCTCAAACTCTCAATATAGAAGGACATAAAAAGAAGAAAAAGGTAATAGTGTTGATTGATTTGGGTAGTACCCATAATTTAATTCATTGTAAGGTAGCCAAGGAATTGAATTGTTCCCTATACCCATCACGAGAATGTTAAGTGATGGTTGCAAATGGAGGAACTATAAATTTCTTTGGAAAATGCCATAATATCAAGCTAGCCATGGGGGAATATGTATTTAATAGTCCAATGATTTCCATCCCAATGGGAGGTGTTGATGTTGTACTAGGAGTACAATGGTTACAATATTTGGGAACGATAGATTTTAATTTTCAAGAACTTTTCTTGAATTTTTTTTTCGGAAGGAAAGGAAATCGAATTATGGGGTATCACAGGGAAGCTAAGAAAGATAATATGCTCTAATTTCATAACAAATCTTCTAAATAAAGAACAACGGTGTGTATTTGCACAATTATGCTCACTAGAAGTTCCAACATCAAAACCATCTATTTCTCCAGATGTCCAAAAAGTCTTGGACAATCATTTCAAGGTGTTTGATACTCCCAAAGGGCTCCCAACTATTCGTGATCATGATCATGCTATTCATTTTATTCCAAGAAGTGTTCCTCCAAAGATCAGGCCTTACATATATCTTTATGTCTAAAAGAGCTAAATTGAACGTATGATTGCAGAAATGTTAGAGGGTGGTATAATTCAACCTATTCAAAGTTATTCTTTACTCCAGTAGTATTGGCGAACAAGAAATATGGATCATGACGCATGTGTCCAAATTATAGGGAGCTCAGTAAGCTCACTATTAAATATAAATTTCCCATTCCTGTGATTGATGAATTAATGGATGAATTACATGGAGAAATTTATTTCACCAAGTTGGATCTTTTTTCAGGATATCATCAAATTAGAATGAAGACTGAAGATATTCCGAAAACAACATTTCGAACTCATGAGGGTCATTATGAATTTTTGGTCATGCCTTTTGGCCTTACCAACAAACCTTCTACATTTCAAGGTTTGATGAATTCCATTTTCAAACCCTTCCTTAGAAAATTTTTGCTAGTATTTTTTTATAATATACTAATCTACAACAGGTCTTCGAAGGATCATGTTCTACATGTTGACATGGTGCTCAAACTATTGGAGGAGAAATAATTATATGCAAAAACATCCAAATGTTTCTTTGGAGTACAAGATGTGGAATATCTTGGTCATATTGAATCTCACGAGGTTTTTAAGGTAGACCCTAACAAAATTAAAGCCATTAAGGAATGGAAAGTCCCCACAACCATAAATTAGTTGTGCGAATTTCTCGGGTTAACAGGGTATTATCACAAGTTTCTTAAGAATTATGGGAGAATAGCAGCACCTCTAACAACATTATTGAATAAAGATGCATTTTCATGGAATCTTGAAGCAGCTAAGGCCTTTAAAAATCTTAAAGACGCAACGTGCCTAGCACCAGTCTTAGCTATGCCAGACTTCACAAAAACCTTTATTTTGGAATGTGATCCCTTATAAAATGGAATTGCTGTTGTTTTAATGCAAGAAGGAAGACCCATTGCTTTTGAATTTCATTCAATCAAAGGAAATTATTTACAAAGGGCTATTTATGAGAAGGAAATGGTGGCAAAACTACATGCACTAAATAAATGGAGACCTTACCTAATGGGAATACACTTCAAGGTAAAAACTGGTCACGATACTCTTAAACACTTTTTGGAACAAATACTCTATTCAAAATAGTAGGAAAAAAGGGTCCCAAACATGTTGGGTTATGACTTTGAAATCTTCTACAAAAAAGGGAAGCTAATGTTGTTGCAAATGCACTCTCAAGAAATGATGAATAGGTGGAAGCATTGTTTTGTGCCATTTCAATTATCCAACCAAATTGGATAAATGAAGCAAGGGATGAATGGAAGAAGGACGAAGAAGTGTGGACTCTCATTCAAAATTTGCAGCAAGATCCTAGTACATCTAATACATTTAGTTGGAAAATTGATTCCTTATGGTACAAAGATTGCTTATATATTTGCAAGAATTCCCAACTAAAACAAAATATTCTTTTGGAATTGCACACTTCTCCTTTAGGAGGACACTCGGGATTTCTAAAAACTTACCACAGGATGAAGAATTTTTTTTTGGGATGGCCTTAAATCGGATATTCAAAGGTTTGTGGTCTAATGTTTGTTTTTCTAGCAAAATAAAGTGGAGACAATTAAGACCCCGTGTCTTCTACAACTTTTATCCATTCCAAGTCAACATTGGGAGGAGATTTCAATTGATTTTATCACAGGTTTACCTAAGTCCAAAGGAAGGAGTGTCATCATGGTGGTAGTTGATAGACTTACCAAGTATGCAAAATTTTGTGCATTATCTCATCCATTTAAAGCAAGTATAGTTGCTACTGCATTTATGGGAAAAATTCAAAAGATACATGGAAACCCGAAGATTACTGTAAGTGACAGAGATCCCATTTTTACAGGAACTTTTTGGATGGAATTATTTTCTTGTTTGGGTACTCAACTATCTCATAGATTATCTTATCATCCTCAATTTGATGGTCAAACAGAGATAGTGAATAAATTTTTGGAAGGATATATTCGTTGTTTTGTATTTGATAAGAAAACACAATGGGTCAAGTTGTTACCTCTGGCTGAATGGTGGTATAACACTTCCTTCCATTCTGCAGCAAAAATGACCCCATTTATGACACTTTATGGATATCATCCACCATCCATCACATCTTATTTAAGGGAAAATTCTAGGGTTCAGGAAGTGGAGGATCACATTGAGCACCAACAAGAAGTTATCGAACTCTTAAAGGATAACCTAAATTTGGCACAATATCGAATGAATCAACAAGCATATCAACATCACAGTGAGAGAAGTTTTGATGTGGGAGACAAGGTATTTTTATGGCTACAACCATACAAATAAATGTCCCTAAAGCAAGCTAAGAAGGATAATAAATTATCACCAAAGTACTATGGTCCTTACAAGGTTTTGCAAAATATTGGTACTATGGAATACAAATTGGGGCTTCCTGCCTCTTCGTTAGTGCATCCAGTTTTCCATGTTTCATGCTTAAAAAAGGTTATAGGGGACAAACTTCCAGTTCAAACAATATTTACAGAACTTGATGAGGAAGGAAAAACCATAGTGGAACCCGAAGCAGTCACAGAAACAAGAACGCGACAACTACGAAATAGATCAATTTCAAAGTATCTCATCAAATGGAAGAACTTACCCACGAAGATTTTACATGGGAGGATGAGAATTTTATACAAACGAACCCAAAGGTGCACAAGCGTTGAGGACAACACCTTTTTGAAGGAGAGGAGCATGTTAGGTCCTTATATTACTAGTATAGTCCCTTATTGTTGTCAGTGTAACCCCCTTATTGTTATTGTTGTACCCTTGTAACACCCATATTGTTATTATTGTGCCTTTAAATTATTATTGTTAGGTCGGCTAGGATTACATTATGGCCCCATGGACTCCTATATATAGAAAGGAGGTTTTTTCATTTGTATCATCCAAGAATTTTCTATTTATGTAGTGTATTGGAGGTTTCCCCCTTTAGGTGGCTGATTTCTAAGGTGTCGATCTCTCTTTTCTTCTATTTTTGGAGCTAGTTTCACAACAGCAAGAAAGGAACAGGAGCAACACCTCACCTCACCTCTTCAGCGCGACGCAAAAGAGAAATACCTCACCTCACCTAGTCACCATTGCAAATAGACGCGAGGCAACAACGGTAATATGCTTGAAACCTGTTAAGGTTTGTGGGCCGATATATTTATGAGAACTAGTTTGGAAAAAATATTTTAAAGGTTCGGTGGAACAAATAGTTTGGTTGGACTATTAGTTCGGCCAAAATTTTGTTGTCGGTTTTCCCATCTCTAGCAAAAAAATTATTATCCCATGTCGTCAATATGCCATCAATGTAAACAACAGAATTATTTCGACCGAAATAATTTGGAAAGTCCAACCGAACTCTATAACAGCTCGGCCGAATTGTTGGCAAAATGACTTTTCCTCCCTTGGTTCTCACAAAAGTGTAACCCACCTTCGTGGGTTTACCCCACCATTAAGATGAATTTTGGATCAAACATCTAGTTTTTTCCAAGAAATAAGATACACATTAAAGGAATTTAAACACATAATATAACTTACAAATTAATGGAGCAAAACAACACGAAAATTCTAACACAAGAATCCCTACAAATCACTTGTTATTACATTCATTCACTAGAATAAATTCTTCAAAATTACAATGAACAAAATCGTTTCTGCTCTAATATGACCAACCAACCCTCTGTACTCTGAAATTCATAAAATATATATAATTATCTCATCCATGCACAAATGGAGTCAATCTCAACCATCTCCCTAAGATAGAAACAATTCAATTAAATTTGGCACTCCCTACTAGGAATAGGGACCGAATTTATGAAAATAGAGGTATGAAGAGCTAATATACCCTTAATAATAACACCTTTTACAAAAATGGAAGTTGTTTTTTTAGATAATATTGTTATTAACAAAAACATCTTTCATTTTTGGGAAATTCATTTCCATTCGCTCATAATAGGTCCCGCAAAAGCATCACTCAAATAGGAAATCATTAAATGCTTAAATATGTAAAAATAAGTTGTAATGATCCAATAAAATATTTTAATATGTGACACTTGTGAAGAAACTAAAATTGGTTTTTTTTTTTTGGCTCGTGCTTGAAAAAACACTCCTTGGGTTTCTCAAAATTCCTTTCCATTTGTTAGAAAAGCACAGAAAAAAACAATGGCTAAAACAGTAAAAAACAATGCAGAATTAGATTTTTGAAAATAAGCCCCAAATATCACTGAATAATTCCAAAACCATGATAGATGTGCAAAAAATGAGAGATTTTTTTTTTTACTTCCCTCATTCTTGACAAAAACCTCTTTCAGATTTTCAAAATTCATCTCTTGTTGTTCATAATACAATTTCTAAAATTATGAAAAAAAAGTATAAGCACAATGTCCTTTTGGTGGCTTCCAAGAGAATCTCAAGATAAAATAGATGTATTCAATCAGTGAGTTCAAAGGCCAGGGGGCATATTTAAAATTTCATAACCTTCTGAAGCCTTCCTTAATTTTGAGAGAAAAAAGATCATTTTAGCCTATTTTGGCAAAATTTGCAAATTTTTACAAAAATTTATCTAGTGCTAAAAAATTACATGGAAAATTAAATGAGACTTATCAAACTTCCTATCGATATAGGTTTTATATAACTATTAAAAAATGTTAAAGTTTGCAAATTTTAATAAAAATTTGAGAAAACGAGCTTACACTAGTAAATATTTTAAGATATGAAAATCAATGGAGAGTTTGACTTCTAAGATGCTCCTACATCATAAAGTTGGGAGGGGGGGGGGGGTGTTAATCAAAAATAAAATATTTTTTATTATGTTTATAGGTATTTTATTCTTCCCAATTTGAAGAAATTATGTAATCCATTTAGTGCTTAATAGACAATTCAAAGAGGTATTTAAATTATATTACTAGTAAGAAATCATTTTAATATTGATAATAATGAAAAAATTTCAATACAAACTATCTATCTATCTATCTATAGATATATAAATAGTTAAAATAATTAAATTTACAAGAATTCTTACGATGAAAAAAATTTAGTGCCGCAGGGTTCAGTGTGAGGGAGATGTTGAATTCCTTTCATGATAAAAATGGGTTTGACGATTTCTATATTAAGTACTTTCATAGTTTCATCTTGATATATTTAACTCTTATTCAACAATAGGGATCATAATGTGATGAAATTTTTTCATCCCTAGGGATTTGATTAGTCTTGGATCATGGTGATTAAAACATTTCAATAATATTTTGACTAGTATGTGGGAGAAGGGTAAATGATTTTATTCCCATCATGGAGTCGATGCATTGAATATTAAGAACCAAAGTAGATCTATTTTAACTCTATACCTACCATGCATCAAGAGGGATAAAATCTAAGGAAATATTTTCACATCTAGGGATTTGATCCTTCTTGACACATGACATATCTAGAGCCAAGGTAGATCTATGGTGTTCTTAAAAAATTTCACATGGTACATTGATTCAAAAAATTTAATTAATTTAAAATAGAACTATATTTAATATCAGCCTATAAGGGGTATCCTAAGTGGTTACGATTAATGGAATTAATGTCACCCATCGTGATTCAAATCATAACTAAAATTCTGGTATATTTTATGGTTTGGTTTATCTTGACTAAAGTGGCTTTATTGCAACAATGAAATTTGATTTGTTGTGCAATCAATAATAATGTGTTATAGTTTTTTTATTCCCTCTTATAAAAAAAATGGAATATATATAAGATACATTTACATAAAATAAATATAGAATCATTTCATAATTAGAAAAAATATATATATCCTCTGATGTGTGACACGTGCATGCAAAAGGGGGGTAGTGGGGCGGGTTTCTACTGCCCCAGCTGGTAATCACACTTGAGTGAGTGGAAGCATGCCCTAAACAAGATTTAAATTTGTTCTGTGTGGACATTACACCATTCTTCCATTTTCAAATGAAGTAACAACATATAGGATTGAGTGTGAATATGGAGGATTCAAAGTGTGTGACACCCATGTAAATTCATATTAACTTCTTAAGGATCAATGGGGAGGATTCAAATGTAGGTGTCTAGGAAGGATTCGGCTAGGAAGATGGAGGTCACCATCTTTGGCACACCACATTTCAAACTTTCGGGTTAAATGGCTTGATTTGTATAGGTCTTAGTAGGAATCATATCCTTGGGAAGCTACAATGGATATTTCTATCGCATTCCTAACTCTTGGTGAAACATTTCTCCCTAATTTTGTGGGCTCATTATTGTTACTTATTTTAGGTTTTAAATTATGTGAATAGAGGTGTTGTTTCCTATTTCATATTGGCTTTGGTGGTGCTCCTTTTCCATAGTTGGAAATTTATTATTATATGGAATCTTTGGTGGTTTTGAGTTGAACCAAGTTTAGAGTTTGGGAGGATCAACGAATTGGGTTGACTTCTAGCTCCCCCTAATTTTCCGTGAATTACCGTCTAAATGTGTTTTTGGGATCTTACCTATTCAAGTTACCTTTCGTGGAACATGAGAAAATTTCCTAGTTGAATGGCGGTCTCTTGAGACCTCGATGTTGGGTGGAATTATATTTTCTTTATGGTAGTGCAAGTGTGACATCGCTAGGCCCTCATATATTTCTTCCTTTATAGGTTGTGTGGGTGTGTGTGGTAAAATTGTGTACTCTTCTATTGAGAGTTAGGTTTGTTGTTCTTGGGAAATGTATCTATTGTAAAGGAAATAATTAGGGGCATGATTAGTGTAAGAGGGCTTGGTGGTTTAAAACATCTAGCACTAATTTGTACTTCTCTCTCTCAGATTATTTTGTGGTGATAGTTTAATTTTTATTATATCATATTTCCTTTTTGAATACTCCATGTTCAAGGGATCTCTTCAGGAAATGAGTAAGCAAGAGTTGTGTGGTATGTTGGTGGCTAATGATGCATATGCAGACATTATGTAATTGTGTTATTTCACTAGTTATTATTATTTCCGGTTATGATACTAGTTACATTGGTATCCTAGGAATTATTAAGTTCGGGTATCATGTATCATGGTTAATCAAGTCTTCTTATGGCTGCTGAGATGAAAGGATTATCTCTAGTTTCTTCGTTTTCTAGTTCCTTGTGCTTTTTCAACAAGTGCAAGTCTAAAGAGTGGCATTTTATTATCGTGAGCATGTCTAATAAGGGAAAAATCGCATGCACCATTAAATTCAAGGCCTTTCTTCTTGTTATCAATAACTCTTCCCTACCCATTTTCAAGATAAACTTAGTAGTATGGAGGCTGAGGAAGCCTCTTATCACTAATACTATCTCTTAGAAACATATTTCGTAACTGAATGGGCCAAATGGTTCCCTAATTCGGATTACATAAGATGGAAGTATAATCAATATATGTATGAAATGGAATTATAATGGAAAATAAAATTTCTTATCAGTCAAACAATTGTATATTTCCGTGAATCCTACCTATATATCCTCCATTACCGTGAGGACATGCACAATCATCTCAACACTCTTAATAAAATGATGGAGAAGATTGAGAACCACCTTACCATCCCCCTAAAAATATAATGCAATTTAGAAGAGGTAGAAAATTGTGTTCCAATAACAATATCTTCTGGACCCTTTTGCATGATGAAAATGGTTTTGTTTCATGACTGAATGGTTGTAGTTTTTTTTGTAACAGACCAATTATGCCCAGATATTAGATCTAGCTCGCTTATTTTTTAATTTTTGAGTTTCAATTTCCTCTCACTTCCTTAAGGAGAGTATATTTTTGGTTTTGGTCTAGTCCCCCTTGTGAGACACTACCCTGAATTTTGTAAATTAATATAGAATTCCCAGGTTTTTTGGATAATAGAATTTACCCCATAAAAAATTAAATAAATAAATATATATAATCAAATTTCGTTAATATAAATATATCTAGTGGACATCATTTACATTATAATATGTGAATGAAAATAACTAATCAATGTATATTTGACATTTCTCCCTTTCTATTAATATACACATTTACCCCAACATGTGTCCATCTTAAATCAAGCTCGTTTAAATAATGGCATATTTTTATCTTAGTTTTTTTTCGATTTGTCTTAGTGCTTAAAATATATTCACTTAAAATGGATCTATCTAGTGCTTGTAAGTCTTAAATCATTTGAAATAATAATTTTAGTATCCATTCATTAGGGTTCAAATTTAATGTAATTTCACTTTCTAATCGTTTTTAGATTGAACATGTTCTTTTTTCAAAGCCATGAATATTGTGATTTTATTATCACTTAAATACTCCATTGGAAATAGAAATTTATTTATTATGGAATAAATGTAGTAAAATAAGAAAAAATAATAATCACAACACCATCTATGGAATGGAAACAAGGTATACCTACCCAAAAGATGAGGATTATGTGTCTTTTATTCTCAAGTATGAAATACAAATACAAATAGAAAAGAATTTGTTTAGGAGATACCATAAATATTATCGCATATGATTGATGCTAAAAGTTGTTGTACTTTCTTTATTCTAGTCATAATATCCCATGTATTTCCTTTGTTAAACTATGGGGCATTAAATTAGTAAAACTATGGCGGATTCCATTCATTTCTTAATGACATGATAGTTATCATATAATTAGAGTCACCTAAGGTTAGGTTAAGGGATTTTTCATACCTAGACACATATTTCGTGTTAAGGTTTCAAACCATATAGAATGAAATTAAAAGTGTTAGAAATACTGAGTGGGGGCATTAGGGGATTTTTGATGTCTAAAATAGGCCTCCTACGAAAAATGTACAACCAAAAATAACTTTATAAGAACCAATATGACTCAAGATGATGATGTCAACCATGGGGGATGATTCGCCATATTTCAAACAAAAGGGTAAAAAGATTAAAAAATAATAAAATAATAAAACTTGTTTTTCAACTCGTATTTTCAGCTTATCTCCCAAATTTTTTATTCCAATTTCAAGTGGGAGTACTAGTTGGATGAAAAATTTGATTCCTTGTCCAAGGAGTAACCATGTTGAATACTTTCTATGGACCCTGCTACACGAAAAATGAGAAATACATGAGAAATCGTAATTACAATCACGTTTTTCATGTATTTCTCATTTTTTGTGTAGCAGGATCCATTGAAATTATGCAACATGGGCACTCCTTGGATGAGGAATTAAATTTTTCATCCAACGAGTATTCCCACTTGAAATTTGAGAAAAAAATTTGGGAGATAAGTTGAAAATACGAGTTGAAAAGGTAGTTATTTTTTTTTTACCTCTAAAATTTGATGATGTAATCAAATCTTATTTTATTATTTCCACTATTATTTTATAATCTCCTTAGGAGGCCCATTTTGGACCTCAAAATTCCCCTAATGGGGGGGGTGGGGTGGGGGTGAATTTGTATTTCATTCCCAATCAAATTTTATGTATGCTTTTATTTTTCCAAGTATTCTAGAACCATCATTTCATTAGCAACACATTATGTTGTAGATCTATATTTAGTAACCATGAGTAGCATTAAATGTAAGAGGAAATAAAACATAATAATTACAACAGATCACATCAGAGGGACACCAAAATTTTAGGTGGAAACCAAAAAAGGGAGAAAACCACCACCGATGTTGTATACTATATCTTATTATTAGTAAAGAAAATTGTTTACATCTTGCACTAGTGCGAGATTTTATCTATTGAATGCTCCTACCTACACTAAATTTTTTAGTTACTACTGGAAGAAAGAAACCACTCCCTCTAACATATTTTGATCAATGTTTCATAATGTTTCACTCTAGGACCACCTTTAAAAATAACTAATATAGTAGGCCACTTTTCCAAACATTTCAAAATGTGTTAAGTAACCATATCAAACAACAAAAGAAAATTAGATCAATGAATTCAGAAAAAGGATCTTTGAGGATGCGACCTCCTTTTACATCACATAAATGAAAAATTCTTGGATGACTCAAATGAAAATACCTCCTTGGTATATATAGGAGTCTAAGGGGTCAAAATATGATTAGGTCCTACATAACAATAATAATGTAATGGTATAACAATAACAATAATTGGCTTCTACTAGCGCAACAATATCAATATGGGAACTACATTAGTATTATAGGGACCTAACATTACCCTCTCCTTAAAAAAAAAATTGTCTGCAATGCTTTATTAGTTATATATACTTCTGAATAAAATACACATCCTCCCTTCTAGAGTCTTCAATAGGTAAGTTCTTATGTTTAATGATATACTTTGAAATTGATATGTTTTGTAGATGCTAGATTACTATTTCGACGATTGCTTTAGGATCTAATATGATTTTTCCTTCATCGTGAAGCTCTATCAATATAGTTTGAACTTGAAGCTTGTCACTGAAAATCTTCTTTAAGAATGAAACATTGAAAACTATTTGTACCCGTGCATATGCAAACAATTCCAATTTGAATGTCATAATTCCAATCTTTTGCAACAACTTTCAAGGGCCATAGTACTTTTGTAAGGGTGATATTGCTTCAATGCATGCATTATTTCCCAAATTTCCTTATTATAAATAGGTTTATATAAATACTTTCATGAAATTAGATGAATTTCAAAATAAATGAGTCTTCCTTCTTGCATTAAAATGACACTAATGCCATTTCATGAGGCATTGCATTCCAAAATAATGGTTTTTGTGAAGTTTGGTGTAGCTGATACTAGATATTCACACATTGCATATTTAAGATGCTCAAAGGACTCATTTTCTTTTGGATTCTAAAAAAATTCATCTTTCTTTAGAAATGTTGTTAGAGGTCTCACTATATTCCCATAATTCTTAACAAATTTGTGATAACATCTTTTCAACCCAACAAATCCTTGAATATGCCTTAAGGTTGTGAGGGTTTTACGTTCCTTTGTGGCTTTAATTTTGTTAGGGTGTGCCCTAAAACCCTCATGGGATACAATACGACCCAAATATTCCACTTCCTATACTCGGAAGAAACATTTTAAGGATTTTTCATGCAATTATATCTCTGTTTGATTGTTTGAGCACACTGTTAACATGTTGAACTGATAAGGTCCTCAAAATTATGCTCAAAAAAGAAAGTTATCAGAATGGTGTGGAACATGAGCGACCGTGTAGATATCATCGTTCATAATCCGATGTAACTCGTTTCATGAAAAACCAACACGATATGCTCCCAAAAACACATTCTGTCCACTTTGTCAAACATGTAAATTTTTGGGAAAAAACATTACAAGGCAACCCCTTCAGTAGTATGTACTGCTGACTGGGCATGCATAGTGGCAATTTGATTGATCAAAGGGTTTTCCTATGGTGAATGAAATTATTCTAAGTGGCATGTTTTCATTAGTTTGAATTGGTAGTTTTGATTGGATTTTTTGAAGGCTAGTCATACGCTGCCATGTGGCCAAGTTAGGGGCCGCCACATGGTAGGTTGAGGGCCACCAAAACTATGGTAAGGGTCAAAACACACCCCGTGGGGGTAAAAAAAAATACCTCAGCAGCATAAGCGTAAAACACTACCACCACACCCATGCTTTATTACCTACATTACTATGGTCTTCACATGGTTTTGTTTTAATGTTGATTCCGACATGGGGAAGGGGGCCGAGGTCTAGCCCCAGCCTTGGTCATCACCGGGGGCAGGACCATGGGCACGAGGCTAGCCCGGTGCCCCTCCCAATGGTCCTTAGCTATGAAAATAAATTCCAACACCTCCATGTGTCCACAGTTAGTGGAAAATGCCGACGATTAGTGGATTAATCGTGATTTTTATTATTAAAATAATTTTTTATTAAACCATATCGTTATGGTTTGAAATTTGGCATTAAATCCTTATTGGGAAAATTATAATGGTGACAAATATTCCTAATTTTTTGGGAAATTGGCTCTCGGTTAGTGCAATTTTGGGCGGATTTGTAGGACGGTGCCATATTTTGAGGAATTTGTGGAGTGGCTAGTGCCAAAACTTTTAGAAGTCATGACTTGATTAGTTTTTGACCAAATAAGAGGCAGAAAGAGGTTATATAGGAATTTTTTGGAATTTTGGACTTGATCAAACATGTTTCATAGGTATTTGAGCATTGTAAACATATGTGATCACACATTTGAGCTTAATATAAGAGGGAAAATGAATTGGAATCTAGACCAAGGAGACGTAGCCTAGGCGGGGTGAAATCCTTCATCATGTGATGTTCAATTACTGCTTATGGTGATGTTCATGTCTGTTAGATGTTTTTGTTAAATATTTTTTTTTATGTTCATTTTCTCAAGAAATTCACATAAAAAGACATAAAAAATCATGATTAACTTGAAATTTTCCTCATAATCCTCAAGCACTTTGTTTATATTTAGAACTGAATCTTAGCCCAACAAACATTAATATTCCCCTTCATATCAAGTTTGTATCAGAGCACTAGGTTTACTTTTGAAAGGAGGATTTAATTATTTTGGAAGTGTTTAAATGATTACAAGGTTAAACCTCAAGAGAGGATAAAGAAATATTGTGGGTGATGGTTCTCTAGTTGGAGCAAGGAGAAGGAGAGCATAGTTGCCACAATCTCCACTACAAGATTCACCTCCAATTGTAATAGAATATTAAGTAAGGATTTATGATGAAGTGGGAAATGATAACATGTCAGAGGATGAGAAGTATATTAGGAGGCATTTCTTTGACATGAAAAAGATGGTGAAGGTCCTCCATGAAGAGAGGAACACAAGGTTTTAGAGTGAAAGCTTCAGGCGTACAAAAGGAGAAGGTTCTCATGGAGGAGGAGGTAATGAAAATGCTGACAAGCCACCATCTAATCCACCATCATCCTCACCACCATCTTCACCTTCATCTTTATCCTCTTCCACTACTACAACCCTTACTCATACTCATCAACATACCTCAAAAGGAATTCATAAAAAAACCTTGTTAAAACTTGATATTAAATTTGACCTTCCTATTTGTAATAGTGAAGTGAATGCAGAGAAGCTTGAAAATTGGGTTCGTCTGTTTGAGGTCTATTGTAAGATTTAGAACCTTCAAGATGATGATACAAATATTTAGCTAGCTTCCTTGAGACTAGAGGGTGAAACACTAGTATGGTGGGAAGCCATGCCACGATATGGGATTAAAAAACATGGTAAGATTTCAATATTTGGGTATAATTTCATTTATGAAATTAAAATACAACTTTACCCTCTATCATATATGCAAAATACCATCATGAATTGGTAGAAATTTAAACAACTTAAAGGTGAAAGTGTGCAAGATTACATACAATAATTTCGAAAAAAATCTTTTATATTACATGTTGATTTGCATTCACAAGACACATTGCTGAAGTATATAGGGGGTTTAAATAGCTACCTAAGTCATAATTCTTATGTTAAATCCCACTATTCTAGATGAGGTTTGTGTGCAATCCTCTCACCTTGAGGCAAGAGGGAATAATATTCCAAAAGAGTGTAAAAATAAGACATTTAATGGTGGAGAGAAAGGAAAGGGTTTCAAAGGAAAAGGAAAGAAAAATGCATTCGTTAAAAAGGAAGGAGAGAAAATTGCATGAAAACATTGTTCCAAAGGGGGTCACAATGAAGACCATTGTTGGAAGCTTCATCCAGAGAGGAGACCCGAGAAATTCAACAACAAGGGGCAAAAAATAGCAGCAACCACTTAACAAGATGTGGGATCTGACTCAGGTAATGAAACTAAAATTAAAGCCATGGGTATGAAAGGAAAATAATCCATTGCTAGAAGTAGTTCATCATATTTTCACACTAGTACTCCAAATGATGAAACAAAGGTTGATTTATTTCATGTGAGGGTTATTTTAAAACATACAAAAATCGACACACTATTTGATAGTGGGTCTCAAGCTAATTTTATATCTGAATACTTAGTCAAGAAACTTAATCTTGAAACCATTCCACATAAAAAAAAATATCCATTAGGTTGGATATGCACGAACACAAATATACAGGTTACAAGAAAGTGTATTCTTTGGTTTGCAATCACAACAAACTTCATTGACGAAGTAGAATTAAATGTTGTACTGCTTGATATTTTCGGAATTGTTTTGGGTATTCCTTATATCTATGATAGAAAATCTAGCTTCTATCACCATGAAAACAAGTACCACTTCTTCAAAAATGGTTTGGAGTATAATGTGGGAGTTCATAGCAAGAAACTAAATCTTTCATTATTTAATGTAGGGAAAATAAAAATACTAGTGAATTCAAGCAATAATTTTGTACTTCTTATCATTAAACGAAAGAATGATGTTGATTATGAAGAATTTCAAGGTTGTGATAAAAAGTTGAAATCTGATTTTATTGAAGTGGTTAATAAAAATAATGAAATATTTCATGATCCAAACGAGTTACCCCCGAACAGGGGAATCTAGCATGAAATACAATTGCAAAAATATTTTCCTCTTCCTAAGATTGGCATGTATTGGATGTCAAAGATGGAGAGTGTTGAAATCAAAAAGAAAATTCAAGAGTTGTTGGACGAAGGCATCGTCCAACCAAGTACTTTTCCATGCAGGTCACCTTTTGTGTTGCTGCCAAAGAAGGATGGAACATGGCACATGTGTGTGGATTTTTGTGCATTGAACAAAATTATGGTAAAGAACCGTTATCGAGTTCCTAGAATATATGAATTACTTCATCAATTGAAAGATGAAAATTATTTTAATAATCTCGACTGACTGAGTGGCTACCATCAAATTAGAATTGCTGAATGTGACATTTGGAAGACACCATTCAAGACAAAGCAATGTTTTTTTGAATGGCTCATTATGCCTTTTGATTTATTTAATGCTCTTGCTACCTTCATGTGTGTGAAAAATGATGTGTTGAGGCCACTTATTGATGATTTTTTCATAGTATACTTAGATGATATCTTCATTTTCAATAAATAAGTTTATGAACATGTCATGCATGTAAGAAAAGTACTTGATGTCTTAAGGAAAGAACAATTTCTTTTTAAGATGTCAAAATGTAAGTTTAGTAAAACTTATTTGGTGTAATTGGGGAATATCGTTGCAGGAGGTGAGTTGAAGATATACCACTCTAAGGTTGAGGTCATTGTGAATTGGCCAATGCCCAAGATATTCATTGAGGTAATATTTTTTTTGGGAGCAACCCAATATTGGAGGAACTTTATTGCTAACGTCTCTTCTATCACAACTCCATTGCATGCATTGACTAGTGTGAAAAAGTTCTTCCAATTGGGGGGAATGGAACAAAAATCATTTGATGATTTGAAAGAGAAGATTCGTTCAACCCCAATACTTGCACTACCACACTTGAGATAATCCTTTGATATTCAAATTGATGCAAGCGATTATGACATAGGCACAATACTTATGCAACATGGTAATCCCATTTCATTTCATTCAGAAACTTTCAATGGTGCAGTGATTAACTATCCCAATTATGACTAGGATCTTTATGCATTGGTTCAAAGTGTGAAAAAGTGGAAACACTACTTGATGTGAAAGGAAACCATCATACACATAAACAACCAAAGATTGCAATACTTTCAATCACAAACTAGTTTTCATCAATAAAAGCATTTTCGATGGATGGGTTTCCTACAACAATTTCACTTGGTCATCAGGTATAAGAAAGATATTTACAAAAAGGTTTCTGATATGATTTTTAGGCCTATTGCTAGTGCAGCTACTTTACTCAAGCATAATTTTTTTTTGCATGAAAGTTATGTTGAGCAATATGCATTTGATAATAACTTCCAAGATTTTTTATGAAAACTTTATTCGAGGCAACCAGGTAGAGGAATTGAATTACCATGTACATAATAAATTGTTGTATCATTTTGGAAATATTTGTACTCCACAAGGGGATAGAGTGAAAGTCATCAGGGAAGCACAACTTTTCTTATTGTTGGGAATTTTGGTGTAAGTAAAACAATGCCACATCTTGACAGTCATTTTTATTGGCCTCATATGCTTGAAAGTGTGTCACGTTTCATTAAATTTTGTTCATTATGTGCAGGTAGTAAGCCTTGCAATAGGAAGTTAGGATTGTACACACCACTTCTTGTACCTTCATGTCCATGAGAGAGTGTTTCTATGGATTTTGTATGAGGTATTCCATTTTTAAAAAGAGGTTATTACACAATTTTTTGGTCATTCCAAGTACACCAACTAAGACCAATTTTACCCCAAGAAAAATCGCATTCACTATGAAAAATAACTTAGTAAACCACATTTATTAAGTTGTTTATGGTCTAAACAGGAAACCCGATAAGGAAATATTAAACAAATATACATTTGTTCGATTTTCCTCAAGAAATAATTAGTTAAACAGTAGTTTAATTAATATTTTTGGTTATATTTAACCCAAAACCAGGAAATTAATTAGATAAATCATTATTTATCTTATTATTTTCTAAGAATAATTGTTTAAATCTTATTTAAATAATATTCTTTGTTAAATATGACTAATTCACACTTAAATAATTAAATAAATCATTATTTATTTGAATATTATTCAACCATATCCTTAAAATAATAAATAAATCATTTATTTATTTATTATTACTTAATCACACCCTTAAAATGATAAATAAATCATCTATTTATTTATTATTTACAAATAAGGGGACTTGGCTCAAGTCAAATTCCTTTTCCCTCCAACAAATATAATAAAATATTCCACAAAATTTGGATCTAGATTTAGTTAATAATATTTTAATTATGCACCAATCTCTAGACTAACTAAATATTTTGTTATAAATAGAAGGGTTTTCCCATTCATTTGTCACCTTTTGTTGCCTAAAGATCATTCTGGATCTCAACACTTGGTCTGGCTATTGATCCATAATCATAGCCATACTTTTCCATTTTTGTCTGGGTTTTCTACACATCAAGAGAGAGAAAATCTAAATTTGAAGTGCTAAGGACTCATAAGAACCCATCCCATTAAGGAGAACAGGGAACACCCTCTTGTGTTTTCCTCCCAGGTGCCATTAATAAAATTATTCGTTGGATATATTCTTGGCTTCTCTATTGGATCTATGGAGTAAATCTTATTTTTCTACTATTTAATGTCTTCTAATGCATAGATCTAGATTTTTGCAGCATTTGTCTTGATCATCTAACTGTAGATCTGAAGATATTAGCATTCATTTCTGCTGTTAGGGCTATAAGTTATGCATAGCTAAAGTGGTATTTTTCATACACTTCAAATAAAGATTCATACTAACAACTGGCGACTCCACACGGGTTTACCATTATGATCGCTGTAGTTTCTTTGATCCTTGCATATCCAGCTACTTCAAGCCCTAGTATTTCTCTTCAGCCCCTTGTTTTTCTTATTCTTGATATTTTTTTTAATCGATAAAACCCTAAAACGATAAAAAATCTAACTTCCGCGTGTTTTTGGACCCATTGCGCAGGTGACAGACATCAGCTGCAGCTGAGATGACAATTTTTTCTGAAACCTGACACTGAGAGTATTAGAAGTGTAGGTCGCACTTTTCTACCCAAAACCTATGACCTAGACCTCCAGGGCGCACTTTACAGCCCAAAAAGTGCGACCTCTGCTGAAAACAAGTCAAAAACTGCGACCTGAACTTTCTAGAGGGATTTTTCTGAAATTTTTTTGGGTTTTGCTGAGCCTTTGTTCAGGGTTTTCTGACATTATTTTCTAACCGTTTTGGAATTTTACTTATTATGTTTCTCTCAACTAAGTGGGAACCTATCCCCCTAGGGCTTCAGTACCCTCCACTTTTTGTGAAAGAGTGTTTTCTGTTGCAGGTTGTCTGAAATTTCAGAGTCTTTAGCCATTTTTTCAAATCTAATACCTCACCTTCAGATCCACTTCAGATCGGCTTGTTACCCATCCAAATCACCTCATATAGCTTTGTTTGGGTTTTCCTCTAGGGTTCACTATGTTTTGCTTTAGGAGATGCCTTTCTCCACCATTTTTACAGCAATTTTTTCCTCTAATTTGTTGTTGTTTTCTACACCACTTTCCAGCAGATTTTGTATTTTAGATCCCTGTCCCTCTTGACCTTAGATCTATTAGTTTTTGTTTTAGTGTGTTTTGATTAGCTTTTTTTACTCACCTATAGACTAGTTGTTGAGAAGCCCACCTCCTTAGGTTTAGATTATTGCATTATTAGATGTTTATTTTCTATTTTTGCAGGCCTATATACTGTCATTTGTAGGTTTATTTATAGCCCTACAACACACTTTTTATTTTTCTCTACAAAATTTTGGGTTTAAAAATTAAAATTTGCACACTTTTACACACACACACCCTAAGCGAAAAAGGGCTTCGTTAACACCACCAAGAAAAGACTCTAAAACATTGAAATCAATTGATCCTGCACCTTTCTGCCCTTGTTTCGACATTGTAATCAGCTAATCCTACACCTCCCTGCCCCTTTTCAGTCTCTTTTTCCTTTGTGCCGTGTTTGTGCCATCACCATTGTGTCACCAAGGCATTTATCCTGGAGACTTATTGGCCCTCATCCTCAGTTTCCAGTAGGAAGACTTACTCCTCCGCATAAGATTCGAGTTAGTCCTCCACCTAGTCCACACACTGACTCTTCTTCTATTCCTTCGGGTTCTCCTTCTCATTCCACCTTTATTTCTACCCCTGACACCTTCACCATGTCTGGTGCAGGACCTTATGCTGGTGGCAACCCCAATCCTCATGCTGGGAATACCACTAGTGGGACCACTATGGACAGTACCCTGGTTCTACCCTTGCTCCCCTTCATGGCATGCCTCAACCTCCCCAACTTGGACCGGTTGATAAACAACCCTATACACCATGAAGCTAGTTGGCCTACTATGCCGACAAAGCTCCCTTTCGAGCTTATTTTAAATATAGCCAAATTTAAGTAAAAACAATAAAAAAAATAAAATTGCATATATCTCATCTTACAACCACAAGATAATTGCATATATATATATATATATATATATATATATTCTTTTATATAATTATTATTTATTATTTTTGTTCTCTTATAACTATTTGATATTAGTAAATGAAATATTTTAATTGGGTTTTTCTAACCATCCTACTATTAACTGTAGCTTAGTCATTTTTCAATTTATTTTTTTAATAATTAAGATTAAACATAGATAATACAATATGCTTGTTATCATCACGAAATTATTATTTATAGTTGTTACTAATGTTTCCCTTGTAAAGTTTTCTTTTGTCTACCATGAGTAAGAATATGTATTCCTTAATTAATCATGATATATATCATAAAAATACAAAGCTACTTTGGAAGTAGTTTAATATTTACGCCGTAAGGCGTTATTATTTGAAAACAACTTTGCTGGTGTGCATCATGTCATAATTTGAAATCGTTAGATTAAATGTTAGACGATTAAAACATATTCAGCCTTTGGATGAGAAAGCAAAAGTAGTTACAAAAATTTAGTTACGCACTTTTTCTGCTCGGTGGTAAATTTGGCTATGTAGAATCGGATGATCGTGATGTATTTGGGCTCCGTTAGGGTAACGATACCCTGTTGCTGCCACAATTGCGGCAATCATTATTTGCTTCATGCTGGATCGAGCTCTGCAAACTAGAATCTTTTTTCTCCTTCATCTCATTACATTGTACAGTGATCCAGATATTGCGTCCACGGTTTTGCCTCTCCTCCCTGATTCTTCCTCGCAGGAGTTCATTTGGGGGTGCTAAGGAAGAGGAAGACTTATTGGATTCTCCGAGTTCTTTACATTGTAAATGTGTTTCAGATGGTAAGAGTGAGCCGACATGCGGTGGGATGATGTAGATATGATGAGGAAGATATTCGTAAAGTTGCTGCTTGAAGAAGATATGTCGGGTGGAAGCAAAGGAGTTAGCACGACCTTCCCATTGTCCAATGCCATTACCAATCTTTCAGGTTTTTGTTTTCATTAATATCTGTTTGATTCTGAAAGTGGTCTGTTTTGCATTTTAATTCAACCCATGTGACTGCACATATTTGTTTCAGCATTGTACCCAGTTCGCAAGGCTGCTCTGACGCTGATGACAAAGTCAACCGCTCTCTTGGGTAAGCCTCCAGATGATACCATGCTGCAAGCAATGGGTGCAGCCTGCAGTGACCCCATGGTTAGCATCAAGAAGGCTGCATTTTTTTCTTTATCAGAGGAATACTTTCTGTGGATGGAGAATTGGTTCCGGTTGAAGGATTCTAGACTCAGTATGGCACTCAAATTAAAGGCAACCAATTTTCAGATCTGTGGCTTCAAATTTTCTTCACACAGCAAAAACTTCAGGATTTGAAAAACTTTCCTACTCAGGGAGTGATTTCAGAATGGTTGCAGTCTGTGCCACCATTAGTAATGGATAATGAGTCAAGTATTCAAGAGGAATGCCTAAATCTATTTCAAGAGCTTGTCTTGGAAAAAATATCTTCAATTGCAGCCCAAAATGCGTCTGGTAGACGTTTAAAGTTTTATGATATGTCTTCATCTCAAGGTCCAGATCAGGAGATGGTCTCATTATTCCCTCATGGTGTCTTTCCCTTGCTAAAAGGAATATCTGATGGAAATGTGGCATCCTGTGTGAAGCAAATATGCACAATGTTAGGAAAGAAGGGGCGATTGAAGGGTGGAATAGCCCTTGCACTTCAAAACATTATCACCACGTCTGAATCTATAGCATTGAAGTATTAAATACCTATAGAGAAATGGACTGCCCCCCCTGGTGCTTGGATGTTGCTCTCTGAAGTTTCAACATTTACTCGTAAGGCAGTTGGTTGGAAATTTTTGTGCCATCATTGGCAGCTTCTTGATAAAACAGAACAGAATAATGAAGCACCTCAAGGCACACCATATAACACTCCTGTAAAACAAGGTATGGACAAAAATTTTGAATAAAATGAAGCCATGTCTGTTGGCTAGGCTACCGATCGAGTGTTTCTGCTGCAAACGATAGCAAATGTTGCTGTGGAACTTACCCCAGATGCAGCTGTTGAACTGGCTCATGATTTGCTGCAACGCTTGGAGGATTTCAATATGCATCCTACTGACGTGGGGGCACATGTAAAGGCTCTTATAACTTAGAGCATCAACAATTTTCTTTTCTTTCCCTTTGATATGTTTATGTCCATATCAAATTCACTCAGAAAAGACAACCATCTGGCTTGTCAAGCATTCAAATCTGTTTGAGAAAATAAATACTTGAGACTGATATGATCTTTCATCAATGTAATTATTTTCCCAAGAAGATAGTGTCGCCACATCTTCAAAGCATGAATTACAACAACCAATTCCAGATCATATACATTGTAATTCTTTTCATGTTTTTTAATTTTTCTAGATTCATATGCAATGAAAAAATTCTCTTGTAGTAGAACTCCTGCCAACCCCTCTCTACATGCATCCGTACACACGACAATCTCTTTATCAGGATCTGCAATCTTCAATATAGGTGCTGTGGTAAGTTTTAATTTTAGTTGTTCAAAGCTATGTTGTCATTTTTCCGTCCACTCAAATTTGGTGCCTTTCCTTTGTAGTGAAGTTATGGGATATGATATTGCAGAAAATATTTCCACAAACATTCGATAATAACCTACAATCCCCATAAATGACCTTAATGTTGATAGATTAGTAGGCACAAGACATTCTCTTATGGCTTTTATCTTTTCAGGATCAATAGCCAATCCTTTTTCAGAAATGATATCGCCGAGATATTGAATTTTATCCTTATAAAATTCACATTTTCTAAACTCGGCATATAACTGTTTCTCCTTAAGAGTCTGTAACACAATTCTAAGGTGTTCCTTATGTTCTACCTCACTCTTTGAATAAAATAGAATATCTTATATGAATACTAGTACGAATTTATCTAAGTACTTTTTCAAAACACTGTTCATTAAGCACATAAAAGTGGCAGGGGCATTTGTCAAACCAAAAGGTAGGACTACAAATTCGTAGTGCCCATACCTTGTTCGAAAAGTTGTTTTACTAATATCTTCCTTCTTAATTCTAAGTTGGTGATAACCAGTCGTCAAGTCAATCTTAGAGAATACTGAAGCTCCTCTCACCTGAACAAAAAGGTCATCTATTCTGGGAAATGGATACCTGTTTTTGATTGTCAACTTACTCAGTGGATAGTAGTCAATGCACATTCTGAAGGTTCCATCCTTCTTTTTCACGAATAGTACTGGTGCTTCCCAAGGAGATACACTCGGTCTAATGTAACCTTTATCCAGCAATTCTTGTAATTTCATTTTTAGCTCCATGAGTTCAGGGGGGCTCATCCGGTAATGGGATCTAGAAGCTGGTGTTACTCCTGGCACCAAATCGATTGAAAAATCAATCTCTCTTTTGGGGGGGAGATGAGGAATCTCATCTGGAAAAACTTCCTTAAATTCTCTTACCACTGGTAAAGTGTCTAGCAGGTATTTTTCAGGTTGTTGTCCTAATTCTTCAACATGTACAGCATATACTTGATATCCTTTTCTAGCTATTATTTTTAGCTGAAGGGCGGAGATTTTCCTTACAGAAATAGGTTTCGGTTTCCCTTTTAATATGAATGTTTTTCCTTCATCATATATACAGTGCAGAGTTTTGTCCCAACAGTTCAACATGGTATTTTTCTTTTCTAGCCAATCCATTCCTATCAATAAATCATAAGAACCTAATGGAAGAATGTTTAAATCAACTTTTGTTTCATATTCATTCAATTTAATAGTTGTTTTAAGTAGCTTATGAGTTACTTTATGTTTAGTTACAGTAGCTAATTGTACCAACCAAGGCTGTTGAAACTTTTTTGTTTTGAGTTTACATTTTTCTACAACTTGTGGACTAATATAACTCAAAGAAGCACCCGGATCGATTAAGACAGTAACAGATTGATCAGAAATTTTACCCTCCATCTCGACCATAGTAGACTAATTTTCTGCTTGTCGATTCTCCAAGGCTGCACTGATAGTGGGTATGTTCCTTGCTATATCATTCACTGTGGTAGCTTCTCTCTCTCTCAGAACCATTTGAATATTTCTATGTGGACAGTCCCTCAACAGATGAGGTTCTCCACAACCCCAACATTTCAAAGGCTCCCGCATTTTAATTGTTCCTTCCTTCTTATTATCCCCATCTATTTGCTTTGAACCAACTTGGGATTGAGTAGTTTGACTTTCCTTTGGTTTGTTAAATTTCTTCCGCTGATGATCCCTACCAAATTTCCTCAAGTAAGCTGGTTTTTGTTTCATTCCTTTGAATTCACCCTTGTTTATCCAGCTTTTCCCATGTTCACTCTCTCCTTTAAACTGTTGGTAGCATAATCTAGCTTTCCTCACCACTTCGTCCATAGTTTTTGGATTATCGAACTCTATTTTCTCCTTGTACACAGTAGGCAAACAGTTCAAAAACCTTTGCACCTTTGCTTTCTCTTCACGAATATAAGGAAAATACCTTAACAGATTTGTAAACTTGGTGACAAACTCATCTATGGTGAGCTGTCCCAATCTGAGTTCGTGAAACTCCTTTTCTTTATCATCATAATAGTGTTCTTTGAAATAAAGTTTTTTAAACATGACTTGGAAATCTTCTCAAGTCACTGTTTTTTCATCAATGGCATGAACCATTTTTGTCTCCTCCCACCACAAGGTAGCCTTACCTTGCAACTGGTAGATAGTTAATCTAGCCTTTAGATTTCTTTCATATTCGTAGACCTGAAAATGCTTAATCATATTCAACATCCATGCCTCAGCATCTTCCTCCTTCTCTCCATCATAGGAGGGAGGTTTAATTTTTCAGAATTCACCTTGTAATTCCTTCTTCTGTTTAGACTGATGTCTAGTAGTGTCATCTTCCTCAGAATCATCTAAGAACCTGCCTTTCCTCCTCCTTCCAGAACCTTCACCTTCTTGGCTGTTCTGCGAAGTCAGTTCTCTTATCATTTTTTCTTGCACCTCACTGGCTAATGTTAGCCTATCATTCTGGCTTCTTAGCTCCGCCATATCCCATTGCAACCTGTGCAACATAGCCATTACAGGAGCATTGGGATCTGGTGTATTATCTCTACCACCCAGATCGACATAGAGTTCATCTACTTCAGTCATTGAATTTTCAGTTCAGTACCTTTGTACACTAAAACAAAACAACATCAATAACAATATAAATTTTTCAAAAAAATTATTTTATGCAGTGAGCACAACAACAACCCAGTTTTTTCTAACATGGGCTCTGATACCATTTGTAACATCTCCTCTTTATACCACAGATTTTTTTTTTTCTTCTTTAATATTAACCAGGTAATAAACTTCAGTACATTCAACAATTGTAACTCAAGCTATCAATTAGATTTATCCCTACTCGTAAGAGATAATTTTCATAATTTAATATAGCATAGAACTATATTAACATTTATGCTTCATTTAATTACCCTTATCCTTTAACTCTTCTTATTCTAACATTATGAATTATATATTAGATAAATTGATATTTTTACTAAGTGTATGAATAATTTCATACTCATACTATCAATCCCACTCTAATGATTCCACCTATGCATATATCCTTATAGGTTTGGCCACGTAAAAAGGGAATTGAATCATCATTGTATATATATATATATATATTGAAATTGTCATACAATCACACGGATATAGATATACGTTGCAACTATATTATTGGGTATATTCTTGGGTAAGTAATATCATACATTATTACCCTTTTCTGACCTTATCGATTTGAGTTATTACTAATTCATGACTTGTGTTGATATACGTTAGGGTTGGCATTGAATTGAGATATGACATGATCGTATCAATATAATTATGGCAATGGACCAACTTGGTATTCTCATCACACGTTTCCCCACTTAATTAAATGTAACATATACTCTGCTACCAACACCTCGGTGTTGTAAAATGTATGTGTCCTTTCCATAAGGTTGAGTATGAGTTGTTTATGCAATATAAATTAGCTTGTACGCAAATATTGTATCATATCATTAATGATGAGGATTTCATTAGATTTCTTTTCGTCGGTTATATTTTATCAATCCTGAGACTTCATTCGAAATCCTCATCAATCCAGATCTTTTAACAAATGTATGGTTGAGATTGAAAGATTGAAATTAGGTTTTTGTTCATGCTTAGTATTATTTAAGTCGTTGCCTCCGTTTCACTTTCTTCTTTACCCGTTCTTTTCCTGTGTTTAGTTTTGCATTTTCCAGAGCTTCATCTTTATTCTCATAGACATCATGCAGGATTTTTCCTCATAGAATTTCGCTACACCCTTGATGGATAATTTCTCAGGTAAGGTGTGTGTCCTTTTCTCTCAACCTAGTCATCATTTATCGAAATAATTGATATGATTTTAGTTTTGTTCCAACTCCATTTCCAGTTTGAGTTTGGTTATTTAAACACTCCGTATTTCAATTTGATTTTTTTCGTTGGAGTATATGGTTTTCCAATATTGATATGCGTAGCCATTCCATTAATTTTTATTCTCAGTTGTAAAATTTTGATTGAGTATACATTTTCACTATTCTGGTGAATGAACTTCGTTACAACGTTTTTAACAAAGATGACCCAGGGGTTTTATTTTTATCTCTTTTAAAATTTTACTCTTAGTTCTCATTCGATCTATCAGAGTAAATCTTAGAGATTTAACTTAATAATTTTGATGAAACGAGGATTATTTTCGTCCTGGCTATTATGGCATGGCCAAAATGAGTTTGGGGTTTCCATTCTTCTAGAATCCCGGTAAGTACTATAGTAGCATTAACGTGTTTAATTTCTAGGTCAAATTCTCAGCCATTTGATTTTTCCAAACTCTCTTCTGAGTTTTATAAATCGGTAACCCTCCTTATTTTTCCACAGAAGGTTTCGGTCTCTTCCGAATGAGGTTTTTAATTCTCAGGTACCCAGATAATTTAACATGTCTCTATTCAAAATCGTATGTATATTAAAACCATCTGATACTATCTAAATGAAATAGCTATTATGATTACTAATTTTGTTTGTGTTTGTTAATGTGTATACAGGTAAGATTTATTGGTGTAGGGTCATTATTATTCCTCTTAATGACTATTCATTTTCGTTGGAGGATTAACATCCTTTTCTCTTCTATTTCAGGTTGGTAATGATTATTTATTTCTCCTGGCTTGACTCCCATTTGGGAATGAATCTCCACAATGCCTCATAACTTCGGCTTTGAAATTTTTTCAACATTGTATACTGTGTAACGGACTTTGGATCCCTTGAGATCCGGATAAATTAACTTCTATACAATAATTTTATTTTATACCGATTCCCCTTATATACATATACTTTTATTTATAAAATCATATGTATATAGGTACATATGCTCTGAGAAGTACATGATTAATTGCTCATGCTGTCTGTGAATTTTTATCTGTCTGTGGTACAACTTTATATAATTAGTATATCATTTATAGTAATTATTCTTTTGTCAATTCTGTATAATTTAGTACAGAAGTATAATTCTAGGTAATAGTTGAATGATGAATATTTTACTGATATTTTAAATTCCAATAACATAGAGTTTTTCTAATTTCTTTCATAGTATTGTTATAGTATGTAACATTATATAATTTCCAGTGCATTAATAAAATTAGATGTTCTTCTATACTTGTTCTTGTAGATTATCCACACCATAATTATCCATTGGGGTCCACTCCACTTTGGACTTAAGTTCAATCGTCTGACTTGAAAAACATAAAACTAGGGTTGTTACATTTGTGCCCAAATGATTCTCTCATATAGAGGGAGAAAAATATGAGGAAATGTTTTCACCAATTTCAAGATATTCTTCAATTAGATCCATTCAATAATTTATTGCGCAGATGGGGTGGAAAATCCACTAGTTAGATGTGAAGACCACCTTTCTCAATGGTTTGTTGAGGAGGAAATTTACATAGACCATCCAAAAGGATTTGAGTCATATGATCGGGAGTCACATGTGTGGAAACTCAAGAGAGGATTGTGTGGTCTCAAACAGGGACCCAAGCATGGTACACTAGGATTGAAAATTATCTCATTAGATTGGGATTCATGAAAAGTGAAGCAGATGCGTACCCCTATCACATTGTGGTAGATGGTAAGCTACTTATTATTGTTTTTTATCTTGATTATTTAATATTGACGGGTGTTGAGCAGTTGATTTTCTCTTGCAAATAGGATCTTGTAAGGGATATTGAGATGATAGACATGGGCTTAATGCATTACTTCCTCAAGATGGAAGTATGGAAAGGAGAGGTGAATTATTTGTGTCTCTGGGGAATTATGCCTTTGAAAACACTTCTAGCTACAAATTGGAGGAAGGAGAAAGCCACTTCAAGTGAAGAGGTTGATGCTACCATTTACAGGAAGCTTGTGGGGTCTTTGATGTATCTCATGAACACAAGACCTGACATGTGCTTTGAAGTAAACGAGGTGAGTCAAGATATGGTGACACCTACCAATATGTATTGGAAGGAAACAAAGCATTTGTTACTATACCTTATAGGCACTAATGAGTATTGATTATGGTACAAGAAGATAAAGATAATGAAACACCAAGGCTTCGCTGATACAGATTGAAAAGGGAGTCCATCAGACAGGAAAATAATTGTAGGTGGTATCTTCAGTGTTGGGTGAGCAGCTATTTCTTGGTACAACAAGAACAAGAGGTCTGTAGCACCCAACTTAGTAGAGGATGAATAAGTGGGTGCAATTAAAGTAGCATCTGAGGCCATATGGATGATGAAAATATTTGTGGGTATTTCTATTTAGGAGATGGATCTGAAAATTATATATTGCGATAATTAGAGTTGCATTAATCTATCTAAGAACGTGGTATTTCATGACATGTCCAAGCACATTCATGTGTCATCATTTGCAGTACTAAGTGGAGAGGAAGATTATGTTGATACACTACCTTCCAACTCGGGAGAAATATTTTGAAATCTTGAAAAAGGAATTTTCAAGAGGTAAATTATAATTCCAGGTGCCCATGATAGGGGTGTTGAAAAATTATTGTCTTTCTAAGAGGGAGTGTTAAAAAAATGTAGCAAGAAACGCTTAATTTGACTCTACCCCCAATCAAATTGAGTAAATCATGTCTGCATGGATTCGAGGAAGAAACTTCAGACTACAATAGATTTGGGAGGCTTTGTAGGATATATTGACACTCCACAAAATTATGGGTGTATCTTCCTTCACTAAGGAAGACAGTTGTGATGATATATGTAAGGTTCGATGATAAAAAATCTAAGATATTCTCTCTGGAACGAGAGTTGAGTATCCCACCTAAGCAGGAGCTTCTAGCTCCAAATGAAGAGCGTTAAGATGAGCTTCAAGAGGTTGTGGAGCTTCCATATGTAGAGGAGCAGACATGAGGCAGAGTGGAGGCACCCATCCAACCAGAATCACTGAGAGGGGAGAGAAAGAGAGCCAGATAGTTTGATAGATTGTTGTAGGATGCTAGGGAGAATGTAGGATGCTAGGGAGAATGTGGGAGCCCATACATCACAATGTAGGAAGAGGAGGTCACCGGAGATGTAAACTGGTTAGATGGTTGTCATGAAAAATCTCATTGAGACAAAGCCATCTTCATTTAAGGAAGAATTTTCTCAACCTATTTAGGCTGATTCCATGGTGGAAGAATAAATATCCATCATGAAGAAAAATTTATAGGAGCTGGTACGAAAAGCAGAAGGGAAAGTAGTGGCTAGTTCCAAATAGATATAAAAAGTGAAGAATGCAACATATGGGAGCATTGAGAAGTACAATGAGAAATTTGTGGCCAAATTATTCTCTCATATAGAGGGAGAAAAATACGAGGAAATTTTTTCAGCAATTGCAATATATTCCTTAATTAGATCCATTCAATAATTTATTGCACATATGGGGTGGAAAATCCACTAGTTAGATGTGAAGGCCACCTTTCTCAATGGTGTTGTTGAGGAGGAAATTTACATAGACCATCCAAAAGGATTTGAGTCATATGATCGAGAGTCACATGTGTGGGAACTCAAGAGAGGATTTTGTGGTCTCAAACAGGCGCACCAATCATGGTACACTAGGATCGAAAATTATCTCATTGGATTGGGATTCACGAAAAGTGAAGCAAATGCGTACCCCTATCACATTGTGGTATATGGTAAGCTAATTGTTCTTGTTTTTTATCTTGATTGTTTAATATTTATAGGTGTTGAGCAGTTGATTCACTCTTGGAAAGAGGATCTTGTAAGGGATATTGAGATGATAGACACAGGCTTAATGCATTACTTCCTCAAGATGGAAGTATGGAAAGGAGAGGTGAATTATTTGTGTCTGTGGGGAATTATGCCTCTGAACACACCTCTATTTACAAATTGGAGGAAGGAGAAAGCTACTTCAAGTGAAGAGGTTGATGCTACCATTTACAAGAAGCTTGCAGGGTCTTTGATGTATCTCGTGAATGCAAAACCCAGCATGTGCTTTGCAATAAACCAAGTGAGTCATGCTATGGTGATGCCTACCAATATGTATTGGAAGGAAACAAAACATGTGTTACTATACCTTATAGGCACTAATAAGTATTGATTATGGTATAAGAGGACAAAGATAGTGAAACACCAAGGCTTCGCTGATGAAGATTGAAAAGGGAGTCCATCAGGCTGGAAAAGAATTGTAGGTGCTATCTTCAGTGTTGGATGAGCAGCTATTTCTTGGTACAACACGAATGAGAGATCTGTAGCACCAAACTCAGTAGAGGATGAATAAATGGGTGCAAGTAAAGTAGTATTTGAGGCCATATGGATGAGGGAAATATTTGTGGGTGTTTCTAATTAGGAGATGGGTCTGAAAATGATATATTGTCATAATCAGAGTTGCACTAATCTATCTAATAATCTGGTATTTCATGACATGTCCAAGCACATTCATGTATCATCATTTGCGGTACTGAGAGGAGAGGAAGATTATGTTGATACAGTACATTCCAACTGAGGAGAAATATATTGAAATCTTGACAAAGAAATTTTCAAGAGGTAAATATAATTCCAGGTGTCCAGGACAGGGGCGTTGAAAAAATATTGTCTTTCTAAGAGGGAGTGTTAAAAAAATGTAGCAAGAAAGGCTTAATTTGACTTTACCCCCAATCAAATTGAGTAAATCAAATTTCCACATTAGTGGGACAACTTGGAGGTAGTTAATTAGTGTGACATGGATATTTTCACTCATTTAGCTCAATAAATTCGAGTTAGAGGGCTTGGAGTTCATTTATCGATGTGCGATTGCTAAATTCTAGTAATCTAGTTTAGTTATTTTCAGTTGTATTCAGTTAACTAACATCTAACTATTGATAGAGTCAGTTGAAGGTCAGATGCGTAGTGGGACAAAAATATGACTTAGATATCTATCAGTTAACTTGTCAATCAACCCTAAGGATCTAATGCATGCAAGTAATTCAAATTCCTCAAATGAAGTGGAGATGACAAGGCAGTGTAACATTAGTTGTAAAGTAGTTTGAGTGTACAGGAGTAGCATGAGGTCAAATGATCCATCCTTGGGAATTGCACAATCAATTTCAAGGAAATTCATATATTTTAGTGGCTAATTCCTCAGGATTTTCGCAAAGAAATAGGAGGCTTGGTTGGAAACTAACATGGAAAATTTTAGGGGCTAATATTCGCACGTGGGCTAATTTTCCATATTTTTTCCAAAAAAAAAAGATTTGCCAAATTCCATTTTTTTCTAAAATGATTCGCCGAAATTTTATAGTGCACCATTATTTTATCTTAAAAATCACCAAGATATTATATCGACTAATATAAGATCATTGGAAATCTAAATATTTCTACAAAAATATCAACAAAAAATGTACAATTTGCATATTAGGGACTAGTAATATTCGCCAAGGTTTCTAAACTTTACGATAAAAATTACATCCTTAAAATTTTCCTGGAAACTAACTAGCTAAGTGTTGGATAGATTTTCTCATTGAGTAGAGAGAATAATTATCCTTTTCTAGGTTGTGCTCAGAGTTGGAGCAAGAAATTTTAATAGTTTTTCTATTCAGCTAATTAATGTAAAGAGGCTTGAGGGTTTTTTCCTAGTTTGTTTCCTCTAGAAATCATTGTGTATTTGTCGTTTTGCTTATTGCATGTCTATTCAAGTTGTTCTAAATTATGATTTCCATTTTCCAAATCAATAAAGTAAAATTGTGTCTCTTGTTTTTAAGACTGAAATATTAAGCAATTGTACTTTATATCAAATTTGTACAAAAAAATCTACTACAAAATGTTGAGAATTCCAAAACAAGGAATTTACTTCCACGAAAAGGGAGTGGGATCTTATATTTTTAAAATAGAAGTGAAAGTTGTAACAAACTATCTATAGTAGGAGGTTTTAGATTTGCAACAACTAAAGTTGTATCTAGTGGTGCTCTTCCACAACCTGACAAAGGAAAGGAAATGTGGGTATATGTCTTTTTTTTAAGATATTACACATCTCTACTCCATTTTTATTTTTTTTTCAATAAATTGTTACATATTGAATGTAATTTTTATAGTTATGTATTTAAATTAACAGCTACTTGTACACCATCTTTAGCGTTTGATATATATTTTATCCTTTAGTGTGTTGGAATATGCATAAGAAATGGATAATTAAAAAAATACAAACTCCTATTTGAGTAGCATAAATCATGTTCAAATCACTAGGAAATATAAACGAAGTATGTATATGCTTAGTCTGGATATTCTATTCATGCCCCCCTTTTTTTTTAAATGATCTCATTAATTTTCGTTACCACTTTCTCTATTGTTTTGCTGCTAAGCTAATAGATTTCCACATACATGATTTTTTTTTTTCTTTGGCTAGATAATGTATGAACTTAATAGTGCAAACAAAAATTACAAATTTTAAGGTATATTAATATCTTATTTCTAATGTGTTTACATTGTTATTATATTGAGTTAATGTCTATTAATATCTAGCTTGTTTTTTATGACTTCATATTACATGTTGAAAGACTCGTCAATTTAAACTCTAGTTTTTTTTTATATGCTAGTTATGAATGAAAGATTTAAATTGTTTGATTTTTTATTTTTATGATATTTGAATATCTTGTTTTTATATAAATTTACGTAGTTTCAGATAAATTATTTATAAATTAATTATGAAAATGTAAAATATATTTTTAACTGTAATTGTTTTGGAATAATTCATATTTATAATCTATATTTATGAGTAACAATTAGTAATGACTATTTCATCACTAATTTGATTATAATTTTAAAAATTTATTTAAATAAACATTCATTTTATACTAAATAAAATTTATTTATCAAATATTAATATTATTTATTTTTAAATTTAATTTAATTTAATAAATACAAATTTGGTATACATTGTGAGGGGATTGATAATACCAGTATAAATTCATCCTAATTCTTTATTTACTAAGCACTGAAAGCAATCAAATACTTTAAAAAGAACTCTCTATGTATACATAATTTTTTTTGTTATAATATTTTTTTTAAATGTCATATGTTTATCTCTCTATATATATACATATTTTTTATTAATATTGAAAATGTTGCATGCCAACTCCATATTAAAAAATAGTGAATTACAAATTTTCTCCAAAAATATCTACTAATATAATAAAAAATATCTCTTTTATGTCAAAATTTCATATCATATATATATATATATGTGTGTGTGTGTGTGTATGTATGTATGTATGTATGTATGAACAAAAGAAAAATAATTTATATTCCACTAGTAGATTATTTAAGGGAGATTCTTAGTTGACATTGAAATATTTTATTTATGATTCCACTAATGTGTAAAATATGAATCATAAATAAAATATTTCAATGTCAACTAAGAGTATTTAATGTGTAAAATATGAATCATAAATAAAATATTTCAATGTCAAATGTCAACTAAGAGTAATTCATTCATTAATGTGTAAAATATGAAACATAAATAAAATATTTCATATTCGACTAATAGATTATTTAAGGGAGATTCTTAGGTGACATTGAAATATTTTATTTATGATTCATATTTTACACATTAAAATTTTGATGTGTAAAATATGAATCATAAATAAAATATTTCAATGTCACCTAAGAATCTCCCTTAAATAATCTATTAGTGGAATATGAAATATTTTATTTATGGTTCATATTTTACACATTAATGAATGAATTACTCTTAGTTGGCATTTGACATTGAAATATTTTATTTATGATTCATATTTTACACATTAAAAAATATTTAATGTGTAAAATATGAATCATAAATAAAATATTTCAATGTCAACTAAGAATCCCACTTAAATAATCTAAATAATCTATTAGTGGAATATAAATTATTTTTCTTTTTTTCATACTAATACTTATATATATATATATATATATATATATATATATATATACATGGGTGTGTTTTGTTTTATACCGTATATACATAGTTGATATTGAAATACATGTTTAAGAGACTCTTTCTCTATATCTAAAGATCATTTTTTTTTTACAAATAATTTTTAGAGGATATATATAAATATGTGTTACATGAAAACTCCATATTAAATAAATAAATAAATTACACACACACACACACACATATATATATATATATATATATATATATATATATATATATATATATATATATAATGCTACATGTGAACTTCATATTAAAAAATGAATGAATTACCAAAGATTATTCCTAGTTAACATTGAAATGTTTTATTTATGATTCATATTTTACACATTAAAATGTTAATACATGCCTCACTAATATATATGAAGTTCACATAAGTATATATATATATATATATATATATATATATATATATATATATATATATATATATATTATTAATATTGAAAAATGAATGAATTACAAAATATTGTTCCTAGTTGACATTGAAATATTTTATTTATGATTGATATTTTACATTGTTGGACACCTAATCCTCAACGGGTAGGTGTGGAAGGCGAATGGACAAAAGGAGTCCAAGAGACCACTTGGAAAATGGATCCAAGGGTCACCTGATGTACTATAAAAGAACATCTATGGTTAATAGTAAAATAACTCATGCTTATATTTCTATTTATGTGTTTTTACTTGCTTGTTTACCATGCGTGTGTTTAACATGGTATAAGAGCATGTGATTTCTAGCCCTACTCCAATAAGCTAAATTATAGTTGCGTTCCCTGAGCTTTTCAATCCATAACTCTCCCTTCGCATTCCCTCACACTGCTCCTTCAATAGCACTAGTCTAAGCTACACTCTAGCTTTCTCAAGGGTTTCTATCAGTCACTGCCATAGCATTTCTACGCCCTTCAAATTGCCATAATGTTTCTATGCCCTTTAGAAATTCCAAGGCTGACATTCATGTTGCTAGCATTTCCCTAGCATCTGTTCATTATTAAAAAAAAAGGAACATTCTATCTGCCATTAATCTCACCCACTCTTCTGGAAAAATAACGCTCTCCATTCATTTGATCTGGAATACGCACATCACTCAATAGTGGCTATGATATCATGAAGATTTAATTGTTCACATGTACCGAAGAAAATGGACGTTGTTCTTTTATTGACTGTTTGGCTTCTTGCATTTTTAATCTAGAGACCTGGGGCCCTGTTGATAGGCAATGACCCTTAGATTTCCATATCAAGTCATTGCTACCATTACAAGCCTGAAATTCAAATTCTCTAAGCCATAGGTTCATGCAATCGAGATCGTGCCGCTGTACATGACGAGAGTTTCGTTGTGGAGGGAGGCAACCCAAAATTTGGTTTTGGTGTTGGCTGCTCTCATATTTCTAGCGAATTTGTCATAAGCCTTGTTTACCTCCTCGCTCGTGTAGAAGATGCCGAGCCACTTGCGTCTTTTCGATAATGGGTTTTTTATCTCTGTTTCATATTGGCCCTAAAGCCAATTATAGTGGCCTTCGAATTGGGCATCGATCTGGTCTCTGAGAGCAGCGTCTGATAGAGTTGGAGGGAGGTACCGCAATAGTAATTTGATTGCAAGGCATGACCATGCAACATATCATAACACAAGCGTGAAGAATACGAAGATCCTCTCAAATTCTTTTTCCACCAACACATGCATGCACTCTTACTTTTAAGTAATCACCAAATGCCCTCATAAATTTATCTATTTGATGGGATAAGTCTCAGGTTGGGGCCAAAACTAGTGCCTGGCATTGTGGGAGGCTGTAGTCCAAATTTTGTAGAACTCCTGAATAGAAAGTTGTGGTATTTCCTGTTCTCTATTGCGCTTGCTGAATAACATCAAGACCTTGGCAGAAAGGAACAATTCCTCTCTACTAGATAGTAGAAGGCTTCTCAAAACCATATCCATAAATTCCTCTTAATAGGTTTTCCTGAAGCTCCATGGAGTCGAATGTTTCGTTAAATTCCTCCCAAGTAGAATAAAGTTATTCTCCTCCAAGGACACTCTGCATGTTCTTGTCATAGTTCTTGGCATTGAAGTTGTTTCCGGCCTGCTCCACACCCGCTATTTTCCAGTTTTACTTTGTATTTTCACTCTAGAAAAAACCTCTTGGTCTGAAAATAATTCCAAAAGGAAGATTTCCATGATTAAAACAACTGAAGAGAATGGAATATGTTAGATCACCTGGCCACCGTATCAACGCTTAAGTAATAAATATATTTATGGATGAATTTCAGTAGCATTTGAGTGTTGAAATGCAAATTGCAGCATCGAATTCAGGTTTGTGCATATATTATTGAATGTGTGTTGATGTGCATTGAATATGGTGAAGTTGCATTGAAGGGTGCCATAAAATACTATTGAAGGCATATGCATTGATTTTTCATTGAAGGTCGATGGAGTGCGATGAGGTTAATGTGGTATGAATATAACTATGTGTTGATATGTTTTCTATTCTCTACAAGTCATGAAGGCTTTTTGCATTGAACAATTTTGAATGTTGTATGTTTTCCTGAAGTGACTATAATCAAATATCATACGGGATTTTGAGAGATCTCTACACATTTGGTCATTGGACTCCCCAGAACGAGATGCCCTTTTAGCCCATGCATCCATAAAGAAGTGGAGTGCAAAAAAAAAAACAAGTCACTTATAGAAATCTCCTATGCTAGATCTTCAACTGAGTTGTGGTCGGTCTGTTCCTAGACACAGTCTGTGAGATTTCAGTAATATAGAAGCCATCTAAATAGGGAGGCCGAGTACACTATTTTAATTGGTGATTTATTTTTTGAGTTTTTAATATCCATCTTTCAAAGATAAATTCCAGAAGGCCGAGTTATTGATCCTTTGGAGTCTGGATTTTTTTAGTATCAAGGAGAAGATTTGTCTCATTTCTATCTGCTGAGATTATTCCTTCAAGGGGCCAAGAGTGAAAATTTTCAATAGTGTATTTTTTCCATTGTGAAAAATTATCTCTATGCATTTTGTCCAACAATGTATCTTTTTTTATCATCACAACCACTTTAGCCATCTAATTCGAGAGATTCACCTGATATGTTCAATGAAAATGTCTAGAATTAATGTAGTGTTGGAGTTATTGAATAATTTGATACGATGCTCTATTGAAGACACAGTTAAAGTCAGCAAAGACACTCTCACAGATATTCAAACCTCTCTGCAAAATGTACAAGAATAGATTGAATTTTTGCAGCTTGAATCTCAGTTACAAAAAAAAGAATTACAATAGTGGAGTCGTCATTTTGAACCTGTTTCTGTTCATAACGTTGAAAGAGACTCCCATGAGCAGCAAATCAATAATGTTGTGGTTGATTCACATTCAATGCCTAGTTCAGGAGCAGATTTGCATGCAGGTGTTGAAATTGGGCCAACACTTCCCAAGCCATTCATCAGACCTTGGGAAGAGCTTGTCCATAAGAAGCACAAAACAGGTCTTGGATACAACAAGGATGTGTCCTTTCATATTCAGGACTACACCAAGCCCATAAAATTTTGGAGTGTCGGATTTCTTCATGACAGTTCATGTTCAACTGTTCGAGATCCTTCTCCTCTTCCAAAGAAGCAACAACAAATTGAACAATTCCAACACTGTGATCAAGTTGGCCATATGAAAGATCACTGTTTCGATCTTCACCCATCCAAGCGTCATGGTCGCCACACCCATTCTTCACAAAGATGCTTCAGAAATAAGCCTCTTGCAAGAACAAAGATTCATCTTGGATGGATCACTTCTTGGCAATGGGCATCAACATCCAAGAATATGTTTAATCCACATGTCAGAACTTGTTCTAAACTATTGAGAAAACTTTCAGTTGAGTTTTCACCATCATCTCACCTTGTACCTGACACCGGGGAAAATAGTGGTCATCTACAAGCTTCAAAGCCACATCAAGCGAGCTTGAGCCACAACCTGTCATTCCAGATTTAGAGTTGTAGCCAAAGACACAGCAGTTCAAGCGAGCCTGTGCCACAACTTTTCATTCCATATTTAGAGAGTTAGCCAGAGACACAGATGCCCATGAACATTCCTTTGGTTTGTGGACAGCCTTAAACCATCTATGCGAGGTTCATATTCTTCCTCTTCAAAGAATTCAGAGCACTTCCTCTAGCAAAAGACTTCATCTTCTTGACAGCTTTGGTAGAGTTTCAGGAAATGCATTAAGCATTCTAGTGTTGGTGGTCATCTTTAAACCATCAATGGTTGTAGACCTCCCTTCTTCTAGGTTGAAGGTCTCCCTCTTCAAATATGAGGGACATTTCGTCTAGTAGAAGCCCTCATCTTCTTGTCAGATTTGGAAGAGTTTTGAGAACTACACTAAGCGTTCCAATTTTGGTGGTCATCTTTAAACCACCTCTTTATGCCAACATTTTAAAGAGCTGATTTAGTCTAAGTGCTACCATGCATACTTTGCAGAATTGTATTACAACTCTCTTCTTGGAATCACACACACCCCTTCGGATTAAGGGGGGAATGTTGGACACCTAATCCTCAACGGGTAGGTGTGGAAGGTGAATGGACAAAAGCAGTCCAAGAGACCACTAGGAAGATGAATCCAAAGGTCACCTAATGTATTATAAAAGCACATATATCGTTAATAGAAAAATAACTCACACATATCTTTCTATTTAGGTGTGTTTACTTGCTTGTTTACCATGTGTGTGTTTAACATACACATTAAAATGTTAATACATGCCTCACTAATATTGGACATAGAAATCATATATCTATGGCGCAACCTCTCTATATATAATTATTTTTTTTATTAATATTTAAAATGTTAATACATGCCTCACTAATATTGGACATAGAAATCATATATCTATGGGGAAACATCTCTATATATAATTATTTTTTTATTAATATTTAAAATGTTAATACGTGCCTCACTAATATCTATATATATATATATATATATATATATATAATTATTTTTTTTATTAATATTAAAAAATGAATGAATTACAAAAGATTATTCCTAGTTGACATTGAAATATTTTATTTATGATTCATATTTTACAAATTAAAATGTTAATACATGCCTCACTAATATTGGACATAGAGATCATATATCTATGGGGCAACCTCTCTATATATAATTATTTTTTTGTATTAATATTTAAAATGTTAATACATGCCTCACTATAATATATATATATATATATATATATATATATATATATATATATATATATATTAAAAAATAAATGAATTACAAAAGATTATTCCTAGTTGACATTGAAATATTTTATTTATGATTCATATTTTACATATTAAAATGTTAATATATGCCTCACTAATATTGGACATAGAAATCATATATCTATGGGGAAACCTCTCTATATATAATTATTTTTTATTAATATTTAAAATGTTACATACATTTCCTCACTTATATATATATATATATATATATATATATATATATATATATATATATATATATATATATATATATATATATATATATATTAAAAAATGAATGAATTACAAAAGATTATTCCTAATTGACATTGAAATATTTTATTTATCATTCATATTTTACACATTAAAATGTTAATACATGCCTCACTAATATTGGACATTGAAATCATATATCTATGTGGAAACCTCTCTATATAATTTTTTATTTATTTATTGATATTTAAAATATTATTAGATGCCTCACTAATATATATATAATTATTCTATTTAGTAATATTTAAAATGTTACATGTGAACTCCATATTAAATAAATAAATGAATAACAAAAGATTATCACTAATTTACATTGAAATATTTTATTTATGCTTCATATTTTACACATTGAAATGTTAATAAATGCATCACTAATATTAGACATAGAAATCATATATCTATGGGGCAACCTCTCTCTATATAATTATCTTTTTTTATAAATATTTAAAATGTTAATACATGCCTCACTAATATATATATAATTATTTTTTTTATTAATATTTAAAATGTTACATGTGAACTCCATATTAAAAAATGAATGAATTACAAATGATTATTCCTAGTTGACATTGAAATATTTTATTTATGATTTATATTTTACACAATAAAATGTTAATACATGCCTCACTAATATTGGACATAGAAATCATATATCTATGGTGAAACCTCTCTATATATAATTATTTTTTATTAATATTTAAAATGTTAAATACATGTCTCACTAATATATATATATATTAAAAAATGAATGAATTACAAAAGATTATTCCTAGTTGACATTGAAATATTTTATTTATGATTCATATTTTACACATTAAAATGTTAATACATACCTCACTAATATTGGACATAGAAATCATATATCTATGGGGAAACCTCTCTATATAAGTTTATTTTTTTTATTAATATTTAAAATGTTAATACATGCCTCACTAATATATATATAATTATTTTATTTATCAATATTTAAAATGTTACATGTGAACTCCATATTAAAAAATGAATGAATTACAAAAGATTATTCCTAGTTGATATTGAAATATTTTATTTATGATTCATATTTTACATATTAAAATGTTAATACATGCCTCACTAATATTAGACATAGAAATCATATATATCTATGAGGCAACCTCTCTATATATAATTATTTTTTTATTAATATTTAAAATGTTACATGTGAACTACATATTAAAAAATGAATGAATTACAAATCTCCCTTAAATAATCTATTAATGGAATATGAATTATTTTTCTTTTTTTCATACTAAACTTTATATATATATATATATATATATATATATATATATAGATGAGTGTGTTTTGTTATATATAGTATATACATAGTTGATATTGAAATATATGTTTAAGAGACTTTTTCTCTATTTCCAAAAATAATTATTTTTTTTATAAGTAATTTTTAAATGATATATATAAATTTGTGTTACATGTCAACTCCATATTAAATAAATAAATAAATTACAAATCCATTTAAATGGATATATATTTATAAATAATATATATTAAATTTTTTTTTTTGTTATTAATATTTTAAATATTATACATCAACTCCATATAAATTACATATATCCCTTATAATGGCAAAGTGAAAACACAAAAAAAATATTGTTTTTAATTATTTTGTTTTCTTTTATATAAAACTATGTTATTCAATATGGAAAATACAATATTTTGTTTATAGTTAATAATAAAATATTTTTTTCTTATTAGTATATCTTATTTTAACTATTATATACCAACCAAAAATAGAATAAATTACATATCATATAATATCAATGGTATTATCTTTACATATTTCTTTAATATTAAAAAATAAATTGATTTTTTTTTTTTTTTCAGTTACTTTAATTTTATATAAAAAACATTTAAATTTAAAGTGGAAATTAACATAGTTCTTTTAAAGTATATATTGATTTATTTTTGTTATTAATGTTTTTTAATTTGCTACTATGAACGATATTATTATTTTTAAACATAATGTCATTTGACAACATCTTCCTTATATTTACAAGATATCTTCATTCAATGAATTTATATCTTAATTATTGAGCCTAGAGAGACACTCATTCTACAATTCAGTATGAGAGGGAAGTGTAAGTTTGTCCCTCTCTCTATCCCACTTTAAAATTAAAATTAAAAATCATGTTCTAAATAGAAAAATAATGTGAGCTATAATAATAATAATAATAATAATAATAATAATAATAAATGAATATGTTGTAACATAATTAGAAGTAAAATGTGTAAATAAGATTATTAAATCTTATAATTTTGTTATTGATAAAATACTTTAATAGGAATTTATATTAAAATATACTTAAAATATGTTAATAATAAAAAACCAAAATGTCAATGTTATGTAAAATATTTTAATGCTTATACATTATGTATTATTTAAAAGCAGTTATTAATATATTATGAAAAAATTAAGTTTTTATGGTTAGAATGTTTATTTAGTTCTACGTATATTTTATTTAACATCCAAAAATATAATTTAAAAAAAGAAAAATAATATATTATATTTTACACTCTAAAAATATTAGCACATTAAGAAAAATCAGACTCGTAATCTATGTTAATGATATTTAAATATTATATATATTTGTAACTTTTTATTATTAATAATTTTTTATAAAATTCAATATTTATTTAACATATTCTTTCGTAACGGCAAATCAAAGAGGTTATCAAAAGATGTTTGATTTCAATGATAAGTTACCCTACTTTCGGAAGTTGATATCGAGACAGATATCATTTATTGTGTCCATTTATCACTATCGTAGGTATATATTGTCGGTCATTATGATTGCTTTTTTAGACGTTGTATTGTAATCATTTCATTTCTGCGGCCAATAAAGATGATTGAGATTACTCATTTTTGTGGCCAATAAAGATGTTTGAGATTATTTGAAAGTAGATGGTGTTTTTGAATATAAATATATAAATGTTTGGATTTTAATTAATTTAAAAGTTTTTTTTTTTAAATAAAAATATTAAATATTAAAATCGATTTATCTGTCTTATTTCTATAGGTGTTCAGATTTTAATTAATGATAAAAAAAAATTGCAATGCTTGAGTATTTACTATTATTTATTATTATTATTATTATCGTCAAAGAATTATTATTGTTATTGTTATTATCTAAAAATAATATTTTTGCATTGTTGTGTTGGCATTGATGTCAACAGGGTCATGGTCATGGTGTTGCTTGTCATGTGTGATGTTGTTGACTTGGTGTCCAATTGGCTGGCATTAATGTATTGATAGTAATATGGTTGTGTTATCATTGACGCCAACTCTTGAGGTCATGTACTTATCTCAATCTCATGATCATGTGGATTGAGGGACCATGATGTTTGTCGGTATATATTAGCATTGATGTTGGTCTTCTTGATGGTGCACTCATGTGATGGCATTGATGGAGGCTGATGGTAGCATGTTGGTAATGAAGGAGTGATCATGTGGTGGCAGGTACATTGATAGACATGTAATGATGGTTTTTTGATGTTTCTATAGGAAGATGGTGATGGTACAGTTGATCATACAAATCTACATGTGTTAGAGATGGTTGATGGCACACCAGCTGAGTTGTCAACTAGGTCATCGTTAGGTATTCATGTCTATGCCTATGAGGATGATTTGTAGTAGTGATGTGATGGCTTCATGGTGTGATGTTGATGTTGCAGAGGTGATACGAAGATTGAAGAGGTGTTTTAAATGTGTTGTAGCTTGTTAAAACATTGATGGAGAGTGGAGAACTTGTTGGCATACTTATCAACCTCTTTTGTTGGCCCTTCTAGGTCAACTTTGAAGTGACACTTTGTAGGCTTGTTTGATCCACTTGAAGAGGTGTAATATGCTATTTCAGAGGTTTGGAGGCATGGAGAGAGGCTTGATAAGAGGATGTAATAGTTGGCAGAGGTCCTGCGGTCAAGAGTTGGTGATTTCACTCAGTTATAGACATAGTTGCATGCACATAAGGCTTTGGGAGCGACTAGAATCCTATAGTCACATGGAGATAGTGCTAAGGGAGAGGCTATGGATCCAATGTGCCAAAGTCGCATGAAGAGAGTTTCAATGCAACGACTATGGGATTTCACGACATTTCCTTTGCATTCCTCTCGTTGTTCGGAAATAAATTAGTTTGGAAATTTCTAGAGTCTTCTAGAATAAGTAAAAAAGGTTACAAATGGTTTTAAAAGGTCCTCTCATGATGTGAATAGATTTAGTGCACTAGTAGTGACGTTAGTGGATTCATTTGGTCCAATTTGTACACCTTTGATACTAGCCCCAAGCTCAATTTCTCCCTACATGTTTTATATTCTTGCATTGTGAGCTTTGTGGTCATTGATTGAATTAGATGTTGATGGTATGTGTGGAGAGAATCTAGAATAGTGAGACTATGCTCTTGATCTAAAGTAGAGCATAGAGTCTTTAGTATATGAGTGCTAGAGTTGACGTTGATTTTATGAGTTGTGTTGCCACTGGGTAGAGCTTTTTATTTTGATTCTCACACTTGTTTTATGCCGGATTTTTTTATGCATGTAGAATATAGAAGTTTTTCTTATGATTTTGTAAGTAGTATGCAACATTCTTTTGTTGTCAGGATCCTCTTGTTTTATGGTTTTATTTGGCCTGAAATTTACATGTTTATGTTTTATTTGATGATGATATCTTGCTGTTAAGAGCATGTATGCTGAGATGGTTTCTGGTTGAACATAGTGTCTTGGGATATATTTTGAAAATATATGAAAAGAGGTCCACATGGTGGTGAGGAGAAGTGAATTGGTGGAGGTGGAGTAGTGATAGCGAAGCTTCAGTGAAATGAAGACATTTATGGATGCAATGGTGGTTGGATAGTCCAATGGTAGTTGGGAAAGTATCAACTAATGGTGGTGTCTTTCAGTGGATGTTGGTCCATAGAGATCCATAAAGAATAGAGTATCTCTAAGTGAGAGCCCAGACAAATGAGAGGCTAACAAGGGTTTGGCGAGGATAAACAAACATTTCCCGCCAGGAGGAATTGACCGTAGATCTCCAGGAGGACAGACGGTTGGGATGATAGTGGGTGCCCTTGAATCACGCACCGAATCTTCGCCAATCGCCAAGCTGTCGAAGGGAGTACATGATAGAACCAAGAGCATTGAATTTTGCAATCTGTGCCAGCTCTTAACCCGTATAGTTCACAATCCATGATACTCTTTTCATAAATGCAGAGATATGATATACGATTACAATATCATAACCATAAAGTCTAAAAGTAGGAGAATCAAATTTCGAATGCAAACCTTTAAAGTCAATAATCTATATGATCATCAACAGATACATTGGATTATGTTTTCCAAAACCATATAATTGTAAAATGTGATAAATACGACCATAGTGAGTTCAAATAATTCATTTTCTTAACTATTATATAGAAACATTAACAGTTATGGTAAGAATCTCTAGTGAAATATTTCAGACTTCGAATAAGTAAAAGAGTTAGTTATGCTTGAGTAATTTTTTTTTTGTATCAGTGTTACAAGTGGTATTAGAGCCTCTTTCATATGCTGGACCCTAAGGGACAACTAACAGTTAAGCTGTGTGTATATTGATGCACAGAGAAGAGTAGCATAGCAGGAAACGTCATGAGGAGGGGGTCAAAACAACAACAACACCAGAACAACGAGAACCCAAAACACAACCAGTAGTGAGCCCTGAGATGTGGGTTCAGCTAAGTGTGGATCAGAACAAGCAAAAAAGTAGACTGTTGGAGGAACAACAACATCAAACCAGCTTATTGTTGACTAAAGTTCAGAAACTATAGAAAGAAATGGTGCAGGTTCGTAGTGATAAAAATTGCTTGATGCAAGAGTAAGAAAAGATACTCAAGAGCCTGTCAGACAAACAAAATTAGGAAATGGAACACCCTAGTGTTGATAGGGACATGCAAGAAGGTGATGAGCGAAAAACAAGGGACCATACCATTGACATAGTGGAAATAAGCCCATCCCAGCGAAGCAACAAGAAAAAAAACTATAATGAAGAAGATTATGGAAATTTGTCGGTTCAACAAGAAGTTAAGAAGCAGAAAGTGGAGCTTCAAGGGGAGTTTCGAAAAATAAAACCACTAACATGTGATGGTGAAGCTGAGGAAGTGGAAGAGGCATGGTTGATAAACATGAATAAATATTTTCAGGTGTACGAGTACATCAACAACCTGATGGTCGTATTGGCCATATATCAGTTAAGAGAGAAAGCCACTCTGTGGTGGGAAGAACTAAAAAATGTTTGCAGCATTGAGGACCAAGATGTTACCTCAGAATCGTTCCAGCAATACTTTAAGGATAAGTATTTAATAGAACGTTTCTATGATGAGAAATCTAAATAATTTCATGACATGAAGACAGGACAGATGACTATGGACGAGTATATCACCAAGTTCACCTCCTTGTTAAGACATGTTCCATACCTCCGAGATGAGAAGGCTAAGGTAAAAATATTTCTGAGCAGCTTGTTAACACATATGAAGGAGCTAATTGAGTTTGTAAATCCCAAAAACATGGACGAAGCCATTTGTAAGGAAAAAATGTGTTATCAGCAGTCCAAGGAAAAAGCGGAAGTTGGAAAAATTTGGTAGCCAAGGAAAGGATATAAAAGCATCTCAAACTTCAAAGGCGCAAAAAATAATAACTTTAGGAACTCTTCATGAAGTTCTGTCAGTAAAAAAATTGGAAGAAATCATCAAAGAACTGGATGACTAGCTGAAGAGAGGCCTACAGAGGCATCTAGCAAACCTGAGCAAGTGAAAGTAACTAAACCACCCCTATAGTGTTGGGGGTGTGGTGAAGCACACTATTACAAAAACTGCCCACAACGAGAAACAAGTGAAATGGTTGCAAATTTGTAGGAGGCTTCTACAGTAGGCGATGTGGCACGAAACATTCCTCGTATCAACGCAATGGTGGAGGATCGACAGGAAGATCATCAACCAACAATGATTGAGTTGGAAGGTAAATTATTGTCTCAATTTGTTTCTATTTTGGTAGACCCAAGTGCAATTCTAAGTTATGTTAGTCCCAAAATAGTGGAAATTTTTAAATTAAAAGGGCATAAATTCAAAATTCCTTCGCTGGTATAGCTAGCCACAAGAGAAAAAAGAAAGGTAACTGCTAAAATTCTAAACTGTACTTTGGAAATTTTAGAACAGTAGTTAAACGTAGACTTGCACATACTGCCTTTAGGGTCCTATGATGTTTTTCTTGGTATGAATTGGCTAGAAAAAAATTGGACCTTAGCAGACTGCAATGAAAAGATCATTTATTACAGAATGCAAGATGGATCACGCAAGGAGATTCAGGGAATCAAGAAGCCGCTACAGCTACGTCCAATTACAACATCCCAAATGAATAAATGTATGAGGAAGGGATGTCAGATATATGCTATTAAGGTGGGATATGCTAATTCCAAGGAAAAATCACCTATGATGGAAAAGATACCAGTGGTACAAGATTTCATGGATGTCTTTCCAGAAAATATCCCTAGATTACCACTAAGGTGAGATGTTTATTTCACCATAGAATTAATGCCAGGAGCATCTCCCATCTCAAGGGTTCCTTACAGAATGAGTGTTCTAGAATTAACTGAATTAAAAATGCAGTTACAAGAACTGTTGGACAAAGGTTATATTCGTCCAAATGTGTCCCCATGGGGAGCACCATTGTTGTTCGTTAAGAAGAAGGATGGAACCATGTGAATTTGCATGGACTATAGGCAGCTCAACAAGTTAACAATTAAAAATAAATATCCTTTACCAAGGATTGATGATTTGTTCAATCAAGTGAAGGCGGCCACAGTATTTTCAAAGATATATTTAAGATCTGGATATCACCAGATCCGAATCAAGGATGAAGACGTTTACAAGACTACTTTCCGTACTAGGTACAGGCATTGTGAATTTGTGGTGTTACCATTTGGGTTAACAAATGCACTAGCAACCTTTATGAGGTTAATGCATTGTATATTCCATCCTTTCCTGGATAATTTTGTACTCATATTCATAGATGACATTTTAATCTATTCTAAGAACCAGGAAGAACATAGAGAACGTTTAAGGATTGTGCTGGAAATGTTAAGAAAACATCATTTGTACGCTAAGTTCAGCAAGTGCGATTTATTCAAAACAGAAATCCAGTACTTAAGCCATGTCATTTCAGCAAAAGGGATTGTTGTTGATGCAGAGAAAATCAAGACAATCATGGAATGGTGAGTACCCCAGAATGTGACAGATATTTGATCCTTTATGGGATTAGTTGGGTACTATCGGAGGTTTATCGAGGGATTTTCCAGAATTTATTTTCCCATTACCTCCTTACAGATAAAAGGAAAAGTAATTAAGTGGATTGTTGAGTGTCAGAACAGTTTTGAGATGCTAAATCAGTTATTGACCATTGCACCAGTGTTGAGAGTAGCTGACCACAACAAATAATTTGAAGTTTGTACAGACGCTAGCAAAGAGGGTGTTGGGGCAGTTATATCTTAGGAAGGAAAGGTAGTGGTTTATGAGTCAAGAAAGTTGAAGGAACATGAACAAAGATATTTAGCCTATGATATGGAGTTAACAACAATAGTACATGTGCTCCAGGTATGGAGACACTACTTGCTAGGTGAAATTTTTGTGCTAAAGACAGATCATAGCATCTTGACTAGTTATTTCAAAAAAGCTAATTTAAACTCTAGATAGATGAGATGGAATGCCTTTCTAATTGAGTTTGATATGGACATCCAGCACGTGAAAGGTAAGGAAAACTGGGTGGCTGGTGCTTTAAGTAGGAAGCTGCATTGTGTTTATGAGTTTTACTACAATCAGATTGAGTGTAAATTCTTAGATCAAGTAAAAGAAGAGGCACTGAAGGATCCATAATATCAATTCCTATGGCAGCAAATGGAAGAAACCCGAAAGCAAGGAAGTACTTCTGAATATGGAGTTGATAAAGATCACATGCTAACCCATAGAGGAAAGGTGTATGTACCAAACTGGGTGGACGTATAGGAGCTAATAATGGATGAATACCATTGTAGTAATTATGTAGGTCACCTAGGATACTAGAAAATGTTAACTGCTAGTAGAAAAGTATATTTCCAGCCTGGTATGCATAAAAATATTTCTGATTATCTAAATAAATTTTTGGAGTGTCAGCAGGTTAAGGTGGAGCATTGACATTCCACAGGATTGTTACAGCCCATACCGGTACCTAAATGGAAGTGGAAGGTCATATCCCTAGACTTCATTACAGGTTTACCGCGGTCAAAGGGGCACAATGACTCCATAATGGTGGTAGTTGAAATATTGAGTAAATCTGTACATTTTATACCTATGCAGTCTACTTACAAGACTGTACAGATAGCATATATCTTTATGAGAGAATTTTTCAGGCTACATGGTGTTCTGAAGACTGTTATCTCGAACAAGGATGTAAAGTCTACGTCAGCATTTTGGAAAAATATGTTCATAGGTTTGGGGACCCAAATAAACTTTAGCACTTCTTATCATCCCCAGACAGATAGTCAAACAGAGCGGGTAAACAAATTTTTGGAAGTCATGCTGCACATGTACGTGATGCAGCATCCAACCGAATGGGAAGACTATTTTCATCTGGTTTAATTTTATTATAAAAATGATTATCAGGAGTCCCTTAAGATGAGTCCTTTCGAAGCTCTATATAGGAGGTAGTGTCGCACACCCATAAATTGGAGCAGCCTTGAAACAAAATTAATGTTGGGACCAAAAGTGCCTATTGAAATGGAATCAAAAGTAAAGAATATTAGACGAAATTTGAAGGCTACACAAGATCGGGAGAAGATTTATGCAGATAAGAAGAGGACTTGTCAGGAATTTGATGTGGAAGATCATGTGTATGTGAGGTTCAAACCCAAGAAGAGTACCTTGCAGTGGACCTCTTGTGCCAAGTTGGCTCCCAGGTTCTGTGGACCTTTCCAAATTTTAGAAAGGGTAGGACTTGTGGCTTATCGGTTGGCTTTACCAAGTCACATCCGGGTACACAATGTGTTTCAAGTGTTCCTGTTAAAGCGATATGTGAATGATTCGAAGCACGTAATTCATTGGCATAATATACAAGTAGGATAGAATTAAAAATCCTAACTTAAAATATGATTCCTTTATGAAATTTTGAGAAAGAACTTTGTTGTTTTAAGGTAGAGCCGGACGGTGAGTTTCTGGTCAAGCCGCAACACATACTTGACCAGAGAGAAATTATGCTCTGGAAGCGAGTCATCACCCGGGTTAAAGTGCAGTGGAAGCACTTCGGCCCGGATAAGGCTACTTAGGAGGATGAAGAGTTTATGCACGAGACTTACCCAGAGCTATTTTCTAAGCTAGAGTGAAACACCCAGGACGGTGTTACTTCTAGGGGGGAAGTTGTGACAACTGCATTTAATGTTAACTAGTTGTTAACTAGTTAAATGACGTTTTATTATTTTTTTAAGGAAAAATACTGAGACAACTAATTTCTTGCTGGAAAATTTATTTTATTTTTAATTGTGAGTAGTAAAATTAGTTATGGAAAGTAATTCTATAAAAATTAAAAAGGCTGATGGTAAATATTTTCCAAAAACTGAAAAGGTGGTTGGATAGTTTGAACAGTTACCTGCTCCTTTGGGGATAAGAGACTCATCCTAGTGAGGAATAGGGCTTATGTTCATGCGCTAAGGATGGAATGAAGATTTTCCTTACCTGGTAGAGACCAGTGGAAATCACTCAACAATGTCCTGAAATTTTCTAGCATTGACTGGACATCGAGTCCTGAAGTCACTGCAGAAAAACTATTGTCAACCTGTACCTCTTCAGAAGTGGAGCAAGGGGGAAAGAGGAGGACGTAATTTCCTCTCTTGAAGGTTGGGTGGACACCACAGCCAAATACATTTTTCAGATAAGTGACTATGTGTTTTAGTAAGATTTGGTAGAAAGAATTGTTGTTCTTAAGTTATTGTACACAAATTTCTAATATTTAATATTAGGGGAAACCTTTATCACATTATCTTTCTTTTGGAACCTTTCTTTCTATGAGGAATGATAAGTTATGAAACATAAATAGCTCATCACACTTTGGCAAGAATCTATGAATTACTTCTGTAGGTTCTATATTTTAATCTTGTAAATATTTCATAATAGCTGTAAGATACATGGAAAGTACAGTAGATAAATATCAGAAGTAACCCAACTAACTGTAACATATATAACTATACATAGTAATCTAATGCAGAGGATTATTTAATTTGACATGATGCATGTATCAAGAACTATTACCAAGAAATGCAATAAGAAAAGATAAACAAATATAGAAGATTATGATTACTTTTCAAATAAAGAATTCAACTAGAACAATATTGTCTGATAAACTAAATCGAAATGAGCCGTTGGTACTGGGTACAAGGGTGAAACCCCAACCCAGTACTCATCGCTATCCCTATTATCTATACACGAATGAAGATGGTCGGTGGTCTGGACACCAGATAAAAAAATATAAATTCCTCACAGTAAAGACAATAGGAAAATCTTCGTATTCAATTAACATTAAAGGTAGTAATAAAATTCCTTACAGATATAATGCTCGACCGAAAGCGATTTTGTGATGTAATAAATAGAGGAACGCATTTTAACTTACACAAAATTTGAAGCACAAAGACCCTTTGTGGTATAGTTAATGCAAGCAGTGTATTTACATATTTAATAAAATGCATGACAAGAACCGAAGTTCGGTTAACACATAAAAGAACTGGAATGACAGTATCCAAAGTGTCAAGAAAAACCTTCTTTTCAACTGTAAACAATATAATTCTTTTATAAAATCAAAAATCGTATAACCTAAAACGATGAAGTTCTGGTATTAACAATAGCAAATGAAATATCTGTATCTCTTAAGAAAAATACCTGGATTAACATCTAAAGGTCTTCACGAGAGTGAAAGCTAGAATAGTTTATAATCAAAGTTAATCAAAAAACATGCTCGATAGATGACCCGATTAAAGGAACTCAATAGATGACTGGGAAAAACATGCTCGGCAGATGACTGGGAAAAACCATTGGGTAACAGAAGTGACACATTGCAGAAAGACTGCTTTTCTGTTAAAGGAACTCACCTGCAAGCAAAGGAAAAACATAAAAAATCTATAGATTAATTATGAATTCAAAGAATTACATTGCAGAAGGAAATTAAAAAAAAATATAGAAATCTTAGAAATTAATTACCTGTAAGTTATGGACTAATGACTCTGCTCCACAGATCAGAGCTCGTTTTTCGAGGCTAATGATTTTGCTCCATAGATCCTCGTGTTCCATATGTACCTCCTTTATCATCATGGCTTCTTTGAAACAATGTTCCTTATGTTTCTTCCCTTTGCATTCATTGGCATTCCTCCCCTGATATATATTCCCCTGGTTTTCCAAACCCTCTTTTCCCTTCTGTATCGTCGTTGATCTATTACTGTCCTTGATGACGTCTTCCACCACAAAGGCCGATTGAACAGTCATCGACGGTGGCAACAATCAGTGCCTCATGGGAAGAGGTGTATGAGCTAAGAATGTCACTTGGATTTACCATTATGAATCCCAAAGTTTCTTGTTTCAAGCACGCCAAAAAATCAGATCGATCGGGCTTGTCTTATGACGTCGTGGCCGCTATAATGCTTTGGAATCACATTGGCTATGTGAAAATGGTCATTCTCCCATATTGCCCCCCTATATAGCCATAAATGGAAATAAATCCCACCACAATTAGTCGAGGGTATTTTATGATTTTTTCAGACGTGCTCTGTTGGCTTATTCTTCAATTTGATACGCCAGCGCCATAAAATATTTTAATAATATGCAAAACCACCTTTTGGCAAGAAAAATGTCAAGTATTGTCTACGTCTATCCCGAGATCCTATCAGACGCCTTATCGTGATAATGATGTCGCCGGTCCACTATATCCCCAAATAGACCTTCCTAAATGCCCGCGGTGATTTTCCCTAGCTTTTATGATCAGGTAGTCAGTTGATTTTCTGACAAATCATGTCCAATCGGTAGGATCTTCTGGAGAAACTTTGCCCCTTTGTCACTTGGCACTATCATCCCTCGGAGAAAATTTTTCCGGCCGGTGTACTCATATTCTGGCACGTGAAAAACCAGTTTGCATGGATGGTTCATCCAGAATTACTCCAACATCAGCAGAAACAACTCGAGCAAGTCCACCACTTAGAGAAAATTTTGAAGTCGTAATCTTTGCAGGGCCTGGAGATAACAAAAGATTCATTCCAGAAATGCCATAGAGCCTCCCATGCTTTTGAACGGACTTTGAAAGCTGATTTTGAGTCGGTTTGAGGTCCCTGTGTAAGTCCACCTTCAATCCCGCAGTGAATTGTTCTGTATCATAAGGATAAACGTTTCCCTCAATATTATAATGGCACATATACCAAATAATACAATCAGGCCTATCTCCTCCCCTTTAGATAGCATTGTGACCATTAGTATGTTTAGATGAAAATCTGCATTCCATCTTCTACGCTAAAAAGCCCAAAGAACCTCGATCCCATGTGTCTCAATGTCGTATTCTCCCTATATCCAGAAAATCCTTCCAATGCCCATGAGATATCAGACCTTCATAGCTTATCTTAGCTTATATGAGAGGAACAATATGCTTACCACATCCAAAAACGCGTAATGTCCCTGTGTCCTGAAAACCCTCAACTCCCTTGAGATGTGGCGCAAAACAGACCAAAATTCTTTGGCACGGGATGGAGAACTTGGATATGCACTTGCTATTGGTGAACCTATGCTTCTCTCTGTATGGGCTTCCTCTACCATCTGTTGCCTTCAACATTCACCCGCAAGCCTAAGTGAAGCCGCCTCCTTGAAGAAATTTCTTGCAGTAGTGCAAAAAAATATTCTCTATCAGGGCTCAAATTGTTTTGTCACTCCATGATTCAACTTACAGTACACTGCAAAAGTGCAAATGCACTACAAGATAAATCACATAATTACCTTAAACACCTCAGATCTAAATTCTAAACATTTTACAAAATTATCATTAAAAATTTTAAAATTCGGATAAGAAGGAATAGTAAGATTGGCCAAAGTTACTAAACTTGAAGACAAGCTTTTATCTTTAAAATTTTCCTTGAGATTCTAAATGGTTCACACAAATCAAATGATTGCGCCACAAGAATTAACAAAGTAAATTATCTACTCCTTTGAAACACAAATAAAGTAGGGACAATATACACTTAAAATATTAATTTTATAAATAAAAAATCATTCTTATATTTTATTAATTATTTGAAAAGAAAAGTGTTTTAAAAATTAAAAGGACTAACTATTATTTTTTAAATATAGATCAATAAAAAGCCATCCCATACAAAATCACCAACTACCAAATGTTTCATTAAAACCCTATCCAAGTTATAACTAGACATTTCTAATGTACCATTTGAAATAATTATCTAATTATTAAAAAAATAATTGAAAACAAATTTATATATTTAATTAATGGTTTAACACTTCGACACACAGCTCTTCCGCTTCTCTATATAAATTCAGTTGAAATTCTGAATTTTCCGTGTCATGTGATTACACACGTTGCTTTGTTTTGTTGTACTATGTCCACACAATATTTACCGTGTTATGTATATGAAACAATATCTAATTATTAAAAAATAATTGAAAACAATTTTTTATATTTTATATTTAATATTCTGCATTTACCTTGCTTCTCTATATTATATAAATTCAATTGATATTCTCGATTTTCCTTGCTTCAATCTATAAATTCAATTGATATTCAACATTTTCCATGTCATCTGGTTACATGCATGCATCGCTATGTTTTGCTCTACTATGTCGACACACAATATTTCCCATGTTATGTTTATCGTTACAGTGGTTGCTTTGTTATTTCATGGAAGTTGCCCCACCAACGAAGCATTGGCCGAATCCAAGGCCACTTTCAGAGTAGATCTCATACGCAGAGATTCTCTCATCTCTGGCTCAGTGGACCACCGGAAAATTTTAAATGTTGAACGACTGCGACAAGCCAGCGGACGGGATTACGACAAGTGGCGTAGATTCCATCATTATGATACCCAAAATGCCCATTCTTATCAAAGTCCTGTCAACTTCGTCACTGGAGAATATTCAATGCAGATGGGCATTGGATCTCCCGTTCCACTAAATTTGCATTTCATGCTCGAGACCAGCACTGACTTGATCTGGACACAGTGCCAACCCTGTACTACTAATTCCTGCCTTCCACAGGCTGATCCACTCTATGATCCCTCCCAATCATCGTCCTACAACAATGTTTCCTGCTCTTCCAATTTCTGTTCAGCCTTTAACGTATCTGGCGAATATGGTGCAACCTGCGATTTCCAGGAAAACTGCTACTACAAATACGGGTACGAAGGTGGTTCATCTAGTACCTCTGGAGTCTTAGGTGCCGAGACGTTCAGTCTCGGACGAACTTGCATTGGGCACCTTGCGTTCGGCTGCGGTCGCGTGCAAGACGGTTACTTTTATAACTTGTCTGGTGTAGTCGGTTTGGGAAGAGGGCCACTCTCTCTGGTTTCCCAGATTGGATCCTCCATTGACCACATCTTCTCCTATTGTTTAGGATCCATGTTTAATACCTCACAGATTAGCCCTTTATTCTTGGGTCCCTCTCCTACCTTCGCAGGTGCAGGTGTTTATAGTGCCACCCCTCTCATTCAAAACAATATTCAAAACAATCTGCTTCAATCTTTGTACTATCTCGACCTCAATGGAATTAGTGTGGCAGGGGAACTAGTCCCGATTCCCGAGGGTACATTCAAAATTCGAACCAACGGAACTGGAGGCCTTATCATTGATTGTGGAACTACTTTTACTTATTTAGAGGAACCTGGATACACGCCTTTTCTGGATGCCGTCCACTCAAGCATTGCAGCACAGCCCATACTTAATGCATCTGCTACTATGGGTTTCGATCTCTGTTATGTTTATACGCCTGCCCTCCTATTTCCAAATTTCACTTTGCAGGAGGTGCAGATTATGTTATCCCACCACAGAACTCCTTCATTTCAGATCAGCAATTTACTAATGGGTTGGCTCGCCTTACGATATAAAATTCGAGCTTTCCATTGTCGATATTTGGTAACTTTCAGCAGCAGAATTTCCATATTGTCTACGATCTCGGCGGGAACGAGCTCTCTTTTTCTCCTGGTAACTGTGCTGCTATATGATACCTGTCGCCACAACATTTCATTACAGCTTTTCAATAGTAGCGTATATCCTCGCGCCACCCATTTTGTTTGTGAACAGTAATATTGCTAATTTGTGTTGGAATTTTCAGAATTCCAAAACAATAAACAGTCCCTCTTTAACACAAAGAATAATTCTAAAAAAAATTCACTCACAGACAGAGTTTCCACAAAAAAAAATTCTATTAAAAAAAATTGCTGTTACAGATTCTTCCTCAAAAGAGGGCTTACAAAAAAAATCTGACTGCTGCAAACACAGTTCAGAAATATCACTCTGTCATTTACAAATGACACTCTGTCTCACTAAAAACATTCACTGTTGTGAATACTCTGTTTTTCAAAACACTCTGCTGTGTTTTTCAAACAATACACTGTTGTGCATAAAATCTATTCTCTGTCTCTCTGTTTTTTTTAAATACGCTGCTGTGTATCAAAAACATTACAAAATAATAGAACGAATCTGTCTCTACATATTACAAAACAGAAATATCCCAAAAGATCTCAGGTTGAATTAATGCCATTAATTGACATACAACCACTAAATTCACCGCTTCAGAAATCTTTATGGCTCATTTACTTCTGCCTGCACCGCTTGGAAACGCATTGAAGTCAAGTTCTGTTTGCTGGCACTTTGATTTTTTTTCCAACACTGTTGTGCTTTCATAAACATTTATTGTGCATATATTAACGGTTCCGCTGTGTAATAAAAATTACATTCCTGTGTAATAACATTACAACCCTTTGCCTCACGGGCCTTTTAATATATATATGTGTTATATATATTAAAAATAAAACAAATAACAAATAAAACATTAAAAACAGACTTGTGTTCCTTTTAAAACAAATACCGTATTAAATCATTTAACCGGCGATAATCTGTTAACATATACCATGTAACATATTACATGTGAGTCATATTATATATGTGGGCCCCTAGCTGTTGACTTCAGCAAGTCCGAGAGGGTATTCTCCTCTGCCTAAATCACTTCATCGACCCCCGCGGACAGTCTTTGCGGCGGTATGATGTGGGCCCAGCTCCGAGGGGGTTCAATACACCGCCGGCTTGTCTTGCCGGACCCCCGCGGACTCAACTCCCACTTCATCTCTGCGCTGCATTCACTGTGCAGTTGGAAATTAATTCCAACAATTTGGTGCACCATCTCCATGGTTGTATCAAAACAACACTGTCAAGCTCTTGTTTTAATTAAATAAAAAAATTAATAGATCGTTCATTTCACTTAATCATGCTTTTATGTGCTTGGACTGTGGCTTTCAATTTATTTTTCTGGTTAGTTACATTTTGTAAACCTAGGCCCTATATCACATGCACATCGGTCACGTATCCATTGACCTGTTCCTTACAAATTTTAAAACGATTTAAGAGACCATTTAAAACCAGAGCAATATAAAAGATGAGTTTCAGTTTGGAATTATTCGAAATTAATTTTATATTTTTAGTTAAAATTAATATCAAAGCTAGACTGTGTAATTGTTAAAATTAATCTAATAAATTTTAACTTGAAATCTATATGAAATATTATTATAAGAAATAAATCCGAGATTTAATGGTTTTTCAGGTATTTTGTTATTGGATATTAAAATTGTATTTAAATGATAAGTTTCATTTAAAAATAAAATATGTAAGAAATAAATTAGAGATATTTAAAGGTTTTTCAGGTATTTTGTTATTGGATATTAAAAATGTATCTAAATGGTAAGTTTCATTTAAAAAATAAAATAGCACATATTTTATAATAACCAAGTTTAATAATTTATAGTCCAGTTTAAATAGCACATATTTCATTATAAAAAGTAAGTTTAATAATTTATAGTTCAAATTTGTAAGAACAGTTTTTTTCCAAGTTTAAAAAGCACATATTTCATTATAATAAGTAAGTTTAATAATTTATAGTTCAAATTTGTAAGAATAGTTTTTTAAAGTTTAAATAGCACATATTTCATTATAATAAATAAGTTTAATAATTTATAGTTCAAATTTGTAAGAATAGTTTTTTTTTTAATTATTTAAATTAATCTAATAAATCTATATGAAAAATTATGATAAGAAATAAAACCGAGATTTAATGGTTTTTCAGGTATTCTGTTATTGGATATTAAAAATGTATCTAAACTATAAGTTTCATTTAAAAATAAAATAGCCCATATTTTATAATAAGTAAGTTTAATAATTTATATTCCAGTTTAAATAGCACATATTTCATTATAATAAGCAAGTTTATAATAAGTTTAATAATTTATAATTTAAATTTATAAGAATATTGGTTTTTTAATAGTTGAAGTATTCTAGTTTTATTGTAGAGAAAGTGTTTTATGATTCCTTAGCATCCTCTTAGATTCAATCTTTAGCTTTTTAATTTGTTTTTCGGATTTAAAAAAATATATATATATATATTGTAATTACAATAAATAGTATTTTAATATTTGTGCATATATTTGAATGTGAATTGATATAGATAGTAAGTGGAGCACTTGCCACTTATATTAAATATAGCGAAATTGAAGTATAAACAATAAAGAAATAAAATTATATATATGCCATCTTACAACCACAACACAATTATATTTAAGAAAAAAAATGTAATAGTCTTAGATGTATGTATTATTTATCATCTTTGTTGCTTACTTGATGTTAGTAAATGAAATATTTTAATTGAGTTTTGCTAATCATCCTACCATTAAATGTATGTTAGTCATTTTTCAATTTAATTTTTTAATAATTAAAATTAAAGATAGATAATAAAACACTATATTTGTTATAGTCATGAAATTATTATTTATAGTGGTTACTAATGTTTCCGTTCTAAAGATTTTTTTTTCCATCATAAATAAGAATATGTATTCCTCAACATGTTCATAATGTATATCATGAAAATACAAAGCTACAAAATATCTCTATAAAATTTACTTTATATTTTTAATATAAATAAATAAAATAAAATAAAATATAAAACATTTTAATTTCATTCTTATTCTATTTTCAAATATCAAAATTAAAATTCTTACTATTTTATAAATTTAAAATTAAAATAAATATATATTTAGATTTAATATATTTTAAAATTTTAATTTAATTTTCTATACAATATTTTCTTGAAATTTTGCTAAAATAATATTTATCAAAAATCTTGATTTTTTTAATTTAAATAAAAATGTATTAATAATATTAACAAAATAGCTTAGTTGTTAACTCTCACGATCACATTAATAAATTCAACAATAATGGTTAATAATATAGATTTAATATTAATTTTAAAATTGATATTGAAAAATATATAACAATAAATAATATTGATAAATGTGGTAGGCATATATTAATGGCATACACATCCACATTAGTAAATGTGGTTGAAATAACAAATCCACATTAGTAAATGTGTTTGAAATACCACAGTAAAAGCTAACAGTAAAGATTTAATATTAATTTTAAACTCATATTGATAAATATATAACAATAGAAAAAATTATTATTATATAACAAAATTTTATTATTAGTATATTATAATTACCATAATTATGATTAATATGATAATTATAAACATAATTATTATATTAAAATTATTATTAACTATACTTAATAAAAAAAATTTCTGAATTTGTCTACTCTTATTATTGATACAAAAATTTTACAGAGAGGATGTGGCCTCGAGAAGTCTAGCGCAAAGATGCGGCATTCACCCATTACAGAATTGAAAACTAACGAGTAGAACTTCAAATACCATGACAGTGTCTAGCCCAGAGATCAGGAGTTAAGATGGATCTAGGCAGGTTTTTATTGTAGAGAATAGTGGTTTTTTATTCCTTAGCATCTTCTTAGATTCAAGCTTTAGCTTTTAAATTTGCTTTTAGGATTTTTTTTCAAAAAAAAAATATTAATAGTTTATGTAATAATATTTGTAGATTTGTAGATGTATTTGAATATGAATTGATATTGATAGTAAATGGAGCACTTGCCACTTATTTTAAATATAGCCAAATTTAAGTAAAAACAATAAAAAAAATAAAATTGCATATATCTCATCTTACAACCACAAGATAATTGCATATATATATATATATATATATATAGATATAGATATATATATATATATATATAATTTTATATAATTATTATTTATTAATTTTTTTCTCTTATAACTATTTGATATTAGTAAATGTAATATTTTAATTGGGTTTTTCTAACCATCCTACTATTAAATGTAGCTTAGTCATTTTTCAATTTATTTTTTTAATAATTAAGATTAAACATAGAAAATACAATATGCTTGTTATCATCATGAAATTATTATTTATAGTTGTTACTAATGTTTCCCTTGTAAAGTTTTCTTTTGTCTACCATGAGTAAGAATATGTATTCCTCAAGTAATCATGATATATATCATAAAAATACAAAGCTACTTTGGAAGTAGTTTAATATTTACGCCGTAAAGCGTTATTATTTGAAAACAACTTTGCTGGTGTGCGTCGTGTCATAATTTGAAATCGTTAGATTAAATGTCAGACGATTAAAACATATTCAGCCTTTGAATGAGAAAGCAAAAGTAGTTACAAAAATTTAGTTACGCGCTTTTTCTGCTCGGTGGTAAATTTGGCTATGTAGAATCGGATGATCGTGATGTATTTGGGCTCCGTTAGGGTAACGATACCCTGTTGCTACCACAATTGCGGCAGTCATTATTTGCTTCATGCTGGATCGAGCTCTGCAAACCATAATTTTTTTTCTCCTTCATCTCATTACATTGTACAGTGATCCAGATATGGCGTCCACTGTTTTGCCTCTCCTCCCTGATTCTTCCTCGCAGGAGTTCATTTGGGGGCGCTGAGGAAGAGGAAGACTTATTTGATTCTCCGAGTTCTTTACATTGTAAATGTGTTTCAGATGGTAAGAGTGAGCCGACATGCGGTGGGCTGATGTAGATATGATGAGGGAGATATTCGCAAAGTTGCTGCTTGGAGAAGATATGTCGGGTGGAAGCAAAGGAGTTAGCACGACCTTCCCATTGTCCAATGCCATTACCAATCTTTCAGGTTTTTGTTTTCATTAATATCTGTTTGATTCTAAAAGTGGTCTGTTTTGCATTTTAATTCAACCCATGTGACTGCACATATTTGTTTCAGCATTATACCCAGTTCGCAAGGGTGCTCTGACACTGATGACAAAGTCAACCGCTCTCTTGGGTAAGCCTCCAAATGATACCATGCTGCAAGAAATGGGTGCAGCCTGCAGTGACCCCATGGTTAGCATCAAGAAGGCTGCATTGTTTGCTTTATCAGAGGAATACTTTCTGTGGATGGAGAATTGGTTCCGGTTGGAGGATTCTAGACTTAGTACGACACTCAAATTAAAGGCAACCAATTTTCAGATCTGTGGCTTCAAATTTGCTTCACACAGCAAAAACTTCAGGTTTTGAAAAACTTTCCTACTCAGGGAGTGATTTCAAAATGGTTGCAGTTTGTGCCACCATTAGTAATGGATAATGAGTCAAGTATTCAAGAGGAATGCCTGAATCTATTTCAAGAGCTTGTCTTGGAAAGAATATCTTCAGTTGCAGCCCAAAATGCGTCTGGTAGACGTTTAAAGTTTTCTGATATGTCTTCATCTCAAGGTCCAGATCAGGAGATGGTCTCATTATTCCCTCACGGTGTCTTGCCCTTGCTAAAAGGAATATCTGATGGAAATGTGGCATCCTGTGTGAAGCGAATATGCACAATGTTGGGATAGAAGGGGCGATTGAAGGGTGGAATAGCCCTTGCACTTCAGAACATTATCACCACGTCTGAATCTGTAGCATTGAAGTATTCAATACCTATAGAGAAATGGACTGCCCCCCCTGGTGCTTGGATGTTGCTCTCTGATGTTTCAGCATTTACTCCTAAGGCAATTGGTTGGAAATTTTTGTGCCATCATTGGCAGCTTCTTGATAAAACAGAACAGCATAATGAAGCACCTCAAGGCACACCGTATAGCACTCCTGTAAAACAAGGTATGGACAACAATTTTGAATAAAATGAAGCCATGTTTGTTGGCTGGGCTGCCGATCCAGTGTTTCTGCTGCAAACGATAGCAAATGTTGCTGTGGAACTTACCCCAGATGCAGCTGCTGAACTGGCTCATGATTTGCTACAACGCTTGGAGGCTTTCAATATGCATCCTACTGACATGGGGGCACATGTAAAGGCTCTTATAACTTAGATCATCAACAATTTTCTTTTCTTTCCCTTTGATATAGTTTTTTTAAGTTTACATAGCACATATTTCATTATAATAAATAAGTTTAATAATTTATAGTTCAAATTTGTAAGAATAGTTTTTTTTTTCAAGTTTAAATAGCACATATTTCATTATAATAAGTAAGTTTAATATTTTTAGTTCAAATTAATATCAAAGCTAGACTGTGTAATTATTAAAATTAATCTAATAAATCTATATGAAAATTTATGATAAGAAATAAAACCGAGATTTAATGGTTTTTCAGGTATTTTGTTATTGGATATTAAAAATGTATCTAAACTATAAGTTTCATTTAAAAATTAAATAGCCCATATTTTATAATAAGTAAGTTTAATAATTTATATTCCAGTTTAAATAGCACATATTTCATTATAATAAGCAAGTTTATAATAAGTTTAATAATTTATAATTTAAATTTATAAGAATATTGGTTTTTTAATAGTTGAAGTATTCTAGTTTTATTGTAGAGAAAGTGTTTTATGATTCCTTAGCATCCTCTTAGATTCAATCTTTAGCTTTTTAATTTGTTTTTCGGATTTAAAAAAAAAAAAAATGGTGTAATTACAATAAATAGTATTTTAATATTTGTGCATATATTTGAATGTGAATTGATATAGATAGTAAGTGGAGCACTTGCCACTTATATTAAATATAGCGAAATTGAAGTATAAACAATAAAGATATAAAATTATATATATGCCATCTTACAACCACAACACAATTATATTTAAGAAAAAAAATGTAATAGTCTTAGATGTATGTATTATTTATCATCTTTGTTGCTTACTTGATGTCAGTAAATGAAATATTTTAATTGAGTTTTGCTAATCATCCTACCATTAAATGTATATTAGTCATTTTTCAATTTAATTTTTTAATAATTAAAATTAAAGATAGATAATAAAACACTATATTTGTTATAGTCATGAAATTATTATTTATAGTGGTTACTGATGTTTCCGTTCTAAATATTTTTTTTTCCATCATAAATAAGAATATGTATTCCTCAACATGTTCATAATGTATATCATGAAAATACAAAGCTACAAAATATCTCTATAAAATTTACTTTATATTTTTAATATAAATAAATAAAATAAAATAAAATATAAAACATTTTAATTTCATTCTTATTCTATTTTCAAATATCAAAATTAAAATTCTTACTATTTTATAAATTTAAAATTAAAATAAATATATATTTAGATTTAATATATTTTAAAATTTTAATTTAATTTTCTATACAATATTTTCTTGAAATTTTGCTACAGTAATATTTATTAAAAATCTTGATTTTTTTAATTTAATAAAAATGTATTAATAATATTAAAAAAATAGCTCAGTTGTTAACTCTCACGATCACATTAATAAATACCACAATAATGGTTAATAATATAGATTTAATATTAATTTTAAAATTGATATTGAAAAATATATAACAATAAATAATATTGATAAGTGTGGTAGGCATATATCAATGGCATACACATCCACATTAGTAAATGTGTTTGAAATACCACAGTAAAAACTAAGAGTAAAGATTTAATATTAATTTTAAACTCATATTGATAAATATATATTGATAAACTCAGGTGTTGAATCAGAAATATATTGCTCCTTTGTCTATTGTTGATTGGTTAAAAATCCTAGGAAATCTTCTGCGGGTGGTTCAGTGATATGGAAGGCTCTTGTAAATTCTTTTCATATTTTGGAAACTAGCCTGGCTTGGGATGTGGGTAGTGGCAGGAGGTTTCGGGTTGGTGAGGATCCTTGGATGGGAAGTGAACGACAGCATCTTCTTCCTAGGCGCACGGTTGAGGCTTTAAGGCAGAGGGGGATCACTTTTCTTGCTCAACTTGTTGTTCCAGTTAGGAGAAGGTTGGGGGTTCAGTCTTGGATTCCGGCCTCGTCTTTGGGTTTGGAGATTTTGGATGAGAGGGATCTGGCTGAATATATCTGAGCTTTAAAACAGGCTCATATCTTGCTTCAGGAGAGGGAGGATATGATCGTTTGGGATTTCGACTCGTCAGGGATATATTCCCCTCGGGCTGGTTATAAAAAACTCAGTGAAAGGGGTGTTTTGGGTGAAGAGAGGTGGTGGTGGAAGATACTTTGGAAATTAAATTTCCCTCCTAAGACCCGCATCTTTATGTGGTGTGTTCTTGAGAACAAAGTCCCCACCTGGGACGTTCTGCAACATAGGAGTTTTCAGGGCCCTGGCTGGTGCTGTCTTTGTAATTCTGATGAAGAAACGGTAAACCATCTTTTCCTTAATTGCCCCTTCATTAAAGGGGTGTGGATGGAATGCACCAGGTCTTTGGGATTTCTCTGCAGATGGGAGGGCTTATCTGTGTCCCAGGCTTGGGATGCATGGTGGGTTTCTCATGATGAGCAGAATCTTAAAGCTCTGCCTCTCCTTGTGATCTGGGGTGTTTGGTTGGCACGTAACCGAGCACTTTTTGAGGGCACTGTCAGTACTCCTGGGGTTGTGGGAGCCATGTCAATAGGTATGCATTCTTCTTTCCCCACACATATCCGTGCTTCCAATCAGAGGGAGATCCTGTTGTTGGATATTGATAAGAGGGTTCCGTGGGGTTTTTTTGATGGGGCAATGCAGCATTACGTTTGTGGTGGTGGGGCTTTGCTGTTCCTATCTGATGCTCATTGGTTTGAGATTGCTGTTGGGCTTGGGGAAGGTACTAATAACCAGGCTGAACTGTTGAGCCTTAAGATCCTTTTGCTGTTTGCTGTGGAGAGAGGCTGCAGAAGTTTAAATTTCTTTGGGGACTCTTTGAACGTGATTAATTGGATTAAAGGTTTTCAACAGTGCAGTGTCTACCATCTACAACATCTGCTTCGTTCTGTTAGGGAGATCCTTTCCTCTTTTGAAACTTTCTCTTGTCGACATATCTACCGAGAAAATAATGATATGGCAGATCGAGCTTCGAAGCGTGGGATCCAACAGGACGAGGGTTCCTGGAGGATCAGAGAACATAGGGATGGCGCAATCTCTGAATTTTTACATATATCACTGTTTGATTGAGTGGCCACTGTGTTTTTTTGCCAAGGATCCTTTCGCCTACAGGAGGAACTAATTAGATTGCTGTTGGGTGGATCTGTTATTAAACAGGCTGCTTGTGCTCACAATTCGGGGTGGTTCACACCTGGTGAACTGTTTTGTGCACTTTTTTCGGGGTGCTCTTTCCTGGTTGCCGTGGGGTGGAACTTTTATTTAACTGTTCCATCTTTTTGCTGCTGGTGTTTGTGAAACTTTGGTTTTCTAAACGCTGTTTGTTTTCCAAACGCTGTTTTAACTTTGGTTTTCCAAACGCTGTTTTCTACAAGGGGCTGTCTCCTTTTTAAGATGAAAACTGAGCATGCGGGTCCCCTGGGGGGTGATTCGGACAGATTATGAGTTTTTTTTGCTGTGAGCCTACTTGTTGGCTCGTCTGATGACTGATTTATGCTCGTTTCCTGTAGAGCAGGGTTTTTTCCCTTCCTGACATTTAGGCCGACCTACTTGTCAGCTGAGCTGTGAGGTTGGTCTCCTTGTTTGACCAGCTTTATACACAGGGTCTTTTGAACTGTTTTGCTTCTCAAACAGCTTGTATGCCAGTTTCCGCAATGGCATGCTACACTTTGCATCTGAATTTGTAAACAAACTCTTTGAGTTTGTCTCTCTCGAACACATATCTATGTGTTTCTCACTTTATTTTTGTACTCATCTGCAGTAATAAAAATACGCTTTTTTCTCGAGGAAAAAAATATAACAATAGAAAAAATAATTATTATATAAGAAAATTTTATTATTAGTATATTATAATTACCATAATTATGATTAATATGATAATTATAAACATAATTACTATATTAAAATTATTATTAACTATACTTAATAATTTTTTTTTCTGAATTTGTCTACTCTTATTATTGATACAAAAATTTTACAGAGAGGATGTGGCCTCGAGAAGTCTAGCCCAGAGATGCAACATTCACCCATTACAGAATTGAAAACTAACCAGTAGAACTTCAAATACCATGACAGTGTCTAGCCTAGAGATCCGGAGTTAAGATGGATCTAGGCAGGTTTTTATTGTAGAGAATAGTGGTTTTTTATTCCTTAGCATCTTCTTAGATTCAAGCTTTAGCTTTAAAATTTGCTTTTAGGATTTTTTTTCAAAAAAAAAATATTAATAGTTCATGTAATAATATTTGTATATTTGTAGATGTATTTGAATATGAATTGATATTGATAGTAAATGGAGCACTTGCCACTTATTTTAAATATAGCCAAATTTAAGTAAAAACAATAAAAAAAGTAAAATTGCATATATCTCATCATACAACCACAAGATAATTGCATATATATATATATATATATATATATATATATATATATTGTTTGATATATTTATTATTTATTATTTTTGTTCTCTTATAACTATTTGATATTAGTAAATGAAATATTTTAATTGGGTTTTTCTAACCATCCTACTATTAAATGTAGCTTAGTCATTTTTCAATTTATTTTTTTAATAATTAAGATTAAACATAGATAATATAATATGCTTGTTATCATCACGAAATTATTATTTATAGTTGTTACTAATGTTTCCCTTGTAAAGTTTTCTTTTGTCTACCATGAGTAAGAATATGTATTCCTCAAGTAATCATGATATATATCATAAAAATACAAAGCTACATTAGAAGTAGTTTAATATTTACGACGTAAGGCGTTATTATTTGAAAACAACTTTGCTGGTGTGCATCATGTCATAGTTTGAAATCGTTAGATTAAATGTTAGACGATTAAAACATATTCAGCCTTTGGATGAGAAAGAAAAAGTAGTTACAAAAATTCAGTTACGCGCTTTTTCTGCTCGGTGGTAAATTTGGCTATGTAGAATCGGATGATCGTGATGTATTTGGGCTCCGTTAGGGTAATGATACCCTGTTGCTGCCACAATTGCGACAATCATTATTTGCTTCATGCTGGATCGAGCTCTGCAAACCAAAATGTTTTTTCTCCTTCATCTCATTACATTGTACAGTGATCCAAATATTGCGTCCACTGTTTTTCCTCTCCTCCCTGATTCTTCCTCGCAGGAGTTCATTTGGGGGCGCTGAGGAAGAGGAATACTTATTGGATTCCCCGAGTTCTTTACATTGTAAATGTGTTTCAGATGGTAAGAGTGAGCCGACATGCGGTGGGTTGATGTAGATATGATGAGGGAGATATTCGCAAAGTTGCTGCTTGGAGAAGATGTGTCGGGTGGAAGCAAAGGAGTTAGCATGACCTTCCCATTGTCCAATGCCATTACCAATCTTTCAAGTTTTTGTTTTCATTAATATATGTTTGATTCTGAAAGTGGTCTATTTTGCATTTTAATTCAACCCATGTGACTGCACATATTTGTTTCAGCATTGTACCCAGTTCGCAAGGCTGCTCTGATGCTGATGACAAAGTCAACCGCTCTCTTGGGTAAGCCTCCAGATGATACCATGCTACAAGCAATGGGTGCAGCCTGCAGTGACCCCATGGTTAGCATCAAGAAGGCTGCATTGTTTGCTTTATCAAAGGAATACTTTCTGTGGATGGAGAATTGGTTCCGGTTGGAGGATTCTAGACTCAGTACGGCACTCAAATTAAAGGCAACCAATTTTCAGATCTGTGGCTTCAAATTTGCTTCACACAACAAAAACTTCAGGTTTTGAAAAAATTTCCTACTCAGGGAGTGATTTCAGAATGGTTTCAGTCTGTGCCACCATTAGTAATGGATAATGAGTCAAGTATTCAAGAGGAATGCCTAAATCTATTTCAAGAGCTTGTCTTGGATAGAATATCTTCAGTTGCAACCCAAAATGCGTCTAGTAGACGTTTAAAGTTTTCTGATATGTCTTCATCTCAAGGTCTAGATCAGGAGATAGTCTCATTATTCCCTCATTGTGTCTTGCCCTTGCTAAAAGGAATATCTGATGGAAATGTGGCATCCTGTGTGAAGCGAATATGCACAATGTTGGGAAAGAAGGGGCAATTGAAGGGTGGAATAGCCCTTGCACTTCAGAACATTATCACCATGTCTGAATCTGTAGCATTGAAGTATTCAATACCTATAGAGAAATGGACTGCCCCCCCTGGTGCTTGGATGTTGCTCTCTGAAGTTTCAGCATTTACTCCTAAGGCAGTTGGTTGGAAATTTCTGTGCCATCATTGGCAGCTTCTTGATAAAACAGAACAGAATAATGAAGCACCTCAAGCCACACCGTATAACACTCCTGTAAAACAAGGTATGGACAACAATTTTGAATAAAATGAAGCCATGTCTGTTGGCTGGGCTTTCGATCGAGTGTTTCTGCTGCAAACGATAGCAAATGTTGATGTAGAACTTACCCTAGATGCAGCTACTAAACTGGCTCATGATTTGCTGCAACGCTTGGAGGCTTTCAATATGCATCCTACTGACGTGGGGGCACATGTAAAGGCTCTTATAACTTAGAGCATCAGCAATTTTCTTTTCTTTCCCTTTGATATGTTTATGTCCAGCTGGAAAGAGGTAGAAAATTGTGTTCCAGTAACAATATCTTCTGGACCCTTTTGCATGATGAAAATGGTTCTGTTTCATGACTGAATGGTTGTAGTTTTTTTTGTAATAGACCAATTATGCCCAGATATTAGATGTAGCTCACTTATTTTTTAATTTTTGAGTTTCAATTTCCTCTCACTTCCTTAAGGAGAGTATATTTTTGGTTTTGGTCTAGTCCCCCTTGTGAGACACTACCCTGAATTTTGTAAATTAATATAGAATTCCCAGGTTTTTTGGATAATAGAATTTACCCCATAAAAAATTAAATAATTAAATATATATAATCAAATTTCTTTAATATAAATATATCTAGTGGACATCATTTACATTATAATATGTGAATGAAAATAACTAATCAATATATATTTGACATTTCTCCCTTTCTATTAATATACACATTTACCCCATCATGTGTCCATCTTAAATCAAGCTCGTTTAAATAATGGCATATTTTCATCTTAGTTTTTTTTTCGATTTGTCTTAGTGCTTAAAATATATTCACTTAAAATGGATCTATCTAGTGCTTGTAAGTCTTAAATCATTTGAAATAATATTTTTAGTATCCATTCATTAGGGTTCAAATTTAATGTAATTTCACTTTCTAATCATTTTTAGATTGAACATGTTCTTTTTTCAAAGCCATGAATATTGTGATTTTATTATCACTTAAATACTCCATTGGAAATAGAAATTTATTTATTATGGAATAAATGTAGTAAAATAAGAAAAAATAATAATCACAACACCATCTATGGAATGGAAACAAGGTATACCTACCCAAAAGATGAGGATTATGTGTCTTTTATTCTCAAGTATGAAATACAAATACAAATAGAAAAGAATTTGTTTAGGAGATACCATAAATATTATCGCATATGATTGATGCTAAAAGTTGTTGTACTTTCTTTATTCTAGTCATAATATCCCATGTATTTCCTTTGTTAAACTATGGGGCATTAAATTAGTAAAACTATGACGGATTCCATTCATTTCTTAATGACATGATATTTATCATATAATTAGAGTCACCTAAGGTTAGGTTAAGGGATTTTTCATACCTCGAAACATATTTCGTGTTAAGGTTTCAAACCATATAGAATGAAATTAAAAGTGTTAGAAATACTGAGTGGGGGCATTAGGGGATTTTTGATGTCTAAAATAGGCCTCCTACGAAAAATGTACAACCAAAAATAACTTTATAAGAACCAATATGACTCAAGATGATGATGTCAACCATGGGGGATGAGTCGCCATATTTTAAACAAAAGGGTAAAAAGATTAAAAAATAATAAAATAATAAAACTAGTTTTTCAACTCGTATTTTCAGCTTATCTCTCAAAATTTTTATTCCAATTTCAAGTGGGAGTACTAGTTGGATGCAAAATTTGATTCCTTGTCCTAGGAGTAACCATGTTGAATACTTTCTATGGACCCTGCTACACGAAAAATGAGAAATACATGAGAAATCGTAATTACAATCACGTTTTTCATGTATTTCTCATTTTTTGTGTAGCAGGATCCATTGAAATTATGCAACATGGGCACTCCTTGGATGAGGAATTAAATTTTTCATCTAACGAGTATTCCCACTTGAAATTTGAGAAAAATTTTTTGGAGATAAGTTGAAAATACGAGTTGAAAAGGTAGTTCTTTTTTTTTTACCTCTAAAATTTGATGATGTAATCAAATCTTATTTTATTATTTCCACTATTATTTTATAATCTCCTTAGGAGGCCCATTTTGGACCTCAAAATTCCCCTAATGGGGGGGGTAGGGTGGGGGTGAATTAGTATTTCATTCCCAATCAAATTTTATGTATGCTTTTATTTTTCCAAGTATTCTAGAACCATCATTTCATTAGCAACACATTATGTTGTAGATCTATATTTAGTAACCATGAGTAGCATTCAATGTAAGAGGAAATAAAACATAATAATTACAACAGATCACATCAGAGGGACACCATAATTTTAGGTGGAAACCAAAAATGGGAGAAAACCACCACCGATGTTGTATACTATATTTTATTATTAGTAAAGAAAATTGTTTACATCTTGCACTAGTGCGAGATTTTATCTGTTGAATGCTCCTACCTACACTAAATTTTTCAGTTACTACTGGAAGAAAGAAACCACTCCCTCTAACATATTTTGATCAATGTTTCATAATGTTTCACTCTAGGACCACCTTTAAAAATAACTAATATAGTAGGCCACTTTTCCAAACATTTCAAAATGTGTTATGTAACCATATCAAACAACAAAAGAAAATTAGATCAATGAATTCAGAAAAAGGATCTTTGAGGATGCGACCTCCTTTTACATCACATAAATGAAAAATTCTTGGATGACTCAAATGAAAATACCTCCTTGGTATATATAGGAGTCTAAGGGGTCAAAATATGATTAGGTCCTACATAACAATAATAATGTAATGGTATAACAATAACAATAATTGGCTTCTACTAGCGCAACAATATCAATATGGGAACTACATTAGTATTATAGGGACCTAACATTACCCTCTCCTTAAAAAACAATTGTCTGCAATGCTTTATTAGTTATATATACTTCTGAATAAAATACACATCCTCCCTTCTAGAGTCTTCAATAGGTAAGTTCTTATGTTTAATGATATACTTTGAAATTGATATGTTTTGTAGATGCTAGATTACTATTTCGACGATTTCTTTAGGATCTAATATGATTTTTCCTTCATCGTGAAGCTCTATCAATATAGTTTGAACTTGAAGCTTGTCACTGAAAATCTTCTTTAAGAATGAAACATTGAAAACTATTTGTACCCGTGCATATGCAAACAATTCCAATTTGAATGTCATAATTCCAATCTTTTGCAACAACTTTCAAGGGCCATAGTACTTTTGTAAGGGTGATATTGCTTCAATGCATGCATTATTTCCAAAATTTCCTTATTATAAATAGGTTTATATAAATACTTTCATGAAATTAGATGAATTTCAAAATAACTGAGTCTTCCTTCTTGCATTAAAATGACACTAATGCCATTTCGTGAGGCATTGCATTCCAAAATAATGGTTTTTGTGAATTTTGGTGTAGCTGATACCAGATATTCACACATTGCATATTTAAGATGCTCAAAGGACTCATTTTCTTTAGGATTCTAAAAAAATGGATCTTTCTTTAGAAATGTTGTTAGAGGTCTCACTATATTCCCATAATTCTTAGCAAATTTGTGATAACATCTTTTCAACCCAAGAAATCCTTGAATATGCCTTAAGGTTGTGAGGGTTTTACGTTCCTTTGTGGCTTTAATTTTGTTAGGGTGTGCCCTAAAACCCTCATGGGATACAATACGACCCAAATATTCCACTTCCTATACTCGGAAGAAACATTTTAAGGATTTTTCATGCAATTATATCTCCTTTTGATTGTTTGAGCACCCTGTTAACATGTTGAACTGATAAGGTCCTCAAAATTATGCTCAAAAAATAAAGTTGTCAGAATGGTGTGGAACATGAGTGACCGTGTATATATCATCGTTCATAATCCGATGTAACTCGTTTCACGAAAAACCAACACGATATGCTCCCAAAAACACATTTTGTCCACTTTGTCAACCATGTAGATTTTTGGGAAAAAACATTACAGGGCAACCCCTTCAGCAGTATGTACTGCTGACTGGGCATGCATAGTGGCAATTTGATTGATCAAAGGGTTTTCCTATGGTGAATGAAATTATTCTAAGTGGCATGTTTTCATTAGTTTGAATTGGTAGTTTTGATTGGATTTTTTGAAGGCTAGTCATACGCTGCCATGTGGCCCAATTAGGGGCTGCCACGTGGTAGGTTGAGGGCCACCAAAACTATGGTAAGGGTCAAAACACACCCCGTGGGGGTAAAAAAAAATACCTCAGCACCATAAGCCTAACACACTACCACCACACCCATGCTTTATTACCTACATTACTATGGTCTTCACATGGTTTTGTTTTAATGTTGATTCCGACATGGGGAAGGGGGCCGAGGTCTAGCCCCAGCCTTGGTCATCACCGAGGGTAGGACCATGGGCACGAGGCTAGCCTGGTGCCCCTCCAAATGGTCCTTAGCTATGAAAATAAATTCCAACACCTCCATGTGTCCACAGTTAGTGGAAAATGCCGACGATTAGTGGATTAATCGTGATTTTTATTATTAAAATAATTTTTTACTAAACCATATCATTATGGTTTGAAATTTGGCATTAAGTCCTTCTTGGGAAAATTATAACGGTGACAAATATTCCTAATTTTTGGGGAAATTGGCGCTCGGTTAGTGCAATTTTGGGCGGATTTGTAGGACGGTGCCATATTTTGAGGAATTTGTGGAGTGGCTAGTGGAAAAACTTTTAGAAGTCATGACTTGATTAGTTTTTGACCAAATAAGAGGCAGAAAGAGGCTATATAGGAATTTTTTGGAATTTTGGACTTGATCAAACATGTTTCATAAGTATTTTAGCATTGTAAACATATGTGATCACACATTTGAGCTTAATATAAGAGGGAAAATCAATTGGAATCTAGACCAAGGAGACGTAGCCTAGGCGGGGTGAAATCCTTCATCATGTGATGTTCAATTACTGCTTATGGTGATGTTCATGTCTGTTAGATGTTTTTGTTCAATATTTTTTTTTATGTTCATTTTCTCAAGAAATTCACATAAAAAGACATAAAAACTCATGATTAACTTGAAATTTTCCTCATAATCCTCAAGCACTTTGTTTATATTTAGAACTGGATCTTAGCCCAACAAACATTAATATTCCCCTTCATATCAAGTTTGTATCAGAGCACTAGGTTTTCTTTTGAAAGGAGGATTTAATTATTTTGGAAGTGTTTAAATGATTACAAGGTTAAACCTCAAGAGAGGATAAGGAAATCTTGTGGGTGTTGGTTCTCTAGTTGGAGCAAGGAGAAGGAGAGCATAGTTTCCACAATCTCCACTACAAGATTCACCTCCAATTGTAATAGAATATTAAGTAAGGATTTATGATGAAGTGGGAAATGATAACATGTCAGAGGATGAGAAGTATATTAGGAGGCATTTCTTTGACATGAAAAAGATGGTGAAGGTCCTCCATGAAGAGAGGAACACAAGGTTTTAGAGTGAAAGCTTCAGGCCTACAAGAGGAGAAGGTTCTCATGGAGGAGGAGGTAATGAAAATGCTGATAAGCCACCATATACTCCACCATCATCCTCACCACCATCTTCACCTTCATCTTTATCCTCTTCCACTACTACAACCCTTACTCATACTCATCAACATACCTCAAAAGGAATTCATAAAAAAACCTTGTTAAAACTTGATATTAAATTTGACCTTCCTATTTGTAATGGTGAAGTGAATGCAGAGAACCTTGAAAATTGGGTTCATCTGTTGGAGATCTACTGCAAGATTTAGAACCTTCAAGATGATGATACAAATATTTAGCTAGCTTCCTTGAGACTAGAGGGTGAAACACTAGTATGGTGGGAAGCCAAGCCACGATATGGGATTAAAAAACATGGTAAGATTTCAATATTTGGGTATAATTTCATTTATGAAATTAAAATACAACTTTACCCTCTATCATATATGCAAAATACCATCATAAATTGGTATAAATTTAAACAACTTAAAGGTGAAAGTGTGCAAGATTACATACAATAATTTCGAAAAAAATCTTTTATATTACATGTTGATTTGCATTCACAAGACACATTGCTGAAGTATATAGGGGGTTTAAATAGCTACCTAAGTCATAATTATTATGTTAAATTCCACTATTCTAGATGAGGTTTGTGTGCAATCCACTCACCTTGAGGCAAGAGGGAAGAATATTCCAAAAGAGTGTAAAAAGAAGACATTTAATGGTGGAGAGAAAGGAAAGGATTTCAAAGGAAAAGGAAAGAAAAATGCATTCATTAAAAAGGAAGGAGAGAAAATTGCATGCAAACATTGTTCCAAAGGGGGTCACAATGAAGACCATTGTTGGAAGCTTCATCCAGAGAGGAGACCCAAGAAATTCAACAACAAGGGGCAAAAAATAGCAGCAACCACTTAACAGGATGTGTGATCTGACTCGGGTAATGAAACTAAAATTAAAGCCATGGGTATGAAAGGAAAATAATCCATTGCTAGAAGTAGTTCATCATATTTTCACACTAGTACTCCAAATGATGAAACAAAGGTTGATTTATTTCATGTGAGGGTTATTTTAAAACATACAAAAATCGACACACTATTTGATAGTGGGTCTCAAGCTAATTTTATATCTGAATACTTAGTCAAGAAACTTAATCTTGAAACCATTCCACATAAAAAAAAAATATCCATTAGGTTGGATATGCATGAACACAAATATACAGGTTACAAGAAAGTGTATTCTTTGGTTTGCAATCACAACAAACTTCATTGATGAAGTAGAATTAAATGTTGTACCGCTTGATATTTCCAGAATTGTTTTGGGTATTCCTTATATCTATGATAGAAAATCTAGCTTCTATCACCATGAAAAAAAGTACCACTTCTTCAAAAATGGTTTGGAGTATAATGTGAGAGTTCATCGCAAGAAACTAAATCTTTCATTATTTAATGTAGGGAAAATAAAAATACTAGTGAATTCAAGCAATAATTTTGTACTTCTTATCATTAAACGAAAGAATGATGTTGATTATGAAGAATTTCAAGGTTGTGATACAAAGCTGAAATCTGATTTTATTGAAGTGGTTAATAAAAATAATGAAATATTTCATGATCCAAACGAGTTACCCCTCAAGAGGGGAATCTAGCATGAAATACAATTGCAACAAGATTTTCCTCTTCCTAAGATTGGCATGTATTGGATGTCAAAGATGGAGAGTGTTGAAATCAAAAAGAAAATTCAAGAGTTGTTGGATGAAGGCATCGTCCAACCAAGTACTTTTCCATGCAGGTCACCTATTGTGTTGGTGCCAAAGAAAGATGGAACATGGCACATATGTGTGGATTTTTGTGCATTGAACAAAATTATGGTAAAGAACCATTATCGAGTTCCTAGAATATATGAATTACTTCATCAATTGAAAGATGAAAATTATTTTAATAATCTCGACTGACTGAGTGGCTACCATCAAATTAGAATTGCTGAATGTGACATTTGGAAGACACCATTCAAGACAAAGCAAGGTTTTTTTGAATGGCTCATTATGCCTTTTGATTTATGTAATGCTCTTGCTACCTTCATGTGTGTGAAAAATGATGTGTTGAGGCCACTTATTGATGAGTTTTTCATAGTATACTTAGATGATATCTTCATTTTCAATAAATCAGTTGATGAACATGTCATGCATGTAAGAAAAGTACTTGATGTCTTAAGGAAAGAACAATTTCTTTTTAAGATGTCAAAATGTAAGTTTAGTAAAACTTATTTGGTGTAATTGGGGAATATCGTTGCAGGAGGTGAGTTGAAGATATACCACTCTAAGGTTGAGGTCATCGTGAATTGGCCAATGCCCAAGATATTCATTGAGGTAATATTTTTTTTGGGAGCAACCCAATATTGGAGGAACTTTATTGCTAACGTCTCTTCTATCACAACTCCATTGCATGCATTGACTAGTGTGAAAAAGTTCTTCCAATTGGGGGGAATGGAACAAAAATCATTTGATGATTTGAAAGAGAAGATTCGTTCAACCCCAATACTTGCACTACCACACTTGAGACAATCCTTTGATATTCAAATTGATGCAAGCAATTATGACATGGGCACAATACTTATGCAACATGGTAATCCCATTTCATTTCATTCAGAAACTTTCAATGGTGCAGTGATTAACTATCCTAATTATGACAAGGATCTTTATGCATTGGTTCAAAGTGTGAAAAAGTGGAAACACTACTTGATGTGAAAGGAAATCATCATACACATAAACAACCAAATATTGCAATACTTTCAATCGCAAACTAATTTTCATCAATAAAAGCATTTTCGATGGATGGGTTTCCTACAACAATCTCACTTGGTCATCAGGTATAAGAAAGATATTTACAAAAAGGTTGCTGATATGATTTCTAGGCCTATTGCTAGTGCAGCTACTTTACTCAAGCATAATTTTGTTTTGCATGAAAGTTATGTTGAGCAATATGCATTTGATAATAACTTCCAAGATTTTTTATGAAAACTTTATTTGAGGCAGCCAGGTAGAGGAATTGAATTACAATGTACATAATAAATTGTTGTATCATTTTGGAAAGATTTGTACTCCACAAGGGGATATAGTGAAAGTCATCAGGGAAGCACAACTTTTCTTATTGTTGGGAATTTTGGTGTAAGTAAAACAATGCCACATCTTGACAGGCATTTTTATTGGCCTCATATGCTTGAAAGTGTGTCACGTTTCATTAAATTTTTTTCATTATGTGCAGGTAGTAAGCCTTGCAATAGGAAGTTAGGATTGTACACACCACTTCTTGTACCTTCACATCCATGAGAGAGTGTTTCTATGGATTTTGTATGAGGTATTCCATTTTTAAAAAGAGGTTATTACACAATTTTTTGGTCATTCCAAGTACACCAACTAAGACCAATTTTACCCCAAGCAAAATCGCATTCACTATGAAAAATAACTTAGTAAACCACATTTATTAAGTTGTTCATGGTCTAAACAGGAAAACCGATAAGGAAATATTAAATAAATATACATTTGTTCGATTTTCCTCAAGAAATAATTAGTTAAACAGTAGTTTAATTAATATTTTTCGTTATATTTAACCCAAAACTAGGAAATTAGTTAGATAAATAATTATTTATCTTATTATTTTCTAAGAATAATTGTTTAAATCTTATTTAAATAATATTCTTTGTTAAATATGACTAATTCACACTTAAATAATTAAATAAATTATTATTTATTTGAATATTATTCAACCATATCCTTAAAATAATAAATAAATCATTTATTTATTTATTATTACTTAATCACACCCTTAAAATGATAAATAAATCATCTATTTATTTATTATTTACAAATAAGGGGACTTGGCTCAAGTCAAATTCCTTTTCCCTCCAACAAATATAATAAAATATTCCATAAAATTTGGATCTAGATTTAGTTAATAATATTTTAATTATGCACCAATCTCTAGACTGACTCAATATTTTGTTATAAATAGAAGGGTTTTCCCATTCATTTGTCACCTTTTGTTGCCTAAAGATCATTCTGGATCTCAACACTTGGTCTGGCTATTGATCCATAATCATAGCCATACTTTTCCATTTTTGTCTGGGTTTTCTACACATCAAGAGAGAGAAAATATAAATCTGAAGTGCTAAGGACTCATAAGAACCCATCCCATTGAGGAGAACAGGGAACACCCTCTTTTGTTTTCCTCCCAGGTGCCATTAATAAAATTATTCGTTGGATATATTCTTGGCTTCTCTATTGGATCTATGGAGTAAATCTTATTTTTCTACTATTTAATGTCTTCTAATGCATAGATCTAGATTTTTGCAGCATTTGTCTTGATCATCTAACTGTAGATCTGAAGATATTAGCATTCATTTCTGTTGTTAGGGCTATAAGTTATGCATAGCTAAAGTGGTATTTTTCGTACACTTCAAATAAAGATTCATACTAACAACTGGCGACTCCACACGGGTTTACCATTACAACCACTGTAGTTTTTCTGATCCTTGCATATCCAGCTACTTCAAACCCTAGTATTTCTCTTCAGCCCCTTTCTTTTCTTATTCTTGATATTTTTTTTAATCGATAAAACCCTAAAACGATAAAAAATCTAACTTCCGCGTGTTTTTGGACCCATTGCGCAGGTGACAGACATCAGCTGCAGCTGAGATGACAATTTTTTCTGAAACCTGCTACTGAGAGTACTAGAAGTGTAGGTTGCACTTTTCTGCCCAAAACCTATGACCTGGACCTCCAGGGTGCACTTTACAGCTCAAAAAGTGTGACCTCTGCTGAAAACAAGTCAAAAACTGCGACCTGAACTTTCTAGAGGGATTTTTCTGAAAATTTTTTGGGTTTTGCTGAGCCTTTGTTCAGGGTTTTCTGACATCCATTTCTGCCCGTTTTGGACTTTTACTTATTATGTTTCTCTCAACTAAGTGGGAACCTATCCCCCTAGGGCTTCAGTACCCTCCACTTTTTGTGGAAGAGTGTTTTCTGTTGCAGGTTGTCTGAAATTTCAGAGTCTTTAGCCATTTTTTCAAATCTAATACCTCACCTTCAGATCTGCTTCAGATCGGCTTGTTACCCATCCAAATCACCTCATATAGCTTTGTTTGGGTTTTCCTCTAGGGTTCACTATGTTTTTCTTTAGGAGATGCCTTTCTCCACCATTTTTACAGCAATTTTTTCCTCTGGTTTGTTGTTGTTTTCTACACCACTTTCCAGCAGATTTTGTATTTTAGATCCCTGTCCCTCTTGACCTTAGATCTATTAGTTTTTGTTTTAGTGTTTTTTGATTAGCTTTTTTTACTCACCTATAGACTAGTTGTTGAGAAGCCCACCTCCTTAGGTTTAGATTATTGCATTATTAGATGTTTATTTTCTATTTTTACAAGCCTATATACTGTCATTTGCAGGTTTATTTATAGCCCTGCAACACACTTTTTATTTTTCTCTACAAAATTTTGGGTTTAAAATTTAAAATTTACACACTTTTACACACACACCCTAAGCGAAAAAGGGCTTGGTTAACACCACCAAGCAAAGACTCTAAAACATTGAAATCAATTGATCCTGCACCTTTCTGCCCTTGTTTCGACATTGTAATAAGCTAATCCTACACCTCCCTGCCCTTTTTCAGTCTCTTTTTCCTTTGTGCCGTGTTTGTGCCATCACCATTGTGTCACCAAGGCATTTATCCTGGAGACTTATTGGCCCTCATCCTCAGTTTCCAGTAGGAAGACTTACTCCTCCGCATAATATTCGAGTTAGTCCTCCACCTAGTCCACACACTGACTCTTCTTCTATTCCTTCGGGTTCTCCTTCTCATTCCACCTTTATTTCTACCCCTGACACCTTCACCATGTCTGGTGCAGGACCTTATGCTGGTGGCAACCCCAACCCTCATGCTGGGAATACCACTAGTGGGACCACTATGGACAGTACCCTGGTTGTGCCCTTGCTCCCCTTCATGGCATGCCTCAACCTCCCCAACTTGGAGCCGTTGATAAACAACCCTATACACCATGAAGCTAGTTAGCCTACTATGCCGACAAAGCTCCCTTCCGACATCCCAAAGTTTGAAGGACGTGCTGGAGAGGATCCTTCAAAACATGTTCGATATTTCAACATCTGGTGTTGATCTAACTCCATTACCGATGACTCTATACATCTTCGATTGTTCCAACGTACACTTATAGGCGAAGCTTCTAAGTGATATGTTGATCAGGCCACTTCCTCTCATACCACCTTTGCGACTCTTGCTCAGGCTTTCTTATCTTACTTCTAGCTTCCCCATCATTATGACACTGGTATCAAAATTTTGACTTCTTTCCATCAATCATCTGTGACCCGCCTATCCGATCAGGTCCAGGAATGGCGGAGAAGAAAGAGCCTATGTCAATCCCCTACCTTCAAATACCATGTCTACATGGATTGGTTTCTTATATCTCTCTTGCCTCCTATTGAGAAATATTTTGCATTGCATTTTCCTCAAACTAAAGAAGCCGCCCTCCAAATGGTGTTAAAATGTGACCTAATCTACGCTCATACGGGTTATGTTTATACCGTTCTACCTGATCTCGGCAGACCCGGTGGTGCCAACGCACCAGGGGCACCTCATGCCACCGAAGGTATCATTGGAGCTCTCTCTCTTGTCTATACGATCCACCTCCCATGGGTTATGGTTTTCCTAGGGGGGGGGCAACAACTCGTACACTTTTCCCCCTCCCGGTAACACGTATCTAGGATACGACATGCCTCCTCTTTTGGCCCAACCTCCTCTTTACCACACTGCTACCCAACCCCCTTATCTATATCCGTAGCTTGGTGCTCCAGCTCTTCTAGCATCAGCACCTTCACCTCCCTCACCTACTCAACCCCTGCAACAGCAATCACTGCCCCCTCAGGTGCAGGTGGATGCACAGCAGCGATTTGTGGCTACCCAACCATCTGACGGTCAGGTGGTCACTCAACCTCTTCCATCTGGTTCCCTCGATTACCAAATTATCATGATGTCCTCTGATCAGCCTTCTGAGTCTTCTTCTCCTGGCCCTTCACCTTCAGCTGGTACTCATGACCCTCCTTACCCTCTTGGAATGGTTCCTCTAGGCCTTCACAATCTTGGAGCCGTCCCGCCCGGTCATTACCCCTTTGGTCAGATACCGTTCCTAGCTCCCCCACCAGGAGTGTACATGGTACCTATTATGTCCACCCTCTCTCTTCCTAACCTAACCCTTGGGATTCTTGTCTGGTACCTTGATCCTCCAGTCGCTACCACACTTGGTCAACTCAAACCTTATCTTTCTTTGACCCCGGTCCAACCGGTCCCTTTGACTTCTCTCGCTACAACAGTGCCTCATTCACCTCAATAGGAACCACCTCCCATTGCGACTGCTTCGCGTAAGAAGGGAAAAGCTCACAAGGGGGCATCAAAGGACAGGGCTGCCCCGAAAAACCCTGCCTCTTTTCGGTCTCCAAAGAGTACCATCTAGTGTGCTTTATGTGATTTTGTCGGCCATGCCACCCATACTTGTATGCAGTTTCCTCACCTTAATTCCATGGTTAATGAGACATTTCTAGAGTCTGATATCCTAGAGGTATATGTCATTATACCAGATTCAGTCCCGATACTCAATTCTTTGTGCACAAATCACCCTTGCACTTTGTGTGATTTCCATGGCCACTATACTCACCTCTATCCCCTCCTTGAAGAGTACTGCTCCTCTTTCGAAGTAGTTCGCCAATTCAAGGACAAGCGCAACGCATCCACCGCTCCATTATTTGTGCATTTTGCTTTGGCAAAACCAGAGGACACGAATGCTCCCATTGACATTCCCCCTCCTGATGTCAAGATGACGGAGCCTTTGCTCACCATTTTCTACCTATCATCATCCATGAGACCTTTGGTATAATCTCCCTTGGAGACTTCCCTTGATGTTTCGCTTGATATCCCTATAGTGATCACCCTGGGCTCAACATCGGTAGATCCTTTATCTGATTATTTTTATGTCACCACTTGTGACGATGCGCATGTGAACCTCTCTTCTCAAGATGATGAGTCAGGTAGCTTCGCCACGTCAGATGGTATTTCTTTCACCAGTCACCCCATCCTCTATTACGATGACGACATTGTGGAAGCAGTCACCACCCCTGACTTTATCTATTTCCCGTTACATCGAACTCATGCATTCAAACCACATGCACCATGTGGTCATTACATTGACACCAGATATTTGGGTAAGGGGGCACCCATATTTGAGAGAGTAGGAGAAGAAATTCTCCACAACTATCCTAGTGAATCTAGTCGTGGCAACTCTAGTCCCATTATTCTTCCACATTTAGAAGAATCTCTAGAGTCCCATGTCACTTCAAATCACTCTAGGGATGATACCCCTCATCATTCCTTCATATTACATCAGCAACCTAGTCTCATAGACATTGTGGTTGACCAAAATATGAGTTTTCTGGGAGAACTTCGATTTATTATCTCCAAGTCCTACCTTTTGGATAGCAACACCATGTATGCCAACCTAGAAACATAAATTCCATTTGATTCATATATGTAGTACCAAAAGAGATTTGTAATCATCTATTTCCTTTCTCAAACTACATAACCATACCGAAATAAAATGGTGCACCACATCATTAAAATGTCTTTAGATTTCCCTCTTTCTAAATACACTTTGGCATGTCCACAATATGCTTTGGGGGACCTATGCCCCCCAACCATAAAAATCCCAGATCTCAGCCAAAAACAGCACTAAAAACCCCTTTCTCTGACAGGTCACAGTGTTCAAGTCATTTCCTGGGACAGGTCAGAGTTTTCTTCCTAGAACCTGTTACCCAGGTCGCAGAGCAGACCCCAAAAAGTGCGACCTGGCCTGTTCATGAGCTCTGGGCACCTAAACTGAAATTTCAACCCAATGAAATGAAAGAGTAGGATTAGGCATCTTACCTACAACTGATGGATCTCAAATTTCAATGGTTGGTTTGTTTGCTACAATCACCGCAAGATTTAGGGCCTCCTCTCCTCAATATATTCACCACAACTCCACCTGCACATGAGTGAATTTGGAAGGAAAATTCCTTATTAAAAGAAAACTCCTGATTTTTCTTTCGCTTGCTGCGGTCAAACCATAGCTCTGTTTGACGAATCGTCTATACCATTGGAATGATCTCACCAAGCCCTCAAAGGGGTATCTATTAGCATTTTTTGATTCAATACTTCACCAGGACACATTTTTTCCAAGAAGCGCCATTTCACCCTTCCTCAAAACCAAATTTCTTCACTTGCAACACTCATACCGTGGGCATCATGTTGCCTCCATACTTGTCCATGCTCGTGTCAAATTTCGTCATGAGCTACCATCTTGTACTCATTCTTTTAGGGTCCCCATTGGACCCCTTTTCTATGTCGCAGCACCATCGAGTCACCCTTGTTTAGAGCATCCAAGTTGAGTCATCATAGCTTTCATGGAGTCTATCCCACTATATTCCTTCATCCTTCATTGCTTGGTCCCTCTCTCGTGTCACACATTAGGACCTCCAGTTCCACTGTCCCCTATCCCTCATAATATTGCGTCAGTTGTTGCTGGGTCATCCATGCCATTTATGCTCTAACAAGGGAAGTCATCTATTTTCTACTATGTCTCCCCCATTTCATCATCATCATTGGTGTTAGTCTGTCAGTCACTGTATTATTTTCTCTCGTGCCTTAGTTGAGGATCGCTTACTGCCTGACCTATGGCGGATCTCCTTTTGTCGACATCAGCTCATTCATTAAAGAAGATAGGTCTTGAGGGCGGTGTACCTTGGTTCCATCTTACACTCTTGTTTGGTGCCTTGAATCAGGCAAAGGTACTCCTTCTTTCCCTTTGACTTGATTATTTCTCAGCTCCAACTCTTTTCCGCATGATCAAGATATGTATAATCGATGGTTCAGTGATGCAACTGCTGACATCGACGATTCCTGGGTGTGTGTGAGATGTCTCAACCCTCATGAGGGGGTGGCCCTACAAGTATCCCCCCACACATTCGGATGACCTCTTCAATTCAGCCTTCGATGCATCTCCATACATTTGATGATGTTGGCCTTCAGCCGCTTGCAACACAGTTTTGTTTGCATGTATCAGTTATATTTTCAGAGCCATCTCCTGTGTTTAGGGGCATCTGAGTTGTATTTATATCTCATGTACTCATATATTATTGTACAAGCCCTAGCTTTTATCCCAGGCACAATATGTATGTGGGATTCATTATCGTGTTATTTATCTGGCTCATATTTATGCCAACATATGCTTTATTTTTGTGTTCCATGGTTTTCTGGGCACCTATTTTTTTGTACTATTGCCTCAGTGAGCATAGGTATGCCTTCCCCGCCGCCTATAGCAGGTACTCACTCATCAAAAATACTTGTCACACCTGTGAGTCACCTCCTCAGGGTCTATTTCTTTCAGCATTTTGGTCTACCTTACAATCCTCTCTTTGACTTCCCCTTTGTTGTCTAGTGATTGAGCTCTTACAACATACTTCGGTCATACGATTAGCTCCTGACGCTCGCATGTTGAGGGGAAATCTGTTACACCATTTTTTGGTCATCTAATCCATTTTTATTAGATGGACCCAAGTACACCAAGTAAGACCAATTTTACCCCAAGTAAAATCGCATTCACTATGAAAAATAACTTAGTAAACCACCTTTATTAAGTTTTTTATGGTCTAAATAGGAAACCCCATAAGGAAATATTAAGTAAATATACATTTGTTTGATTTTCCTCAAGAAATAATTAGTTAAACAGTAGTTTAATTAATATTTTTGGTTATATTTAACCCAAAAAAGGAAATTATTTAGATAAGACATTATTTATCTTATTATTTTCTAAGAATAATTGTTTAAATCTTATTTAAATAATATTCTTTGTTAAATATGACTAATTCACCCTTAAATAATTAAAAAAAATCATTATTTATTTGATTATTATTCAACCATATCATTAAAATAATGAATAAATCATTTATTTATTTATTATTACTTAATCACATCCTTAAAATGATAAATAAATCATTTATTTATTTATTATTTACAAATAAGGGGACTTGACTCAATTCAAATTCCTTTTCCATCCAACAAATATAATAAAATATTCCATAAAAGTTGGATCTAGATTTGGTTAATAATATTTTAATTATGTACCAATCTCTAGACTAACTCAATATTTTGTTATAAATAGAAGGGTTTTCCCATTCATTTGTCACCTTTTGTTGCCTAAAAATCACTCTGGATATCAACACTTGGTCTGGCTATTGATCCATAATCATATCCATACTTTTCCATTTTTGTCTGGGTTTTCTACACCATCAAGAGAGAGAAGTTCTAAATCTAAAGTGTTAAGGACTCACAAGAACCCATCCCATTGAGGAGAACATGGAACACCCTCTTGTGTTTTCCTCCCAGGTGCCATTAATAAATTATACATTGGATATATTATTGTCTTGTCTATTTCATCTATGGATTAAATCTTATTTTTCTACTATTTAATGTCTTCCAATGCATAGATCTAGATTTTTGCAGCATTTTTCTTGATCATCTCATTGCAGATCTGAAGATATTAGCAATCATTTTTGTTTTTAGGGCTATAAGTTATGTGTAGATAAAGTGGTCATTTTCGTACACTTTGGATAATGATTCATACTAATAGAGGTCATGATTATTTTTATGTAGTTGTGGATAAGTTCAGCAATATGATTGTTATCACTCTCCCCAACTTCCCAAGGCTGAAAATGGGATTGAAGAAAGGTAACCATAGACCAACCTTTAGGTCAGGTAGCTAGCCCTACTAGGACCAGAGAAGGCTCTCTCATTGTCACTTTTGTAGTCAAAGGAATGATTGAGTAACTAATGATCTTAGGCTAGGTATGTAAGCTCAGTATATAGGATTTGTTTGATGGTTTAAGTGTTGGATAGAAAGGTCAATAAGAAGGATGGATGTAGGGTTTTTACGTTTGAATTCCATGGTCAATTTGTAGAGAATGTGTGAGGCTAGATAGGTAGTTTGAAATAATGTTTGATAGGCCATGGAGTATATGATGAAGTGAGAGAGTCTAAATGATAAGTGAGGTGAATTCATTGATTTAGAAGTGAGTAGATATATCATGTAAACCTTGATTAAAATAGAACATGAAAAAACATGATTTATGATTATAAAATTATAATATAAACATATGGAAAGATGTATCTGAAAGAAGAAGATATATCATTTAGCATGAATGGATAAAAATACATAAGAATAAAAAATGCTCCAATGCATACCATAATATTCTTAATACAAGTTCCATAAATGTCTTTGATTTCATTCCAAAATTCTGATTACAATAGCTCCACTGCAAAATAATACTATCCAACCCAAAAAAAGACTAAAGAGAGTCTACTTATAAACAATATGGACTATGACACCTCATCATGTATAAATACCATCCAAAATGCATCATAAACACACAATATGAGTCATTTCCTAGATTATAGGAAGGTTAGAAACCATTCCCTAAAATTCAACTATGGCCTAGGAGTGTTTGTCCCTTACTTTAAATTACATATTCCCTTGTGATAAGAGGAAAAAACCAACTCAATAATTCTAATTCCAACTGATAGGAAAGAAAAACCTCGAATTTGGAACATTTCCTAAGCTTGACAAGTGTCATGAGGAATCCATATCTGATTTGTAACATTTCTGATAGAAGGGTAGGAGAATTTAATAGAAGCGTAATAGACATTTGCATGCACTTTTGAGGCCCTTTTAGGAGTCCAAATCTAATTATGAAAGAACATTCAACTAGCCCTTCGTGTCTAGTTTCCTCAACATTTTAATTTTGCAAAAAGACCCACGGGAAGGCCTCCAAAAATCTATTTCCCAAATTTACTCCAAAAGCGTAGTAGAGGCTCCCAAAAGGTGGCAGAAGCATGAAAAATGAGTGGTTTTCTGGATTTTTCTCCAAAATAAAATCTTTTCATGCAAATTTGGTTCTTGATCTATGATGTATTCATCAAAATTCATCCATCCATGGAAATAAATCATCATTTGGATTCCCCCAAAATAAGCGTAGTAAAATTTTTCTCTACTTCTGTGAGGAGGAATTTCCGGAATTGTGGAAAAATCACAAAAAAATACCAAAATTATTTAAAACTTCTCAAAATTAGTTCTGTAGCACATGTGAGTGATTGGATAAATATTAAAGGTGGCTTCTACCAAAAAATACAAGATATCCTTCCCTTTAAGCTTCATTTGAACTTATTTTAGCCTTTTCTTTAGTTGTTTTAGCTTTATTTGATAAATTGTGTTCCTGGTGTAATAGTGATTTTCCATGTGTATTTGAAGTTTATTGTCCCTCTTAGCTCTCTTCAGGAGCTTCTCCAAATGCTCATTTACCTTTAACAACCAAATTTCTCTGTCTTGATTGATCTCAATGGTTATAAGCTCATAAAAGGTCAACTCTTCTAGTGGGTGAGCTTACTGTCTTTCTAGCTCCAATGCCCTTTTGATGCCTCTTGTTTTTCACCTTCTTGGTTGTGTTTTAGCTTCCATGTCATTGATTTTATCAACATTAATAACCTCCTTACCTTTACCTTTTTTTTCCTCTAGTTTTGGCTTGGGCTTTCTTTGTAACAACTGCTTTACTTTGAATTGAAAATTCTCCTGTTGTAGGAAAGTACTATGACAATTAGCAATGGAGAAGATCCTCCTCAACTCTGTTATTTCCTCATCCTTTTCCCAAATGATACCTTCAGATGATCTGATCTCCACCTACCCTGCTACCTCAACCTCCAATGGAATTGATTCACTATCTTGATTCATAAGATGTTGCTCCTCCATTTCACTTTTTTCAACAATGATGTCAAGTGTAAAACAATTTTAATATATTTGGGCACAAATATTTGTCTCTTCCCCTTCTCATAAGTATGAGTAAAATCAAAAAACCTAGGAGCCTCTGAAAACTGAGTTGGCATGCTATAAGAGAAAACCTCCATTAGTTGGGTTGATGATTTACTATGCAAGACAAGAGGGCTAGTGGTAGGTGTTGTTGCTAATCTTTCCCTGAAGGTTTCCCAAGTCATGTTGAGAGAGGAAAGGTGATGAAATAAAATTTGGTTGATTAGACCATGATGAATAATACTAGGGTGAGGATCTTATTTTATACTCTGAACCTTCTTAGTCATCTTAATCAAACTCCTATACAGGTAATGTGGCAAATCAAGTGTTTTGGCAGAGGTGAAAGCACCAACAACCTGATATGGTACCTATAAAACATGGAAAATATTCCTTCTCATGTGAGATAATTCATTATTAACATCATCAAAGGAGCATATTTTTTTTTTGAGGTGTCTGAAAGGGAAGAGGTAATCTAGTTCCTCTCTAGCATGAGGCTTGACAAATTTTTTGTAATTTTCAATGTCTAAATCCATGCCCTTCAACCACTTCTCTCCATGATAAGGAATAACTATTGCTGAAGAAATTAGGTCTTCTAATATGTTAATCTCTACACATACAATAGTGAACTTTCCCATGTTGAAACTTGTGGAAAATAAGCTTGTAAGTGGAAGGTGATATCCTTCCTCCATGAGCTTCTCACAGAACCTCAAACATCTAGTCATTTCAAAACATCTTCTGGCCAAGGGTGAAGCATTGATTTCATGCATGGTATAGGGTTCTAAGCTAAGGTGGCACCCTCCCTTGAAGCTATTCTCCTCACTCTCCATATTTTTTATCACTAAAAGGATGAAACATGTAGTGTTTTGGTGGAACAAGTATGTGTAGTGAAATCTATAAAAAAAAAGTGTAGGGTTGGTGTAGGTTTAGAGGGTGAGATCGAGGGTTATGGAGCTAGGGAAAATTATAAAAAAAATTAGTAGATAAGGTTGTACGTTAGCTCCATGTTGTGGGTGGAATGAAGTGAAAAGGGTGTGAGGAAGGTAGGGCAATGATGAAAACACAGGAAATTCCCAATTTTTCACTGTGAAAATTAGCTTGAATTTAGGGTTTCATGAAAATGGTTGTTAGGGATGATATGGATGTTGGGAGATATGAGGATTAGGTATATGAGAGGTGTAGGATAGTGTTTAGGTGCCAGGGTTAGGGTTTATTCAAATGGAGTCTTTCATTGACATGGAGAAGTGATGATATGGTGTAATATGAAGTGAGCATGAAAATGAATTTAAAACTCAATAAAATGGCCAAGGGAGAGTATGAGAGTAATGAAAAACTGCTTTTGAGAGGTCTAAGGAGTAATGGTAAAAATTCTTGAGCTTGTTAGAAGAGATTTGAAGCCAAAAACCTAATTCTAGACCCTTCCTAGAGGTGAAAAAACAAATTACAGAAGTGTAACAACACTTTCGAGATGCGTGAAAACTGATCTGGAAGCGTAGTAGAAGGCCATGAAAGCATAAAAACACTTTCACAGTGCCTATGTAGCACACACAGAAACATAACAAGGCTTCCTAGAAGCATAACAAAGGGGCCAAAAGCATAACAAAAGTGTTTGAAAGCATAGCAAGAGGCCACAAAAGCGTAATAAAAGCAACTCGAGGTGTAGAAAAGAGTTATTGAAGTGAATTTTCGCCTTGGTTTCAAACCTTTGACCACATTAGGAATGAAAATTAAGTAAGAGAGGAGATATTCCACAAAAAAAAAGATAATAATGAGTCAATATGAGCTTGATTTTGTCTTTTATAACATTGAAATGACACTTTTTGTCTTGTAATGATACAATAAGACAAATTTTCCTTTCGAAACTTTCTAATATTTAAACACATTTTAAAACAATACAACTTGTCTTTTTTTACCTCTTAAGCATGCTAGCTCCATTTTAAAGGCTTATGAGTGAAATGAAGGATGAGTGCCTTGTTATGATGACAAATTAGACAATTTTCAAAGGCAGATGATGACACCTACAATAGACCTAGATGAGGTGAAGTCAAATGACCCTAAACCTTTTAAATGGCAATGAAATGAGATGACCTTAAAAGTGATTATGGCCATCGATGAGATCAGGGAGCAGCAAATTTGACCTAGGATTCTTCAGTGAGAAATTTTTTTTTTTCTAAAAACTTGTTTGAAAGAATAAAAAAATTTCCCCATGACTTTTAGGAAAACAACTAAAAGAGTTTTTTTATCACTAACATACTGACACTAACATTGGCTCTAGCTGGGGATGGAATCTCCTTCAGGAGGTTTCAATAATACCATAGATCAGGTAGACTTACCATTCGTCAATGCAGTCAAAACTGGACATTGAAAAAACTTTGAAAAAATGGAAATGATGAACTAAATCTGGAAATGACTTTAACTAGAAAAATATGACATGACTCTGACATGACAACTAACTGAAACTTTTTGAAATTTTTGAAAGAAAACATAAGTTGAATGTAGAAGTCTCATGGCCTTCTCCTCGGACTTCAAACTTCTACAACAACTTCCTTATTTCTTGGACGTCAAATTAAAATGATATGTACAATGAAAGTGGACTTCATCTTCAATGATCAAGTAAGATAATGTTTGAGGAACCTACAATTGATTGTTCCTCCGAACACTTATTTCCCTTCAACATCCTCCAACAGAAATTCTTTATTACCTATGAATGCAGTGATCTTGTAAGGACCTGTCCATAGATTCTCAAACTTTCCCTACTTACCTTCGTCTTCATTCCCGTTAGGGGAATTTTGAGGTCTAAAATAGGCCTCCTAAGAAAAATGTACAAAAAAAAATAAAATTTATAAGAAAAAATATGATTCAAGATGATGATGTCAACCATCGGGGATGATTCACCATTTTTTAAGTAAAAGGGTAAAAATATTAAAAAATAATAAAATAATAAAACTACTTTTTCAACTCGTATTTTCAACTTATCTCCCAAACTTTTTACTCATATTTCAAGTGGGAGTACTTGTTGGTTGTAAAATTTAATTCCTCATCCAAGGAGTACCCATGTTGCATACTTTTGATGGACAATGCTACATGAAAAATGAGAGATACATAAAAATAAAAAAAATAAAATAAAAATAAAAAAACGTGATTATTTCTCATTTTCGTGTAGCAGGACTCATCAAAAGTATGCAACATGGGTAATAATTGGATGAGGAATTAAATTTTGTATCTAACGAGTACTCCCGCTCGAAATTTGAGTAAAAAATTTGGGAGATAACTTGAAAATACGAGTTGAAAAAGTAGTTTTTTCTTTTTTCCCTCTAAAATTTGATGATGTAATCAAATATTATTTTATTATTTCCACTATTATTTTATAATTTCCTTAAGAGGCCCATTTTAGACCTCAGAATTCCCCTAATGGGGCATCCTAGCGAAGAACAACATCTCTAAGCTTAAATCATCAGCTTTGGTCTTCTTGTCATAAATCTTCTTTATTTTCCATGAATATTTGAATTATGATTGTAGGCTTCATCTCTTGATTGTTTTAGATGGCTCATTTGGTTGATACTTTGTTGGGTATCATTTGGTTCACTGTTTATTTCTTGCATCATTTTCATCATCGGTACAACTAAAGAAGTAGGGAACACAGTGTCAACAACATACACGACTTGGGAAGGTGACATGCTAATTGATATCTTCGTTCTCACTCTATTTGGCCATAGAGCATTGGTGATATTTTTGTGCCAATTTCTCTTGTTTTCCTGGAACCTATTCTTGATTATGTTCACCAAATATTTATTTAATGATTCAGAGAGCCCATTTCCTTGAGGATAGTATGTTGTGGAATGAACAAGCCTAATGTGATACTTATCACGAAAGTCAATCATTTTCTTGGACTTAAAGGCGGCTGCATTGTCAGTAATGATTTTGTACGGACAGCCAAAAGGAGATACAATATTGTTCTCTAAAAAATGAATAATGATAGTGTCAGTAGCTTGTCTCATGGGGATGGCTTCAATCCATCTAGTGAAGTAATTTGTGGCAGTGAGTATCCAGTTATGTTGAGTTAATGATGGAGGATGGATCTCACTAATGAATTCAAGTCCCCATTGTTGTAATGGCACTTGCACTTCAATTGGTTTCAAGGGAAAAGGAAAGAGCATCCTCATTCCCTGAAATATTTGACATTCGTGACACCTCATGGTTGTTTTATAAACATCAAAAAATGGATTTTGCCTATAGAAACATGCCCTGAAGATATTGTTAGTTGTAGTCTTCTAATAAATATGACCATCACAATCACCTTTATGAGAATCAGCCATCACTTTTTCAACTTCTCCTTCAACCAAACAATTCAGCAACACTCCACCAACATCTGTCCAATACAAAACACTGTTAAGGATACAGTACTTAAGAGCTTTCAACTTCAAATATCTAGCCTTAATACTTGGCAAGCCAAGAGGAGGATTAAAGTGTTGCAAAACATGAACTATATCATCATACTAAGAAGATGAAGAAATAATTTTAGATACCTCGGGTAATGTTTCAGCCTCTTGCTCCTCAGATAATGCAACAATAAAATTAATGTCGAAAGCATGGAGATTTGAATCCGACATGAGCTTCACCAGGCCTTGCCCTTTGATCAGATTTGTGGGTTTGATCTCCAGGTCATATTCCAAAATAGCAGTGATCCATCTACCTCACTGCCCTTCAGGATCATTCAGCGTAAGCACATCTTTAACAACATTGTTTGGAACATATGAAATTACACAAGAGTGAAGAATATAGACCCATAAATCCTTCAATTCATTCAATAATGCCAAGGCCTATTTCTCAATTATGTTGTACTTCAAGGCTGTGTATCTTATGGTTCTATTGAAGAAGGCAATTTGTTGCTCCATGTTTTGATTTTTCTTTTTCATGAGGACAACAGCAAGAGTGTGCTCAGAGGCAAACGAAAAAATGATAAAATCAAGTGTGTAATCTGTACTAATAAGAATAGGAGCATGAGATAAAGCCAATTTAACTTGACTGAATGACTTCTTCACCTCTTCATAACTTTTTACTTCACTATATTTCTTATGCATGTCAGTAATTGTCCTTAAGTGTTCAACAAGATTGGGAACAAACCTTCTCAAAAAATTGATTTTACAATGGAACGACTGAATTTCCTTTTTTCTCCTAGGATAGTCCAAGGTCTGAATTGCTTCAATCCTTAAAGGATCTATCCTAATTCCATCTTTTGATATGATATGTCCCAACAATTTACCTTCCTCCACAGAAAAAAGGCTCTTCTTTTGGTTCAGTGACATGCCAAACTTTCTACATGTATGAAAATATGTTTTTAGGTGCTACAAGTGCTACTCATCTATCTTGGAAAAAACATGGACGTGATCAAGATGAATGACCAAAAATACATCATTTTCATTGGTGAAATAAATATCCATTGTTCTTTGAAAAGTATCCCCTTCATTCTTCAATCCGATTGGCATTCTGGCATACATGAAGGTGTCCCATGGTGTTGTAAAGGCTATATTTTCCTAATCATCTAGACGGAATAAAATCTGGTTATACCCGTAGTATCCGTCTAGTAATGAAAGTCTGGAAGATCTAACTACCTTTTATATAATATGGTCCATATTTGGTATAGGTAATTGTCTTTCACTGACAATTTATTCATATTTTTTAAATCTACGCACAAGCGAATCTCTTATGTCTTCTTTCTCACTGACACTAGATTCGACATCCAATTTGAAAAGTGAAAAGGAACTATAATACCAGTATTAAATAATCTATTTAATTCCTTTTGAATATAGGGCAACAACTTGGGATTCATTCTCCTTAAATTTTGTCGGAAAGGTTTATGATCAGGCTTTAAGGGAACGATATGCTGGATCATACTCTTATCATAAACTTTTAAATCAGAATATTCCCAAGAAAATAAATCATCAAACTCAGACATAAGCGTTGCATATTTACCTTTCATTTATGCACTCAAACATTTTGAAATTTAAACCATATTTGTCTTTTCCGGAGTGCCAAGGTTGATATCTTCAACTCCCACTTATGTTGGTAGCATGGTCGGTTTTCATGCAACATCATCTTCATAAAAAAACTCTTATAAAGGTACCAAACCTCTTGGAATGGATTTATCTTTCAGTTGAAGCACTTGCATCTCTGTTGCATGGAATTATTGGTCATCTTCATAGAACTGGTTATCCATTTGATAATTCACAAACTCCTCTTTTGTCTACAAGAAGTTGTTGATCTATTTATCATCTTGAAATACCTGCCAATACTGAACATTATATGGGACAGTACGGTAGTGTTTGAGATTTATCTCATACTTCTTATTAGGATACAATGGAATTTTGAACATGCTCGCCAAAGTATCAAGAGAATCAGCAATAACATTTTTGTCCCTTGGGATCAACGACAAAGTATACTCAGTGAAGGTCTTGAGGATTTCTAGCACTACATAATTTCGGTAATCTCGCATCCTTGGATGCTTGGCCTGGTATTCCCCTTTGAATTTCTTTATTACTAGCTCGGATTCTCCATACACAAAAATATTCTTGGCACTTAGCTTCTTAAGAATTTTCATACCGACTATCAAAGCCTCATACTCGGCTTCATTGTTTGAATAGTCGAAATCCAACTTATAAGATGACATTCGAACATTGGGAGGAATGTTTAGTGACTAATTTATAGGGATGTGAATCCATCCTCCAATGTCGGCCCCTTCTTTATGTAAATCTCCATCAAATTCCATGGTCCACAAACTTCTTTCTTCATCGGGAAGCTACAAATTGAATGACTGAACTTTACTTGACGCTTGAGAGAGTTATATTGTACAAAAAAATTACGTTTCTTTCACTGTTTCATCTCTTTTTTGGGATGATGCACTTGGTTCCAAACCACTTGGCATCTTTTTGCAATTTCCATTTCTAAAAAGAAATTTGAAAATAAGAAGTTTCTTCTTTTTCTTCAATCAAAACTTCTGAAGATGATGAGAATTCATCATTGAATAAGATAAAGGACTCTAAATATGTATGTACATCATGTATGGAATTATTATTTGGCTTTTCTTGACTGCTGATCATGTACTTAATTTTACTTTCTCAGTATAGTTTCCTAAGTTTCCCAAAGACGATAATGGTATCATATGAAAAATCAAGTTGTAAGGTACCTCTTAGCTTCACTCCCCATGACTGGGAGAGAAAAAATCCATATCTAAGAGGGATATTAGCTACAATAGTGTCCATGAGGACATTCTTGGCTAGGATTTTCCCTAATGACACCACTAGGTCCTTAATGAGGCCAAGACATTTCACCATCCCTGAATCAAATGAATAAATATCATGATAAAATCTTGTGATATCCAATCCTAATCTATCCATAATGGCCTTGGGCATGACGTTGTGAGAGGCTCCAGAATCAAGCATGGCATTATGGAGGATAAAATCATGGATTTTGAGGCTTAGATAAAATGGAGGGACCTCACTATCTTCTAGGTCACAATCAACATGAGGACCAAATAGAAGCTCAGGGTGATCATCACTCACATTAACCATGTTGGAAATTTGATCCACTCTAAGAAACTTAGCTACTTGAAATTTGTACTGATCATTCTTGACTATTTCAGTAAGAGGAATGGAGACTTTCAATTTGTAAATTTCATTTTGAAGACTAACAAGAGCAGAATGTTTTTATACCTCTTTCAATGGTGCATATTTTATTTCAAGGTGACCTTTGTGTGAAGTCTCCTTATTTTGTCCTCCATCTTGGACTTATTTATCCTTTCTCTGACCATTGGAGGAAGCTTCATTAAATTTAGCATGATTAGGAACAACAAGTATTTTTTCTTTACTTTGATTTGGAGCAGCAGTTTCTTTATGATGTGCATCTACTTGAGTGTTCTATTTTTTATGATTGGAGATTATAGGAACATTCCTAATCCTGAAACCATACCCTATCTTCACATGAGAAAGAGAATTATGATATCCCCTCTAATAATCTTTTGTCTGCACTAATAACATGTCATCATTTGATAAGACATATTGCTGATCATCCGGTGCACAATTTTTTGCGGAAAATTAAACTTCTTTAGTGAGGAAAATAGTTTTTTTATTTTACTCAAATAAATGATTCTCGTTAAAAATTTCTTATTCATCATCTTCATCAGATCCTCTAGTGTATTTCTACTAAAATGGAGTGTGAATTTTCTGCTGATTTTGACCCCTGAAATTGGGATTTATAATGGAGGGTTCAACTTATCTCTCAACGATGGAAATGTTATCCAACATCTTCTCCATGGTCTTGACCAAGGTGTCTAATTTTCCCTCTTATGAAGTATATGTTTCCTCTTTGGTAGTGACTCTTTTCTCCTTCTTGATTTTATAATTTTTGATGATAAAATTAGCGTCCACACTCATTGTGTTTCTCTGCATTTCTTCAAGAGTTTATGGATTTCTTTCCCTCAATTGATAGGCCATGTCAGGATTGAAACCATAAGGATAGTGAAGTAAATCAAGGCCTAGAGGAGGCTTAATATTCTCAGCAATTGAATCACATACTTTGTTGAATCTTGTTGTAAAGTCTTGGATAGACTCATTGGGATTTCTTTGCAAGGCATTATACTCAGCTAAAATCTGCAATGTATTCTTCTTCTCTTCCCATTTCTCCATAAGCAAGTCAATCAACAGTCAACAGTTGTGAACTACCTATTGAACCAGTTGTGAGAGAGTGAAACCGTTTCTTAACCTCTCATGAGAAACGTTGTGAAATGATGCACATCTTGGCATCATCATTTTCGATCTCTTCAAGATCTATGAAATCAATCACTTTTGCAATGTGTTGATAAGCAGTAACCTTTGATGTTCAATCGAAAAGAGGAAGTATCTCATCATATTTCTGAGGTAGTGTAGTGATTTGTAGCAGTAGGATCAATAGAGAAAATCTGGCCATGACTAATGGAGGAGGTGGTGGAGGTGCTGATGGAGTGAAAAATTGTAGAGGTAATTCTAGAATGAAAGGAACGGTAAATTATGTAGTAGTATGAGAGGTCATAATGACAGGTGGTGAAGAAAAATCCTACTGCTGATATTGGAAATAAGTTGCTTCTGAATTTTCTTGAAACTTATCCACCATGCCTTTGAGTTTGTAGACATTAGACCATACTTCACTATCAACTTCAGCATAAAAAGAATCATAAAATGGTGCAAAGGTCTCTAAATTGAAAGGATCAAAGATAATTTTGAAATAAAGGTTTCATAATTAGTCCTAAACAAAGATATTTCAGATTCCGAATTAAAATATAAATTTTCTGAAATAAATATCGTAGGCAAGGAATTTGATTTTACTAGTGGAGGAATAGCTCTTCCAACCTTCTGAGACTTGATTTTATGATTTCTTAAAATACTCTCAGGGTCATTCAAAATTGGTGATGGGTTTGGGTCTGGATTTGACCTAGTATGTCTTTTAGGAGCCAACTTCAGATAGGAATTTTGGACTTTGGCTCAGATTTAAGAGTTCAGCCTATTTTGAATCCTAAAGCTTGTCACCTACAAGTCTAACTTTTAGAGGATTAAAGAGATATTCCCAGGGAAATTTTATAAATTGCACCATGACAATGACGCAATTTTTTTTATCACTCTCCCCAACTTCCCAAGGCTAGAAATGGAATTGAAGAAAGGTAACCATAGAACAGGCTTTAGGTTAGGTAGCTAGCCCTACCAGGACTAGAGAGGTCTCTCTTATTGTTACCCTTTCAGTCAAAGGAATGATTGAGTATCTAATGATCTTAGGATACATATGTAAGCTTAGTAAATAGGATTTTTTTGATTTTTTAAGTGTTGGATATAAAGGTCAGTGAAAAGACTGGGTGTATGGTTTTCATGTCTGAATTCCAAGGTGAATTTGGAAATAATGTGTGAAGATAGATAGGTACTTTGAAAGCATGTTTAATAGGCTATTTAGTATAGGATGAAGTGAGAGAGAGTGTGAATGAGCACTAAGGTGAATTCATTGATTTAGAGGTGAAGAGACATATCATGCAAACCTTGCCTAAAATAGAGCATGAACAAACATGATTTCTTCTTATAAACTTACAAGATAAACATATGGAGAGATTCATCTGAAAGAAGAAGATATATAATTTAGCAGGAATGGATAAACATACATAATAAGAATAAATTCTGCAATGCATACCACAATATTCTCAATACAAGTTCTACAAATATGTCTCTGATTTCATTCCAAAATGTTGATTACAATAGCTCCACTACAAAATAAGAGTATCCAACCCGAAAAAAGACTAAAGAGAGTATAATTTTATAAATTATGGACTATGACACCTCATCGGGTCGAAATAATATCCAAAATGCATCATAAATACAAAAGATATTTCATTTCCTAGATTAAAGGGAGGTTAGAAACCATTCCCTAAAATTTAGCTATTAACTAGGAGTGTTTGTCCCTTACATTAAATTACATATTCCCTCATGATAGGAGGAAAAAACCAACTCAATAACTCTAATTCACACTCATAGGTTATAAAAACCTTGAATTTGTGACATTTTCTTAGATTGACACGTGTCTTGAGGGATCTAATGTTGATTTGGAACATTTCTGATAAAAGGGTAGAATAATTTTACAGAAGCGTAGCAAAAGTTTGCAAGCACTTTTGAGGCACTTTTAGGAATCCAGATCCAATTGTGAAAGAATTTTCAACTAGAATTTTATCTTTAGTTTCCAGAACATCTTGAATTTTTCAAAATGACCCACAGGAAGGCCTCCAAACATCCATTCTCCCAAGGTTACTCCAAAATCAAAGAAGAGGCTCCAAAAAGATGGAAAAAGCATGAAAAATGAGTGGTTTTATGGCTTTTTCTCCAAAATAAAAGCTTGTCATGCAAAGAGGGTTCTTGATATGTGATTTACTCATCAAAACGAATCCATCCATGTAAATAAATCATCATTTGGATGCCCCCAAATAAGCGTAGAAAACGTTTGCTACGCTTTTGTGAGGGGGAATTTCCATAATTGTGCAAAAATCACAAAAATGCCAAAATTATTCAAAGCTTCTCAAAATTGGTTTTGTATCACCTGTGAGTGATGGGCTAGACAGTCAATGAAGCTTCATCCAACAAATCCTAGCTATCCTTCTCTTTAAGCTTCATTTGAGATTCATTTAGCCTTTTCTTCAGTTGTTTTAACCTTATTTAAGAAATTGTGTTCCTGGTGTGATAGTGATTTTCCATGCGCCTTTGAAGTTTATTGTCCCTCTTATATCTCTTCAAGAGCGTATCCAAATGCTAATTTATCCTTGATAATAAAAGTTCTTTATCTTGATTTATCTCCATGGCTATAAGATCATCAGAGGTCAACTCTTCAGGTGCATGAGCTGACTGTCTTTCTAGATCCAACTCCCTTTTGAGACCTATTTTTTTTGGCCTTCTTGGTTGTGTTACATCCTCCATGTCCTGAATTTTATCAACATAAAAAACCTCCTTATATTTACCTTTGGCTACCTCTAGGTTTGGATTTTTATTGATTTGTAACAGCTATTTTACCTTCAATTGAAAATTCTCCTGTTGTACGAAAGTAATTTTATAATTAGCAATGGAGAAGATCCTCCTCAACCCTCCTATTTCCTCTTCCTTTTCCCTAATTATATCTTCAGCTAATCTAATTTCCACTTTCTCTACTACCTCAACCTCCAATAGTGTTGATTCACTATCTTGATCCATAATAGGTTTCTCCTCCATTTCACTTTGTTCAACAATAGTTTCAAGTGTATGAAAACTTTTGATAGATTTGGACACAAATATTTTTCTCTTCCCCTTCTCATAGTAATGAGTAAACTCAACAATCCTAGGAGCCTCTGAAAACTGAGTTGGGATGCTAGAAGAGCCAACCTCCATTACTCGTGTCAATGATGTACTATGCAAGACAGGTGGGCTAGTGGTAGGTGTTGCTGCTAATCTTTCCATGAAGATTTCCCAAGTCATGTTAATGGAAGAAATATGATGAAATACAATGACATTGATCAAACCATGATGAAAAATACTAGGGTGAGGATCTTGTTTTCTGATATGAACCTTCTCATTCATCTTAATCAAAAACATTGTTACCAATGAAATAGGTAACTACACTGGTACCTACTTTTTGACGTAACACCCGATTTTGAAAAGTGGTAATGCAGAATCAATTTTTTTTTAGCATATTTTTTTCACTTTAAATTTTTTTATATTTTAATTTTATTTATTTATCTGTTTTTTTTTACTTTTATTTTTCTGTGATGCTTTTTATGTCAATTTTGAATAGTGGCAGTGTATCATCACCAAAGTTTTTTTAGAGGATTGATTTTGACACAATACATTTTCTAATGTCTTCTTCTTCCCTGGGATGTTTATTTTTAAGTGCATTTATGTACTTGTCTTTTAAAAAGAAAAAGATAATTTTTTTAAAAATCAAAATTTGTAATGATATCTTCACTTTTTCACATAGATAAAAAATGAAAAAAGGGTCAATATTATAAGGTTTATATTTTCTACAATTTTATGTATTGCTAATTATTTTTTCAATGCACATCAAATAATTGTCGCTAAAAACCCAATATTTTGAACGATATGACAAAAAAATACAAATTTTCAATATAAATAGAATGCAAAAAATACACTGTTAGAGACGTTTTGTTAAAAAAACATGTCAAATAAACTATTTTTTTGCGAAAATATTAACAAAAAAAACTTAATAAAATAGCATTTTTATTGAATTTTATGTCAAAAAATAATAGTAATCACATGTTTTTTGCAAAAAATAAGGATTTTTCTCATAAAATATCAAAGTCTAAACGTTACAAGTAAAACTAATTAATAGATCTCAAAAATCAGCGTTGTTTGCAAGCATAAATTAAATATCACCAACAATATCAACTAATACATGTTCAACATCATCTAGAAGATCATTGATGGCTTCTTCCGCAACATTTTCTACTTCATTTTGTTCATTGTCATCTTCTAATGGATATTTCATGTCTACAAATCTTCTAAAGTGTCCCTTTCCAATCATTCCATATAATGGTGGTTGAGGTTCCTTTGATTTTTTTGCCACATGTGATTCATTAAAATCCCCTTTCCTCAAACCAACTTCTTGCTTCGCATCTAGAAGGAATTCAAGAGGGTTAATTCTTTGTTGAATAAATTTCCACTACACTAGGTCTTTCTCAATGGAAATGAAATTTCTTCCTTTTGGTAGGTAACATGCTAGTGTTGTACCTAATCATCAAGCACAAGAGAAATAAGTAAGAAAATTAGTATAAAGACATAAAAAGTTTAAAATAAAAAAAAAAAACTTTAAATTTGTATAATAAAAATTACCTGAACCTAAGAATAAATCCAAAACCCAATCTCCTTCATTTGATCATAGATCTATAATATAGTTAACCAATGCTTGTGGTTTTTGATAAATTTTAACTATATCTCCTTTTGCATCTTTATCCTCATATGTTAGTTTTCTTACAACTGCATCATGAACCAATACTTGACTACGACTCTTCCCATCTACTTGATTAATCAGAATACGCTTATAGCTATACTCTTTTGTCCATCATTCAACATGGATGAACTCCCAATCATTTCTAATAGGCTGATCTTCAGAAGAAACAATATTTTACTTATTCATGTAACATAACATAGTAAAATTTCAATTAAATTGTTCATAAATAAATAAAAAATTAACAGTAACCAAACATACAATTTCAAAATATTACCATGTTAGTTGCATCCTTGAGTTTTCTTTTCCCTTGAAGCTTGTTAATAACATTGCAAAATGTGTGTCTAAATACAATGTCACAAATCACCAAAGTGGTGATGTTGTCACTTCTTGAAAACTCGTAACCAATTTACTAAAATCTTGATAAGTGTATGGTTCACTATCATATTCAATGTTTGTGAATTTGAAACCATAAGGAATAACTGCAATAACCTTTTAGGTATTACTGATGCAATGTCTTCATAGTCACCTTGTATTATTTGATATAGGATACTGTCAAGCCCAATCCAAACGTAATTATTAAGAGTAGGATCAGGTTCAACATTCATACGATGCTTATTTCTCATCTTTTCCAACTTAATTTTTCCAATAAAGCTTTTGAAAGTATATGGTACTCCATTTCCATCCTTCTTCGACATCTTTATTGACATAAAAATATATATGTATAAGTAATAAAATAAAAATAGTTTAAACATGAATGAAATGAATGCATAAATCAACATACCTTATTCAATGCAATATAAAAATCTTTAAGTGTTATTGTAGAACTTGCTTCTGGGTAGTGGTGCACAACATCATCCCAATTGTCTTCATTGAACATTTTAACCATATGTTCTTGTATTTTCATAAAAATCTTTTGACTGAATAAATACAGTTAAAACTGTTAATATATTGACATGTATAACAAATTATACCAACAACATTATGTTTTATTTAAAAGAAAATTACAATCAAAGGAAAATAAGAAATAATTCAAGAAACTTACTTTTGAAATTCTGCACACATTTCTTCCATTGATAATTCATCCGACTTCACAGGGGATAGTACTGATTTGACTAGTTTCTCATCCTTCACACCTTGCATTTTTCTCCAAGGTGTGATAGTCATATCCTCTGGAAGTTGCTTCATTTCAGGACCTGTCTTATTGTTGGTACATATTATGGGTTTATTCTTTTTAACCTTTTGATTTTTATGGAAATAGTCTCCCACCGGTCAAAAATCTCATCAATCAAATCCCATATCTCCACAGTTCTAAATGCCAACTGAAAAATCTTATCCATGCTTCTGAATATACTTGAATGAATTTTTCCATCTTTTTCTTTGATTTTTTCATCAATTTGATAACCTGTTTCCATTCAACATTCCTTTTGAAATGTTAGACTAACTTGTGTCTTATCTCCACCACATTTTTCTATGAATTCATTATGAATAAATCTAACCCTTTGGATGAAAGTCATTTTCATTCTGTACTCATTATCTGTATTATGATCCCATTCCAATAAATTTGATTCTATTTTTTTTAAGCCAACGTAAATGATGCATTTCACTGTTTGAAAATATATTTATTGGGATATTCCTCAATCAACTATCTTTTATCCTCTATCGAATGGTTCCCTCCAATTACATAATATTTATAATCAAAAAATTTTGTCTCGTCAAATGCCTATTTGTTGGTAACCTGATGTGCATCAACAATAACCACATAATCCACCACATGCGCATATGGATTGAACCTGAACAATGTTTTCATATTATGTACATCTAGGTGATGGGCTTTTCTAATTTGATATTGCGATTGTCCCTCATCTGGCCTATAAAATTGGCTGACATTAAGCTCAAATGTTTGTCCACCAAGAATTAATTTATTCTTCCTCAACTCATATCAAATAGCATTTTTTTTTGTTTTGATAATATCATCCTCTAAGTTAGCACCTGGTGTTATGATTTCTCTGCTTCCATTAGAGCTTTCATTTTGTTCTTCACTACTGCTCAGGACTTTTATAAATTGACCAATATTTGATTTACTATTATTATTGGTTAACATAAGAGTTCTTTTATAAACAAGATCTTTATGATCAGGTAAAAGAGAAACATCTTTGGCCATTTTTATTTTTGGTGTCTGATTTGTTTTCTCCTTTTGCACGACAGTTCTAACCTCCTCCTCACTAATTATATCATAATTTTTAGTTTCATGTTCCACACCTTCAAAAGAAACATGTTTAGGTTTACTAGATTGACCCACCGTAGTGACTCTTGGTTGATCCCCTCTTTGTACTATTACAATGTCACGAGCTATTGATCTTTGCTTCAATCTCCTTTCCTCTGCTTTGTCTGTGTGGAAAGTGTTGATCACATTCATAACATCTAGCTCCGTATAATAAATACCTTCAAACATGTTTGAAATACTTGGAACACAATCCTATGAAACAAAATAAAACATGTGAATGATCAATAATTTATAAAAAAATTCAATGATCCTTAAAATAATGCATAGCGGAAATAAAAATAAGCATAATTACAATGTTATTTGCAATTTTTCTTGAGATTTCTTCAGAAAAAATTATAGATATTTCATTTGCCTCATACTTGACCTTTGATAGATGATATCTAACCTTGTCACATTTATTATCCTTCCTTTCAAGAACATAACTAATGTTTGTATTCGGGACCATACATATCTCTCGTACTCTACACATCACATCATATGGTTCATTTAAGTCAATCATACCACAAACCAGATAAATATGTATATCAGCCTCCGTTTCACTGTCTTCAAGATACCATGAGAAATCATTTCTATCTATTTCCTTGACATTCTTCCAATCAAAAATAAGCTTTGATGAACCTGGTGGGCCACTTGCTTGACTTTTATTAGTGTGTGCAACAATGTCCATATTGCGTCCAGCAGTATCCATAGTGCGCCCAGCTGCAACTTTAGATTTGGGAGTTGTATCCATAGTACATCGAGCTGCAACTTTAGATTTGCGAGTTGTTTCCCTAGGTGCAGAAACATTCACAAAAATCTTTTTTGAAGTCATTTTCCTGATAAAAAGAAATATATATATATATATTAGTTAATGAGAAAATAGTTAATCAATTTTTTTTTACTTTGTCAATATAAATTTAAATTTACAGAAAAACAATGTCTATAAAATAAATTTAAAAAGAAAAATTTATTTGTAACTAAATAAATTGAAAATAAACCAATAAATTTAACTATAGAAATTATTCATTTAAAAACAAAATATTAAAAATTATATATATATATATATATATATATATATATATATATATATAAAATTTTAGAATACATTTTATAAAAAATGAAAATTTGTTTTAAATTATATAAAACAATTTAAAAAAAATAAAAATTATTTGAAACTCAAGTTTTTATTTAATATTTAAAACAGACAAAAAAAAAAAAAAAAAACAAAACAAAAAAACATTTACTATTTAATAAATGTTAAAAATAATATTTGTTTTTTTTAAACCAGAGAATTTATTAAAGAAAACATGAATGTCTATTTTTTCTTTTAATTTAAATTGTATTGTTTTATTAAATATAAACTTGATCAATTATATTTTAAAATTTTAAATATAATGAATATAATTAAAACATATATTTTAAAATTTAAATTTAAATTTAAAACTTACAACGTTTTATTATATTTTAAAATTTTATCTTACAATTTTAAAATTTTATTTTAAAATATTGAAATATACACTATTTATTAAATTTTAAAAATTTTAAATTTTTAAATTATTATATTGTTTATAATTATAACTATAAATAAATTTTAAAATTAAAACTTTATATTCTAACGATCTTAAAATTATATATTAAAAAAAAAAAACTTTATTATAAAAAATTATATATATTTTAAAAAATTTTAAAAATTCTATTAAAATTAAAAAAAAAATTAATATTTTATATTTAAAACAAAATAAAATAAAAATAAAAATAAAAAACTATAAATTTAATTATATATTTAAATTTAAAAATAAAAATAAAAAATAAAAAAATTGTTTTTGCGTCTACCCGAGGCCGGAGACAGGCCAAGCGGCGTCATCGAGGGCTGCCCAGCCTGCCTCTGCCCCAGGTAGATGGCAAATTAATTTTTTTATCTTTTTTCAAACACAAACTATATAAAAAAAACTAATTTTTTTTTTAAATTTTGTTTTAAACAAAAACTATTATAATAAAAAAATGCATGGTTAAAAAAAAAAAAAAACTATTCAATTAAAATTTTAAAATAAAAAAAAAAATTAAAAAAAAAATAAAAATATGTTCTAAAAAATAAACAAACAAATATATATATATATATATATATATATATATATATATATATATAAACAATTATAATTTAAAATATAGAAAAATAATAAAAAATTTAAAAAGTATGTTTTAAAATATAAACAAACATATATGTCAATGTTAATTTTTTTCTTTTTTAAACTAAAACAATTTTAATAAAAAAAATATTTTTTTTTCAATATAAAATATAATACTATAGAATTTATATATATATATATATATATATATATATATATATATATATATATATATATATATATAAATATATTAAAACTATAAATTACAATGGAAAATAAGATTTAAAATTAAAAAAAATTTAAAAAAATATATAAAATAAAAAAATTTGTGAAAAAAAAAACAATTTAAATAATGAAACCACCACGAATATATTTATAAAAAAAAAAAAAAAAACAACAAATAGGTTTAATATAAACTAAAACTATCTATTTTCCTTTAAATAAAAAAATAAAAAATATCTAATCATATTTCTAAAAATAAATTTTCATGTTTTAAAATTCTAAATTTTTGTCCTAAAAACCCTTAAAAACAAAATAAATTAGAAATTTTTTTCCTAAAACCCTAACAATTTGAGCTTTTTTTCCATTTTCTTCACTAAAAAATATAAACAAAACTATGGTTTTCGAACCTAAAAACCTTTAAAAAAATAGTTTTTGAACACAAAAACCATAGAAAAAATAGATTTTCCCCAAAATCGTCTTTAAATGGATAGAATAGAAGGAAAACTAACCTTTGAAATGCAAAAAAACTCCTGTCACAGATGCAAACACAACGCCTCCACAAAATTACCAATACGAACACAATGCCACCAATGCGAATGCAATGCCTCCATGAAGTTACCAATACCAATGCAACACCTCTAGAAAATTGCTCCAATAAAAATCAGAAAACTTGATGTGATGTGATGAATAGAAACAATGATTCTTATTATATAAAAAAATTTGTGTGATTGGTTTATTGTTTAACAAATGTGGGATAAAAATTTAAAATTTAAAATATTTACATGTAGTTAATTATAGTTAAAATTATAGTTAAAATAGTCAATATTTGCATGTAGTTATCATAGTTAATATTTTAGTTAATATTTACATGTACCCAATGTTAAATCATTCAAATATAATCTGGGATTAAAATTTAAAATTTAAAATATTTACATGTACTTAAAATATAGTTAATATTATAGTTAAAATAGTTAATATTTGCATGTAGTTATTATTGTTAATATTTACATGTAGTCAATCTTTAATCATTCAAATAAGAAAATTATTTTAGTTTGAAAGGCATGCATGAAAGGAATCTTTTGTGGATATTTTGAATAGAAAGTATGGTGAAATATTTCAAGGCCAACAGTTTATTAAGAAATTTTGAAATATATTTTAGATGAATATAATGTAGGTTTAAAATTTAAAATTTAAAATACTTACATGTAGTTAATTATGGTTAAAATAGTTAATATTTGCATGTAGTTATTATAGTAATATTATAGTTACTATTTACATGTAATAAATGTTAAATCATTAAAGTAACAACATTATTTTAGTTTGGAAGGCATGCATGATAGGAATATTTTGTGGATATTTTGAATAGAAATATCAGTATAATATTTCAACACAAACAGTTTATTAAAATGATTTTAAATACATTTTTGACAAATATTTTGTACGAAATATTTGAAACGAAAATTTTGGAGGGAATGTTTTTCGTGAAAATTTTGGGGGGGGGGGGAATTTGGAGGGAAATTTTCAGTCTTTAAGCTATATATTGTAATTGGGAGAGGCATTTATATAATTTAAACTATTCATGTTTAAAGCCATGGGTTCTTCTCATAACAAAGTTTTTCTTTCTACAACATCAACATCTTCGTCATGCAACAACTCTATTCAGATTGATGAATATAATAGGACTTTGTTCACCATGAATAGAAAGTCAAAAAATCGACTTGGTCGTAATCCTAATGATGATGAGAACATAAATGATGAGGCGCAAAAAAAAGAAATTTCTTTAAACTGAGAGTTAGTTATTCCACTTACTCTTAATCCTAAGGATTATGAAAGCAACAGTGATGAAGGGCATGATGAAGAATTTCCAGAGTCAAAATTTTCACTTCGTCTTAATCCTAAGGATTATGAGGACATAGCTAATGAAGGGGGAGATGAAGAATATCCACTTCTTCTTAATCTTAATGATTATGCGAGCACCACAGATGAAGAGGGGAATGAAGAATTTGCAGAGTCAAAATATCCACTTCATCCTAATCCTAAGGATTATGCCAGCACCACTGATGAAGAGGGGAATGAAGAATTTACAGAGTAAAAAATTCCACTTCATCCTAATCCTAAGGATTATGCCAGCACCACTAATGAAGAGGGGAATGAAGAATTTGCGGCGTCAAAATATCCACTTTATCCTAATCCTAAGGAGTATGCCAGCACTATTGATGAAGAGCGGGATGAAAAAATTACAGAGTCAAAATATCCACTTCGTCCTAATCGTAAGTATTATGCCAGTACCACTAATGAAGAGGGGAATGATAAAATTCCAGAGTTAAAACTTCCACTTCATTCTAATCCTAAGGATTATGCTAGCACCACTGATGAACAGGGAAATGAAAAATTTGTAGCATCAAAATATCCACTCCATCCTAATGCTAAGGATTATGTGAGCACTACTGATTAAGAGGGGGGTGAAAAAATTCCAGAGTCAAAATATCCACCTCGTCCTAATCCTAAGGATTATGCAAGCACCATAGATGAAGAGGGGAATGAATAATTTGGAGAGTGAAAAGATGCACTTTGTCCTAATCCTAAGGATTGTGCTAGCACCACTGATGAAGAGGGGAATGAAGAATTTGCAGCATAAAAATATCTAGTTCTTCCTAATCCTAAGTAATATGCTAGCATGACTAATGAAGAGGGGGATGAATTTCCAGAGTCAAAAATTTCACTTCATCCTAATCATAATGATTATAAGACCACCACTAATGAAGGGGGGATGAAGAATTTCCGATAAATATAGATTCAAGGCATCCACTTATTCCTAATACTAAGGATTATGAGAGGACCAGTGAGGAAGGGGAGGGGCGGGATGAAGAAATTATAGTGAATAAAGATTCAAAGCTTCCACTTAGGCCTAATCCCAAGGATTATGAGAGCACCACTGAGGAAGGGAAGGATGAAGATTTTCTTAGAAATGATAATTTTAGAGGCACATATCTAAATAATGCATTTTCGCTAAGTGATCGTTTCAAAGACTCTCATGGTGATGAAGAATTGAATCCTCCGAGGGAATAATTTGAAAGAATGGATCAAGATGGTGAAGAATTTCGTCTAAGTCAGGGTTACAAAAGTGCAGATGATTCTTGTGAACCTTTTTGTTGAAGTGATGATGGTAATGAAAATTTTCCAGGAAATGATGTTGATGAATTTCTTAACTGTGTTGAGAATGATGATAGTGGGGATAATACTCCTCCTAATGGTGATGAAACTTCTTCTACAAAGGATGATGGAATGATGAAACCGTGGCAAGACAATATTGTAACTAGGTGTAGGAGTAGACCTTTTCATATCAATCTAAAACATTCCAGTTATACAAGGGTGAGGAAAAAATATCTCACAAAAAGAAGTTTTGTCGATCATTTGATTTCAAGTGACTATTGTCAAAGGTATTTTTTGAAACATATGGATTTCAGCTTTGTTTTGGAGAAAAGGAAAATATATATGTCAAAGAATAAAAGCATGCAAAATTCATATTTATTTGGTTGCATGAAATCTACACTAGCAGGTTATGATTATCATATTGGGAATGTATTGCTCTGCAGAAAGGCTTTCAAAATGTTACATTCAATTGGTAATTGTCGTTTGTCAAGAATCCAAGGAAAACTAGAAAGTATCCCACATATTATGCAGAAGTACATTATAAACGGGAGGTTGGGCTATTTGAAAATATTGGTAAGACATGGATGAAAGACTTCTTTTCAAAGCATGGAGAGTGTATGCCAAATAAAGACATAATAAATATTCCAGATAGTTTCTTGAGACAAGAAATATTCATCTTATACAGGGATTGTGCAGAAGCTGTTAAAGGAGTTGGTAATTTTATTACATATTCTTATTTTACAAGGTTATAGAAAAATGAATTCAACAATTTTTTTATTCCTAAGAAGACAATGATGGGGGTTTTCAGCACATGTGCTTCTCTTAAAGAAAAAAGAGATAAATGTCAAAGGGTGGAAAGAGGTATGCGTTCAAAACATTGTTTTTTAAAATTCGATAGTTATCAACTATGAAAATATATTTATTCATATGTTTATTTTATTTTATGTATAGATTTCGTTGTCAAAGAACTTCAAGAGCATCCCAATCAGCAAACAAGTGAATGGAAAAATTTCTATAAACATCGAAAGAAGTGTTATGATCATCGAAATAAATATTTGGGTTTGATAGTTGATGGTATGGACAAAAAGAAAACACTTCTTCCACATTTTGTCCGCACGCCAAAAAAATTATTGGAGGAAAATTTCATTCTATTTCGCTTGGTTGGTTGTATGGTATTTAATGAGAAGATGTTTCCAAGAGTTTTCTTCACAACTCCAAATATTCACAATAATGCAAATCTGACCATAACTATAATCCATGATGTGGTTACTCATTGGTCTAGTATTCTTCCCGAAGTTTTGTATTTACAATTAGACAACACAAGTTGTGAAAAAAAAAATCAAGTTCTTTTTGGGTATCTAAACATTCGTTGAATTGGGAATTTTTAAAAAGATAAAGGTTGGTTTCCTTCTTGTTGGACATACTCATGATCATATTGATCAAATGTTCAATCGTTTTTCAATAACAATGAGGAGGAAAGGTGTTTGGAGCTTGCCATCATTAATTGAATGAATTAAGAAATTGTACATTATAGAGCCTGTTTTTCATGTGTTGGAAGAAACTATTGACATGCGAAGGTTTATTTTGGGATCGCATGGTGAGGAGAAACGCATTGAAAAACTTAACGAAATTAACTTCTAGCATCAATTTCATATCAAAAAAATTAATGGGATAACACTTATATGGGGCAATAAGTATTCAAATATTGCAGAATGGGGAGCATCATTAGGATTAGCATTTTTGAAGTTCATTCCAGAGCGCCCAATATTTTCATCAAAGATATTGTTATTACAGTCAGTTGCTGAACTCCATAATGCACGAAGGCATAAGTGAGACATAAATTATTTTGAATGTTTGGAGGATATTAAAATATGTATTAGAGATACATATGAGTACTTTGATGTTGTTGATTCAGTTTGGTGGGAGTCTTTTTTTAGTAATCAAAGTGATATGATTTCAAGATCAATAAATGTGGATATGCTTTTGAAGATTCCTTTTTTTTGCCACAAAATATTTCAAATGAACATGAGGAAACACACATTGTTGAACAACAACAGTCTCAAGCTATTATTAATTCTCCACAGGTAGAGGAAAGAGAAATCTATATTGGTTCTAGAAGATCATGTGCACAACGTGAAACCATGGAAGAACTTTACAGGGGTTTGGTGTCGGATGTTAAGGAGGGTTGCATGATAGCAGTGTTAGTAGATGAAGATCCACTTAGCTATCCATTCTATATTTTGAACATTATAAAGTTCATTAATGAAAATTAAGATATATTACAGTTTTTGATGTACATTAGTATGCCACATGTACCCATCCTTTCAATGGTGTGTACAAGCCAGAGATGGTAGTTGAAAAAAAAATTGGCAGAAAGAGAAAAATAGAGGCCACAAATAAAAATCTTCGCTGCAAAGATGTCTTAAAATTGGATGATGTTGACATAGTTGTGTATGAATTCAATTTGACAAAGAGAGGAACTATTCGGTTGAAGACCATAAATATTTTGAAGAAATTGCTACCAGAACAATTACTGTTGAGATGGCACTCTGCAAAAAGTAGTCGTAGATGTATAATACATTTGAACTCTGAAATGGTGGGAATGCATGTTGACTCAGATGGAGCACTAGTTGATGAAAGAGAAGAATATGAATCATTTTCATCTGCATCGAGTCATTCATCTGAAGATGTAGGTTCTGATGGTGTGCCAGAACCTATGGTTGATTTTGAGTAATTGTCTAAGACACTTTTATGTAATTGATGTTTGCATGGTAACTTAAAATCGAAATTTTGACTTCCATTTGAATTTTCATGAAGTTATGAGGCATTTCTATGTTTTTTGGATTATATGTTTTAATTATGAAGAATTCATGTCTTTAGAATATCCACAGCACAATAATGAATTACAAAAATAATCTATGTTATATTCAATGTACCAATGTCGATACTTTGATTAAAAGTAAAAAATAAAATAGAAATTAATGTTGAATTTTTAGATTACGCAATGATATTACCATGATATTATGTATTGTAACCATTTGGTATAAGATACTTTTAAAAAAAATTAAAATTATATCCCTCATTGAGAGGGGACACTTTGTTTTGATGCTTGATTTTTATGTTTTGGTTGCAATTAGATTTAAATTTGTCTTATGCTAAGATTTGAAAAGAGATATATTTTTCTCCTTTAAAATTAAAATTACTGTTGGAATAATAAATTTTTCATTTACTTGTTCATTTAAAAAAAAATTATTAAGTCATATAGTTTCTCCATAATTTCATGGTTCAAGTATCTTGAAAACTTAAGATTTAAAAACTTGAGATTTACAACTTGTCATTAAGGTTTTTATGCACTATGAAATTTTCTCTTTAATGTTATGGTTGAAAATAAATACAATTTTAGGTTTTTTTGAGTCAATATATTTTATGTTTAACAACATGGATAAAAATTGTTCGAAATGGTAAGCCCTTCAGACATGATTTTGTTTATATTTAACATCATCTATGAGAAAATTTAGAGTTTTACGATTTTTCAATGTACTAATATGTTGTCTTTAATTACATTGTTACAATGTGTCAAAAATGTGACACACTGTTTCTTTTTGTTATTCTAGCATCAACTTGTTTTGTTTTGAGGGTTTTTTTTCTATCCTGTTTTCAAGAAACAATTTCATTTTTAGCATAATTTTATAAAATGTTGAAATTTGACCTTGAGAAAAAAACCAAATGCGTTTTGGAATACACACTTTTTGTTTTTGGGGCGTTTTTTCATGTTTTTGAATCTTTTTGAGCTACAGTTCCCATTTTGAGGTAATAGTTCCCGTTTCATCGGTAATAGTGTTCAAACTCCTGTACAGGTAATGTGGAAAATCAAGTGTTTTGAAAGAGGTGAAATTCATCAACGACCTGATATGTTACCAATACAACCTAGAAAATATTACTTCACATGTGAAATACTTCGTTATTAACATCATAAAAGGAGAATATTTGTTTCTGAGGTTTCTGAAAGGGAAGAGGTAATATGGTTCCTCTCTAAAATGAGGCTTCATAAATTGTTTGTAATTTTTAGTGTCTAAATTCATACCCTAGAACCACTTCTCTCCATGAAAAGGAATACCTGTTGTTAAAGAAATTAGGTCTTTTGATAGGCTAATCTCTACACCTGAAATATTTACCTTTACCATGTTGAAACTTGTGGAAAATAAGCTTGTAAGTTGAATGTGATATCCTTCCTCCTTGAGCTTCTCACAAAACCTCAAACATATAGTCCTCCCAAAACATCTTCTAGCCAAGGGTGAAGCATTGAGTTCATGCAGGGTGAAGGGTTTTAACCTAAGGTGGAGCCCTCCCTCGAAATTCTTCTCCTCACTCTCCATATTGTTTATCACAGAAAGGATGAAAACCCTAGAGCTTCGGTGGAATGAGTATGTGTAGTGAAATCTGTAAAAAACATAGTGTAGGGGTGGTGTAGGTTTAGAGGGTGAGATGGAGGGTTATGGAGCTATGGAAAATTCTACAAAACATTCATTAGATAGGGTTGTATGTTAGCTCCATGTTGTGGGTGGAATGAAGTGAAATGGGTTTGAAGAAGTTGGTGAAATGATGAAAACATAGCGAATTTAAAATTTTCACTGTGAAAATTAGCTTGAATTTAGGGTTTCATGAAAATGATTGAAACATTGGAGTTATGCTCAAACATACATTATTTTCCTACACACCATGTGTAACATGTATATGACAATTCACACTCAACTACACGAGGAGTAGAATGGTATGTGAGGGATTTCTTCAAATTTTCAAGTTGTAAAGCTTAATCATGACAATATTCTATAAAGCTTCCATTATAGACAAAAATTTTATCTAACCAAAAGAATTCGAATTGATATCCAAAATAGAAATTATGTTGTCTTAGCCTTGTTCATATTTTAAAAAAAATCGTTTAATTGAATATTAATTTGAAAAAGAAATATATTGAAATTTGAGCAAACTATGTATTCCCACTACTGGCATATGTCTTGGCATTCCAAAAAAAAAAAAAAAAACACCTCGCTTTCTAGCCAAAGAGTAGTGAGAAAAGGATTTTCACTCATAAATGCATTCAATATAGAAGCAAAGGAGAATTCAAGGCACTTTTATGCATATGAGAGCACTGCTACCCTCTACCAAGGCTTACTCCTAGATGTATTAAGGCAACATCTAAGGTCACTTGATGATGGAATTACTAAACCAAGGTACAAGGAGGTTTCTACAACAACATCCACTAGATACCCACTATAGTTCAGAATGCATGCATTAATAAGATAATAATTTTGATAATGTCTAATGGATCCTTTAAAATCAGAAGTGTGACCAACAATAACTTCACAAGAATTTGGAGTAAAAGACATCATAATTATTGCATTAAAGTACCTCCAATTTATGAAATAGAAGATTCAAATGGAATCCTAAGATATCGAATACAATTTTTATCTTACTTAGGACCAACATTAGGTTCTAGGAAGTGCTCTATAAGAAAAAGGGTTTGTACAAATCAGTTTGTGTCTCTTGATCTTCTATTTTGGAATATTATAGCTTTTCATTATGGGACCTTTTTCAGATGTAAAGGGTGATTTTGATTTTCCATATTATTATGATTCTCTTCCATGTTCGATGTGTTGTTTGATCTGCAACCCATTCCTTGAAGGGTGGACATTCCTAAAAGCTCAAGAGAAAATTATCTTTTTTTTCAAGTTTTTTTCAGTGGCGCACTCTGCAAACCTCCAAAGTGTCATCATGTTGGCTTCGATATGAACCAATGGATAATTGATCAAATTTTATGCTCCAATTTTATGTAGGCATCATTATACCTGGCTTTATGTTTTTGTGTCATTGAGTAGGTTGCATATTAAGTAGATAGACAATATGAATAATTCAAAGCTACTCATGTAAAAATGCAAAGATATAATTCCTTAAATTCAGACATAGATATTCTATAAAGATTAATTTGGAACTCTGTATTGTTAATCTCATATAGGATAGATTATAAGGGATTTTAGTTTAACTCTACTCCCAGGGTCACCTAACTTGAATTTAAATCAACTATGAGAGAAATTATAGTGAATTTTTAATTTCAAGCCTTCAAATTAGGGATTCATTTCATGCTAAAATTTAGAACTAATTCCATACAGACTAATGAGAGGGAACATAATAGGGTTTTCACTTGGTGCTAAAAGGAGTGGTCATTGTGTCCCACACTATAGATATTGATCATGTTTTTATGTTAATATCATTTTTTCCTAGAAAATAATCCACCGGTTAAGAACCTTCTCGTATGGCTAATACCTTCATAATAATTTCAAACGATAAGAAAAACACCAATCCTCACTGGAAAGTAGCCTAGAATTAGGATTCGCAAATTAAATCTTAATAATTACTTAGTTCCTCTTCAAGAGTTAAACCCCTCCATTTCTTCATTATTCGCACGATCCCCAGAGAAAAATTTAAATTATTTTGTGAGCATAAACCTCCCATAGAAGCCACAAGGTTGTCCACAGTCAGAGGCACATTGCCACTTTCGTAGAAAATATTGCCTAAAATGGAACATAATCATCGTCCTTGTAATCACTACCAATCGATCAGAAAAATATTAGTTTTCTTTTCACTGTAACAAACATATAGCTAATAGTACTTTGGTTGTATAAATATTCCCAAGAAGAATCTATAAAAGGTTCATATCTTGGTCAAATGTGGTCTCTATGGTAGCTAGTCTGACCATTGGATCTTTTTTTATTTTTTTTTCCGGAAGGGAGAACCGAGAAAGGTGTTCCAAACATTGTAGTCGACCTGCATTTATCGACTATTGAAAATTCCTTCTTCTTATTTCCCCTCATCAACGTGATAATACCTCCCTTGGAACATGAATGTGTATAATATCTATGGCCTTCATGCATGAAACATAATTTCTCCTAGAGTTCATCTAGTTGTTCCTAATAAATGTGTTTGGGAGGACCATGTATAAGGCTCTTTCTGTTAAAATTTTTATTCAATTTTTTTTAATAATTTTTATGCAAATATTCAACTTAAGAGTGTCCAAGTATTTTTGCATCATGGTCCACTTGGAGTGCCAATTGACACGGTCCCATGGTGATGTTAAAAGTTTTATTCAAATGTGGTGCACAACTTGGTTTTTCTCTTAATTAATCAAATATTCATTAAATAAATTTTGAGGTCTAAAATGGGCCTCCTAAGAAAAATATACAACCAAAATAAAATTTATAAGAACCAATAGGATTCAATATGATGATCTTGACCATGGGGGATGATTCGCCATTTTTGGGGTAAAAAAGTAAAAACATTAAAAAGTAATAAAATAATAAATCTACTTTTTCAACTTATCTCCCTAAGTTTTTATTCACATTTCGAGCAGGAGTAATTGTGGGATGCAAAATTTAATTCCTCATCCAAGGAGTACCCATGTTTCATACTTTTGATGGACCCTACTATACGAAAAGTTATAAATACATAAAAAAAAAAGTGATTGCAAACACGTTTTTCATGTATTTCTTATTTTTCATGTAGAAGGGTCCATCAAAAGTATGAAACATGGGCACTCCTTGGATGACACTACAATAAAAAAGGACATTAGTGAGGGTTGAAAAATGTCACCTTAAGCTCATTGGTGATGGTAAAAAGAGCCTTCATCACCAAAAACTGAACGTCACCAAAAGTATAGGTGTTGTGGTGACATTCAACGCCTGCCACCAATAATGGTTTATAATGATGGATAATGACCATAATCATTTCATATGATAAATGGTAATGGAACTTAACCTCCATCACCGAAAAACTTAACGTCACCAAATGTAGCGTCGCAAAAAGTATAAGTGTTCTGGTGACATTCAAGGTCTGTCACGAATAATTATTATAATGACAGATAGTGACCACCACAATTTCATATGAAAAACATCGATTTATGGTGATGGAAATTTCGTGGTCATTACTATTGATGCATATATATGGTGGCGTAATCTGACCGTCACCATTTCATATTTTGGTGAGGGTCAAAAAATGTCACCATCAGCTCATTAGTGAGGGTCAAAAGAGTCTGTCACTAAAATTGATCATCTCCATTCCATATAAATATTGGGACATGATGGAATCGAACCACCAACCTCCTCCTTGCTTGTAAAGCAGGTGCTCTTCCATTGAGCTAGCCCCCTTCAAATAATTAGAATTTAAATAAAGAGATATTGAAAATTTATAAATTGTAAATTCTACAACTTTCAATAAATTATAAAACTTTGTAAATTATTGGAAAATATTTTACTAAACAAGAAAAATAGCATCGAAGTTTGTACCTAATTTTTATGGAAGTTATGAAAAGTGGGTGGAGGGAAAAATATTCATGTATAAGATACTCAATATGTTCAGTTAAATACTCAATTAGAACTGAAAATTTGAAGACATTGATAACCTATAAATGACCTATTGTTATCAAATCTAAAATCTTCAATTACACCAAAGATTGATTTCTCACCTTGTGAATCATGTAAGTATGCTGTGACGACATCAAAATATGATTCTAAAATATCTATTTGCATGCTAAAAATCCAAAAACAATGACTATGTATGATGTAATTATGAATAATGAGCTTGAATATTATTGGCTATGGGGTCAAGAAAACTAATTGGGAGTACTTCTCATTATTAATTAATTAAAGATGTCAAAATACAATAATCAATAACAATGATCCTGAAATGTAACCACTAAACAAGTGTTAAAAATTGTAATCACATAGTTTGTCTAATATCTGTTACACCAAAAAAATATCAAAGAGGCATTCAAACACTTCCAAATCCACACCAAGCATGGGTATCCAAATATGTAACTGTATGGATACAAGGAATGAACTCTTTGCCTCTCAATGATAACCATGTCCTCCCACAAGTACTTCAAATAGAAAAGGGGTGTGAAGACAAAAACCTCAAAGAAAAAAAAACTACACATTACAAAAACACACCTCAAACCCCCTCTACCTTTCTAGAATAGATCTAGGGGAATAGAAAAAGATTCATATAGAGTAGGATTAGAGTGGGAAAAAAAATATGATAATAAAAAATTAACGAGTAATGAAATCTACTAATTTGAACATGTTTAAAGTATATTAAAGAGATATGGCATCCATATTACATTAAAGTGACATTAGTCAATTTTGGTATTGCATCAACTGTCAACTATCCATAGTGCCACCAATCTAATGGACTGTGGTACAATATTTTCCCATTAATGGAGTAACATGTTTGAAGCTCAAACTTTTTGTTGATAACCATTGTCTTTAACTAACAACCATGCATAGATATAAGGCACGAATACAAACATGGAAAAACAAGTGAGCATGAAGTCCAGAAGCCCAATCTACCTTAATGGAGAAAAACAAGAAATCAAAATTTACATATAGTGTACCAACTATTAAAATTATATAAACATGAAAGAAAATTTCATGATACTTCTCATCAAGGAGAAACAAAATCATATCACCTACAAAAATTAATATATAAACCTTTTTCATAAAATGGTGTTAATACACTAACTATAGTTGGTTGGCAAAAAAAGGTCAAGGATATATCTAGTTGGATGGCAAAAATTCATCCTTGAGGAAACCAAGCTTATCCTCAAAAACTTAACCATTAGATAGTACCATTTAGATATGGGTTTTTTCATGTTGTGGGTCACCTTTACTTAATCCAATATTTGAGGAATAACCAACCAATTGAGGGTACACAATTATGTTTTATTTAACTATATTAAATAGATCATCAAGTAACTAAAGAATTTCCTACATCAAACCCATGTATCTTTGCTAGTAGTTCTTGAACCTTAAAATAATCAAGAAAATAAGTCAATCTGATCAGAAAAAACTTCTTTAAGAGCCTACCTCATTAGGCATATAAATGGGAAACCAGTGTTTCATAAAAATACCCTTATTCCTGAAGAACCATGGCACCCCCATTGTAATCATTTAAGATACTCTTGTAGTTGAAATTCCAAGCTATAAATACCTTTATCTTTATGTTCAAACATAAATCCTCCCTTTAGAACTCTTTTTTGAGGTAGATATGCATCTCATCATTCCATCACATAAGGCGGAAAGGTCACTCCATTGAAATTTCCAATTAATGTTCTTGCATGTGAATACATGCAAATAGTATCCGCTCAACCAAGACCTCCAGCACTATTAACACACTAAGGTCTTAGATTTTCCTAGGGAGACTTGATAGCTTATCCAAGTTGATACAAGATTGGTTTAGAGTTTTCATTGGAGACTGAACTAGATATTTTATTGGAAACTTTACATAACCAAAGAATTCCATCAGAGCTTAGGGAATACTGACATGTTTTTTTCAAGTAATCCTAATTCATGTTGTTTATTACATATATGCACATTCTATCATGCACCTACCTCCTAAATATATATATTAGTATGATTAGTTTATTAGAAAAATAAAACTAATATGAAAATAAATAATTCGAGATTACTCCACATCCCCCCCAGCCCCCACCCTCTCACATAATAAAACTAAAGCATAATAAAAACATAAACAACTATGTGCCACACATCTGTGGTTCTAAATTATAATTTTGTACATTGAATTTAACTTTAAGGCATCTTTAAAAAACCCTTGAGATATTATATATTATGTGTTGAGAAAACCTGTTGACCAACTTCTAAACAATATACTATAATCTTTCTTTCAATTTTCCTTTTACTACAGAAAGAAGGGAGATGTAGGGAGACCATAGTTTTGGAATTTCTACTAAATATTTTCAACATCTTATAGATGTTCGCCTCATTATTTTTTTTTAGAAACATAATAGTCAAGCATTACCAAAAACGATAGTTTCAAGCATTTTAAATTTATTCTTCTTCGATGTAAATTTAAAAAATATATATGTTACCCATTCTATTAGATGGGTGAGCAAAATATTTAGTAGTATTTTATCTATACTTTAGTAGATACTCTTCTAATTTTTAACGATCCATTCATAGAATATCTCCATCACTAAAAATTTAGAGATGCTCCCAAATTTCCTACCAATGTACAAAAACAAGTATTTTCATAGATAAAGGTATTTGATTTTGGCTTCCATATCATGAGTGAATGATTTTTCCATGGCTGATAATCTCAAGGTCCACGAACAATAATATACTTGTTAACTTGTTCATTTGCATAGAACTCCTCAATCATACATTTCATGTTGTAGGAAAACAAATTCTATTGCTTAAAATAAAATGCTTCTATGCCTCCAGAAAAGGAAATGTACAAAAGTTCTTAAGAAGAAAAATACAAAAAGGTTATAAGCCACAAATAATGTTGTATATTCAGTTGAAAGAAATAAAAAATTTTAAATCTTGGAATTCAATATTCTCGGTGTATTTGAGAAGAATACACAAAGAAGACAAATTGTAAACTATGGTATTATGCTCCTAAGAAGTGAACCCGCGAAAAAATAATTGAAAATACATTGAGGGTTTAACAGTCATATAGAAACAGTAAACAAACCATGGGCCATAAATGCATCACTAGAGTGAGTTATCTCCAAATGTGATCAAATTCTTACAATCTATTGGTTGCATGCAATTATTTCTCAATAGTTTCTGAGACAACTTTATAACCACTATAATGGTCTATGGATATGGGGTGATAAATCAACCATACTCATTTAAGAAGCCTAATTTTCAAATGAGGATTTATTCAGCAAGCCAAATTTCCTTCTTGTAGAATATCGAAAAAATATTGGCTGTGTGTGAATAATTTCCTTTCCCTCAAAAAAATATGTTGTTCAAGAATTTGGGTAAACATATTTGTAAAGAGCTTCAAAATCAATGCTTCACTTTAATTGGCAACTAGTGTTCATTATAGTAACCCATAATAGTAAATATCATAGTCAGAATATGAACATGATGCCATACAATGGGAATATTAACAACACAAGGAAATTACTTTATGGCTAAGGTATTTGATGACTTAAGAAGTTGCTATCTGGAGGAAAAACTAACTTTATTTTTTTATATCATTTTTAGTAATCAGAATTCCATACATGTCTTAACCAAGTGAAAGAATTATGGAAAAATCTCATGTACATATTCATGCCTTTTGACCCCATGCCCAGTTATGCTACCCCCTGCCAGAATCTTAATTCCATACCAGGATTTTTACTTTTTATTTGTTCTCAGGGGACCAAAACAACTGTGCCTCCTAAATGATCCTGATAATTGCCTCAATGAGCTTATACAACTAGACAACAAATAAAATCCTAAAATTTGTCTTTCTGTATCTAGTTCATGTGTTTAGAGGGGACCTAAATAATAACCAATTGTTACAAATTAACTACCATTAGGTACATACTAAATACTATGGGCCCACTGTTGACTAGATCCATCCTTGACCTGTATATCATGAGCATTAGACTCCCCTCTATGACTAAAAATAGTAGATCCACCTCCATTTCTTGCGCCTATATCATTATAAAAAAGATTGAAAGCTTGTACAACCTATCCCATAAATGGTCGATGTCAAACTTCCGGCTGAACACACATGGAAGAAATAGTTTCAAGTTTTTTGCTGAAGGGTAGATTGTTACCCAATGTAGGGTTCCCCAATGCTTCTAAACCCACTTTTCTTATAATGAGATACAGATCCCATGTAACCAATTTTTCATGCGCATGTGGTTATGACATATTAATTAGTTTCCTTCTAGTAAGCAATTCTAGTAATTCTACACCATAACTATACACATCACCCTTCACAGTCAGATGCCCAATCATTGCATATTCAGAAGTAGCACAACAGAAAAAAACATAATGACTAATTATCCCAAATTTGCAAAAAAAAATTGAGATGGCAGAGCTTATTCGGAAGAAGAAAAATTATACTAGCCAATATTTGTGTAGACTTTGAAAATTACTATAGATTCCTACAAATTGTGCCAATTTTTTTACAACTACCATACTAGATCATTAGGTCATTTCAAAGTATATGGAACTGAGTAAATTAATAACAATAGGTATAAGAAAAATATATGTTAAACAAATAAAGTTCATATATAGAGATATCTCAAGATAATAACATCAAAACATAAACCCTTCCTTAATTTAACATTTCCACTATGTTGTAGTGGTGACTAGCTCCCTCAGCAAATGAAAATTGCTATAATAATGCATAGTATTCCCTCTGACCCAACCATTAATACCATGGTTTCAAGTATACCCTTTGCAGCTATTGATCCACATATCCATTATAAAAACTCGGGATTTTATAATTAATTTTAAAGAGTATGTATTAGACAACGAAATTCAAGGGATGATTAAACATGAAAAATATATCTTGCAAATTCCTGACCTTAAGGTATTGCTGAAATCATGGATGGACATGTGTGATTATTTATATATAATTGAATCAATGTATTCCAATATGGAATAAGACTCCATTGTTTCCAATCTTCACTTCTTTCTTGATCATGCCCCTTCCTTTACCAAAATGAAGCGGGAATTGCGAAAAAAGAGAATTTCTCCTATATTACCTTTATAAAAATACTTTAGAATAGGATTTCGAGTAATGGTGTGAAGTTTGAACATCATTGGAGGAAAAAGAATAATATATTCCTATAATCCCATTTTGGCCTTGGGTTACCACTATCTATCACTTATATTTGACTCAAAATAGGTTTCCCACATTGTTCTACTCCAAGGAACTTAGAACATAGTCGGATCCATCATTTATGTTCAATCCTTGAGGGAAGATTTCAATTATTCCAACTTCAATCAAGAAAAAATTTCATTTTTCATTGAGTTTTCCAATAGGCTAGATCAAGCTAAGAGGTATGAAGCCAATAGTAGAGAGGTTTGGGATTGTTTTTATTTTTGTTGTCTAAGAGAGTGTTTCACATATCGAGAAAGCCCTCGAGTGTGTTTGTATATAAATTTGACAAAACCATTGCACCAATATACTAAGATTTTTGGCAGAGGTAGAAATTCTAATCATCAACTGAGACATCTTAACCCTCAAAATTCATATTTTTCATGCGATATTCCATATCGTCATGTCAAGGAACTCCCTCAATTAAGAGTGTCCAAATATCATTAGACTAGCACAAAACATTCTTCAGAAAAGGTGGCCAAAATATCGCAAGGGAAACCCAGTTAGGCCCAAAGATAGATATGTCCACAAGGAAAGAAAGAAAGAAGTTTTGAAGAGTGATGATAATCAGATAGAGAGAATCAATCCAAATTTGTTGACAATCATGATGGATGTAATATGTAATAAAATGGTAAAATAAAAATTTCTAACGATGGAAAAAAAAATCAATCATCCTCCAAAATCTTCAAATATGGTGAACAATATTCCTTACAATAATGCAATAAACAAGGACACATATTATGCCAAACAAGGTGCTCAGAAGATGTTAATCAACAATATATTTTAGGCATTGAATAAGAAAGGAAATGTTTGAGGATGAATCTTATTGCTTGATCTTGGAATGTATAGGGTATAACCCTCCCCTTCAATGGACTCTAATTAAGTATTTCCTTCAAGACAAAGAGTTGATGTCTTGTGTTTGTAGGAGGTCAAGACTATTGCCTTTGAGCTTTTTTCAACAATCATGAATGGAATTTTTTGGCATGGTTCTTTTTAGGATATTAACCATGAACGAACTCTATGTATACTATTCTTGGATTAACACCTCAATTGAGTTTAGCAGTTTTACCTCGTGGTATGGATTTGAATAATAAGTGTGGCTTTTCAGGTAGGTGAATAGTTTTTGTTCCATTTAATATGTGTCTATTGCAATAGATTGTAGATGGTTGTTGGATTGGATTGATAATTCACTACCAGTTGTTAAATGGATTCTCTTGAGTGAATTTAATATGGTAAAGTGTGAGGGAGGTAGTGAATACAACTTTTTTTTCATCCTCTCTAAAGGAGTAAATAGATGTTGGTCAAGCTGTAAATCCACAATTTTAATATTTTATGTGAATTACACACGAAAACATATGGATTTAAAAGGTTGATTTTGATTGGTATGGAGGGCTATTGAAAGAGTGACAGTTATATTATATGGGATATATTCTCCAAAATATTAAATAAAATTTTATCACCATAGTGGGTGGAGTGACCTTCTAATGTCTCTTCCTTTCAAGTTGAATGTATCCTATGTTTCCGCTAAACATTGATGTACATTGATCATAAATTTTTTCCATATGGTTCGTATACAATGAGACAATTATGACTATATACTATGGTGGGAGGAAGTTATTTGAGGAATTTTCAAGTTCCTTCATGGATGGGGTAGGACGGTTGCTAGATAGAAAATAAGACATAATAAAAGGAATAACATAATTAATTGAGGTGTGGATGCTTCGTGGGGAGGATATTACTAATGTCATGGTCACCCTATAGGAAAATATGACAAAGGATGATTGTATAACCAAATGAAAAAAAGGATATATAGCTAAGGAGGTCAGAATCAAGGATCATTGACAATGGTGAAGGGTGATGAAGCCTCCATGAATTTATCAAGCACAAAAAATTATTTGGAAAGAATCAAAAGATCAATAATCTAGAGGGAATATTGATTGAGGACCTGAAAAAGACCAAAGATATATTCACATTCCAGTTTAAAAATATTTATGTAGAATACTCCTTTGATGAATCGCGTTAGTGAGGCTTGGCCCTTGATAGACGAGCAATGTTATCCCTATTAATTTTTGGAGTAGTGAATGAGATATGCTTGGATCACATATCAGAAGAGAATGTCCTCCTAGTGCTTAATGGGATGAAAGATGAGAAATCCATTTGAAAGATGGCCTTCCCTATGATATTTTTGATAAAAGAAGGTTATTGGTAATGACATATTCTGCATGTCTTAGCCCTTGGGAACTATTTAGGTTCTATAATATATGGAATATGGAATTCCAATGATCAAGTTAATCCCATAAAATTCATCTAGGTAAATCATTCGGTACTAGCTCCTAGAAATTAACTATTTTTCTTAATGCCTCGTACAATATTCTAGGAAAAGCCTAAACCATAATAATTCAATGGGTTTCAACTTGTATCAACCGAGACTAAAGGGGTTTTATTCAGAAGAATTTTATTTTCAATATAGTGCTTTCTTCATGGGAAAGTGTGGAATAGGAAAAGGAATCCACACACTAGATTCTTCTCTTGAAAATAACATTTCAAAAAATAGATGACAAATTTGATTAATCATTTGTACTGATATGATTTCCTAGAAGGGTTTGGTACACAATTCTAAATGCAAACTTCTATGTTGTTTTCATCATTGTTTCAATGTATTATATACGTTTTTAGGCAATTGAATCTTCAAATCAATATTTCAATTACTTCCATTCCAATCATTCTCTAACCCTCGTTCAACTCAATTGTTGATAACTTGTTTCCCATTGACATACCCTTTGGGGATTTCTGTGCTTATACTTTTTCGATTGCTTGTATTCATGTTCATAAGGATGAAGTATGTTCCTAGGAAATTTTGGCATAGTAAAATCCCCTCTACCTATGGTTGATTAGCCAAAGGTTTCTAGATTTATTGGTACCCTCAAGTCAACCTTTTTAAGGTCAAGCCAAATTCCTATAGAGAGTAAACCACCTTGGTGATCATGGAGTGAGGAAAAAAAGCTTTACATCCTTAGATATAACAGAAATATACTATCTGTCAACCTATGGTTTGAGGGAAATATAAAACAGTTGTTGTGAAAATGGCCCAAAATTAAATCATACCTAGCATAATCCTCCTTTATTTTGGGTTTACATGATGTGGCTATTGAATTATGATGTAGCCTTTGGGAAAAATTATTAAGTATTGTTATAGTGATGGAAAGGTGCCACTTTAAGTGCAAAAAGATGAGGCATGATTTTATTCTTTGGCGTTAGCTTAAAAAAATTGATAGGCTTCAAAACATTTTAAGCTCATAAATTTGCTAATGTTGCATTGGTTCAGTAAAAAAGTTAACATACTCATGTGTATTATAAGCCACGGATAAGGGTCTCATTCTTTCCATCGTCTTTATGATACATTTGTCATGAATTTCATTCAAATTAATGAGATTGAATTTAAGTGACAAACAATTTTGATAGGACAACTACCCCTCAAAAATGGTAATTAACCCAAAGGAAATATGCAGTTTGTAATACAAACCCACTTGGACAAGTTTCTTGAAGTAGTTCCAATATATATATATATATATATATATATATATATATATTTCAATAGAAGATTCCATTTCTTGCGGAGTGGGAAGCTACCCCAAATTGGGTTCTTCAAACTAAAAGGAAGGATGAATATATATTTTGTTCTTTCATTAATTCATAGTCCTAGTGAAGCTCCACCTACACCCAAACTTCAACAACTAAACTCATATTTTTTCTAATGGTACATTATGTCCATGCAGAGATTATCATACTCATGTGGCATGATAATTCGTAGACAAGGGTCATATCCTTGCAGTGATATGTCCAATCCATGCGGCATGAATTTCATTTAGAGAAATGATACGAAATGAAAGTGCCAGCCAACTTTGGCGGGACAAATACCCCTCAAAACTGTCAACTAAGCCAAAGCTAATCCATAGTTTTCATTGCAATCCCTTGGGAGAAAAACTGAATCAGTTCCAAAAAGAAAGTTTTATTTCGTTGGAAGATACCATTTTCCACCAAGTGTGAAGCTACTCCAAATTGGATATTTCGGATCGAAATGGGAGATGAAGAGATATTTATTTCACTCATTACTCCATAGTACTAAAATAACTCCACCTGCTCGTGAACTTCAACAACCCTCTCACCGCACTGCTGCTAATGAGTTTATCATCGAGGTAACAACTTCTTTTCAGATAATATCATATTTCCATTGTGTTTTCAACTAAACCCTAAGTGTAGTAAATTAAACCCAATTTTCCTCATTTTTCTCTACTCTAGAATATGAATCAATATTTATATTCATCGTGGAGCCATGCCAAAGCCAAAAATAAAGGCTTATGTTTGCAAAAATGAAAGCACGACCATAGATTTTTGCTTAGAAGAATAAAACAAAATCAAATTTTTATTCATGGCAACCAAGAAAAAATAGGTTTTACTGAGGGAAACCAAGCACAATTAATATTTCAATCACGAGCCAAAAATAAATTAGGGTTTAATCACGACAATAGAGTTTTGTGTGTTTTTCTCACAAGGGAAAACCAAATCAAATTTTTATTCATGGAAACCAAGAAGAATTAGGTTTTACTGAAGGAAACCAAGCACAATTAAGATTTCCATCACGAAAAACTAAGGAAAAGATAAATTAGGGTTTTTTTTACTGACCACAAAATAATGATTTTATAGAAATTAAGTAATAAAACTATCTGCAAGTAAAAAAATCATGTAGTTTTTGTGCACTGAAGCTCAGTGGGGATATCAACTTGCAAAAGGTTCTCTAGATCAAAATCTCCCCTAGCCATTGTAGCAGCCTTGACATCTCGTTTCTTTCAAGCTTTCTACTTAAAATCAATGATTTAATCTCTATCATTTCATAAAATACAACAACAGAACCTCATGACATTATCCTGAGCATTCTCTTTTTGAAATATTGATGAAGAAACAAATTACCTAGTAGAAACGACTTAAAATAGAAGTTCAAATACATAAATGTACCAAAATAATATTGCATGTATATGGAGAAACTTAAGAAAATGTTGATTATATTGAGCTCATGACGGAGAAAATTAATTTAATGTTAAAAATTTTGAGTGGACTTCAGAGTTTCCATCATCCAGTAGATCTGGAATTCAGAAATAAATTCATTTTCGACATAACAGTGAAGAAGCTTAGTAAGAGCATCAAGAGGTTTTAGTGTTTCAGAGTTGCCATCATCCACTGGATTTGGAATTCAAAAATAAATTCAGAAGCTTAGTAAGAGCATCAAGAGGTTTTTTTTTTTTTATAAGTTACCAATTTTTTATGAGGGAAAAATGAAAATAACACTATTTATCACTTTTTTAAATATTAAAAAATAAGGATTTAAAAATTGGAAGTGCATTCATAAAATGCTTAAGGGTTTGCACTAAAAATTTCACTAAATGAGCATGATTATCAGTTTCCAGACGTTTAACAACCTATGTCACCCTATTTAAAAATAAATTTAATTATTATTATGTATAAACAAAATATAAATTTAAATCAATTTAATTATTATTATTTATAAACACAATTTAAATTTAAAATATGAAGAGGGTTAAGGACACTCAAATAAGAGGTATGGTAAATAAATAAAATATAAATAAACTGAAGGTATGGTAAATAAATAAAACCTATTTTTATACTTACTCCAAAAGCATGGTAAATAAATAAAAATATAAATAAACTAAAGGTATGGTAAATAAATAAAACATTTTTCTATATTTACACCATAAACCTCTTTATATTTAAGGAAACTCAAAAAAGAGGCTTTATTTAGGTGAAGCCTATGGGAAAATTACCATTTTAATACTATGGGCCAAATACCATATTTATAAGAGATATATGGTAAATAAATAAATAAATATAAAATAGTTATAGAGAGATCTGTTAAATAAATAAAAATATATCAAATGAGATTAGAAATCAACATCTAATTGTATACCAAGCCTATGGGCCAAATACCATGGTAAAAAATAGAGGTATGGTAAATAAATAAAATATAAATAAACCAGAGGTATGGTAAATAAAAAATATATATTATTATATTTACTCCATAATCCTCTTTATATTTAAAGAACATTAAAAATAAATGTCCTATTTAGGTGAAGTCTATGTGACAATACCATGGGCCAAATTATTATTAATACCATGCAATAAAAACATTATTAACCCTAATATTAAATATTAAAATATTAATTTTATTATTATTATTAATTCTAATATTCATATTAATATATTACAATCTTAATATTATTAAATTTTATAAATTTGGATTAATACAATATTAAATTTTGTTATATATTAATATATCATAATATATATTAACTCTAGATATATACGAGAAGGAAGAACAAAGACATAGAGTGATAGAGGTGGAGAGATAGGGAGAGTCACAAGGGAGAGATGGAGATAAAATGAAGGAGAGGGGAGAGAAGGAATGGAGAGAGAGAGAGAGGGATAGAAGTGGGAGAGGTAGAGAAATGTAAAAGAGAGAGAGGGAGACACAAAGATGGATGGGGGAGAGAGAGAAGGAGAGAGGGAGGGATATAGTGAGAGGAATGGAGGGTAGAGAGAGAGAGATATGGGGAAAGAAAGAGGGAGGTAGGAGAGAAAGGGAGAGATAGGAAGGATGAGAGAGATGACCTGAGAGAGAGGAGAGAGGGTGGGATAGAGAGATGATGTTGGAGGGGGGAAAAGGGAGGGAAGAAGAAATAAATATAGAGTGATAAGTGGAGAGAGAGGAAGTGGCAAGGTAGTGATGGAGAGAGAGTGTGTATGTTTAGGGGTGAGATAAAGAGACAAATAAGGAGAGATGGAGAGAGAGGGAGAGCGGGAGGGAAATAGTAATATAGTTGGAGAGAGAGAGAGAGAGAGAGAGAGAGAGAGAGAGAGATGGGGGAAGAGAGAGTATTGGAGGGAAAAGAGAGAGAGAGGATTGGAGGGCAAAGAAAGAGAGAGAGAAATAGGATTGGAGAGAGAAGGAGAGAGAGAAGGATATAGAGATAGAGAGAGATGGGGAAGAGAGAGTAAGGATGAGAGAGGGAAGGATATTGATGGGGAAAGAGAGAGTATTGGAGGGAAGAGAGAGAGAGAGAGATGGAGGAGAGAGAGGAATGAGGAGAGAGAGGACTTGAGAGAGAGGAGGAGAGAGGGAGGTATAAAGGAGGAGAGATGGAGGGATAGAAATATAGAGTTGGATGGGGTGATAGGGAGGGAATAAGAAAGACATGGAGGGTGAGAAGTGGAGAGAGAGAGAGAGAGAGGGTGACAAGGGAGAGATGGAGAGAGAGTGTGGATGTTTGGGGGTGAGAAAAAGAGACAAAGAAGGAGAAATGGAGAGAAGGGGGGAGAGAAGTATAGAGAGAAAGAGAGAGAAGGAGAGAGGGAAGGATATAGTAACAAAGATGGAGGGTGAAGAGAGAGAGAGAGAGAGAGAGAGAGAGAGAGAGAGAGAGGTGGGAGAGAAAAGGAGAGAGAGGAAGGAAGAGAGAGGATGTGAGAGAGTAGAGAGAGGGAGGGAAAGAGAGATGAGGTTGGAGGGGTAGACAGAGGGACGTAGGAAGAAAGGAAGAGAGAGAAAAGTGGAGAGAGAGGGAGTGATAAGTAATATAGAGAGAGAGGGAGAGAGGAAAATCATAGGAAAGAGAGAGAAGCAGGGGAGATGGAGATAAGGGGGAGAGAGAGAGAGAGAGAGATAAGGAGAGATAGAGAGAGAGGAGGAGGAGATATAGATAGGTAGATTGGAGAAAGAGAGTGCATGTTTTGGGGGTGATATAGAGAGACAAAGGGAGATAGAGATATTGATGGAAGGTGAAGAGAGTGAAAAATAAAGAGATGGAGAGAGGGAGGGAGGGACAAAGAGATTGATAGATATGGAGTGAGAAATCATATGTGTTTGGGGGGTGAGATATAGATATAAATAAGCAGATATGAAGGGAGATATAGATATAGATGGATAGGGGAGAGAGGGAAGATGACTTCTTGCACTAGATTCCTTAATTTTAGTGTAGATGGAAATTTATAATCCTATTTGATTGCTTGCACTAAATGCAATAATTTCAAAGTAGATGTTGGTTTCTAATCCTATTTGATTTCTTGAACTAAATGTATTGATTTTACTATATATGGTGATTTCTAATCCTATTTTATTTCTTGCACTAGATGTTTTGATTTCAATGTAGATGTTTCTTTATAATTATATTTGACTGCTTTCACTAGATGCATCGATTTCAATGCAGATGATTTCTAATCCTATTTGATTGCTTGCACTAAATGCACTGATCTCAGTGTACACGTTGGTTTCTAATCCTATTTTATTTCTTGCACTAAATGTATTGATTTTAGTGTAGATGGTTATTTCTAATCCTATTTAATTTCTTGCACTAGATGCATTGATTTCAATGTAGATGTTGATTTATAATTATATTTGATTGCTTGCACTAGATGCATTGATTTCAACGTATACGATTTCTAATTCTATTTGATTGCTTTCACTAAATGCATTGATTTTAGTGTAGTGGTGAGTTATAATCATATTTTATTTCTTGCACTAAATGCATTGATTTCAGTGTAGATGTTGGTTTCTAATCCTATTTTATGTCTTGCACTAGATGCATTGATTTCAGCGTAGGTGGTGATTTCTAATCCTATTTGATTGCTTGCACTAGATGCATTGATTTCAATGTAGATTTTGATTCATAATTATATTTGATTTCTTTCACTATATGCATTAATTTCAAAGTAGATGATTTATAATCCTATTTTATTGGTTTAAATAAATGCACTGATTTCAATGTAGATGGTGATTTCTAATCCTATTGGATTTCTTGCACTAAACGCATTGATCTCAGTGTAGATGTTGGTTTCTAATCCTATTTTCTTACTTTCACTAGATGCATTGATTTGAGTGTAGATTTTGATTTTGAATCCTATTTATTGTTTGCACTAGATTCATTGATTTGAGTGTAGAAGTTGTTTCCTAATCTTATTTAATGGCTTGGATTAGATGCATTGATTTCTGTGTAGATGTTGATTTTCGATTTGATGTAATTGGATGTATGATGGTACACTAATTTTCAAGTGATTGGATTAACAAAGCTCATTGATTTCAGTGTAAGCACAAAAATTTATTGGAAGTGTAAAATGATTTTTGTGTTATAGTAATTCAGCCTGTTAATATTGGAGAGAAAGAGAGACAAGGTGTGATGTTTAATACAACAACCCGGGTTAAAGATTTGAATGGTTTATGATTTCAACTGTCCTTTTCATATAATCGATATGAGAAGATGACAAAACTAACACCGGTGACAATAAGAATAGTAGAATAAAGTAGTTTGATATTGATCTCAATGAAGACTATTTTAATTTACTAGATTTCTATTATTCACATTTTCTATAATTCAACACTATTACATTGTCAATTTGCATTCAAAATTTTTATTTCATCATTTTTCATCATTAAAGTTATTAACAATATTTATCTTCTCAACAAACTGAGGTAACTAAGAAAATTTAAAATTAAAATGCCCACATTAATCTCAGACATATTTAGCATATTTAAAATTATTATATTAATATTATATTTATTTACATATTATTCATAAAATGAATCGTATGCTTGATAGATTTTCCTTTGCCGCACAGGACTAAAACTAACCTATATCCATTTCAACTTTCTATCTATCAAACGTCAATATTTATCAAATCCCTCGAGGTGAAAACCTTTCCTAAAGTTTTGCACTCAAAAAAAAGGTTTGAACCTCAAGAGATTTGATCCCTCTCGGTGCTTGATAGATCTAGATTTAAGATGGATATAGAAGGGTATTAATAAACACAAAATATTAATCCCATATGTCCAAGTTGGCTCATCCCATCAACTTATGGAAATGAAGAAATTATATTTTTACGAAGTTTTTTTTTAGTTGCATTATGTAGTTTATTATTATATTATTATCCAATTTTAAGATCACAACACACATCAAATTGGTGTATGAGACCCTCATGTTTGTGGGACAAGAGACCCACCTTCTTGTAGCGATTTGAATGCTAAGTCTACGAAGGGCCTACATACTCTGCCCACTCTGATTTTGAACCTGTAAACTCTTAGGAGGAAACACATGCTCTTAACCATTAGTCACACTCAAGCTATAATTAAAATGTGTTTAAAAATAAAGGTGAATTAAAATGTTTTTTTTTTTGGTTAGAATTTGGTGATATGATTTTTTATTTTTTTTGGTTAGATTACAAATTATTATTGTTAAAATTATAATTTCAAATGTATAAATAGATTTAGTGTTTTGAAAACATTTGGGGAATTCGAGCTGTATAAATTTAACAACTCAAATATAGCATTTCAGCAATATTGAGCACTCACTTCTTACCATTCCCACACCATAAAAAACCGTAAAATTTCATTCTTAAAATATCTTACGTAGTCTCCTAATGACATTCAATTATAATCTCGCAATTAATTTTGTCAATAATGGTGCAACCATTTTTTTATTCTCTTAAAGGAACTCTTTCTAGACATCCACCCGATGAAACATAAATCATTGAGTCAAAATGAATGGAAATGAATGAATAAGAGGGTGTGTCAGCGAGTGTTAAGGATGCCAAAGGGGGATTGACAAGGCATGCTAAGGAATGTTAGGGAATTTCAAGAAGTGTTAGGGTGTCCTAAAATGTTCCATATAGTGCCAAGCCATGCCAATGCATGCTAGGCATGCCAAGACATTCCATGTGTTAAGGCATGAAAATATGTGCCAGGTGTTAGGGTAAGTGAACGCATGTCAAGGAGTGTCAGTCGACAAAAGGGATCACCAAGTTAAAATGAAAATAAATGTACACATATGAAGGTTAATAATTCAGGACCTTAGCTTTTTAAGAGGGGCATGCTAGGCATACCAACACTAGTGCCAATACATGCGAAGGGCCGAGTGCTAACATGTATTAAGTGCCAAATCATCCTTTATTACTTCTCTCTTAATTGTGAATAGTTGATCTCAAATAAATTTTATCTTAAACCATGGCAAGGCATTCCAGGGCATCAAAATGCATGCCAATAATTGTCAAGTGCCACCAAGTGCCAAGATCCAATATGTGCCAGAGAGTTATAGGGCATGCTATGGAGTTCCAGGTTTTCTAACGAGGGACTAAAAATACATGCTAGATAGTTCCAAGGCATGATATAGTGTTAGGGAAGTGTACCAGATGTGCCAAGTGCCAATCTGTGCTGACTGTTAGCGAGTGTCGGGGAAGCACAAGGGAGAACTATCTAAAATTCATAGAAATGAATGAACAATAGTGTGTGAAAAGGAGTTTCAGTGAGTTCCAGGTGTGATAAGGAGGGAGTGACATGGTATGCTAGGCAACGCTAAGTCATGCTACTGTGCGAAAGTGGCATGCGGCCAAGATGTGTCAGGTGCCAGGGTGTGCCAATGCATGCTAGGAAGTGTTAGGTAGTCCTACGGACACACAAGGGGGCACTAGGTGAAAGTAATGCATGCAAATGAATGATTAAGATATTGTGACAGGAAGTGTTAGTGAGTTCAGGTGTCTTAAGGAGGGAGTGACATGGTATGTTAGGAATTTATAAGGCATTTTAGAGGCTAGGGAAACATGCCAAGATATTTCAAGTTATAGGGTGTGCTAATACATGTTAGGGAGAGTTATAGAGTGCCAGGGAAAAACATGGGAGTGAAAGTTTCAAATGCATGGAAATGAATGAATAAGTGTGTGACATGAGTGGCCTAAGATAAGTTATAGGAAGTTCTTAGGTGAACAAGGCACAATCTACTTGTAGTATGTTCAATTGGTCATTTATTGTGGCTGAAGTAGGCCAATGTCACATTAACTACAGTAGCTAAGGACTTGATTTGGTTCCAAAGTTGAGAAAAAATGTAAGGCTAGTTGTAAGGGCATGAGTGCCAAGGAATGCCATGAAAATCTAACATGTTTCATATAGGTTTAAGGCATGTCAAATAAGCGAAGATGTGTCAAGTGATAAGGCATTCCAAGATGTGAAAAGGTATGGAAATACGTGTCAGGGACTATAAAGGCAAGAAAAAGGAGAAACAAGTTAAACTGCAAGGAAATGAACACGTAAGAGGGTTAATAAGTCATAAATTTACCTTTTCCAGGAGGGGTATGCTAGGCACACCAACAGTAGGTGGAAATAGGTGTCAAATGGCAAGTGTTAGTGCATTCTAAGTGCCAAAGCATCATCTGTTAATTCTCATCTACTTTCCAATAATTGATCTCAAATAACTTTAATATTAAACCATGGCAAAGCATACTAAAGCATCTTAATGAATGCTAGGCATGCTAATACGTTCCAAGTGCCAATGTGTGTTAGGGAATGATACACATGTTATGAAGTGGAAGGGAATTTTGAAGAGTGTGAATTAGGTGTGACGGAGTGTGCTAATGCATGTTGAGGATTTTTATAGAGTACTAGGGAAACACAAGGGAGCACTAGGTAAAAATTAATGGAAGTGAATGAATATGAAGGTGAGCCAGGGAGTGTCAATGAGTACTAGCTAGAATTCCGAGGAGAGAGTGACAAGGTATGTTAAGCACTAGTAAGGTGTGCTAGAGAATATCAGGGCATGTCAAGAAGTGCCAAAGTGTGCTACGGAGTTCCATTGTGTGTTAACATATGCCAAATTGTACCAAGACATGCAAGATTCTAAGGCATGCTTACGACGTTTAGGGTTCTAGGGTATGCCAATATCTGTCAAGGAGTATCAAGGAAAGAAAAATAAGAATCAAGATAAAATGAAATGAAATGAACACATAAGAGAGTTAATAAGTGAGGTCTTTATCTTTTTCAAAAGGGGCATGCTAAGAACACTAATAATAGGTTCCAATACATGCCAAGTTCCAATGTGTGCCAAGTTTTCATGTATGTTAATGCATGCCAAAGTGTTCCATGGCATGCTAGGGACTACAAGGCATGCCAAAACATGCTAGGAGAGTGTTATTCTATGCCAGGGCTTTGCAACTCGTGCTTGGGTGTCCTAGTCATGGTAAGATGTTTTAGGTACAAATATTTTCTAAGACATGTGAGGTGCCAAGGAATGTTAGTGTGTGCCAAAGCATGTTAAGATGTGCCGAGAGTGTTGAGGAGTGCTAGATATCTCTCATTAATATAATTTAAAAATGTTGATTATGAATTAAATAATATAGTTTCTACACACACTAGTGGAGCTTTATCTAAAGGGAATTTTTTATATAATAAACCTAATATAGAATAATCATGTATTGACTCATAGGAAAACTATATTCTCATTACTTGAGTTAAATGATACACACTAATTACTTCTTAAAAAATTGACTGAATCTAACCACTATATGGCCTTGGATATGTAATGAAAAATACTCCACAACAATGGTCTTAAATCATTATATTTTGACAAAAAATATAGTAATGTGCACATAGCGTCATCAAAAAATCATTGGAATGATCACTGATGATGAATTTTTTTTTAACATCACCAAAAGTAACCAAAAATAGCATTGGTGAGGACCAATAAAATATCGTCACTAGAAGTGTCACGAAAGAGAGAATTAGTAATGGGCCTTTAACAACCCTCACCAAAAGTGTCACTGAAAATGGATTTGGTGGCTTTGGTGACAAACCTTAAAGGACCATCACTATATGCACTTACAAGAATGTTTTTTTAAGGACCGTCACCATATGTGAAATTGGTGACGGACCTTAAAGGTCCATTAGAGACGTGATTCTCACCAATTTCCTTTTTTATTGTAGTGTGAGGAATCAAATTCTCCATCAAACTAGTGTTTCCGCTCGAAATTTGAATAAACCCATAGGGAGATAAGTTGAAAATATGAGTTGAAAAAATAGTTTTTTCATTTTTCCCTCTAAACTTTGATAATGTAATTTAATCTTGTTTTATTATTTCCATTATTATTTTATAATTTCCTTAGGAGGGCCATATAAGACATCAAAATTCCCCTAGTGGAATTTTTGACAAATTTAATAAACTTATAGTTGAAATCTATCTAAAGTCATAAAAATTAACTTCAAATAACTCATGGTTATAAAATATAAGTATACGTATTTTCATTTCCTCTAGTTGTAATCACGACTTTCTCATAGATTGCAATCTTATTTCCTCTATCTAAAAGAGGCTCCCACACATCTTCAAACATTATTTCATTGAATAGGAATGAATTCTATTCTCAATTTAAACAAAATGATGCTAAAAAAATGGCAAGAAACTCTTAAAAATAGTGGTGGGAAATCTAAATACTTTTGACTCTTATGACACTCCTTTCCCACTACTCCATATTATTGTGCTAACTTCCAACACCAATATATTTCCTTTAACCATGATTTTCCCAAGTCTTTCCAACAACATAAATATATTCAATGGCTTCCTTTCTCAAAATCATTCATTCCCCGCCTTATTTTATAATGCTTCCATTACCATAGAAATCTTAACCACCCCAACTCACCATTATTATTATAGCTAGAAAACCCTATAATAATGGCCATACATGACCATCTCAACAAGGGTAAATAGAAATATCCCTTCTACTAATAACATTTTGATTCAAAGATGGATTTTCCATACAAATATAGCACAAGATCCCTTATTGAAATTTGTTTCTTCTTTTAAAAAGGATTCATAATGTTTAAAAAAAAACTCCAAGAAATATCCTTATATGATAGTGTCCACCTAATAATTAATGATATGGTTCATATAATGGTCCAGATAATGAAGAGAAATCAAAGTCCATATGGTCTAATACATCGTCATCTTTTGTCAACAACTTGGGCCCTATGTCTCGAGATATCTTCTCTTCTTTGGAAAGAGTACATAAACAAGCTATTCTAGATATTTCAAAATGGAGCACTCTTCACCTATGTTCCTCTCCTTTATACCACATGTGATGTGAATTCCAATTGTCATCTTCTTGACTTGGGCGTTCTTATTTTGTCAATGTGACCCTAGATTATGCCATGAAAGCCCTTCAAAACACTCTGAAATGATTGAAGCTCCTCTTTATGTGTGAAGCTACTGGAATGTGACAAATCATCCAAGTTACCTCCAAATATTAGACTTGTACCTTTGGGAATATGAAATATACCCTCAATAGAAAACAGGCATAAAAATCTGTAGCCAAGTGCCTCAAATGGGAGATGTTTGCACTTCTGCAAATGTGCTTCCAAATATATCAACTCAAAAAAAAACACACCTTAAAATACATGAATTCCTCTCAACACATAAAAGAAAAATTAAACCCTTACTCCAGCCTTTCTCTATTGGTAATTTTGTCCTTTTGACATATAATACCTTCTCTTCTATTATCAAAACAATCTTCCACTTGTGGTTTAGCTAGTCATTTCTTGATTTTTCTAAGGCCTCATAATCATGTTGTGGTCCCAAAAAAATAACTATTTCTTGGCTCTAATTGGTAAACAAAGGTCCACTTAAGTGTCCAACAAACATTGTACTAGTCTAGCAATGATATTATCAATTCTTGAAGCAAGAAAAGTCTCACTTGAGGAAGTGTTACCAAGGCATTAGATAGGTGGGTAGCTCTGCATAGTGAAATTATCATGTTGTGATGTAGTGCGTTCAAGTAACATTCCATATACATTCAACACTATGCAATCCAACAACAACTATAATTTTTCATTTGGTTATAAACAAATTTATCGATCAAACAAGACAATTACCGATTACCCATTTTTTTGAGGTAGAAAAAAAAGCACCCAATTTTGAAAAGTGGTGATGTAGAATCACCCTTTTTTTAGCGTAGTTCTGACACTTTAAATTTTCTTATGATTCTTTTTTTTTCATGAAATTTCATCATTTTCATGTCGATTTTGAAAAGTAGTGATGTAAAATAACTTGTTTTTTTTTGCATATTTTTGGAACATTAAATTTTATTTGTTTTTTTTTTTAATAATTTTCATGTCGATTTTGAAAAGTGTCGATTTTTTTGGCACTTTAAATTTTTTTGTTTATCAAGTATGAACATTTGTTTTAAAATGTTAGTGTTTTTCATGCTAATTTTGAAAGGTGTTGATGCAACATTAATCCTTTTTTAGTGTGGTGATTTTCATCTGGGTAATAAGACATTTAAAAAAAAAACATGACAATATATATATATATATATATATATATATATATATATATATATATATAGCCAATAAAAGTGTAAAAAAAACACACACACACACACACACACAAAATTCAAAAAAATAAATAAAAAAGGGAAAAAAATTCAAAAAAAACATAATTTAAAGAAGAAAAAGAATTAACCCAAAACAAAGAACAATTCTTTTTACGTTATAAAAAAAAATTTCTTAATTAAAAAAATAATAAAACTAAATATTTAAAATTAAAATAATTAAAATACTAAAATAAAAAATAATTTAAATTAAAAAATAATATATATATATATATATATATATGATGATGATGATGATGGTTAACGTCCACTAAGACCAACCTTTGGTCTATCAGACCTCGTTTTAACATTGTACTCCTATGCTCAAATACCTTGGAGAGAAGTGTCTCGACTTCACTATAATTTTGACATGTTAAAAGGCTAGGAAGGTCACTATTGCAACAAAGATTATGAAATTGAGATATAATGTGGGTGTACATATGGAACTCTAAGAGGAAGTGTTTTTCATACTCAATGTTCATATTCTCACAGAGATAGAAGATCCTTTCCACCCATGGTGTTGTAGGAACTGCCCAATGACCTGTTTCACTATGGAGCTCATGAGAGTTCTTCCTTCTCTTGGCTATATTATTATTTTTTCTTTGAGCTAGCTAAAACATAGAGATACTTTTGACCTTCTAGAGTAGGGTTGATGACCTCCTTATAATATATTAATTTTCCTTTAGCCTCTAAAGATTTCTCACACCACATTTTCTCTTTAAACTTAGAATTAAAAATATTTTTAATATTATTAATATTTTGCAATGCAAAATTTTCTTCGATCTCGCAATGGTTTAATCAGGCCTTGGTATCTTTATACCAACCTATTTTGAGCCTAAGGTGGTTTTGGCTGGAATTTAAAGCTAGCTTAAGAAGTCTATGGTCTCCGATGTTATTGATTTTGTGCTTGTACAACAAGAGACTAGTCATAGTAGGCTCTCAATAGGCAGAAGACACACTTCTATAAGGAGAATAGGATAGGGTGTATTAATTTTAATTTTTAGGTTATACGTTTCTTCTATATTTTCTCAATCTTTCTCCAGGATTCTTAAGAGATGTTGCAACCCCAAACCTCACATCCATACAAGATAACAAGAGTGACTAAAGCTTCAAAGAGGAGATTATTTTTATCCCACATTACAAGGGTTGTTGCTTTACAATTATTTTCAAGACAAAAATAAGCTTTCCACCCTCCATTAATCCACTTCACAATGCTATAGTTCCATTTGAGCTCGTGATGAATTTCAATTCCTAGGTACTTGTAAGAAGACATTTCCTCCAACTTGCTATTGTTATACACAAAATTAGCATAAGTGTCCTTCTTGGATTTGATAACCATAACTTGTGTTTTTTCAATGTTAACAATCATACCCATGGTAGAGAAGAAAACCTTAAGAATTATAAGTTTCTTATCAAGATCATATGGGCACCTTACTAGAAGAAAAATTTCATGAGCATAGAGAAGAAGGATGATGACTATTCTAGCTAAGATCGTGCCAGCACAACCTGCTTCCTCTAAACAACCTTCTAGCTTGTTGATGTAAATGCAAAATAGGGCAGGGGAGAAGAGGCAACCTCCTTTAACTCCGATATTACAATTAATATCTTTCTACCACCCCTCATTAATCTTAAACTTGGCAATTTCATTCTCATATAACCTTATAGCGGCAACAGTCAACTCGAAAGGAACCTTTAGCTCTTATAATATATTCCGTAGGTTATTTCTAAGTACCATATTGAAAGCCTTTCTAAAGTCCACAAAGAAACAAAGGAGATTGGATTTATCATTACGACATTCCTCCATAATGATCCTAAGCGTAATGGGGTGATCCGTTGTTAAGTGCTACATTCTAAAACCCGCTTGGCCTTTAGCCCGCTTACCTTCACTTTCAAGCCATATGCTCATCTCCTTTTCCAAAATAATACCATATAACTTGGCTAAGAGACGGCTAATCATAATTTTTCGATAATTAGAGGGGTTATTTGTATCCCCACTATTAAAAATAGGAATATTGAGGATCTAATTCCATTGTTTAGGGAACCCTTGCTTGACTGCCTGATTGAAAAGCTTTTGGATGTGAGGGATGAGGACATGACCTCCAATTTTTAAGATTTATGCTCGGTAATCTTCAATGTCCTTAGCTTTTCCATTTTCCAGGTGCTTAACCCCAAAATATATCTCTTCTAAAGAGAAAATTGTGAGCAGGGTTTCAAAGTTATCCATGATATTTGGAGATTCATAAAGTAGTTTAAGATAGCAATTCCATTCGTTTAAAGCAATTCTATTATTATATTTAGTTTTTCTAGTTGTAATCTGCCTCTAGAATTTCTTAAGAGATACCTTAGAGAGATGTAAGATATTTTCTTGCCTTTTATGAATATATTGCATTTTTTTTCTTTTAGTTAGGGCTTTGTATATTTTCATCTTGCCAATTATAAGAGACTCATCAACAGCTTCCTTAATTTCTCTTCGTGCACTTTTACAATACTTATCATACCAAGGGTTGGTTTTTTTATTCATTTTATTATTTGAAACTTCAATAGAGAATTTGTTAATAGAATATGAGAGGGTTGTAGTAAAATTATGATAGAGGTCTTCTATGTTGTCTATTCTAGATAAAGGAAGAAAATTAATTATTAATTCATTTAGGAAAAGATCATTTTTATTTCTATATAAGATTAAGTTCTTTTGACTATAAGGATTATCTTCTATGGGATCTCTATGAATGAAAAAAATGAGTTATAATTATAGGTTTATGATCTGAGTTAGGCTCGTGGTTGTTTAAGATGTCAAAATTTATTATTTTGTTGTATAAAGGGATATCATAAATAACATAATCTACCACATTGCTACCAAGACCATGCATACAGGTCATCTGGCTAGAATTGGGAAACTTCTTTAGACAATTGAAAATTATGAGATCTTCAGCATTGCAGAGCTTGACTAGCTCAGATCCAAACAAATTTTCCCCTAGATCTTCAGAGCTTCTTTTGTACCGGCTAGCTAGAGTAAGGTCTTCGTCTAACCAAAGAGGATTAATGTTGGAATAATTGATTAGAAGAATAGATTGGTTGCTTGAAGTTCAAGCATTAACTTCACCCATTAAGAGGATATTACCTTAATTCCTTAGTCTAGAAATATCATTCTCTAAACGATTGTAAGGACCATTTTTATCTAAATTATTTTTTTTATAGAAGATAGAATTGATAGGGGGGAAATAACATATTGTTATGTATGTTTTTTTATCATTAATGTCAGTAATATTTATCCAAATATATTGGTTGTAAGGGTCTTTTTTATATTTTCTTGAATGGGGGCAGATGTTCTTCCTAATGTAACAAGCTATATCCCCAATGCCTCTACGGTAGGATCGCTTGTTCCATATTAACCATAGTACAAAGCCATCTATGTTAGGGAACTTAGATTCTTCGTGCTCCCAAGTTTCAACTAGCAATATAATATCAACTTCATTCGAGATCCAACTTACCTTGGAGCCTTTGTTCCATGGATAGCCCCAATAGTTCCAAGAAAAAATATGGAGCATGTTGAATTGCTATTTATTACTACCTTTTTGGTTTCTATCTCAAATAACGGATTTTCTATTTCTGATTATAACCCATTTTCCTTCCTTCCTAACTTCTTTTAACTTTTGAACGTCCTTCAATTAATTCTACTTGATCTTCTGGAATGAGATCTTCATTTATAAATATTCCTGTTCCTTTTAGACTTGATGTTTTACTAAGTATGTCATATTTATTGTTAGTAGAGCTCACCTTTATCGGGATTAGCCTTCCTTTATTCTCTATTAATTTCCCCAACCTTGTTTCTTTTGTTAGACATATTGTTTCAATTTATAATCTATTATGTAATTCTATCTAGGCTATGGCTAATGTATCCTCATCTACCTCTTCTTTCAAACAGAATATTATAAGGTCCAGGGCCCTTTCGTTATGCTCATGATCTAATTCTATCAATTTTTTCATTTCTTCTTTAATGGGATTGATATATAATTTACTTGCCACACTATTTAGGGTGAGAATGTTATTAACTTTTTCTTCTAGTTCTTTAATCATGTCCTTCATTTTAAGACTTTCTAAAGTATCAACATCTCCTTGTTGGGATGTTTGGTTCGTATCTTGCCTTTGTTTTTCTATTACCTGTAATCTAATCTCCATTGTCTTCGTTTTATTCTCCAATAGTTTTATTTTATTTTCTATTTGTTTTTGAATCTTCTCTTCAAGAAATGTAAATTTATTTTCCAGCATGGCTTCTAACTCAGTTTGTAGCTTGACTTCTCTTTCTTCTCTATGTTTCTATAAATACTCTATATACTCATAAAGGCTCTGTAGAGTAACCGTACTAGGTCTACCTTTAACAATATTTGGTAGATGCGGTGAATTATTCATACTTGAAAAAAAAAAGGAATGTGTGCACTTGATAGGATTTGTCGTCTAATCAAAAAATCTGTATATCTCCCTAGCCAAAATATAGCTGAATCAACCACAGAGCCACAGAGCTGAAAGAATCTAGAGCTACAGAGTTGAAAGAATCAAAAAGAGCCGCAAATATGAAAGTTTATATATATATATATATATATATATATATATATATATATATATATATATATATATATATATATGGTCCGCAGAGCTGTAGAGCCAAAGGAATCGGAAAGATCCACACCTTTTCAAGGGCATTGAATGTGAAACACACGATTAATGTCAACGAGGATGAGACGACCCCAGATAAATACACTCCCGCTTCTTATATGTCTAGTTAAAATCAAGAATCTCAATAAAAATCAAAATTGAACTATGACCCGTTTCCAGAGTTGAAATTATTCCAACTATTCATGGCTGATGAGTGTGAAGCATAAATTACCTTGTCATTTTAAATAGGGCTATTGTCTTGACATAGAATGCGGTGATTGACATGATTTGATCTTATATATATATATATATATATATATATATATATATATATATATATATATATATATATATATATAGATAGAGCCATATATTCCGAAAGAGCCACACCTTTTTAAGGGCACTGAATGCGAAGCACCACAGAGAGGGGTTTTATATCCCACCACATAGATCAAGTTTCTAGAGTTTATATGTCGAAGTCGTAGAGATTCATCGAAGTTTATATGGCACATCAAAGTTACGAACCCAAAATTCGCACCAGAGAGACAAATATTATAATGAAGTCAGAAACCCTTCGCACCCTTCGCCAAAATTTGCACTGGCGAGTCAAATGAATCTAAAACACTTTGCACCCTTCACCAGAATATCTTAATTTTCTTTTAGCCTCTAAATATTTCTCACGCGACATTTTCTCTCTAAACTTAGAAGTAACAATACTTTTCATGTTATTAATATTTTACAATGCAACATTTTTGTCGATCTCCCAATGGTTGAACCAGGCCTTCATATCTTTATAGCACCCTCGTTTGAGCCCTTAAGTGGCTATGGCTAGAATTTAAAGCTATCTTAGGAAGTCTATGGTCTCTCGTGTTATTGATTTTTTCTTGTACAATAGGAACCTAGTCACAGCTAGGCTCTCAAAAAGGGAAAGACCCACTTCTATAACGATAATAGGATAGGGTGTATTGCTTTTAGTTTTAGGTTATATGTTGTAAAAAATTTCTAGATTTTCTCTTAAAATTGGCAATTACATTCTCGTATAACCTTATAGGTGCAACTCTCAACTCAAAAGGAACCTTTAACTCTTCTAATCTATTCCATAGGCTATTTCGAGTTACCATATCGAAAGCCTTTCTAAAGTCCACAAAGAAAAAAAAGAGATTGGATTTATCATTACGATATTCCTCCACAATGATCCTAAGCATAACGAGGTGGTCCGTTGTTGAGAGCTTCTTTCTAAAACCCTGTTAGCCTTTAGCCCGCTTACCTCCACTTTCAAGCCATATGCTCATCTTCTTTTCCAAAATAATACCATATAACTTGGCTAAGAGAGGGATAATCACAATTTTCCGATAATTAGAGGGGTTATTTGTATCCCTACTTCTAAAAATAGGAATAATGAGGCTCTCATTTCATGGTTTAGGGAACCCTTGCTTGACTGCTTGAGTGAAAAGCTTATGGATGTGAGGGATGAGGACATGACCTCCAATTTTTAAGATTTCTACTTGGTAACCTTCAATGTCCTTATATTTTCCATTTTCTGGGCACTTAACCCCAAAATATATGTCTTCTAATGAGAAAAATTCTTTCATTGTGAGCAGGGATTCAAATTTATCCATCACATTTGGAGATTCATAAAGCTTTTTAAGATAGGAATTCCAGCCCTGTAAAGAAATTCTATAATTATATTTAGTTTTTCTAGTTAGAGCCTACCTCCAAAATTTATTAGGAGCTACCTTAGAGAGTTGTAAGAGATTTTCTTGTCTTTTATGAATATACTCCATTTTTTCCCTTTTAGTTAGGGCTTTGTATCTTTTTATCTTGCCAATTTTAAGAGACACATAAACAACTTCCTTAATTTCTCTCCTCGCACTTTTATAATATTTAACATACCAAGGGTTGGTTTCACTATTTCTCTTATTACTTGAAACTTCAATAGAGAACTTGTTAATAGAATATGAGAGGGTTGTAGTAAAATTATGATAGAGATCTTCTATGTTGTCTATACTAGATAAAAGAAGAAAATCAATTCTTAATCCATTTAGAAAAAATATCATTTTTATTAGATTGAAGTTACGGTACATAGTTGAAGCATTGATTATTGTTCAACCACCCCTCACTGCTCTTAAACTCAGCAATTACATTCTCGTATGACCTTATAGTGGTAGCTCTCAACTCGAAATGAACCTTTAGCTCTTCTAATCTATTCCATAGGTTATTTCTAGGTACTGTATCAAAATCCTTTCTAAAGTCCAAAAAGCAACAAAAGGGATTGGATTTATCATTACGACATTCCTCCGTAATAATCCTAATCATAACGAGGTTATCTGTTGGTGAGTGTTTCCTTCTAAAACACGCTTGGCCTTTAGCCCGCTTACCTTCACTTTCAAGCCATATGCTCATCTTATTTTCCAAAATAATACCATATAACTTGGCTAAGAGAGGTCTAATCATAATTATCCGATAATTAGAGGGGTTATTTATATCCCCACTTTTGAAAATAGGAATAATGAGGCTTTGAGTCCATGGCTTAGCAAACCCTTGCTTGACTGCTTGATTGAAAAGCTTGTGGATGTGAGTGATGAGGACATGACCTCCAATTTTTAAGATTTCTGCTTGTTAACCTTCAATGTCCTTAGCCAATGATTGTATCTATTTCCATCATTAATGCATCCAGATATAAAATTCATAAAATAAAAACAAAATTCATTTTTTTTAAAACACAGATTAAAAAAGAAGAAAAAAATTTAAAAAAAAAAACAAGAAACAAAAAATTAATAATTTAAAAAAAAAAAACAAACAAATAAATTTAAAAAAATTTATAATTTAAAAAAAAAAAAAAAATTTAAAAAAAAATTAAAATTAAAAACAAAATTAAAACTAAAAATTAAATTAAAAAAAAATTAAAAAAATTATTAAATTTAAAAAATAATAATAATCATTTTTAAAAATAATTAAATTAAAAACAAATGCGAGCACAACTCCAGGGCTCAGTCGTCGAGCGGTGGGCAAGAGCTGGAAAATCAACCTCCACTAGCTAGGGGCCGCGGGGCTCGACCACCGGCCGCGCGGGGGGGGAGAGTTAGCAGCTCTCCCCCCTGCTTGGCAGCTGAGCCTTGAGACACCCAGGCGGTGAAGGTCGATTCCCAGAAACGACCTCTACCGTCGGGGGCCATGGGGCTTAGCAGCTGAGCGGGGGGAAGAGGTGCCAACTCAACCCCCGCCTGACTCCCGAGCTTCAGTAACTTTTTTTTTTATATTTATAAGAAATTTTCGGAGAAAATCACATAAAAGAAATTTTTGTCGACGCATTTCGAACCAGCCAGTGTGGTTCATCATCACGAGAAGATGATATATCTGATCAAGAAACCTAATTAAATAGACCAGGAAATCTCCAACTAGCCATTGTAACTTTTTTTTTAATTCAATGATTTTTTTATATAGTTTTTTAAATTTAATATATATATATATACTAATTTAAAAAAAAAAAATTGTTTTTCATTTTTTATTTGAAAATGTATTATATATATATATATATATATATATATATATATATATTAATTTTTTTTTAATTTAAAGTTTTATTATTTTAAAATTTTAATTTTAATTTTCTTTTAATTTTATTTTTTTAATTTAAATTTCTAAATTTTAAGTATTTTTTATTTTATTATTTTAATTATTTTTTAATTTTTTTTTAATTTTTTATTTTAATTATTTTATTTAATCATTTTTTAATTATGCAATTTTTTTATATTACTTAAAAAAATGTTTTTTTTTTTAAATTAATTTTTTTATTTAAATTATTTGTATTTTTTTTTTTTTTTTATTTTTTTTTTTTTAATTTTATTTTCTTTTTAATTTTTTTTTTTTTTAGATTTTCTATTTTTACAAGTGATATTTTATCTTTAATACCATGCCTAAAAATAGTTGGAATTTTATTTTCATAAAGGTGATAATTTATCTTTAATGTCATCTTTGGATTTTTAAGGCTTTTGAGAGACATGATATTTTATCTTTAATACCATGCTTAAAAATCATTGAAATTGTAAGACTTTTGATATTTTTATCTCTAATTTCATGTTTATCGTTGAACTTTTAAGGTTTTTCAAAGTCATGATATTTTATCTTTAATGTCATTATTAAAAACTATTGACAATTTACTCAGAAAAGAAAAAGATGTTATTCCAGCATCAACACTTTTCATTTTCAAGGTGTTTTTTGAACACACAAAATCGACGAATTTAGTCCATCATCAACACTTTTCGTTTTCATGGTTTTTATTGCACACAAAATTTGTGACGTTATTCGAGCATCAACAATTTTTCGTTTTCATGCTGTTTTTTGCACACAAAAAAATGACGACGTTATTCCAGCATCAACGTTGTTCGTTTTCAGGCTATTTTTTGCACACAAAAAAATAACTTTTACTTCCATTTTTAAAAAATGTTGAAAATTTACTCTAAAAAAAAAGAATTATTCCAGAATACAACTTTCCGTTTTCAAGTTGATTTTTCATGGTTTTTTGATACATTTTTTGTTAGAGTTCTCGTTTTCAGATAATAGTTCTCATTTGAATACTAAATTTGTTTATATTGTGACATTAAATTAAGATATTTTAATTGATATTAGTAATAAAAAAACTTCAAGCATTAATCTAAATATAAAACATAATAATAATATAGAATATATATAATCATCATACATCATAAAACAAAAAAAAATCCCATAACAAAAGATATATTTTCATTGTTCTAAAAAACCAACTCACATATACACAATGATCCTTAACCAACTTATACACTATGATCCTTAAATCATATCAATAACAACATAATCCACATTTAACCAAAAATTTCCCCAGTATTTCACTATTCAGCTGTCTAACTCCTTGTCTTAACCCATTTTTCCATGTAGACATCTTGACATGCTAAAAGACCTTAGCTAATTAATATCAACAACTACATAAATACAATTAACACCCACTCCTTTCTCCTTTCTACATAAATTCACAAAACTCCTTTCTCGTGGGTTTACATAGCTGGAGGGTGACATGGACACTAACAATGAGAGGAATGAGGAATTCATGCAGAAGATCTCCAATAAGATGTACTCAATCTCCTCACAACACCCATCTCTTTCATTTTATTTTTATTTTTGGTTTTTTTATTTAGGCCATGGTGGATATCTCAGATTTGGTTTTTTAATTGATTGATGATAGTTTAGATGACCTCAATGAATCCATAGAAAATCCTTTTGTGATTGAGGAATTTTAAATAATGTTTGGTTGCAAGGAGGAAGGGATCTGGTATATTATTATTCAATAGGATCGGGTCTTGCCCTTTGAGAATACCAAATACCCCCAAGCATTTGTTGTTGAGCTCAATGCATTCATTCACTCTTAGAAATGATTATTTTGTTAAATAGCTTGCAACGAATGTTGGTCACTCTTAGAAATGATTATTTTGTTAAATATCTTGCAAGGAATGTTGGTCGGAGGGCATCTATTTATTATATAAAGGTTTCTGGGATATCCCTTTTCTAGAGACATAAAGGATATGCATTTTTATCATCTTAAAAATCAAATGGGCCAACATCTATATCATCGAACTTTATTTCTTTTGGACATGCAAAACAAGATTAATGGGCTTTTATCATTCACCTCCACTTTGATATAGTTTTGTTAAATGCTTTTTTGGGGTTCTTTAGAGAGTTTCGAGCATCATTAAAAAAATTATGAGTGAAATAAGATATATTGCGATGATATATAAATTTCTGGACAACCGGTCTGAATCTCGCAAACCACTATGACTAGTAAGCATAATGCTATGATTTGACCTTAAACCTTCCCAAACCATTGATGTTATTGTTTATACACCTGATTTATAAGCCACACATATAATTTTACCTATCAAAAACGTAATTGTGATCAAGCAAGTAATTGTCTTCAAGTTGCAAACTAGAATATTTTTAATTTGATCATCTAACCACAAAGATAAACAATTTTCAATTATTTGCAACCCAAAATTCTTTAAGGACACATGGCTTACCATGCACATAGTGCTAGAATTCAGCAAAAAGGAAATGTTAGATTGAAGTTACAATACATAGTTGAAGCACTGATTATTGTTTCATATTGATACAAAGCCCAATAAATTACCTTGTCTGTTAATAGTACATTGACAGGGTATTATTCTTTCTATATTTATTTAGTGGGTTTTGGTTCTTCCAACGTGTAGAAATTAGGTTATAATGAGTAGTGAATTGGGATTGTTGTTTGGCTAGATTAGCAACTCTATTTGGGTTAATGTCAACATTAACAAGTCTATTTGGGTTAATGTCAACATTAACAATTGTTATGTTCTAGTTTTTGGATCAGGCATATTAGAATTGTATACCTTGAAAATAAAAATCAAATTCCATGCAATAAGCCTTATTTTCAACGATAAATTTCTAATACATGAATGATTGGTGATCCACTTGAATTTGTTGGCTTGGATTTTGTTATTTCATTTTAACTGATTGGTCTATGGACTCTGTCAAAGTTGTATAACCTTATGAAAGAAATACTAGTTTTTCTAAGTTTGCAAAATATATTTTTAGTTGGTTGGTTTTCTAACATAAATCATGGAAGTAGGTTTATAAGGCTATTTATATTTTTTGCATAATGGACACTCTTCAGGGACATATGCCACAGACGAGTGCAGATGGAATTAATGAACTGAAAAAAATTTCTTTGTGGTTTGTGGAGAATATTTATACGTTGCTATAAAGCAAGGATCACATTTACTCTTAATTGGAGTTGAGGCAAGCTTAGAAACTTATTACAAAATATCATAACCTATAAAGTTTGTTATTAATGCTTGAATTCTTCTGATAGGGTGAAGCCACTATTGGAATATGTAATTCCTACTTGTCTTCAATTGTGATTATCTCTATGTATAGAGTCTGTTCCTATTCCATAGGCTAGCTAAAACCTAAGTTCCTAGTTTAGTGTGAGGTTTATATATTATTTCAACCAACTTATTATGGGTCAGTCTGTTTGGATCTAGCCTTGGCCCCTTGTGGGCTGAGGGAAATAAAAAGTTTGATGAGTGTTTTGTTTGTTTTTTTACACTTGACTATTTTTCCCATCCTTTTGTTGCTGCTATGTAGATGGTCCTGGAAAGAGCATGGAGAACTTGTAGGATAGTCGAGATGTGACTTTGATTTGTTTTTTTGTGACTTGGAGCAACGTGCAGCTTGCCCTGGCTAGAAGAAGATCCGTGCAAATTATTTGGTGGATCGATTTACAGATCCGAGTCTAAGTCAGTACTGCCCATGCATGGGTCGATTGGTGGATTGCAGGATTGATTTTCAGATCCCAGCCAGAACCGAGTCGATTGATTACAAGATTGATTGTGTGGCTTGTGCTACAATGGTGTGCCTTGATCGCTTGGTATATATATATTGCTGGATTTTTTTTTATTCTCTGCGTTATGGTCATGTTATCGAAAAGAGGCTGTGTGTTCTGAATATCTTGACTGTATTGGACCTGTCAACAAGGATCTCATCAATCTTTCAGCGCGATTGAAAAGACGAGATAGCGAGAGGCTATTCTACGTTTCTTGGTATACACAAATGTTGTTTTTCTTGTGACTTTACATCCCCCAGATCCACCTCGTAGTATGAATTGGTGAGAGGTAATGGAAAAGACATCAGAAGTCAATCAACAATATTATAGAAGCATTGTTTATGAAAATGAACAGTTTTTAGAGTATTTCCGTGAAGTCACTCCTGAAGCAGAGCTCGGTAATCTAAATATTGGAAGTCGTCCAACAAGGAGGAAAAAGTCTTCTGGGATTGGGCATCTCCGTGCAATTCCTTGGATATTTGCATGGACACAAACTAGATTTGTTTTACCTATATGGCTTGGTATTGGAGCAGGCATCAAAGCAGCCTGTGCAAAAGGATACAAAGAAGAATTACAAGCCATGTATAGAGAATGGCCATTTTTTCAATGCGCAATTGATTTAATTGAAATGGTAATTGAAAAGTCAGATTTATCCATTGCTAAGCACTATGATGAAGTTTTGGTGTCTCCTAATAGACAAAAGCTAGGAGAAGAGTTGCCAGAAGCCTTTCACATGACAGAGAAGTATGTGTTGCTTGTTAGTGGTCACGAAAACCTTACGGAAAACAACAAAAGTTTGAAGATGTTGATTGAAGATATTTGTTAGTGCATGCTTGGGTAATTGGGATTTTTTAGTGATGAAAGTATTTTGGAACTAAAATTAATATACATATTGAGATTAGTCAACTCAATATGAAGTTATTTTTGTTAGAATTGACTACTCTAACAAATGATAGGTTAATATGGAGTTCCAAGTTCTAATTGATAAAGACAAAGATGCCCAAGATGTGAACATTTCAAAATATGATGTAAAGGAGCAGCGACAAAATTTAAAGGATGATGGAAAATGAAAGTGAAAGTTTGTTTTGTGTGAGTTTCTTGGAACAGACACACTATCATGTTGTATTATGAGTCACACATTTGTAAGCAAGTCTAGGATCCTTTTTGTAGTGGTCTTTGTAAATTATGTACCTGGAACTCCAAGAGTTGGAGTTGTGTTGTAAGCCTTGTAAGGCATGTGTATCCTCGTAAAAGTTCGTGGTAATCTCATAACCACTTTGTAACTACAGGTTCGTGGTCAGCGAGAAACCATTTTGCAGTGTCGGTTTGTGGTCAGCCAGAAACCATGTGTAACAATGAAGTGGACTGAAAACAGGTCTATGCCAGTATTAACCCAGTGATGAAGAGATCCGGTGCAAGGTCACCGATGAATAAATCCAGTGCAAGGTCGCCGATGAAGGGATCCGGTAAAATTTTGCCGAAAAGATCTAAGACAGATCTACTATTGGTGAGAGTTCACCGATGAAGGAAAAGCATGGTTACGGGTCATCCGATAAAACCCACATTGGAGGGGGATCTGTAGATACAGGTACATGTATGCAGTGATAATGGTTGATAGAACCATGTATCTGAAGGACATCCTACGAGGCCAACAATTGCAGTGGTTGGTACCCACACATTCTGGTGGATGGTTGCTCCTTTATATGGACGTCGACATATACTTTTTTGTTATGTTTGACCACAGCTAGATTTTGCGAAGTTATATCGAGACAAGTAGTCTTTAAGGGGGTGTGTTGGAATATGTAATTCCTACTTGTCTTCGGTTGTGATTCTATCTACGTATAGAGTCTATTCCTATTCCATAGGCTAGCTAAAACCTAAGTTCCTAGTTTAGTGTGAGGTTGAGATATTCTCTCAACCAATCTTAAGACAATTCCTCATGTATATATGTAACTCTATTTGATTAATAAAATATAGTGTGCATAGTGACATTTTATTTAGTTGTCGAGCTTGACTTGGGACATGACTCGTTTTGGTCTGAGAGTTGAACCAACTCAAGACCTGATAAACACTTGTGAATCAACTTGAAAAGGACTCTCGACCAAGAGAATAAACTATATATTTTCAAGAAAATATATTTTTTAGATTATACACGTGATATTACACTAATTTAATGCAAATACACTAAATACAATGAAAAATCAGCGTATTCAAATATCACAATATGTCTTACAATGTAAATGATATATTCATAACCAATGATTGTATCGATTTAAATCATTCATCCATCGACATATAATATTCAAGATTCAAAGTCAAATCTGAGATCGGGTGAAAAAAATTGAAATACTGGATAAATACTTAAAAACATGTAGCTTCTAGGAGTTAGTGCCAACGGAACACTAAGAAATATTGTGCACTTTGGCGAACATGATCTTAAAGCTTTTAATTTGGGGAAATTGGTAAAATTTTAAACATGTTCTTATACTTCCTCAACTAAAGTTAAAAGAAATTTTCAGAAATTTATTTGTTCGGCTTGGAATTATTATGAAAACGGAATCTATTTTATAAATGTCTTTTGGTATCTTCCATTGGAAACTCCGCTATAACATCTTTTCTGGTTATGAACTAAGTAACTTTTACGATAGAGTACCATAGCCTGTGAACGTCATTTTCAATGCTTTGAATCAAGTGTTGCATAACTCATGCATGGACATTACTTGGCCAGGGTCTGCATTCATTTACTTGAGAAAAACTGGGTTAAATTGTTGAAAAAACACCTACAATTAAAGAGTTTTAAAATATGAATTTCAAGTGACTTTTTGGTTGCAGCTGTTGATTTTTTCAAAATATTGGCTAATTTGTGATTATTTGAAATATGTCTTGCGCTGATTTTGGGGACGGGCGATGGCGGGGATGGGGAACACAATTTTGGTACATTTAGAGTGCACCGCCAAAGTTTCCGGGGAATGACAAGTTGGATATATATATATATATATATATATATATATATATATATATATAGATGATGCACGTAAAACTGAGTAACAGATTCCAGCATCTCCCTAACAACGTTCTCTCCATCTAAAATTGTAGTTGGGGTTTGTCATGGAGGTGATGGATGTGAAGAAAAACCAGTATTTACGTTTTTTTCTTTTGTTGCGGCATCACTTCCTCCAATCTTAACAGTAATGAAATATCGTGCAGGAAATGATCCATCAAGTATTCCATGGACTGTCTATCCAATTAGAGAATCGATACGCAGGCCAGCTGATGAATTGTCCCCATTTTCATTGCTTGGATTTTTTGATTTATTATCAGAGGAGGCAGGAGCATATGGTTTTTTCTTCATGGATGGTAGAACGGTACCCAATAAGTCCCCGAAATATACTCCGGATGTATTGGAAATGGATTGGACGTCCGAAATTTCTGGAATGCCAGAACGTCAGGTACGAGCGATTTTTTGCGGGGACGGATCCCCTTGCAACATAGTTTAAAGTTCATGTATTTTGAAATCAACGAGGCTCGTTTCAAGTGGAACTACACGATTACCAATTTCTGAAATGTTGCTTCAACTCATCAAGCGTGTGAGAACTATCATGTATACTATAATTTTAGATCCAAGGGTTTAATTGAAACATGTAGGTTGGATTATTAACATATGCAGTAGCTTTCAGTTATAAATGTTACGCGGAAGGTGGAAGGTCTCCATGAAATAGGATTTCTGAGTCATTTTTGGCTCATATCTGTAGTTATTATGGAACAACCTTAATGATTTCTCATCATTTATAAAATGAGATCATATATATAGCAATCTCCTACTTTGGAACTGTTAAAATATGGTTGGAAGTAGGGCAAAAAGACCATCTAGGACAACCAACCAGTTGACTGATGTGAGAAAATCCCAAGGAAAAAAAATTCTATCATATCTTTTTTATTGACAAAAAGACAAGTATCTTCCTTTACAAACCAGCATTCAATATTTGCATGAACCAATCTTTTCCAGAGAGAGAGAGTTTAGAGAGACATCCATAGACATTAAATTGAAGCAGTTAATCGCAAAAAATGCACCAGTGCGCCACATTTTTTGATACACAGATAATTTCTTTCTTATCAGATCCCATGGAAATGGATCTGAGATGAATCCCATCACATGCACAATTTCTTAGGCATTATTCCAGGTATCTATTTTGTTTTTTTATCAAGGATCTGCTTGCTGACCAGGTCGGTTGAAGGAGATGGATCTGATATTAATCTTGTAAGTCTTCTCGATGTGTAAATAATGGATGTCATGACTCGTTTAGCCTAGTATAAGATCATGATGCTGAGTTTGTTGTGTGCTAAAATGAGAATTCGTAACATAGCTCACGAATGTTGCAAAACTGCTTTGAATCCTATGGTAGAACCAGCATGTCCACTATATGTTTAGACTCAAAACTTGGACGTAGATAGGTAGGCTAGGTTATTAACATAAATAGTAGCAGTCAACCATCCTCAAATGCTATGAGCCAGGTTGAAGGTCCATCTAGAACAAAGTCAAAGTCATTTGCATCTCACATCTGTTGTTGTTACAGAACAACCTGAATGATTTCTCAACTCGAAATCTTCTAAGCGTGAGATCGTAAGTGTTTCAATCTCCTTTTTTACGGGTGTAAAAACCAGGTTTGCAGTAGTTCATGAAAACCATCGAGGATAGCCAACCTGGTGGCCAAAGTAAGCAAAACAAGGGGAATGTTTTTCTATTTTGTGACCACCTTAGTATAGTCAAGAAGATAAGCATCTTCCTTTACAAACCACCATATAGTGACTTACAGTCTCTGCATGAACCAAGATCTTTGAGAGAGAGAGTTTGAAGAGGCATCTGTAAACCTTATTCAAGCAGTTAATAGCGACAAATGCACCAGATTTCTTGATACATAGAGTCTCTCTTTCCGACCATATTCCACAAAAATGGATATGAGATGAAGCTGTCACACACAAAATTGAACAGGAAGTCTTCCTAAGTATGTAAAATATATCTGTATCTAGTATATATTTCACCATATCCTTCTCCTGATCATGGAAAGAGTCGAACAGGTGAAAATTTCATTTTTTAAATTCTCTTTTCAACATGTATATAGAGAGATGAATGATATGGTTGATGACTCGATGAGTTACCCAAACAAGATCTTAATTAATGCACGATAATTCTTCCCTTTAGCAGAATAATATTAGCTCCTTACAGCAGAAGGGCATAACTCCTCTACAAAAAATTAATATAAATGCTCTGCAACAAAATCACCACCAGGCTCTAAAGCAACATGAAATGATGCAAGCACAAGCACAACAACTTAAGATACATCAGAAGTAGCATTTTAAACATCATTTGTTGAAACATTAGCAACAACAACTCAAACAACAACAATAACAGCTTCAATAACAACAGTTCTAGTAGTTACAACAACAAAAGCAACAACAAGCTGCTCAGTTACTAGCACAAATTTAGGCACAAAAAATTCTACAACTTTAAAAAGTTAATGAGTTGAGTAATGAATCAATGACAAAAAAATATGTTTTTAAACACGAATTTATATAGAAACATCATCCATTAATTATGCATTTAGTAACAACTTAAGACAAGGTCAGCATTTCTGTTAGGGTTCACCTCAGCTTCTCCAGATTTCTTCTCCACAAGTCTCTCAGCAATCCTCCCCACAGATAAATCAACTAGTAGCATCTTCACTTTAAGTTCCTAAAGTTGAAACTCCCATGCAACCAAAAACCTCGTCATTTATGGCTCCTTCACCCTCTACTCTCGTAGCTCTATCACCTCACATAGAAGAACCTGAGAAGTAATCTTCTTCCATTTCTTCAATTTCGAATGTTGGAAGTGATGAGGGATTTCAGCAAATAACTCCTGGACTAAACATGCTCAATATCTAAATCATGCTCAGTCGGTAGCTATTGGTACTGTTTTGTAGGTAAATCCCCAATGCAGACAGAGGCAATCCCTCTAGCCCTAGGGTGGGTCTCCTGACACGTCATGGTCCTTCAGCAGTGGTACTCAAGTGCCTTCACAAGGATCAGAGAACGATGGCAGCATACGAAACAGTATTTACATTCATAACTATCTAATTGGTCAAGGAGAATTAATCGTATTGCGCAAGATTAATCACATCAACACAAGACGGGAACCAAAACATTAGTCATGTATTAATTAAGAGAAAGAAAGATATTACAACCAAATGAGCCTTGACGTCGCAACATCCTTCTGCGGGTCCAGTCAAAATGCCTCTCGGGGAATTGGATTTGGCGAGTAAATCAGCCTAGACTCTCTCTCGACAAGGGTCTCTCTGCTCTATCTCACACCAAATATATCAGACTCTTCCAGCTATTCTCCAAATGTTCAGCTAGCAGCATCTATTTGAGAGAGATGTATTTATAGGAGAGGAGGAGGAGGTTGGGATCCCTCTAATGGTGGAAGGGAGGCCTTGTCCTTTGGTAGGCTTCTCAAAAGTAGGGAACAAGAAACCAAAGGAAGATGTTTGACGTTATTCAGTCAAACAACTCATGTTGACTCCACTCATGAAGTGGATGACTCCACTCACGAAGTGGTTGGAAATGGAAACTTCGCTCCTATATTTAAAAAAATTTCCCAAAATAGCTGGACGTAGGTAGTCCAGTGAGAAAAAGTGCCAATGGGCATGGGGCCCAGTGCTAACTTCTCTTATTGGTGCGAGGCCATAACTGCCTGCCAGCGCGGACCCAAAATCATGTGTTTTTTATGGTCTGTTCCAGGAATATTCAACAGAGGAAGTGTTCTCTTCATGGCAAGGGATGCAATGATACTTTTGCAAGGCATGACACTACGCATAAGTCACGGAAATGGTCCTCCAATGTGTGGGATGGGATTGCAGGGATGGTGACAAAATGATGTGTAACAAATTCCCCCTAAAGCATGAGGTCCAAGAGAGCGGGAGGAGTGAAATGATTTATGAGAACAAATTCAAACCAAGCACCGCCGTTGGAAGACCCGCAAGTATAAATACAACTGATATCTCTGATACATGAACATGTGGCATGGGCACAACCATCCATAATATATTACATATATAAACAAGATCCAAGGTATGGATGCAACCATCCAGCAATAAGGATCAACAAATACAATCAGGTATGGTCACATCCATCCAATCAAAAGATTCATACATATAATCATGATAAACCAAAATATCTCGTAACCTGGATTTTATCAGACAAAACCCAAGGTCTTGCGCTCCATCTCAACCTAAAAAAGTACAAATTCAAGCATGTGAATATGTGCGCTGATGTTGAACATACAAGAAAGTCACCTGATTACCAGCCAATGATGTAAGATGTTAAGAGGCACGAGAGAAACCACCAATAATGACAATGGATGTCAAGGTACAACTAGTACAATCGATGAAATTTGAACAGTGATCTAGCATCGAACACCTGCAGAATCACTCAATCGGAGGCCAATGAGGTGGACCTATCTTCGAATGTGAATAACTTTAAATTGAGGCATGCAACCTCCAAGGTACCAAAAGGGAGTCTCTAGATCATCTTCCCGGATAATGAGCTGAAGTCTACCACAGGTAACCTGGTAGAAGGAGGGCCATAATGTTTCCCACATCATCGACATGAGACAAAGGAACATAATGATAGTGAATCAAGACCCAAAAGAGGATCAGAGGGAGGTTGAAAACTGTAAATGGAAACTTCTCTTGAACATATTAGCAACACAACTCTGGATTTGGCAGTATTTGACATTAAAGGATCTGAGGTCATGGTGATGTGGGAAAGAGAAGACGAGTGGTCCAAACATATTACCCAAGCCCATGGAGGTAAAAATGACAAAACAAGATGTCCCCAACCCGACACGAATGTAGATGAGTGTCATGTTCAAGAGCGACATACTGCCGACACAATTGAGAAATGGTTCTTTTTCTCCCACCATTGCTGGCGAGTACCCCAATTATTTTTGGAAAGCAAGCTTGAAGGGGATAGCATATGCTTGTCATGTAAGTTTTTCCTTTGAACACTTCATGGTGACAGTTTCCGATGTCATTTAGGTTTTAATGAGTCTGACAAAGGAAGAACTTGACATCTTTTCATGTTTAGAGAGTTCGAAAAGAAGCAGAAAAGAAAACTCCAACAGGTCCATTTTCATAGGTAGTCTCACAGATCAGAAAAGGTAGAAAACTATGTTTGAGAGAACCTCTTAGTTGCGATAGGCTAAGGTATTCATTTTTGGTAAATAATCTATCCCAGCCCAAAAAGGGGGTAAATGATACTGGGTAGATATCGTTTCGCAGCCATTTAACGAGTTCAAAATGACAAGAGTCTCAGCAATATTTTCAATTTTCTAGAGTCAGAAAAGAGCTGAAAGATGACTCCAAGAGTGACTTTTTCGTGTTTTTATCGAGTCTGAAAAAGTATAAAATAAAACCCATTACTCCATCATCGTCATGATGAGGACCTGTCACTACACAAGAGATGCACATAAAACCCATTTTCTGAAATAGAATTGCGAAATAATCGAAAAATATGTTTTAAAACCTAATTAGGGTTCTGAAAAGTTATAAAATGCCAGAAAATGGTAAAAAATAAATTACTTTTCACTTTTACCTCTTGTGAGTAATTCGTTAGCTTTTTCACTATGATTTTGCCGAGCTCACAGCGGGCAATCTAGAAGACCAATCATGAATCGGTCTGTTCCAGGTAAGAACTCACATCCCTCCCTACATTTTGATAATATTTTCATTACCTGCAACCCCATTTCTGTAGATCTGTGGGGGGATTTTATAAAATATAGGGTGTGGTGGTCAGCATGAGTATCAGGCATGGACTCATGCCAATAGGCCTAAAAATTTAATGGGAGCTTGCCAACCGCAACAACCATTTTTAGCTTGTAGATTCAAATAATGAGCCTAGTTTAACCAGTTCAAAAGAATTGTATTTGGCTAATGGAAACCATATGGATTTTTTTGCAGGCGTGAAAGGACAAAATGATGATTGAATGGAAAGAACGAGAACACAGTGAAGAAGATGAGGCAGCCATGAGCAATGTGAGATGCATGGAGGCTCTCAGAGATTGTGGGCTCAAGAAATTCTTCATGGCACCATGTCTCAGAGCTCAACTGGAGATGTTTCAGTACTTGATCAGTGTCTAAGACATTGATCAGGAAAAGTTTATTATTCATGATCAGGAACTTGAGATTGAGGTTTCAAATATTTACTTCAGAACCAAATTGTCGCGGAGGGGGGAAGTACCAATCCTGACCAGTACTCGGCCAACAATGGAAAAAATGAGTATGTTTATCAACAGAGTGTGCCTGAGGGCAAGGGAAGGGTCCAAAAGCGGAAAGGTGGACATCCAAACTATTCCGGACTTGGCACTAAAGGTAGTGCTGCACAACATCACGCAAGATGCTAGATCGCAAGCTCCGCACGAGGCCACAAAAACACATCTACTTCTTGTTGTAGATTTCATGGCACCAACCCTCTAAAAATGGGCAAAGGCGGTAACAATCAACATGAAACATCATCTGACAAAATTCATGAACAACAAACTTAAACAGTTTGGTTACGGGCTCATATTGGTACCGTTCACCTCGGAATGGTTACCAATCTTCCAACGTCAGGAGGTAATAGTTCCAACACCACCAGCCCAAGAGCCACAGATGGTCTGTTAGGTAGCTTTGATGCCAAGGTTAGGGGGTGGTCAACATATGTCCTTAAGACCACAGTTCTTTGAGCAACTCCACTGACAGTTGATTTTAGTCGAGGACTGGCCCTACTCTGGCGCGGATTTCACCGGTGATGTATATTTCTGATCCGGATTTATGCAGGAACAAAAAAAAAAAAAAATATAACCATAAATACAAATATGCAGCGGAAATAACACTTCATTTCATTAATATAAAGAAACTAAAATTTGCTTACAGATAGAATGGAAATAAAACTAGCTAGGGCGCTGGTAGTTATCTCTGACAAGAGATGTCGCGGCTATAGGCCTCTGAACTAAGTTACAATGAGGCTCAAGGGCCTATTTATTATTTAGACACAATGGGAAATCCTCAATAGCCAAAACCCTAACCCTAGGAGATGAAGCGCCAAAACTATGGGCCCCATTTGGGTAAATTGGTGTTTCAACTTCCCAGGGGCGTAACTTTGGCATACGATCTATGTTTGATGCATATCATACCTCTTTAGAAATATCTATCTGAGGATTACAAATTTTTAATGAGCAACATCGGTCCCAAAAAACGTCATTTAGGGCCTCAAAATGGCTTCGGAAGTGCAGGACCCGAAAAAATGCTAGAAATAGTAAGTTGAGCCTAAACTAAAAAACTGAAAGAGACAATGGTGGGGCCCCAAGTGGAATAGGCAGGTGACCACCAATATCCACCTGGATCACTCCTCCCCCCTTAGGAAGAAATGGTCCCCATTGTGTTAAGTTCCTCCATGAGATGAGGAAATTTCTGTTGAACTTGGTCCCTCGTGAACCACTTTCCTTGGTGCAGGAGTTGGCCAACTTTGACAACCCGATATAGTTGGATCTTCTGTTGGCGAGTGTTCTTGATTTGCATGTCCATGATACAATCTGTGGTGGCTTGTTCCATGCAGTATAGGTTTAACTCTATTGGTGTGAGTTTTTCTGCAATGTCAGAGGTGTCCAGTAGAGGTGGGAAGTAAGGATGAAGGCGGTTCACATTGAATACTGGGTGCTGACCAAGGAATGGTGGAATACTGAGTTCGAAGGCATTGTTCCCTATAGCCTTGGTGATGTTGTATGGCCCGTATTGGAGTAGGCAAAGCTTGTTGTGGGGTCCAATGAGGCACTCCTTCTGCAAATGTAGCCATACTTTTTCTCCCACCTGGAAGTTGTGTGGCACCCGATGTTGATCATGGTGTTTCTTGTACTTAGCATTGGCTCTATCCAATATGTCATGAACATGTTTGCAGATGTGTTGAATGTGCTCGATGAAGCTATTTTCTTTGTCAACTTCAGACTGGACATGAGCCGAATCGGCCTAAGTAGCCGCAAATGGCATGGCTACGTAAATGGGACATAGTGGCTAGAATCCCAAGCCCACCTAAAAGGGGCTATGGCTGATTGAACTGTGGAGAGCCTGATTATAACTATGTTGTACATAGGGGAGGCCCTCATCCCATGTGCGTGGCTGCTTTGAATTGTACATGCACAAAATGTGTACAATCATTCTGTTGACGACCTCTGTCTGGCCATCTATTTGGGGATGGAAAGATGTGGAATTGGTGAGCTCGGTGTCTAGCATTAACTAGAGGCTGGACCAAAATGTGTTGAGGAACCTGCTATCCCAATCTGATATGATAGACTGTGGGATCCCAAAGTGCACCCACACTTGTTCAAAGAAGAGTTTAGCAGTGGCTTCTGCTGTGATATTTTTCTTGCAGGCTGCCATAATAGCCATCTTTGATAATCTGTCGATGACGACGAAAACACAGTAATTTCCATGCTTAGTAGAAGGCAGGACTGACATGTAATCCATGGATATGGATTCCCAAGGTCAACTAGGGGTAGGTAGCAGAGTATAAAAGCCTTGCTTCTTTATGGTCGGTTTGGCAATGGCACAGGCAGTGCAGGATCTGATGTGTTTCTTGACATCCTTTCGAAGGTTTGGAAAATAGAAATACTTCTGTAGTATAGCTACTGTTTTCTCAACCCCGAAATGCCCAATGACTCGAGTGTAGTGTGCTTCCCATATCATCTTGGCACGCTCACTTGAAGGAACACAAAGGTGTCCCAAGTGACATAACAGTGCATCTTGGAGGTGAAAATTTGGAACTTGCGTACCCCCCAAGAGTGCCTTGTAAGTGTGGAAAACTTCTAGGTCGCTCTCGTAGAGAAGCGGCCAATCAGAAGTCTCATGCCCACAAGAGTTGAGAACGGTGGTGAGTGCCACGATCGGTGGTCGGCTGAGGCAGTCTACAATATTATTGGTGCTACCTTTCTTGTACTTGATGTTCAAATGAAATTGTTGCAGATATGTGGACCACTTCTGATGGTGATCACTCTGCAACTTCCCTTGTGTTTGTATGAACTACAGGGGCTAGTGGTCTATGCGGATGATTTTTTCCTTCCCCAAAATGTAATGCTTCCATTGTCGACAAGATTGCACAATGGAATACATTTCTTTGTCATAAGTGGGATACTTGCAAACTGTGTCAAACAGTGTCTCACTGTGATATGCCACTGGATGTCCTTGTTGAATAAGAACTACGCCAATAGCATAGTCAGAGGCATCTATCTCGATCTCAAATGGTTTCTGCAAGTCTGGTAATGTGAGCACTAGGGCAGAACAGAGGTGATTTTTCAATTCTGTGAATGCCTTCAATTGAGGTTCCTACCAAAAGAATTTTTCTCTCGCTCCTCCCTTGGTAACTTGACTCAAGGGCCAAGAGATATGAGAGAATCCCAACACGAACCTATGGTAGAAATTAGCAAGACCCAAAAAGTTGCAAAGCTCTATTATAGTGGTTGGGTCTGGCCAATCCCGAATGACTTGGATCTCGGTTGGATCCACATGCACCCCCCTTTCATCAATAATGTATCCCAGATATTTAACCTGGGTCATGCCAAAAGTGCACTTCTCCAAATTGGCACACAACTTGTGTTGCCGCGGTGTTTGGAAGACTTGTCGGATGTGGTGAAGGTGCTCTCCCTAAGTCTTGTTGAAGATCATAATGTCATCCAAATACACCACTAAAAATGAGTTGGCGAATGGCTGCAAGATGTCGTCCATCATCCTCATGAAGGATGCAGGAGCATTCGTCAACCTAAAATGCATGAGCAGCCATTCGAAAAGGCCTTCCTTGGCTTTGAAGGCTGTCTTCCACACATCAGAGGGTTCAATTGGTACCTGGTGATACCCAGAATTCAAGTTGATCTTGCTGAAATATTTTTCACCTTTGAGTTGGTCCAGAAGGACATCAATCCATGGGATCGAGTACCTATTCCAGACAGTGATCTTGTTCAACACTCGATAGTCAATATAGAGTCTCCACGTCCCATCCTTCTTCTGTACCAACATGATCGGGCTCCCACAGGGTGATGAACTTGGTCGGATGTGACCTTTCTACAACAGCTCCTAAATCTGCCTCTTGATTTCATCGTTCTCCAGAACAGAGCGCCGATAGATCAGTCCATTGGGTAGCGGAGCACCTGGGGTCAGATCAATCGGGTGCTTGACCTGATAGTGCAGAGGAACCCCTATGGGTGAGGTGAAGATGTCCCCGTATTTCTCCACAACCTTATCCATTTGTTGTTGTCGTGCAGAGGAGCCCTGTCTAGAGGTCGTGGCCACAGTCTTCTTCTTGCCCTGGGGGCGGATCATCAGGAAAATGAATTTCCTAGTTTTGGAAATGAGCTTACTGCATTGTTTTGTAGTAACCAAAGAGATAGTGGCAGGAGGTGGTACCTCTAGTATCCTGTACAACTTATTTCCCAAAGTAATAATAACAGTGCGAGGGCCAGAGTCATACACAGCATGACGCTTCCACAAGTATGGTTGTCCTAATAATACATTAGAAACATCAATAGGAGCAACGTCACATAATACCTCATACATGAAGGGCTTGATGCTATAGGGAAGGCGGCATTGCTGGCTGACGCAGATATCTCGTCCTTGGTGACGCCACCTGATGGTGTATGGATGTGGGTGAGTTGTGGTTGACAAGCCCGGCCGCTTCACGACGTCTGCTGAAATGAGGTTCTTTTGGCTCCCATTGTCGAAAATGAACTGTACTGGGGAGCCCTTTACGCACATCTTGAAGTGGAAGAGACGTTCCTCCTGCTCTGGATCTTCTGGTTCCTCCTTCTGGATCTTCGTAGTGGCAACAGTGGCGTTGGGCTCCACATCAATAATATGTTTCCCTTTGTCATTCCCCTTGTCAGGTTCTGATTTAGAGTCAGAGCATGCATCTGACTTAGAAGCCCTCATCTCGGCCACCAGCGACTGCTTGGGTCGACACTCACTTGTGTTGTGAGTGGAGCTCTTATGGAACTCACACCACTTTCCCGTGTCCTTCTTTGGCTTTGTGGTGTTGTTCTTTGCTTGTGGTTTTGACAGGTTGTCTTGAGTCACCATGCCTTGGCTCTGTCCTTTGTTCTGTAGTTTGGGAGCACCCTTCCCTTGCTTTTGATTCGCAGATCCAAAGTCTCGCTTCTTCTGCTTGAATTTCTGCTCAATCTCGGAAGCATATCGGTATGCCGTACCAAGCGATGAGATGTCGAGGAACTCCATTTCCTCCTGAATGTATCTGTGCAGACAACTGTGATACTTTAGCACCAGATTTTTCTCTGAATCTTTGATACCCAACTTGGTGCGTAGGGTATGGAACAGATTCGTCAGCTCATGGACATCTTGATCCCTTTGTTGTCGCAGTGTGGTCCATTATATGTACTTTTCCTCATAGCTCCCCACGCGATATTATTGTTCCTTGATGGCGTCTCAAAAAGAATTCCAAGTGGGTACGGTCAAGAACAGAGAGGGTTATGTCTCGTCCTTTTCCTCATAGTGGGTTTCCCACCAGTCCTTGACATAGGGGGTAGCTTTGAAGAGTGAAAAAATAATCTTCTCCTTGTCGGAGAAGTCATGAACCGAAAAATATCCTTCTAATAGATTCAACCATCTATCTACGGCATCTAAATCTATTTGACCCTAAAATATGGGAATGTCAAAATTTACTTGTACCTTAAAAGGAGTCGCTCCTCCAGAGTGGCTGCTATATGTAGATGCGCCGTCGGTGGGCAGCCGTTGAAGGATCTGGGCAAAGTTATCCATCATCGCATTCCTTTTTTTCTCAAGGGCCTCCTCGAGCAATATTTTGATAGGATCTCCTGCTCCCTCATCTTTCTTGTCATCCCCCATGGGTGTCCGTTGGGGTTTGCGAGGCTGATCTTGCAAAGGTTCCACCAGATCGAGCCCTAACTCCTTATACCTCGACCTTGTTGGGGACATGCAAAGAAAGATCGAGAAAAAGCAGACCGCTCTGACACCACTGATCCGAATTTATGCAGGAAAACAACAGAATAAATATATAACCATAAATACAAATATGCAATGGAAATAACACTTCATTTCATTAATATCAAAGAACTGAAATTTTCTTACAGACAAAATGGAAATAAAACTAGCTAGGTTGTTGTTAGCAATCTTTGAGAAGAGATGTGGCGGATATAGGCCTCTGAACTGAGTTAAAATGAGGCTCGAGGGCCTATTTATTATTTATACATAATGGGAAATCCTCAACAGCCAAAACCCTAACCCTAGGAGATGAAGCGCCAAAACTATGGGCCCCGTTTGGGTAAATTGGTGTTTCAACTTCCCAGGGGCGGAACTTTGGCATACGATCTTCGTTTGACACGTACCATACCTCGTTAGAAAGATCTATCTGAGGACTACAAATTTTTAATGAGAAACATCATTCCATGGACCCATGTTTCTCTCCATTTTCCCAAAAAACGTCGTTTACGGCCTCAAAATGGCTTCAGAAGTTCAGGACCCAAAAAACTGCTAAAAATAGTAAGTTGAGCTGAAACTGAAAAAATGAAAGAGACAATGGCGGGGCCCCAAGTGGAATAGGTGGGTGACCACCAATATCCACCTGGATCAATTTCTCACTCCCAAAAGTAGAGGATTGGAATGAAATACTGGATAAGATTCATTTTTTATTTTGACGAGTATTATGAATTTTTTTTGCTATGGATGTTCTGACATTAAGCCATGTAATTGTAGATGTTGCCCAAGAAATACCTACAGGTATGTCGCCAATAGCATGGAGGGTTCCTCGCGACTTTGATGTGGCCCCTCATGGTGAGGGAGGCGAGGAAGAGGAAATCATACGCGACTTGGAGGGAATCTCTCATGGGATCTCGAACTATGCATGATTTGATGATGTTCCTCGCACATACCACAGACACACTGCAGGGATGTTAAACCGTGTTCATCGCTTGTTGAGGTAGCTTGTACGGGCAGTGATGTGATATCATGAGCGTCATGCCCAATAGACACCTAGGCTTTCATTTTCGCACATTTTTTGAGAGACATGATGTCTCAAGATGTAACCGAAACATACATATTTTTTGAACTTATGATACACATGGATGTAGACATTCGACATGTATATATATACACACCTATTTTCCTATATGGATCTTTTCATGTGATGATGATGTTTTACAAATTATGCAAATTCCTATCTAATACAATATTAGCTACTGTATCAGTTAACACATTGATTCATCTAGGAATATGTTGATATGTAATGTAATAAAAATGACTTTCCAGTAAACGAACACGTAAATACAACCTTAAGACGTGAGGGCTCCTAACAGAATAATGCCCATTAAGTTGAAGAACAAAAAGTTGTGAGTTTAGGTTAACAATAAACACACGAATGTTGAGAGCAATGGCCTCGGTTAATAGTTCAATAACAACACTATATTTAGAGACATTGTTTGTGGTTCGTTCTAGACAGATACCTTGAAGTTCTATCAACTCACCAGCACGATCATAAATCACCCAGGCTGTTGAAGACAGGTTCCGAGTACTACGGGAAGCACCATCCGCAAAACCAACATAAGGGGTAATGGACATCTGCACAATAAGCAACGATCCAATCAGCAGGAAAATGCTTGAAAAGCATACTAAGCCCAAAATGTACAAAAATTAAAAAAACACCTATGTACAAAAAACATGTACGAATGACTCATGCATAGTATTTTTTAAGATACAACCCATTTCTGGGTTGATCTAGAGGATGACCTTCATAATCAATAAGCTCATAAGCCCCATCCTGCAAAATGTGTTTAACAATGTAGGGCCCATGTCACATGGTTTGAAATTTTCCTGAGCCTAGCCTATCGTGAGCTTGGTCATACTGGAGGACGAGGTCTCCTTCTATAAAGGAACAAGGGGAAAACGACTAGTCGAAATGACCTTTGACCCTCTTTTTATGTGCTTCTATGACCAGAGAAGCAAAGCAGGAAGTTTCATCAACCCTCTCTAAATATAGAAGACACTCTTCTTCTAACGAAGTATTCGGCATCAATTCAATATATAGTTTGAGAGAAGGAATTTCACATTCAATCGAAAGGGTTGCTTCCAGACCATAAACAAGCTGGAATGGAGTGAATCTGTTTGCATCCTTCACTGAGGTTCAGTAAGCCCAGAGATTCAAAAACAACATGAGATGCCAATTTGACTTCTGCATCCCAATCATACATTGAAGCATAATGATGAGAACTTTGTTTATGGCTTCAACCTGGCCATTGGCATGAGGGTAGTATGGCATTGAGATGTCGTGATGCAGACCCAACTTGGAAGTCAACTCTGCCACCATGTAATGCCGAAAATGGGAACCATGATCGATAAAAATGGCTTGAGGGACACCAAACCTAGAAATGACATGATTGAATAGAAACTATGATGTTGTCTTACGGTCAGCTATAAGTGTAGGCATTGATTCGGCCCATTTGGTGAAGTAGTCCATGGCTACGATGATATAAGCATGGCCTCGAACGGAGTGAGTATTACATGTCATAAAATCGATGCCCCACTTCGCAAAAGGACCAACGATAATGATAGGGTGAATATGCGAAGGCGGCGCGCGCATCTTGTGTTAATAGATCTAGAAATCATAGCATTTACGGTCATCGACAATGCAGTCTTTAAATATGTGGGACAAAAATACCCAGCACAAATAATTTTATGTGTAGTAGCATATACTGACATGTGACCGCCACAGGCACCACTATGACAATCATTCAAGACTTTTTCAGCCTCCTCAAGAGTCAAACACCAGCAGAGAATGGAATCAACTCTGATGCGGTATAGTGTATCTCCGACTATGTAATAGGGATGAGATTGATGATGGATGCGTCAGCGAGCATCATTCGTCAACTCAGATCGGAAGGTGGAAGTCTAAAGATATATGATGATATCACCATACTAAGGATTGAGGGTGCTAATCAGAAAAAGTGTGCCATTCGAAATTCATTCCTCTGAACCAGCTGAAGTGGAATCGGAAGGGAGAGAGCAGATCAAATCGGCGAAGACTAATGAATTATTCGATTTTACAGTAGTGAACTCAAAATAAAATTCTTGGAGGATGAAAATCCACTTTTATTACTTTCCCCCCAGGAATTGACGAGTCAATATGTAAGTCATAGGGTTGCAAGAAAAAATCACAGTCACCGTGCGCAACAAGATGTAGTGACGAAAATGTTGAACAACTTGAACATCAACCAATGCTAACTTCTTGACATGGGAATAACACGTCTCAGTGTCAAGAAGGTTACAAGAAAAATAGTAAATGACATGCTCATCACCATCATCATCGTCTTGTACCGAAACCATGGCAATCGTGCTAAATGTGGCAGCCAAATAGAGGGAGTAATCACGAAGATAATTTGGAGTACACAACAGAGGATAATTGATGAGCAATGTCTCCAATGCATCAAAATAATTTTGGGTGATCTCATCCCATAGGAATGGGATGCATTGCCTCATTAATCGTGTAAATCCTTTGTCCACTTCAGCAGGGTTACGTATAAAACGATGTAGGAAGTTAGCTTTCCCTTGTAGACTCTCCAGCTGATGTAAGGAGGAAGGCGAGGGGAGATTAACGATAGCTTCAACTTTGAGTGGATCGAGAAGAATCCCATCTTTGGAAATGATAAACCCTAAGAGTCTACTACAGTCAACGCAGAAGATGCACTTATGCGGATTGATTCGAATGTTATAGTGTCGACAGCGAAGAAAAATATGACAGAGATGATCAGGATAGTCTTTACGCTTAGCTGAATGAGCCAGAAGGTCATCCAGATAATATTGAATAATGCACTTGATATCATGGAAAGCTTATGACATTGTTCATTGAAATGTAGCCCCATAATTTTTAAGATCGAAAGGGAGCTTTTTATAGGCGAAAGTACCCCAAGGACAGATAAAGGCGGTCTTATTTTGATCGGCCAAAAGAATATCAGTTTGGTTGTACTCAGAAAACCCGTCCATAAGGGAAAAATCTCACTCCCAGCATAGTCATCAATGATTTGATCAATAAAAGGAGTGGGATAATTATCCTTAGGGCAAGCATGGTTAATGTCACGGTAATCAACATAGACACGAATGGTACCATGTTTCTTATCTACAGGAACAATATTGGAAACCCATTCTATCAAGGGAATCGGATAGATAAAACCATCTTTAAGAAGTTTTTCAACTTCTTCCTTAATAGATGCACCATTTCTAGGGTGCACAGGATGAAGATGCTGGCAAATAGGCTTCGCACCAGGATAGGTAGGAATCTCATGCACCATTATACCTGGATCGATGCCGGGAATTTCTTCATAATACCATGAGAAAACGTTGTGAAACTCACGGAAGAGAATAGTATAGACCTGGATCTTATCAGGAGAATAGGTCACCCCAATATGGATATTCTCGACAACCCCTGGTTTAATAAAGATGTCTGTAGGCATCGTTTGTGTAATGTTGCTCAAATTGCCTTCCAGAAAGACTTCGTGTGTCAGGATGCACATTTGAAGTCGAGGATAAGGAACCTGAGAAGTCAACCTCTCAAGAAAAGTAGACATGGCCCCAAGGTCGAGCATGAATGAGGAATGATGATGGTTATCATCCCAAGGAGGATCCTTAAGAGACATAGTTTCCGCGATGGCCTCATCGGAGGAAAATATCTCTCATAAGGGATCAGGTGAATCTAAACCACTGAGCTAAGGGGATTAAGAATAAGTGTCAAGAGACATGCCCAAAGGAGCATGATTAGGAGGCAGAGGATATGAAGCCAAAATAAGTTCACAATAATCAATTTCGATCGAACTTAACGGCATCGAATCTCCAAATGAATCAATTTGTTCAGGTGCAGGGATGATCCACGGGTCAGAAGACCTGGAGATCATACTAACCTAAACAGTTTTTGGTGGAGGAAGAGGAAAAATACTCATCAGGGAAATATCTTTGAAGAGACCCGGACCTACGCTCTCATAAGGCGTAGGAATTTTATCAACATATAGAACGTTTCTATTGAAAGATGAAGAATTGAAAAAATATAACTGATCAACAGTAACTATCTTTCCTTCATGCGGAGATCGAAAAACATGAAAGAGAGTGGACGGAATGCACAACGTGGCGTGAGTCCAACTGCAACCGAGGAGAAGATTGTAATTGAGCTTGGCATCAACTACTTCAACCTCGAAATTGACTATTTTCCCTTCTAGAGTGATTGGTAAACTAGCGAGAACACCTAGAGGTTTAGATTCCCTTCCATCAAATTCTTGTAGATCATTTGGAGATGAATTGAGAGCTGGAGAACCAATGGATTTCCATTAGGAAAATTACATGATGCACGTAGACGCACCCTCATCCATGACTACTCGATGGATATTCATTCCATTAATCCCAACTTTAATGATTAGTGCACGCTGGTGAGGGAGACGTGGGACGAAATTCTCCAAGTCGAAAGTGATAACGCTCGAATCAGCAGGATCAACCCCACTAATAGCATATAGAAAAGCCTTCCGTTGAGACAGAAAACTCTGAAGTACTTATAATGTAGACATAGCAGATGGCGCCTGAGCCAAATCCTCAACCATACTGTAATGTTGAGCAGCATGGGTGTTGGGATTGTAAGAAGACTTACGGAGTACACCTTTGGAAGGTGGTCGTACAATGGGCTCAGTACTGGGCCAATAAATCTTATGAGGGCTAGAAGCAAGCGGAGGAGGAGGACCATCAGTGATCTCTTTCCCCACTGCCTGATGCAGTTCGGTATAATATTTTGACCGGGTAGCAATACAAATGGATGTAGGACTGTTCATCATGAAAAAGTGAGAGCCAAATGAGGCAGAGGATTGAGGTTGCTCTACCAACTGAGCTTGCTATGAAGGAAACATTTCTTTAAGAATAACTAGAGTTCCTTGGATGCCTTTGAGCAATCGACTCACTTTGGCCCGTCGAGGACAGTCCTTGGTGTAATCCTCTTCATAATCAAGCAAGGATACTTCGGTTTACGCTGTGAACCATCATCAGTAAGAGATTTCTGAGAATCCTGTTTCGAGATATCAGCTTTGGCCTTACCTTTACCTTTCTTTTTACCCTTGGAAGTTTTATCCACCGGATTGGCCTGAACGACATTCACTTCCATGGTTTTATCAGAATCTGGGGTCGGGTAAGAAGAAGTATCAATGGAAGGAGTAGATTTTTTCTTGCCAGGATTTGGAGGAGGAGACTTCTGAGAGGTCTGAGACACGGAACCAATGATACCATCGATGGATGGTATCGCCGGTGCTTTGGAATTTCCAAGTCTAGGAGCATTAGGAAAGAGTTTTTATAATGTGTCGAACTGAGCGTACACAAGATCAAGGTACTAGGCATGAGAAATGCCTTGTTCCTCAATAACACATGCCCACATAGCAATGTCTTTTCAAATCAAAGAAACGAAGGAGGTAGTCAACCAATCAGTTAGAAGCTGGTCATGAATGTAAAACTTGATCAAGCGACGATGACGCCTCCATTCATGAATATGACCTCAGATATGAGTAGTTCGATCTTGCTTAAAGGATGTGAGGAGGTGTGTCACAGTTTCATACCGAACTGGTAACTGAAAGTGCATGAGAAACACCTTGGCTAAAGAGTTGAAATCTTGGATGACACCATGAGATAATTCAATGTACCACTTAGCAATGGCACCAGTAACAGTCCGCTGGAAAATATGGAGTCAGATAGAATCATCAACCCAAGAGTTTGAGGAACACCAAATATGGTATGTCATAACATGCGCTTCAGGTTCTTCTTCGGACTTGCCCTCAAACTTGGGACAACCACCAATAATTTTGGTTGTAACTGTAAGTCAATATGGGTTATGAAGGATTGGATCATTCATCAACTTTGACACATCAGGCAACTCCAACGTAGTGAGAAAATAAAATTTAGGATTAAAAGACATTGCAGGTCGTTGATAATGACTAGTATTAGCATTCCACCCAGGTTGAGAGAAATTCAGCCCCCATATGTTTTGTCCCGAAGGATTCTATCCATAAGGATTATAAGCCTGATCGTTCTACCCATACATGGGTTGATGACTAGGATATTGATTCTGAGCATACCATTGAGGTCCTTGCTGAGAAACATATGGAGTCAGATAGAATCATCAACCCAAGAGTTAGAGGAACACCAAATATGGTATGTCATAACATGCGCTTCAGGTTCTTCTCCGGACTTGCCCTCAAACTTGGGACAACCACCAATAATTTTGGTTGTAACTGTAAGTCAATATGGGTTATGAAGGATTGGATCATTCATCAACTTTGACACATCAGGCAACTCCAACGTAGTGAGAAAATAAAATTAAGGATTAAAAGACATTGCAGGTCGTTGATAATGACTAGTATTAGAATTCCACCCAGGTTGAGAGAAATTCAGCCCCCATATGTTTTGTCCCGAAGGATTCTATCCATAAGGATTATAAGCCTGATCGTTCTACCCATACATGGGTTGATGACTAGGATATTGATTCTGAGCATACCATTGAGGTCCTTGCTGAGCAACATATGGATTTTGTTGCAGAATGTAAGCATTGCCTTGAGGTGGATTATACACCATCTGGCATTGACTTTGAGGATAATGAGTAAGACCTTGGGGTGCACTATATACCGATTGAGATTGACCTTGAGGAGGGTAAGTAGCGCCTTGAGGTTGATCAGGTTGTCCCTGCGGAGCAGGTTGACCTGCATGATGAGGTTGGATAAGCTGTCCCTACGGGGCAGATTGGCCTAGATACTGAGAGCCACTGGGTTTCCCTTGCGGAAGAGTTTGGCCCGATAGTTGGGATGGGCCAAGTTGTCCCTGAAAAATAGGTTGGCCCACTGCAGGACTGTAGGGTTGTAATTGTTGTACAAAATTTTGGCCTTGCTGAACGTAAGGTTGTTGCTGTTGCACAAAAGGTTGTCCCTGCGGTGGATAGATTTGCCCTCCAGGAACATAAGATTATCCTTGTTGGAATTTAGGTTGACCAAAAGGACAATAGGGTTATCCTTATTGGGCTAAAGGTTGTCCCCATAAGCGTTTCACTTGCAGACCTTAAGGTTTTCCTTGTGGACCAGACGGTTGTCCCTCTTGGACCACAGGTTTTCCTTGAAAGGGTTGTCCTTGTAGGCCCGAGGGTTATCCCAGCTGGTAAACGGGTTGATTGGGATCAATCGAAGAAAATATATGGGATTACCATATACACCATAATGATGTGGTAGATTTCCATAAGCTTGCAACTTCTGAGAACCCTGAGGTGTGGAAATCTGCTGCTAAGGGTCTGGAGAGGGAGCATATCGTTGCTAAATAGCCAACAGATAGTCATCAAATGTATAACCACTAGTAATAAAATTAGAAACCATAAGCGTAGTAAAAGTATATGGGATTTCCACAATGCGAGGCTGTGATCCACTCATGGCAGACCTAACAGGCATCGTGGAATTGATAAAGATAGACCTATGAACAACAACAGACCCTTACGACGGAGTCGTACTAACAACCGATGTAGATGAGGCCACACAAACAGTGGGTCAAACCAGGATAGATGTAACTATGTCCGACGAGGTGGGTGTCAAAGGTGATATTCTTGATACAAGAAGAGACAAGCTTCTTATGGGAGTCGACATACCAGACTATGTCATGGAGGCAACAACCAAAATGATCTGACCCAAATTATGATAACCGGGTGGAAGAGACACTGATTTTGGGGAAGGTAGACTGGATACATATAGGAAATCTTCTGGGAAGAGCTGATACTCTCGGCTAGAAACATGAATCTCTCAACTGCCGACAGGACTCAAAGAATCTATTTCTGACGAGGTTGTAATATCGTCGAAAAGACGACGAGGACTAGCCGATAAAGCAGTGGCTAATATAGGTGATCCCGACTTAATAGGAGGGAATTCTTCCTTGCTTCCAAAACTAGACTAAGCACCCTGAGGTTGCCAACTGATATCAACTGACCCTTCAGGAGGAGACCAGGTAGCGAGAGGAAAGATACTCGGAAGGATAGACTGCCAAAACTCGACAAACCTAGTGAACTGAGGTGTTTCGAAGAAACGTCGGGATAAGGATCACCACTAGGAGGCAATGAAGAGGACGATGAAGCTGGTAGTTTTGCCACCATGAAAATGATCTAAAATAGGAAGAAAATGAGATAGCCGACTAGAGGCTTCAAGACCAAAATCTAAGGAACTACTAAAAACAAGCCAAGAAAATATCTTAAATGAGCATGTGATCGTAAGTGGTTAATTTTATGACATTGAATCGAAACTTTGTTGTTTCATGTTTTAAGAGTCGAGAAACAGGTAAAATATGACTCTAGTCACTTTCAGATTGAATGAGCATGAAAGGACAAGTGCTCGATGATATTTTCACTTTTAGTGAGTCACGAAAAGACAAAAATGACAAATCAAGTAATCTAAGCAAGAGGGTGTACCAAGTTTCCGTGAAATTCCATATATACCTTGGTGATCAAATGAAAGAGAAATGACCAAGGACTTGACGTATGTGTAGGTAGTCTCCCCGAATGCTGTGTTCAGTGTATCACGATTACAGGGCGGCAGACTCGACTTCCTATGGATAAAGTATTGCAACCTATAAGGGTATCCCTTTATATACACAATGGTACGGGGAGCACAAGTCCATACTATTTTTGTCTAATGCCAGATGGAAAACAACAGCTACTAGGTTTAATGATGCTGGAACACGTCACTAGCCTAGACCATTAAAAAAATATGTGTTAGGTTTCAATGCTTCCTTAGGTTGATTGAATTCATTTTAAGGTTCATCTTGAATTAATGTTGTGATTTCAAGGCCTTACCGAATGTGATCTCGAATTCCTAAATGCACACTACATGCGAAAAAGCAGCATTTCCATTCAATGAATGCTAGCTAAGAGAAGTTTACGAATCTATGAAAAAGTAGAAACCAATTGAAACTCGCGAAGAATTTCACTAATTCATCTACCACAACCAAATGAGAAAATGAAAACTCTTTCATAGTTCTCTAAGAGCTATTAATGCAAAAGAAAATTTCCATTTTCAATTTAAGCGAAATAATGATTTTTTTGTCTTTTTAGATGAATGAGGCACACAATGGACTGTTACACTAAAAATAAAAATAAACACTAGTGTCGAGCACTACGAATGTAAAGATATAAATAGAGAGACAAATGGAATACACAAATAAAATGCACTCAAAACAAGAATGCACTCTTCCAATAAAACAAAGGGCTTTCAAAATTATCCAACGAGAAACATAATCTATGCTTGAAGTGATGAATGGAGAGTCAAACAAAAAACAAAGCAATCATCCAACAAACCAAAGACACGAAGAATTGAGAAAAAAACTAACACAATCAATCAGTGAATTGGAACGACAAAGATCAAAGTGACTCAAACTTAACTCAGAAGGTTGAGTGAGGAGAGGGTCGAACAAACAACACAAGACACCTAGAAACCCTAGGGCTACAAACTCCACTGATAAGATGATGGAAAAAAAGCTGAGAAGACAGAGACTACATAGTCAAAACAATTTCAGTAGACCAATTTCAAGGCAAAAACGCATCCAAAGTCAATAACACTGACAAAAAAACTCAGAAAAGAGGTCAAATCAAATCCTATAGGATTCGGTGAGATAGTTTAGTTGTAATATGCACTAAATAGGGGTTGGCGCACCTGTGCCAAAATAAAAATGCACCAATCAGCATGACTGTTGAAAGAAAATCCTCACTGAGCTAGAAAACCATGGGAAAAAATAAAACCACCGAGCAAAGGTCAGACTTCACACTCTGGAACTAAACAGGATGGTTGAAAAAAATAAGACAAGTCAATAAAAGTAGGAAAATGATGAAATGACCAAAGTCAACTCGACAAGCCAAATGCTCGAAAAATAATGAGACGACAAACACACAATGATCCCCAGTATGGTCACCAACTTGTTGTGTAGGTAAATCCCCTTTGTGGACAGAGGTGATCCCTCTAGTCCTAGGGTGGAACTAGCAACAAGAGGACATGCTAATGCATTGATTCCTAGCTAATGAATGAAACTAAGTCGCGATAGATGTCCTACCTTTTTTCCAACGCAGTTGTCGAAGCTATGGCAACAATCTCCTTATCTTCATCTCGACACGTTGCGGTCCTTCAGCAGTGGTACTTAGGTGCTTGCACAATGATCAGAGAACGATGGTAGCATATGGAACAATATCTACATTCATAACTATCTAATTGGTTAGGGAGAATTAAACGTATTGCACAAGATTAATCACATCAACATAAGATGGGAACCAAAAAATCATTCATGTATTAATTAAGACAAAGAAATAGATTACAACCAAATGAGCCTTGACTTCATAGCCTCCTTCAGTGGGTCCAGTCAAAACGTGTCTTGAGCATTCTTCGAGGAATCGGACTTGGCAAGTCAATCAGCCTAGACTCTCTCTCGACAAGGGTCTCTGTCTTCTCCATCTCACACCATCTATATCAGACTGTTCCAGCTATTGTCCAAAATGTTCAGCTAGCATCATATATGCAAGAGAGATGTATTTATAGGAGAGGAGGGGGAGGTTGGGATCCCTCAAATGGTGGAAGGGAGGCCTTATCCTTTGGGAGGTTTCTCAAAAGTCACGGGAACAAGAAGCCAAAGGAAGATGTTCGATGTTATTCAATCCACTCACGAAGTGGGTGGAAATCAAAACATTCCTTCTATATTTAAAAAAATTCCAAAAACATCTCGGCGCAAGCATTCCACAGAGACATAGTGCCAATGGGCGCGTGGCCCAGTGCTAACTTCTCTTATTGGCGTGAGGTCATAACTAGCTGCCAACGTGGACCCAAAATCATGTTTTTTTGATGGTTTGTTCCAGGAATAGTAAACGGAGGAAGTGTTCTCCTCATGGTAAGGGATGCAATGATACTTTTTCCAAGGCATGACACTACATATAGGTCACAGAAATGGCCCTCCAATGTACGGTATGGGGATTGCAGGGACAGTGACAAAATGTTGTGTAACAGGTACATCTCGAATTTCTACTTCACCCTTATTAGCTGATTTTTCTCCTAGCTTAGCTGAGAATAAAACCAATCAAGATGGACACCAAATTGTTTCATTTGGATTCATGGTGGAAGGCAAGTAGCACAACAGAACCCCCATTGGAGAGCTTGGTAGAAGTTTTATGCATGTGGCAGGTCATTTTATAAAATTATACATAGAAGGGATAGTTATTTTAATTTTTGACATTATTTTAGAAATTGGTCATGAAATGTCTATTTATCGTTACTTTTTGTTGCTACATTAATAGTGCAAGCTACCCAACCCATGTAATTTTTAGGCTCCATGGATATGTTTTAGTTTTCCCTTGAAATTTCAATATGTTGGGAAAAATACTGAGAGGGGGGGGTGAATCAGTATTTACTGCATAATCAAAACTTTTTACTTTTTCATTCCTTAAAACCCATACGCTACTTTCCTTCAGTAAACTAGCGTATATACGCGGATCCCCTTTATGAAACTAGCGCATACACAAGTAGATTTAGATCCGTCATTAAATCTTCACTTATTGTTCCATCATTCATTCAATGTGATGTTCAATAAACAGTAAACATGTGCAGTAAGAACATAATAAACCATCACACAAAGCATCACACATGAACACCAGGATTTTAGGTGGAAACCCAAGACGGGAGAAAACCACCGCTGCCGTTGCTCAGCCTTCAATATTTTATTATAAAGAAAAACATCTTACAACATATGTGCTGGCGCAGACTCCTACCAGCACGCAGGCACCCACCTGCGCTCATTTACCAGCCTCTCCTGGAAGGGAGCTCCAACCCCCTGACTTGTTTACCAGCCTCTCCTGGAAGGGAGCTACAACCCCCTGATCTCGTTTACCAGCTTACCCGCCACTCCGGAAGGGAGCTACAACCCCCTGACTAAAGGCTACAACCTTCAGCACCACCTTGGACCACGTTTCATCAATTTTCACACTGGATCCAACAACTTCAAAATAACACAACTTGTAGGCCACGTTTCATCATATTTTTAGACTGGACCCTTTCAATACATTTAAGCTCAAACATACATCACCAAACAGACACTTAACAACACATCGACAGCGTAAACATAGCAAGTAACAGATTAGGATATTTCATACCCCTTGCTTCAGCAAACCCTATTTTGCATACGCTCTTTCCCTTTATTGATGTCGCGTATATACGCGCTTCCGTTCACACAAACCAGCGTATGCCTCAGTGTATATTTCATTGCGCATACGCGCTTTCTCTTCGGCTAAGCCGCGTATATACGCGCTTCCTCCGCGTCGAAGTAGCGTATAGATCTCTAATCATTATAGAGTAGCATACTTCTTCAGATCAGATATTCAGTTCAGATTTACCCTTTTGCTTCAGACAGATGCTCGCCTTATTTTCGCCTCATCACAGATCTAATCCTTCCATAAGCAGATCTAGTAGATACAAGTGAATTTCAGATCTAGATCCCCTTCTTCATCATTGGTGCATCATACATTCATATTTATCATTCAAGTGTAACCCTTTCCATTCAGATCTATTTCAGAGAGAAGTATTCATTCAAGCTCAGACATCTTGCACCCACACTCATGATTTGCACAATGAATTTCTTCTCCTTATATAGGTTTACCCTTTTTCAATACCATGAGCCCCTTTTTCAATACCATGAGCCAAAACCACATTACATCCGATGGTATTCTTGGACGGGGTCAATTAGGTGGATCATTACCCAATACAATGGGTCAATACCATGGTGGTTACCCCTGGTTTTGCACTTTTTGAGTGCTTTTGCCCATGCGTGACTTGGAACGTTCTTTTCCACGTGCATACGCGACTTCCCTTAGACAGATCCGCGTATTCATAGAGACATACTGTTTTCATCATACTTGAGTACATTCTGAAATCCTTTCTTCATAGCCTTCTGTACACACTGTAGAAACATCATATTTTCTTCATCAGGACCACATTCTCTTAAGCACAACTTCATCAAGTAAGTTGTCATCATCTTCATCAAGTGGGTCGCCTTTCAAGGACAACACTCAACAACATATCACATCAGATTTACATCATTTACCAAGTCCATCAAGTCAAGCATAACTTCATCAAGTGGATTGTCATCAAGGACAACACATATCAACAGTCGCATGTCTTCATCTTCATTCAGTGGGTTGCCATCAAGGACAACATCCTGCATCATATTTCCAACAATCTCCCCCTTTGGATTTGATGGCAACCACGATGGTGTTTGGTTACCACAACAGATAGGTACATTAAGAATACAATGACACCATGTAACTCTCTCCATTTTTGACACCATTCAAACACCATGTCACTCTCCCCCTTTGACATCAAGGGCAAAGGGTGGATCAAAACCAACACACTCTCCCCTTTTCTCATTATGTAGAAGAAACGTTCTGCAGATCTGATATATACTGAAGTGACCAAGCTCCCCCTGAGTTCATGCTGAATCTTCAAACATGATTTCCAATGGAGTACATGACTCTATGAATTTCCTATCACCAATGACTCATACTTACATCAAAGATCCATCCAAGTGGATTTACATATGAGACTCAAGTACCCAACCAAGTGGGTTTACACATTTCAATTCACCACCCAACCAAGTGGGTTTACACATTTTTCTCAGCTACTCAACCAAGTGAGTTTACAAAATTGACACAGCTACCCAACCAAGTGGGTTTACAACTTGACAAGTCCTTACATGACTGAATATTAAAATTTTACAACATGGGTCTCAACCAGACCTTTTCATCAAAGTACAAATATGAATTTTCATAATTAATACCAAAAAAACCTCAAGAGAGATCATATATCAGAACCACCATAATGCCAGCAATGCATTATGCTCAGAAAAACTAATGCTCCCCCCGAATCTGTGCAACCAAGCAATCTTTCCAAATGACTAAGGCTCCCCCTTAGTTTGTGCATCCTGAAAACTTCCACCAACAAATCATCAAGGCATCTTTATCAAAACATTAGAAATAGAATTATGAGAATTGGAACACCTCCAGAGATACCAAACAGCACTGCAGCTGTGCTGAAGAGAGCTGACTCCAAACAGAAAATTGTCAGCAATCAGACATACGCGGTTTTCTTTGCATGAACTCGCGTATATACGCGACTGTGTTTCAGGAAATCCGCGTATCCAATGCCATCTTCTAAATTTATGCAGATTTGTTCTTTTGACTGGCAGAGAACACTCCCAGCTTCTGTCTTAGATACTCGAACGCTTCCCTGGGCTACAGATAGATAGAACAGTGTAGTTGTGTCTTCAAGCGTCATCCAACGGTTGTAGCATAAGCACATTAGGAACCAAGCCTTCAAATTCTTTGCAGCATCAATACAATCTTTCCAAGAGAGATTATCATACCAGAACAACATCTTCAAATATGTGTCAATCATCCATGTGGTCCAATATCACCATGAAGTAACATATGTATGGAAAAGATCTCAACCATAGTAACAAACTCTACATGTTCTATTCTTATTTCTAAATCAAACGACATCCAACTCATCCATGTGTGAGCACAAAAGATACTTATCAGCAACCAGGGCTCAAAATCTCATCATAATAAATCATGTACCAAGTCATCATTATTTGAGCATGAGTATCACAAAAACCAAAGAACAAGCAGTCATATTGCCAACAATGCAATCATTGGTATTCACCCTGCTGCTCCCCCTAAACCAATGCTCTTCCTTAGCTTGCAATCTGAAGCACCTTCAACAACAAGTCATCAGCAACAATCTCTGAATTATAAGACTTTCATCTCATCAACGAATGCTCTTCATCATAAAGCAACCAGGCTTCATCCATAATCTTCAACACAAGAACCCATGTATTATCATGAGTATAACCAGAATGATGCTAACAGTGCAATCATCAGCAGTCAGACTGATGCTCCCCCTGGACCTCTGCTCCAGATCTTCAGTTATCAGATAAATTCTTTTATTATCAATGCATACGCGACTGTGTCTGCTGAAACTCGCGTGTATACGCGACTTTTGTGAATATAACTCGCGTATGGAAAGTGTAATATAGAAAATTTCACACCTTCATCTCCTTTTGCAAATTTACCTTCTGTTCTTGTCTTTTCTTCACATCAGATGCACTGTCAGAAATACATATAACCAGAATAATCAAATCAACCATGAGAGACATCATACATTGCTCCCCCTGTGACGATACATTACTAAATCTCATAATGTATCCCACAACATTCCTGCAGTCAATCAGAGAAGTCAGCTTCAAAAGCGGACACCTGGCAGAGGGGTCTCGAATTCCCACATTTCCTGACCTGGCCCCTCCTTCTTTTTCCAAATTTGCTTGAGCTTTCCAACAAGGTGCTGAAAATTGTCCACTTTCCCGTATCCGTTTCATCCCGCATTCTTTTTCTACATGTCCATACTTGTTACAAGAATAACATCTCATGTGTCCAGAGAAATAAGCATAAGAATCATAATGAGTATTTCTAATCTTTCTCCTTTTGCAATCAACTACTTTATGTCCATACATGTTACATGAGAAACAATATCCCCTGAAGAAACTAGAGGACCTTTCTGAGTAGAACTTGTTTGTTTGTGGCTGAAATGATCTGCTCCTGCAATTTGCTGCAACATGCCCATAATTATGACATTTAAAACATTCAACGTTCTTGAATGAATTCTTTTGAGAATTCATAATTGTTGGTTGATCTTTTGTTTCTTTCAACACATCGGGTTTTTCATTGAGATCTTCTGAATTTTTGGCACTTCCTTGTGAGCTAGATTCTCCTTTAACAGTTTCATGGAAACCAAGACCATGTTTGATAGCAGGAGACCTTTGATTACTCAGAATATTGTCCAGAATATTAGTACTATCATGAAACCTCAACAGTTTTACCTTTTCTTCCAATTTACCTTTGAGAATGTTTACCTCAACCTCCAAGGCTTGACATTGCTTTGTCATGCTTTCTTCTTTTCTTCTTCCATCTTCAACTTGATCCTTCGGATTTAAGATCTCTTCTTTCAGCCAATTTTCGTTTTCTTCACATGTTTGTTCCAGCTCTTCATTCTTCTTATTTGATTTTTCCAGATCTTCTTTGAGAGAGATAATTTATGCTTCAAGGCCTTCCTTTTCAAAGGATTGTAGAGGTTCCTCATTCTCCTTACTTGATGCTTCTAGCTCTGCTTGCAGAAAGATGATAGCATCTTCAAGTCCTTCATTCTTCTTGCTTGATTTTTCAAGATCTGCTTCTAGATCTTTAATTCGATTGGATGCATAAGTATGAAACCTTTGATACTTGTCCATCTGTTCATTCAGCATTTCTATTTGATCTTTCATTTGTGAGATCATCTCTTTATAGATAGTTTCTTGCTTATTGTAAGAACTTTGTAGTTCTTCTTCTTTAATCTTGAGAGCTTCTTCTAGATCCACAACTTTACTTTCACTATCTTTACTATTGTTTGCACAAAGAAGAGTATTACACGTGGCCTTCTCCTTTTTCTTCTTTGCCATGAGTGCTTGTAGATCTTCGTCGAAATCTGTTTCATCTTCTTCAATTTTTGCTATACATGATTTCTGAGGTATCTCCTTTCCTTGAGTAACCTTCTTCTTTTGCTTCTTAGCCATGAGCACTTTCAGATCTTGGTCAGAATCTTCTTCATCTTCACTAGACACTTCATCATCATCTTCTTTTGCATAATAACTCTTTCTCTTCTCAAATTGTTTCCCTTTACCATGCTTTTCTCTATAAGGACATTTAGCAGCATAATGACCAACTTTTCCACACTCAAAACATTTGAAGGGAAGCTTGCCTTTGAATCTTCCAGTACCTAGTTGGAGCTTTCTCACGAAATTTGCTTCTTCTTCATCAGATATATAGCTGGAATCTTTGACAACTTCCTTTTCCTTCCCTTTAGTAGATGCCTTAAAAGCAGCTTCTCTTACTTTAGAAGGGCCTCCTTGTCTCATTTCAAAAGCAGTCAGAGTACCATGTAATTGAACAATAGTAAGAGTTTGCAAATCTTGCCTTTCTTCAATAGCAGAAACTTTAGAGTCAAATTTTGAAGTCAAAGATCTCAAGACCTTTTCCACCAGAGTAGTATCAGCCATGGTTTCACCCAAATTTCTCATCCGATTTACAATATCATCTAGACGAAGAAAGAAACTGGCAACACTTTCATCACTATGCATCTTCAAATTTTCATATTCAATTCTAAGAGATTGGAGTTTTGCACTTTTTACCTTTGTGTCTCCTTCATAGATTAGAATGATTTTGTCCCATATATCTTTTGCTGAATGTAGCTGCATCACTTTAGCAAATTCTGATTCAGACATGCTTCCCAATAAGACATTCACTGCTTTGGCATTGATTTCATACTTCTTTCTTTCAGCTGCATCAGTAGGAATATTTGCTGGGTATTGATAACCTTCTTGCACGATTGCCCATACATATGCACCAAGAATTTGCAGATATTCTTTTGTACGTACCTTCCAGAATATCAGATTGCTGCCATTGAATAGAGGTGGCTTTATAGACATTACTCCTTCTTGACTTCCCATTGCGACGGATCACCTTTAAGCGACCAAGCTTCTGCACAAGGACCCGCTCTGATACCAATTGTTCGGAAAAATACTGAGAGGGGGGGGTGAATCAGTATTTACTGCATAATCAAAACCTTTTACTTTTTCATTCCTTAAAACCCATACGCTACTTTCCTTCAGTAAACTAGCGTATATACGCGGATCCCCTTTATGAAACTAGCGTATACACAGAGATTTAGATCTGTCATTAAATCTTCACTTATATTATTCCATCATTCATTCATCGGATGTTCAATAAACAGTAAACATGTGCAGTAAGAACAAAATAAACCATCACACAAAGCATCACACATGAACACCAGGATTTTTAGGTGGAAACCCAAATCGGGAGAAAACCACCGCTGCAGTTGCTCAGCCTTCAATATTTTATTATAGAGAAAACATCTTACAACATGTGCTGGCGCAGACTTGACCAGCACGCAGGCACCCACCTGCGCTCGTTTACCAGCCTCTCCTGGAAGGGAGCTCCAACCCCCTGACTCGTTTACCAGCCTCTCCTGGAAGGGAGCTACGACCCCCTGCTCTCGTTTACCAGCCTCACCTGGAAGGGAGCTACAACCCCCTGACTGAAGGCTACAACCTTCAGCACCACCTTGGACCACATTTCATCAATTTTCACACTGGATCCAACAACTTCAATAGAACAACACTTGCAGGCCACGTTTCATCATATTTTCAGACTGGACCCTTTCCAAACTTTTAAGCACAAAAATACATCACCAACAGATACTTAACAACACAGATCAGATAGCAGAAACACAGCAGAACAGATCAGATATTTCATACCCTTTGCTTCAGCAAACCCTAGTTTTCATACGCGCTTTTACTTCACTGATGTCGCGTATATACGCGCTTCCGTCCACACAAACCAGCGTATACCTCAGTGTATATTTTATTGCGCATACGCGCTTTATCTTCGCTGAAGCCGCGTATATACGCGCTTCCTCCGCGTCGAAGTAGCGTATAGATCTTCAATCATTACAGAGCAGCATACTTCATCAGATCAGATATTCAGTTCAGATCTACCCTTTTGCTTCAGACAGATGTTCGCCTGGATGCTCGCCTCATCACGGATCTAAGCCTTCCATAATCAGATCTAGCAAATACAAGGGCAATTCAGATCTAGATCCCCTTCTTCATCATTGGTGCATCATACATTCAGATTTATCATTCAAGTGTAACCCTTTCCATTCAGATATACTTCAGAGAGAAGTATTCATTCAAGCACAGACATCTTGCACCCACACACCCATTTTGCACAATGAATTTCTTCTCCTTATATAGGTTTATCCTTTTTCAATACCATGAGCCCCTTTTTCAATACCATGGGCCAAAACAATACCACGAGCCCAAAACTACCTGTACGAGGTCAATTAGGCGGATCATTACCCAATACAATGGGTCAATACCATGGTGGTTACCCTTGGTTTTGCACCTTTTGAGCGCTTTAGCCCATACGCGACTTGGCACGTTCTTTTCCGCGTGCATACACGACTTCTCCTAGGCCAATCCGCGTATACCAAGAGACATACTTTTTTTCATCATACTTTGAGTACATTCTGAAATCCTTTCTTCATAGCCTTCTGTACACACTGTAGAAACATCATATTTTCTTCATCAGGAACACATTCTCTTAAGCACAACTTCATCAAGTAATTTTTCATCATCTTCATCAAGTGGGTTGCCTTTCAAGGACAACACTCAACAACATATCACATTAGATTTACATCATTTACCAAGTCCATCAAGTCAAGCATAACTTCATCAGGTGGATTGCCATCAAGGACAACACATGTCAACAGTCACATGTCTTCATCTTCATTCAATGGGTTTCCATCAAGGACAACATCCTGCATCATATTTCCAACACAATATACTTTGTGTTTACATTCTTTTGTTTTTGTAAACAAAAAAAGCATCATGCCTTTTTAAATTTTAATAGATCGAAACTTGGAATTATCCTTAGGTTTCATTTATGATGTAATAGACAACCAGATGATATTATAAATTCCATGTTGAGACTTCTCATCAGTATTTATATTATAGTAATTCATCGAGTTTTCTCATGGATGTTGTAATGACAGTCCTTCGGTTACATCTAGGGGGAAGAAGTATACTTTATTTTATAATGCATTATATTCCCATAATGACAATTATTATTCAATAGAATAAAATTACATTGAAAACAATGTAGAAATTCTTGAGTAACGTATGGGAATAATAAACTGAATGTAACATGCTATTGTTGGGGCTATTGAGTGATACATTCAAATGGTCACATTAGTAGTTTAAATGAATTAGTTTATATAGTAAGCACATAAAACCTAGGATATTGATATAAAACCATACGGAGCATTGACCATTTTATTTTATCAGTCTCAGGATTAATTATTACTATTGTTTTCTTTTAAAAATATATTGAGGAGTCCATTATACTAGTTCTTTATGATATACTTGAGGATGAGTTGTTGGTAATTGAACTATGTACATGCACCCCAAAAAATAGTGATCAAGGAATGGTATTAGAAGAATGTATTGTAACAATAATCCTGGTTGAAAAGCCATCCTAATATATCTTGTTCGTTTTAGAATCTAGAGTATTGGTTGTTTACTTTTTGGTTTGTTACCTCCCACTTTTTGTGTTGGTGGAATTGGTTTCAAGGAAGGAAGTACCCATGTGAGAGAAAACCCCTTCATAAGGATATGCCACCACAGTAATAGCTTGAATTGGGATTAAAACATTCTAAATATTAGAGAATTCAACATCTCCCAGTGTTACACAGTAATTTGTCACCATCCCTGAAATCCCAATCTCGCCCATTGGAGGGTCGTTTCTGTGACCAATAAGTAGTGTCATACCTTGCAAACACCATAATTTCATCCATTTCCATGATGACAACATTCCTTCTGTTGATCATTTCCTGAGAAGACCCCTAAAAACACATGTTTTTTCCTTGGCACTGGTAATCCGTTATGTCCTCGCGCCAATGAGGAAAATTAACACTGAGCCCGTGCCAGTTGGTGCTCTGTCCTAGTTAAGCACCCGCGCCAATCTACTTATGGAAAGTTTTTTAAAAAAAGAGGCGAAGTTTTGATTACAACAACTTCGTGGATGAGTCATGAGGAGTGGTTTCTACTGAATAACCATGGCCTTCCTCCTTTGGCCTCTTGTTTCCACCTTATGGGGAACCTCCCAAGGGATAAGGCCTCCTTTCCACTATTGTAGGGATCTCAACCTCCTCCTCTCCTCTATAAATATAGCCATCTTCCATTGATGAATGGGCTGAATGGTTGAGCCTTAATGGTCATAGGAGCCTGAATAAAGCTGAATAAATTGTAAGGAGGTTATCATCAGACAATCAAAGAGAGAGAGACTTGTCATTTTCCTGACGAGCTTTACCGAGACGTACTCCTCTGTCGATCCGCCGAAGGAAGATCCAGCGTCAGAGCTCAGGTTGTATCTTTATTTGTTCCGATTAATAATAAGCGACTTCGATTATGGTTCCACTCAGATGTTCATGTTCCATGTTATGAGTTGTATCTTCTCTGACTAATACATAATTGCATGCATTAGGTTTTACATTTGTTTGTTTGTTGTTCCTTTTTTTATTTGTAGGTGTTCGATCGCATCGAGTGGGAGAATTGTGATCTGCCAAAGCAGGGGATGGAAGCACCATCTTCTCCACAAACGACGGCAATGTAGGACTTAAGGTAGGCCTGTTGTCGCATCTTGGTCTTTTCTAATTTGGAACTTGCGTCTTAGCGTGACTCGGTTGTTGCTAGACCTGATCTGGGCTAGTAGGGATCGGCTCTGTCCCCAGACGGGATTTACCTCTCCAACAAACTGGTGACTCCACTGGGGAGACATTGATTGGATTTTGTCTTGTCTTTTCGGTTGATTTTGGTCTTTTTCTGCTTCATCAGCTCTTTTGGTTCACTTTTTTCTGGTGTAAAACCCCTGTTCAACCCCCAGAGGATCAAATCTGACCTCTGTTTTTCCGAATTTTCATCTTTTCATGGTTGGCTTGATTGGCGCAGTTTCCACCCTGATAGTCATGCCCATTGGCGCAGGTTGCTAGCTCATCACTCGCGCCATCCCCTGTCTGGCACGGATTACAGCCAGACAGTCGCGCCATCTCCTATAGGTGCTAGGGTTTTCCCTTGTTCGGAAGTTTCTTTTGGTCAGTAATTTGCTTCTAGGTTTGTTTTATATTTTTCTTGAAGTGGTGAGTCTGGTCTTGGTTGGGAGAAATTCTTTGTTTTTTCATTTTCAGGCATTAGTGCTTGTTGTCAGTTAGCAAGCCATGCCAATTGGCCATTGGTGCTAGTTTTCAGTGAGCAGGTCGCGCTAGTTGGCGCTAGTTTCATCTACAAAAGTCGTGCCAATTTTAGGGTGTGTGAAAATTGAGACTTTTTCCCTAAATCCTTCACCAGTGTGTCTTTCCCTTCTGGTCTTTCCTCTATATGAGCATAGATTACATTACTCATTGTTTGAAATGTCTTCTTTCCATGATTGTTTGATGTAAAAGGGAATGAATGCCTTGTTTTGAACTCATACTTTGGAAGTCCTTTTTTGTGCTTGACCTCATATGTCTTGTAGCCTTTTGAGGAATTTCGTTACAAAGTGTTTAAAACAACGATTGCATTCTTAGTGTTTGTTTGCATCACTTTTTCATTCATCCTTTCATTAAGAAGATTTTCATTCATTTAGTTTTCGTCTCAAAGTTTTCTTTTCGTTAAAATGCATTAGATCACATTGCATTGAAAAGTATTTTTGAGATTTATCATTGAACTGAGATCACATTGTTTAATGATTGAAGGCTAAAAATCGCATTGAATGCATTATCTTTCCTTAAAAACATGCATTAAGTAGATTTTCATTTCCTTGAAAAATGCATTGAGTGCATTCTTATCATTTAAAAAAAAAAGAGAGGATTTTGCATAGATTAGATTGCATTATTCGCATCGTTGAATGTTTGAAATTACTTTTGGATAGTGAAAGTCATATAGTTTGGAAAAGATTTCATTTGTAGTGTTTTTGTATGTCACATCATTGTTTGAAGCTCTTCCCTTAGCTAGATAGCATTCATTTAATTGAAAGATTTCTTTTCTCATATAGTTGCATATCGGAGATTGTCAAATGACATGCGGTAGGGCCTTGAAACCGAGACATAATTGAATATCAACATTAAAATTTATTCAATCTACCTAAGGCAACATTGAAAAATTAACGAAACATTTAGAGGTCTAGGCTAGTGACGTGTTCGGGCATCGTTAAACCTAGTAGCTGTCGTTCACCTTTTGGCTTTAGACAGAACTAGTATGGACTTGTGCTCCCCGTACCATCGCATATATAAAGGGAGACCCCACTAGGTTGCTATCCTTTATCCATAGGAAGCCAAGTCTACCGCCTTATACCCGTGATACACCGGACATAGCATCCGGGGAGATTTCCTGCACGTACGTCAAGTCCTTGGTTGATTTCTTTTTAATTTTTGAGCCAAGGTGTATATTGCAGTTCACAGATATTTGGTACACCCTCTTGCCTAGAGTTCCAGAGCAGTCATTTTGATCTTTACTGACTCCCTAAATTTGAAAAGATCCTCAAGCTCTTGTCCTTTCACGCTTGTTTCCAAACTGAAAGTGATAGAGTCACCTTTTTCCTGTTTCTTGACTCTTAAAATATGAAAAGGTAGAGTTTTGTTTCAATGTTTTAAAAATTAACTTGCCACGAAATATTCCTAGTTAAAGTTAGTTTCCTTAGGGTGTTGTTCTGAAGATCGTTTCTGATGCAAATTTTCTAGAGTTCACCAACCAAGGAATCCCCTCCGATGGGAATCCGGGTCCTTTTCCTCCATTTGGAAATGTTGGTTCTCCTTATATGGCAATGTTGTCCCTTCCTGGGTGAACTATTGGGTTGCCTGTTTGGTTTTTCTCAACCTCTGTGGTCCCGAATGCCTCGATCTCTGTTCAACCGTCTCCTCTACCTAAACAACATCATGTGGATTCCAAGGTGGACCTCTCCCCTTCTTCGCCTGTTTCTGCATCCTCCTCTTCTACTTCACCTCGTGAAATTCTGGATTCGAGTAACCAGGTGGCTAAGAAGAAGAAGAAGAAGAAGAAAAAGAAGAAGAAGTCTGATAAGAGAGAGGCTAAAGTTGCAACTATTGCTTCTAAAGCACCTCCTCTTGATAAACCTTCCAACCCTTCACGGAAAGTTGAGTTCCCTTGCATGTTGTGCACAAGAGACCATCTTCTCTGAGATTGCCCTGGCATTCCCAAGGTGCTTGAAGCATGTTCCAATGGTCGTCCGCCATTGCCTTTGACTTCCGGGAGTCAAGTTGGGGGCACGTCTTCAACTGGTGTTGGTAAGGCTCGTAATAAGCAGGGTAAGCTCACCAATCCCTGTAAGTTGTGTGAAGGGCACCATGCCATTCACCTTTTTCCGTATATGGATGAAGCGAAGCGAGTTTTGGAAAACTCAGCTGCTTGTACACCATGCCTCTCGGTTGATTATAAACAGCTTTCTCTGACTCCTCCACCAGCTAATCCTGTGATTGGTCAAGATTCATCCTTGATCAATCCCGCTCCCCCAGAAATTCAAATTTAGGAATCCATTCCTAACCAATAATTGGTCGTGGGATCAGTTGAGCTGGCCCCGTCTACAATGCACCAAGTCTTTTCCGTTGAGAGTGGATATCACATCCCTCAGGTTCTTCTGGTTTCTTTAGATTCTTCAGACTTGGAGAAATATTATCTTGTCCCTATACCTCCTTCACCTCCCGTGATGGAGGTCCCAGAGGATTCCCCTCCCACCTTTGAGATGGAGGTCGTGGAGGATGCTCCTTCCTCTATCATAACATTAGGGGATGACCTTCTCAGTTCGATGGTAGCCCCTCCGAGTAGTTTGGTCGCTTCCTTTGACTGGAGTCGATTTGCAGGATACCGTCCTCCATCTTATGTGCCTTTTGAGATAACAGTACAAACCTTTGGTCTGGTCATACCTAGCACTGTTATAGATGAAGGCACATCTATTAAAATTTTATCCTCAACTACTTGGCAAGCTTTCGGTTCGCCACCGCTTATGCCTGTTACGCAGAATCTGTTGGCATTTAACAGAAGAACTAGTCAACCATTAGGGATCCTTCCAAGGTTACCTGTTACATTGGGAGGTAAAAACGTCCATATGGATGTGATGGTTGTTCCTGGCCCCTTGGATTTCAATCTGCTTTTGGGGCACGATTACACCTATGCCATGGGAGCTCTTGCCTCCTCCCTTTTTCTTGTGGTCTATTTTCCACATGAAGGATGAATCGTGGCCATTGATCAGCTTTTGTTCTTTGGTCCTGATGTGGAAATAAGCCTGCCATCATACCTTCCTAGTTCTTATCAACCCATTGTATCTACCCCACCGTAGGTCAACTATGTGGCTACCTACCTCGTGCCTGTACCCAGTGATGATGCCGTCGTGCATAGTGTGTTGGGGGCATTGGGTCCTGATTTCCAAGATGTTGTTCTCCCATCCAATGTGGAACCCTTGGAAGCCATGACTTGTTATTCATCATGATAAGTTGTCTTCAGAGCAGATTTCATTTTCTTGTGTCAAGCTCCTTAAAAAATGAAACAATCTCTTCGGAGCATAGTTCGTTTTCTTGTGTCAAGCTCCTTAAAAAATGAAACAAGTTGTTCGGAGTAGAGTTCCTTTTCTTGTGTCAAGATCCTTAAATGATGAAACAAGGTGTTCAGAGGATAGTTCTTTTACTATGTCAACCTCGTTAAAAAATGAATTATCTCCTGAGGATAGTTCTTTTAATGTGTCAACCTCGTTAAAACAATGAAACACTTTCCTGTTCAATTCGAGTCTTTGATAAGATCTCGTAAAATCCTAGTCGAGTATTTCTCTTGATCTCGTAATTTGAACCTTCACTCAATCTACCTTTCATATGGATTGAAGCTCGGGGGGCATGTACCTCGAATTGAGTCACCATGTTGGGGGCATGCTTACTTTTTCAAGCATAGTTTGTTTCCGTTTCAAGCTTGTGTAAAAATGAAACTGGTTTCAAGCATAGTTTATCTTTGTTTCAAGCTTGCGTAAAAATGAAACCAACTTCAAGCAGATTTTTATGATTTCAAGCTTGTGTAAAAATGAAACCATTCCCATTTTACCTCTGGTGATTGTCATTTTATAACCTGTTTTTTCCAGATGACCCTTGGTTTTCTCACTCCATCGTCACTATCTACTTGGCCAATCATATGCCTTCACTTGGTTGTTTTAGTTGTTCTTGAGGAGCCGCTGCGATGAGTGGTCTTGTTAGCCAGCCTCTTAACCTTTATTTTTTCAGAGCAGTTCCACCATTACCGGAACCAGTTGCTACCTTTTATACCACTCATTCCTCCAGGTGGAGTCATCTTTCAGCTCTTTTCTAACTCTCTAAACATGAAAATATTGCCGAGTCGCTTGTCGTTTTGATCTCATTAAAGTGGCTGCGAAACCACATCTACACAGTATACGTTTACCCATTTTTCGGGCTGGGATAGATTATTTATGAAAAATGAATACCCTAGCCTATTGCGACTAGGAGGTTTTCTCAAACATAGTTTTCTACCTTTTCGGATCTGAGGAACTATTTACGAAAAGGAACTGCTGGAGTTTACTTTTTTGATGTCTTTTCAAACTCTCTAAATATGAAAATATGTCAATTTCTTCCATTGTCAGACTCGTTAAACCCTGATGACATCGGATTCAGTCGTAATGACGATATTCGAGTTTCTCCTTCCTAGGGCTCGTTAAATGTACTAGGATGGATTCGTCTGAAGGACGAAATTATATGACAAGCATATGGTATCCTCTTCAAGATTGTGTAAAAATAAAGAGGTGCTCACCAGAAATGGTGGGGAAAAATGGAACCAGTATCGTCGTCGTGTCGGTAGTATGTCGCTCTTGAACATGGCACTTGTCTACATTCATGTCGGGTTGGGGACATCTCATCTCATTTTCTGTTTGCTTCCGTGGTTTTGGGTGATCCTTTTTGACCTTTCATCTTCTCTTTTCCTCGTCATCATGACCTCTAATCTTTTGACGTAAAATACTGCCAAATCCACTATCATGCCGTTGATATGTTCAAGATAAGTTGACCTCTACAGTTTCAACCTTCCTCTGATTCTCATCTGATCCTGATTCACAAACATTATATTCCTCTGTCTTGCGTCGATGATGTGGGAAACACTATGGCCTACCTTCGATCAAGGTCACTTCCTATCGACTTCAGCTCATTATCCAGGAAGTTGATCTAGAGACTCCCTTCTAGTACCTTGGAGCCTGCATGCCTCAATGGCAGTTTCTTCGCATTCGATGCAAGGTTTTCATCGTTGACCTTCGATCGGATGATTCTACGGGTGTTCGATGCCAGCTCATTGTTCACATTCCTTGGATTGTACCTGTAGTACCTTGAGGGCCATCATCATTATTGGTGGTTCCTCTCGCATCTGTTAATAGCTTTCATCATTGGCTGGTAATCAGACAATCTTCTTGCATGTTCGACTTTAGCTCACTTATTCACATGCTTGAACTTGTACTTTGCTTGAGTCTAGATGGAACACAAGACCTTGGATTTTTTCTATTGGAATCTAGGCTGTGGATTTTGTGGATTATTATGATTGGTTACATGACTCATTCACTGGATGGCTACGACCATACCTGAGTCTATTTATCGATCCTTACCGGATGGTTGCATCCATGCCTTGGATCTAGATTATTGTATACTCTATTATGGATTGCTATGCCCATACCACATATATCATGTATTTGAGATAAAAGTTGTACTTGTACTTACGCAGGTTTTCCGATGGCAGTGTTTTCAGTTGGACACGTTCTCGTCAAGAATTTCACCCCTCTCTCTCTCTCGGGCCTCATGCTTTAGGGGGCATCTGTTACATAGTAATTTGTCACCGTTCCTGCAATCCCCATCTTTCCCATTGGAGGGTCATTTATGTGACCAATAAGCAGTGTCATGCCTTGCAAATACCATCATTGCATCCCTTTCCATGAGGACAACATTCCTTCTGTTGATCATTTCCTGAGAAAACCCCTAAAAACACCTATTTTTGCCTTGGCGCTGGTAGCCCGTTATGTCCTCGCGCCAATGAGGAAAATTAACACTAATCCCATGCCAGTTGGCACTCTATCCCAGTTAATCACCCGTGCCAATCTGCTTATGGAAAGTTTTTTAAAAAAAGAGGCGAAGTTTCGATTACAACAACTTCGTGGATGAGTCATGAGGAATGGTTTTGACTTAATAACCATTTCCTTCCTCCTTTGGCCTCTTTTTTCCACCTTATGGGGAACCTCCCAAGGGATAAGGCCTCCCTTCCACTATTGTATGGATCCCAACCTCCTCCTCTCCTCTATAAATATAGCCATCTTCCATTGATAAATGGGTTGAATGGTTGAGCCTTAATGGTCATAGGATCCTGAATAGAGCTGAATCAATTGTAAGAAGGTTATCGTCAAACAGTTGAAGAGAGAGAGACTTGTCCTTTTCCCGACGAGCTTTACCGAGATGTACTCCTCTGTCGACCCGCCGAAGGAAGATCCAACATCAGAGCTCAGGATGTATCTTTCTTTGTTCTGATTAATAATAAGCGACTTTGATTATGGTTCCACTCAGATGTTCATGTTCCATGTTATGATTTGTATCTTCTCTGACTGATAAATAATTGCATGCATTAGGTTTTACATTTGTTTGTTTGTTGTTCCTTCTTGTATGTGCAGGTGTTCGATCGCATCGAGTGGGAGAATTGTGATCTGCCAAAGCAGGGGATGGAAGCACCATCTTCTCCACAAACGACGACAGCGTAGGACTTAAGGTAGGCCTCTTGTCGCATCTTGGTCTTTTGCAATTAGGAACTTGCATCTTAGAGTGACTCGGTTGTTGCTAGACCCGATCTGGGCTAGTATGGATCGCATCTGTCCACAGAGGGGATTTACCTCTCCAACACCCAGTCACTAGAAAAATTGTCACATGAAGTATCAATCTCCCTTATTATTATACCAAATTTTAAGAATTTCAGTATGTGAAGTTGACTATTCTGAGAATCATGTTATGCTTTTGATTACTTTCATATGTTTAACCAACTCCCAGGTTTCCAACATCACTTTCTTTAAGGCTAAGTAGCATCAAGAAATATATGAACCTAAAATATTATTCATTATTTTTCATTCTTGTAAGTTGGAACACTTCTATTTGAAATTTCCCTTAGACACCATAAACAATTATAATACTAGTTTGAAGATCATGAGAATTGTTGGTTAACTTAATTGTTGAGTTAAGGTTAAGATGCATGTATCATGGAATGTTGTTTTATGTTTTTCTTTTTTCTAAAACTTACATATCAACTCAATCTCCCTAAAGGCCTTCACGGCTACTGTGAATGACATAATTTTAGTGGCAAGATCTATAAATAGGAGGGCAAGATCTACACCAGGTAATGGTTCCAGAGATGTTATAGGAGGGCAAGATCTTTTGCAAGAAAGAAAGCTAATTTCATGGGATGGTAGTGTCGCGAAAAAGAGAATGAGACGTAGTATGAGTTCTATGCCCCTAAGCAATTCATCTTCAAGTGGAAGTGTGACCAATAGTCTCCAAAAACATAATAATCTAGAGTCTCTAGAAATGGAGTCTACGGAAACCTCTAAAATCAAGAGGCCAAGATTGGAGGTATGTTATGTAGATTAACTTATATCTTATGTATAAGTCATAAAATTGCATAGTTTACATGTTATTTCGTTTTTGTTGGAGAGGCAAACATGTAGACTACATATTCCAGTATTAGTCAATATTTTCCTGTGCCTGTGATTCTGGACTCATCAATTATGCAAGTTTAAAAAGATTATTAATTTGGCAATCTGCCTCATATATTTCAATATTATCATTTCTATATTTTGATATTGTGTGAATTGTTTCATTTTTATGTGTCTCTTCCATCCATAATAATCTTTTATCTCCCCATCATGGTGTTGACTATTAGATGCATTGTTTTCACAAATTTTGTGATCCTTGATTTTTTGGTCTGCGGTTTCCTTTCAACTTCAGGAGTCGTTAGAAATAAGAAAGCATGTTTTTCTTGCATTGCTAAAAAGAATCTATGGGTGTAATCTTCTAGCTACTTTTCTACCACCTAATTTCTCATTGGCCACATCGCCTTATTGCAATTTATTGATAGTTTGTCCTCATTTTGGTACATTATAATGCACGTTGATGATGAAGATAATGTGTGTTTGTATGTTCACTTTGCGTCTCTGTCACCACCTGAATCCCCCACCACAAAGATTTTGTCTCTTTCAACTGCATTTTTTTGTCTTTTATACATAGTTGAACATGAGGTTTAGAAATTGGGAGTCATGTTTTATAATTGAATTTAACATGTATATGAGTTGTGAGTCCATGTCATACCCAAAAAAAATGACTTGGTACTGAGTTATTCTCAACCTTGTTTCCTCGCAGAGCAGAGTCATACTTAGAAGTTTGTTTCTCTTCATACGAGCCTGTTACATTGGTTGAAATACTTTCCTTGCTACAAGTCTAAATTTTAACCTGAGACTAGTTCAAATCTCAATGTTCTTACTCCATCCACTTTAATGGCTTTGTTATGCAAGATTCAATAAAGCAACTTCTTCTCTTAAATTTTTATAGCTGGTGGGAGGTTCCAAATTGAACATGATCTCATATTTTCTCAATCAATGTCAAGTAATTGTTGATCTTTCTAGTTACTGTTGTTATTATTTAATAGCTACTATATTATAACGTATGTCTAATGCTGTAGAAATGTTGATTTTCCCATGTTGTCAATACTGAATATTTATTGCATTACATGTTATATCTAAGCTTGCATTGTTACAACTTATTCATATGATGTATGTAGAAAACACATACATATATTAAGCCGAGAAAACACATATTATTATAATATCATCAAAAACTTATATTTGGAAATATTGTGGATCAGAATGTGTCATTATTTCTCACCTCCAAAGCACCAGAAAATCCTCCAATAGAGATGTTACGATTAGGTTGGGGGAATGATATGACATTGAAACTGCACTTTTCAATGCACCTTTAATTTTTACAGTGATTATCCTATGGAACATGTTTTTGATTTTTCACATGTATGTGTTTCCATAGTAGACGTGGTTACAATTTATTTAGATAGATTATAATATACAGACACACGTAGTAGAAACAAAAAGGCTAATTATTTTGGCAATGAAATTTTTATATTATCTTCAAGTTCATTTGAATATTTGAATATCATCTGCATTTGTTTTAATACCTTATATTATTTATATCAATAGCATTATGAATATTCTAGAAACAACTTATTTCAATTTTAATATTTGTATTGAAATAATAATTACTGTTAATTAAATATTTTTCTATATTTTTTAAGGTAACAAGAGAATGGGGAATCAAATAGCCAATCAAAAAACTTACAAAAGTAGAAGAGAAAACAACAATAAACAAGTACAATAGAGTTGTCCAAAAGATGCACTATATAGAGAGAGAGCAACGACCATAGGATAAGAGAATTCCAAAGATGTAACACACATAGGCTTAATTTCTTGTAGAAAAGAATGACGCCCATTGGTTAAAAAATGATCATGAGATTACATGATCACATAAGATGGTGTTAAAAATGAGGTTTGAGTTGTGCATTTAAATACAAGTCAAGTAGGATATATTCTAATTTTTATCTTCAACCATAATATCAGTTATAATGCTTATTTTCATCAATTTTTTTTATAGTTGTATTCAATGTTTAAGTTCTTGAGTGATTTATTTCATCTGCAAATTTGTATTAGAAAAGCTATAGAACATGGGGACTTTGGGTTTTCACTTTGGTTATCTTCAATTTTAAACAATTGGTTTTGATGATATATTTTAGATGGTTGAGCGTATTGACCATGTGAAAGTTCCTTTCTTGTTCTAATACAATTACGTTCTGCATCTATTGGATGGTTTTTTGTGCTATATAAGCTAATGAAACCTAAAAGACCTTATAGAGTTTCATAATTTAATTAAAATTTTAGAATTTAGAATTTATAAAGTTTAAAGGTCTAATCCTTTGAAGGGTGCTAGCCCAATGGAAGAGCAGATGCCTTACAAGCAGGTGGTTGGTGGTTTGATTCAATCGTGCCCTACTATTCATAGGAAATGGTGACGATCACTATATGTTCCTATACATGTATCAATAATGACGGTCATTAAAGGGTCATTATTTAAAGTCATTTTTCAAATATTAAATGGTCACGGTTAATGAATGTTGCCAAATATATGCATCAATAGTGAGGGTCATGAAAGGTCCATCACCATAAATCATTGTTGTTCATATGAAATGGTGATGGTCACTATCCTTCGTTATAAAAATTATTTGTGACAGACCTTGAATGTCACCACAACACCTATACTTTTGGTGATGCGAATTTTGGTGGCATTCATATTTTATTAATGGAAGATATATTGATTGTCACCAATCAGCTTATGGTGACATTTTTCGACCCTCACCAAAATACAAAAAGGTGACGGTCAATGAATGTCACCATATATATGCATCAATAGTGAGGGCCATGAAACATCCATCGCCATAAATCACTGTTGTTCATATGAAATGGTGATGGTAAATATCAGTCATTATAATCATTATTCGTGACAGACCTTGAATGTCACCACAACACCTATACTTTTTGTAGCAACACCTTTGGTGACATTCATTTTTTGGTGACAGAATCCATTTTGACTGTCACCAATGAGCTTTCGGTGATATTTTTTGGCCCTTACCAAGGAAATTTTTTGTTGTAGTGGCCTCTCGTGAACTTCACCAAGGTATGTTTGATTTTATTTATATTTGGTTCTCTGACATGGTATTATTGCAGGAAGAATATCATAGATGAAAAGAAAAATGGTGGACTACAGTTCGTGTGATTCTCCCTACAGATCAGATGAGTAGCATGGTGATGAGTATTCCCCTCACATGGAAGATACATTGAGAATTTTTAAGCCATATATAATAAGTTGAAAATAATATAATAACCAAATAATTTAGTCATAGGAAAGACTTTCTAGGGTGCAAGAGAAACAAGAAAAGGTTAATCTATTTATCGTTCAAAGTTTTCAAAATTGCAGAGACACAGACCATTTAGGATAATTCATGGATAGGAGGAAAAAAATAATGGGGCATATGGAAGCAAGTGTCATTCAGGATATAGGTTTTATAGGGATGATACAGCTAGATATGGCAGGTTGTCGGATACACCTTACAGGAGGGATAATGATTGTGGGTTCTATTCTAGTTCTGGATTATAAAGGCATCATCGTCATCACTATCACCACTTGTATAGGAAGAGTGAGAAGAAGTATTTTCCAAGAGAGTTCAAGAAAGAAAAGCCACCTACATTTTACATAGAAGTGAAGAATTCATGATATGGAGAAACCTCATTGCTTGGGATGAACAAATTCTTCAAATTTCATGATTATTCAATGAACACGAAAGCCAAGATAGCTACCTTTAGTGTTAAAGGTAAATCAAACATTTGATGGGAAGATGTAAAATATCAAAGGAATTGAGCAAGAGGATTTGGATTGGAGTTATTTTGAGAGACTTTTCAAGAAGAAGTATCCATCTAAGAGGTACTATGATGATAGGGAAAAGTAGTTATATGATTTGAAGTTGGTATCTATGACCAATGATGAGTATACTAGCAGTTTCTTGGAGTTATTTAGGTATGTTCTTTACTTGAATGAGGAGAAATAAAATATTGATAGAGTCATCAGTGGTTTTTCAATATGATTGAAAGACGGGATTGAGTTTGAAGAGCTTAGATCACTAGAGGAAGCCATGATAAAGTTGAACCATTTTTATGAGCAAACAAAGTGTAGGTTTGAATATAAACAAGATTGTAAAGGTAATGAAAATAAGAAAGGAAAGTGGATTAAGAAGAGATAAAAACCATAGGATACAAATGACAAGCAGAATGCAGCACCACAAAAAAATTTAAACACAACTAACATAGGACAAGGATTTTACTCTAAGGAGCTTAACAAAGGTGATGGTAGGAAGAATTTATAGTCTTTGACTTGTGGCAAGGATCGTCACAAGAAATATTTCCCACAACACCAGGGTGGCAAAAAACAAATTTACAGTGCTCAGGAGGCAAAAATAGTTGGGGATGTTGGACAGATTATTCCACATATATATGTAGCATTGGGTAATAGGCAGGTCGATCATCATGCGTCTATTATCAAGATGAATGGTAAGCTTTGTGATCAAGTTGTTTCTATTTTGACTGAACCTGGATCTAATTATAGTTATGTTAACCCTAACCTAGTGGATAAGTGTGGTTTGAATAAAAAGAACATCCAAAATCTTGGTTAGTGCAGTTGGCTACAGGTAATAAGAAAATAGTGCATCATTGAGCTTATGCATTTGAGTTGAACAGAATGCCTACATCAACACATATAAATGTTCTTCTGTTGGGATCATACAATATGTTATTGGGCATGGATTGGTTCTATCTTCACAAGACTAAGGTGGAATATTGTGATAAGGATATTGAGTGCTTGGATGACAATGGAGAATAGAGAACCTTGCAGGGTAAGAATAAGGCTACATCAGTTAGAATAGTTACAACTATAGAGTAAAATCACAGTCACAAGAAAGGGTGTGCCTTTTATGCAGCGTATATTTCCAGTGACAAAGGTAAGGATGTTGAGGATGATGAGGCACTAAACAGATACCTGGTTTTTGCAGTATTTTCAAGGTGTATTCTCAGCAGATATCACATAGTTACCACATTACAGGGCAGTAGACTTTTCTATTGAGTTCGTACCAAGAGCAACACTAACATAAAATACACCTTATAGGATGAACACTCTAGATTTAGTGGAAATGAGGTTACAATTGATGTAAATGCTTGAAAAAAGATACATTAGGCCAAGTGTCTCACCTTGGGGTGCACTAGTATTTTTTGTGAAGAAGAAGTATAGTACTCTTAGGTTATGAAATTATTATAGGAATTTGAATAAAGTGGATATTAATAATATGTATCTATTGTCGAGGATTAATGATTTGTTTTAAAATTTGAAGGGATAAGTAGTGTTCTCAAAGATGATTTGAGATCAGGATACTATCAGGTACGCAAAAAAAGAGAGGATATCTACAATAATACTTTCCAAACCAGGTATGGGCATTACGAATTTGTTATATTTCATTTTGTTTTGATTAATGCTCCAAATGCTTTTATGTGTGTGATGAATAGTGTATTGCATCCTTATCTTGACAAGTTTGTTATTGTATTCATTGATGATATATTGATATATTATAAGAATGAGGATGAGCATGTCGACCAATTAACAACATTATTTAGATTTAGAAGAGAGAATCAATTGTATGCCAAGAATAGTAAATGTAGATTCTTTCAGACATACTTTCATTACTTGGGGCATGTGGTTTCCAAGGAAAGCATAACAGTGGACCCACAAAAGATAAGAGCTATCATGGAATGGGAAACTCCTAGAAATTTGGATGAGGTTAGATCATTCATGGGGTTGGAAAGCTATTATAGGTGTTTCATAAGGAACTTCTCATGCATTTCCTATATTATTACGCCATTGCAGATAAAAGGAAAGAAATATGAATGGACAGAGGAATGTGTATCCAGTTTTGAGCAGCTGAAGAAACTGCTTACCAACGCTTCAATTTTAAATATTGCAGATCCAAATAAAGAGTTTTTGGTATGTACAGATGCTTGAAAAAAAGGACTTGGTGGGGTTATCATGTAGGTCTAGACAAGTAGTATGCTATGAGTCAAGGAAATTGAATGGGCATGGGAAAAATTATGTGACGAAAGATCTTAAGTTGGAAGTGATCGACCATGCATTAAATATGTGGAGACACTATATTCTTGGTAGAAGGTTCATCTTGATGAGTGATCATAGTGGATTGAGATTCTTATTTAACCAACTAAATCTGAATGTTAGCCAAGCTAGGTGGTTGGCTATGATCAATGAGTTTGACTTCAAGATCAGGTACATTAAAGGAAAAGAGAACAAGGTTGTAGATTCTCTTAGTAGAAGGATAAAAGTAACTCATATAGCAGTTATGAGTTCTTATGGGACATATTTATAGGATCATATCTTTTAGGTAGGACAACATGATGACAGGTACAAGGAGCTTAGTCATGGGTTACAACATCAGGGTACAGGTGAACAGGATGTGTATTATCAGCTCTCTGAATATGGTTTGGTGAGATTTAGGGACAAGATATATGTGTCAAAAAATAGCAAGCTCAAGAATCTTGTCTTGTGGTAATTTCATGTTAATTCATATTCAAGTCACCTGGGATATCAAAATACATCGACACGAATAAAGAAGTTATACTACTAGCAAAATTTGAGGAAAGAGGTGGCAAATTTTGTGGCTAGGTGTTTGGATTGTAAATAAGTAAAGGGAGAGTGTAAGCATCCAAGTGTTTTTATATAGTTGATTCTGATTCCAAAGTGGAAACGGGAGGTCATTTCTATGGACTTCATTACTGGTTTTCTAAGGAAATCTATACAACATGATTATATCATTGTTTTGGTTGAAAGGTTGACTAAGGTTGACTATGGTTTCTCACTTTATTGCGGTGAAGTCTACTCATTTTTCTAGTGAAGTAGCACAGGTATTCATCAGATATATAGTGAGGTTGCATGGTGTTCCGAATAATATTTTGTTAGAAAAATATGCCATGTTCACTTCCAAGTTCTAGAGAGAGTTATTTGCAGGTTTGGGTACAGCCAGATGGACAAAAAAAGAAGGTCAACAGGATTTTAGAGGATATGGTGAGAACGTATGATATGCATAAACAACGGAAGTAGAAAGATTATCTTCCACTGGTTTATTTTTCTTAAAAAAACGGGTATCAAGAATATTTGAGGGTGATTCTATTTAACGAGCTTTGTGGGTGAAGTTGTAATACTCCTATCAATTGGGCTGATACAGTGAAAAAGGTGTTGATTGGACTGAACATGTTGGAAGAGATGGAATAGGAAATGAAGGCTATCAATAAGAATATAAAGAGAGCACGAGATAGACAGAAGATTTAGTCAGATCAACAAAGTAAATTTAAGGAGTTTATGGTTGGGGAGCATGTGTACTTGCACATGAAGCCTAAGAAAATATCCTTGAGGATTGGGTCATGTGAAAAACTAACACCTCGATATTGCGAGCCTTTCAACATTCTTGAAAGGATTGGATTAGTAACCTATCAACTTGCACTTCTTCTAACAGTGAAATTCAATGATTTTTTACATGTGTTATTTCTTAATAAGTATGTGAAATATGTTGATCATATGATTGATTGGTATGTATTGCAAGTGTAACCCAAAGGTGAATTCCATTCGGAACCTCAGTTGATTTTGCAACAAAAGATTCTCATGGTATGAAATCGAGGAACCGAGAAATTTAAATTGAAATGGATTTATTTTCGGCCCGATGAAGCTACATGGGAGATGGTTGATCAGATGCGGGTTATGTATCCTTCTTTATTCACTGGTTGAGAAGATTTACTTTAGTATATCTTTTGGTGTTATGTTTTGGTTATGTCTATGTATATGCATATGTATGACGTAAATACCACAACGATTTGTGTTACAAATCTCCATGGGTAGCATGAGTTTGTTGGTTTATAGATGTCACTAAACATCGAGGATGGTGTTCCCCCAAGTGGGGGGGTTCTGTAACAACCCTTGACCCCCATTAAAAAGCCATGTAATAAATTTAACAAAGGAAAAATAATACCAAGGTTGTGAGACATGTATTCGAAACTTAATGTTGGGAAAAAACATTGTGATGGGTATCACTGGTGATTAATTAATGACTATGGAAAATAGCAAAGGCTTTCAAAAGACAAATGACATTTATTGGAATTTATTTATTAAAATAAAGGGAAATGGGAGAAAAGGAAGGAGAAAGGTCACATAATTGCATGTGTGGAAAATCGAAGGAAAATAGAGGAAAATGAAGAAAATAGAGGTCTCAATGATAAAATGGCTTCTGAGGATTAGTTCACAACTTTTTGTCGGCTCATTTTTAGATCTCCCTCTCTAATTCTCTCTCTCTCATTCTCTCTCTCATACTCTTTCACACTTAGAGTTTTATTGGAGCAATTTTGTAGCACATTGGATTTAGAAAAAGAAGGCCAAGGAAAGCATGAAATGCAAGGGGAAAATGGATCAACGAATATAGTTGGGTTGCTTGTAGGTATCAAGTTGCATGTATGGTTTACTTGCTAGTTTTTCATGCATAGTGTATGCATGTGGTTATTTGGTTTTGATCTCTCATTTTCATATAGGAGTGTCTCGATTGAAAGTGCTTTTGTCTAGCCTTTCCATTTCCTGGATAGCCATGGTGTTGTGGGTTTTCCCCTTTTTTTTCTTGATTGATGCTCATGTTCCTTATGGTTGTGGGTTGAATTATTAGTTCCTATAGCCTTGGTTGGAAAAAATATATTGAAGCGCTGGAACAACTTGGGTTGAGTTACTAGTCGTGGAAGCCCTGGTTGAACAAATGCTCTGAAGCACTTGGTGGGTTGGGTTACTATTTTTAGAGCTTTGGTTGGAGAAACACTCTAGAGCCTTGCAACAAGTGTGGGTTGAGTTACTAGTGTTGGACTCGTGTTGAAAAAAATGATCTAGAGCCTTGGAAAACTTGGGTAGAGACCAATATGTTGATGGTTAGTGATGCCCAATTGTGAGGTGGAATCATTAGTCGAGGGATGAGGCGGTTTGGCCTCTGGAATCCCATGTTTTTGTATGTTTGGTTTATTCCATCATATCTCACATTCATGCTTGGAATATGGCATGGGATTGACTGGCTGAAATAGAGATTTGGTTCACCCCAATCTATAATCGAGTGGTATTCGGAAGTCCCTGACATGGTTGTATTTGAATATGTTAATAAGAGCTCCTTTCCTCTTGTATTCTATGAGTAAATGTACTTTTTATAATGTGGATTTGATGGATGTTCTATCATTTTTATTATTCGGGTTATATGTTGGTTATAAGCATGTTTACATGACAGATTTTAGTTAGGGCTCTCATCATGTTTTAATTGGTAAATGAATGGTTAGTGAATGCATCACCTAATAGATGTTTTTTCAACTATAATGAAAGGGAAAAAAACCTTCTCAGTGATTTTCAGATAAGAATGAGACCCCTTTGTTATAACCTGAAGATTTCATGTTCACCATGTGTTTGAAGGAATGACTGTCATGGTTATGCCTTTCTATTTGAAGTTCTTGTCTAAGTTTTATATTATTGGATTTTCCCTAGTTTCATTCAGTGTTCTAGAAAGTTTCATCAAGTTTTGGGAAATGATCTGGAGACTAGCCCTAAAAAAGTGGCTCAGATCTCACGGTTCCAAGCACAAAAATAGGAGAAAATTTTTGCAGTCGCTACATTGTAGTCTTATGTATGCAATTGGAGGTTTACAGTCAAATTTCTGTAGTTTTGTGTGAGTGCCTATGAGTCCAAGTCACTAAAAAGGAATTTTAACGTAGGGTTTAGGCACATGGAAGGGTGGTTTAGCTATTGGGGGTCCTATAGCACCTAAGAGAGGTCAGTAAAGTTTTGGTGTGTCGATTACACTTCCTTAACTGCACCTAGGAGGTTGAGTCATATAATAATAACTCCTCACCACATATTTTCCCTGGTGGACCGGTGAACTTGAGTAAGTGTGGGAAGAGGGTGTTACATCCATAAACCAACAAACCAAATATACATGCATCATACTGAAAGTGTTATCAATTTTTTTTTTTTAATTTAATAGAAAATTATTGAAATGGTAAATTTGAATTGTGTAATTTGCAACATTTAGATTCTTTTAAAATATTGCAAATCGTTGAATCTATTTATACATTCAAAAAATAAGTTTAAACAATGAATGGTTAAACATACTTAAAATAAGATGTTCTTTCTTATATGAAACATCAACATCCTTATATTGTAGATTCCATCAACTCACACGAAGAGTGCAAGCAATCTACAATTTACATGAGCATAAGCTTCCAAGAGTATCTAATACAATAAGTGTCACATCCACATACTTTAATTTAATTTAATTTTATTATCACTAGATTTTTCACTGTTATTAAGAGACAAAACAAACCACAGAGAATCCAGTGGTAGATCCTTAGCAGTAGCACCCAAAAATAAAATATAGAACGAAGAATGAAGATACCAATGGTGGTTGAACTCATTGAGACCAAGCAAGAAACCCTTTATAACCTTGTCAAGTCGACAAGGCAGAAGAAGGGTCTGGAGTGGTGGTTCCTAGAGAGCGAAGCCTCTTAAACCTTACACAGTAAAACCAAAGAAAAAAAGTATCAGTACATGTGAGAAGTTAAATATTCTTCAAACAAATCTTCCAGGGTTGTAACAGATGAGTGATATACGAGAAGACATATTACCTGTAGAAATTGAACCTGGGTAAGGGAAGTAGAGACCCTTGAGCCATCTCTACTTCACCAGAGGAACTGAACCTGTAAGGTAACATAAATAACCAGAGCTTAAATAAAACTTAAACTATTATATGCATATACATCAACAAACAAAAACTTGGGTTTTGAATTCCCAAACGAAAGAAAAAATGTAACAAATGAAGTTGCTGCAAGAAGGAGTGTTGCGAGCTTGTACATAGAGCCCAGAAAGGTAAAGTTGTAGAGTGGAACTACAAAATGAAGGGGGGTTATAAGATAATATTTAGGACAATTTTTGGGTAAATTGTCTTAACTTGAGACAAAAGAAAACTTGTGTATTGTCTTTAAGTGGGTATCTCAAACTAAATTGTCTTAAAATTAAATTGTTTTAAAATATTGTCTCTATAAAGACAATATATAACACTAGCATTTTTGTCTCTCCAGAGACAATTTAATTTTTGTTTCTCCAGAGACAGTTTCATTTTTGTCTCACTAGAGACAATAGTTGCACTACAACACAAAGGGTGGTTTTAAGACAATTTTTGGGTAAATTGTCTTAACTTGAGAATAAAATAAACTTTTGTATTGTCTTAAATATTGTCTTTAAGCGGGTGTCTCAAATTATTGTCTTAAAAAATTGTCTCTATAAATACAATATATAAGGAAATAATTATTGTCTCTTATGAGACAATTTCATTTTTGTCTCTCCAAAGACAATAGTGTGAATTAAAGACATATTGTCATTATGGAGACAATGTCTTTAATCCTATCTATTTTCTCTCAAGAGACAATATAAACAATGAATACAAAAAAATTATCTCACCATTAAAATAAATCAATATAAAAATATTTACTTAAGAAATCTATAATATCATTGAATCATTCATATTAAGGTACAATGGAATCGAACCACCAACCTCTTGCATGGCAAGTTATCTTCCATTGATCTAGCATCCTTTAAAGAATTATGTAAGGAGTTATGGGAGTCCTTGAAATTGTATAATGGGTATTTATTTTTAAAAAATATTCAAAACATAGTGGCTATAATGATTCAAGCCCCTATTTTTAACTTAATAATAAAAAAAATCAATGGAGTTAACTCACTGTGACACCATTGTAGCTTGACTTTCAAAAAGGATAAAAATAAAAAATAATATACAAACAAATTAATCTAGCCATATAAAGAAAATTAACTAGAATTAGCACAAGAAATACAACCACCACCCAAAGAGCTACACCAGCTTGCTAATAGGCACTGATGATACATATGATGTACACAACAAGACATTACTTCATCATCAACTTATTCAATACAAATTGGTCACTCTCCTCATTCACCGTTACTAATTTCTTTGATCACTTCTTCAATGTAAGCTTTTGAAGGTACAATATTAGAATCTCCATTAACGCACATTTGGATTCCTAGAAGAAAACTCCTTTCCCGCGTATACATATCAAATTATTGTTGTGAATCATTGGATTTGTTGATAAAGTAGCAATTAGAACAAATTCCATGCCATCTTATTCGAATTAGAACACTGTTGTGTATCACCCCAGTTGTTGATAACTTGGCAATTAGAAAAAATTCTAACATATAACTACTCATATGAAAATTAAAAAAACTCTTGATCTTTGGGGCTCGACATAATGTTTTTCAATAAAAATCATTTTACAAAGGACAATAAAAGTAATTCTACGAAGGACATTCTAAAGTAGAACTTACCTCATGACAAGAAAAGGACGTTCACAATTGGCACAACCTCAAAAGAAATTCCATAATAGATGCATAATTGTGAAGAACTTTTCCTTGTTCAACAAATTGATCAGAGAAATAAACACCATATATTTTTTGAGTCAAATCAAAATCACAAAAAGAAAAAAAAAATCAAAACTATTATTATATTTCCTTTCCATGGATCAGAGAAGTGTTTGCCTTAGATATTCTATACAAAGTTGTATAAAATTCATTCTAATATTTAGTAGACTCACACTCAATCACTTGTACATCAGTAGGAGGAAGAAAAAGAATGGGTTTGAATATTAATGAAAAAATATTAGAAATCACTCAAAGGGACTCGACATCAAAATCCATATGAAGTCCCAATCCTACATTCATACCTTCCCTCTTTGCAATATTTTCTTTTGTCATTCGCAACGTCAAGGGCCTCAAGTTAGCTTGAACTATATTCAAACCACTTTCATCACCTTCCTCAAAGGGTTTTTGAATTATTTTATACCACCTAGACACCACAAGGTATAGTACTCAAATTGTGAAATCGTATTATAATCTATAAAATTAAAGTTGTGATATGAAATCAAAATTTTGCAACAGTAAAGAAAAATCATGTACTTTTCAGTTTTTCTGAATAATGAAACTCCCTAATGCATTTTAGCAATGGTGCATTTGCATTCCTTACTACAGATTTGAAAAAAAAACCTGGCTACAAAAGTAACATACTAAACAAGATGGTAATAGTGAATTAACATTTTGTAGCAATTTTTTGTAATAGTTCGGTTCTAGGTGGAAATATCAATTTGATTGTGGGTAAAAAAAGCTTCAAAAAATGTATGTATTAAAGAAAAAGGTATGACAAAACATGGTGCTAAATTATATAAAAAAATGATTTCAATAGCATTAGCAACCTAATTAATGTGCAGGAAGTCATTAATTTCATATAAGATGACAATAAACATTTAATATAAGTAAAAATTACTACTCATTTGAAATGTAGCATTTCCCAGTGTTTGTATGGAACAAAAATAGTTTGAGAAAACTTCTCTCTCGCCAAGCCCATTTCCACTGTTTCAATTCATCATCTATGCATTATTTATCACATTTAATTAATGCATTTCTTATATTCTCCGTGCAATTCAATAAAAACTATTGCATACTGATAGTTTCAAAAAATTTCTACGTGTTTTCTTGATCAATGCGCGTAGAGTAAAATGGAAATTGACAGCAACCTCACAAGTCACAATCATTCTATGAATTTTCTATCTTGTTCCCCCGAGTCAAGATAAGAGTTGAAAATTCCTTGCATTGACTAACTCTTGGGATCGTCAAATCGTAAACCTCTATAACCTGACAATTATTTACAGTGTTGCATTAAAACCCAAAACATATCCTCTACCTACATTCATATAGGTCCAAAAATGCCAACCCCAAATATGGCAGCCTAAAATTTCACCTCAAACAGTAGACCACAGAGTTATTAGTTGTTCTCAATCTTGAAGATAATTTAGCATTTTAGCTTAATATGTTCCCATGTGATACCATATCCTCCCTGCATTTCAATCTCACTTGCATTCATTCTCATGGTTTCAAGGAGTCTAAAACCTTGAACAATTCAAGTTATTTATACTCTATTTCTACCATATATTGGATCAAAAATGTAGTCTAACATGTAGAATATCTCAATATTTTATGAGGCCCATACTAATATTGACACCATCTAATCTTGAAATAGATCTTCCAAAACCTCATTTCTATAGAAACAATAAAATGAAATATTTTAGTTAACAACCTATGCAATTTGTAGTAAGGAAACTAGACAATAAGATTCACAAGTTTCCATTTGAAAACCTGGTAACATTATATTTAATTTGTGCTCAATTCCTAGGCCAGGGAAAAATTAAGTCTTTGAGATATCACATATAAGAAAATAACATGAATAAAATGTAGAGTTTTGATAAATGAAAGAAAATAGATAATTTTATGCATCTCACGAGTCCACACGTGATAACCCAGTCCCAAAAATAATATCAAATCTGAAAATCACTCCATGACGAATATAAACCAGGTAGCAGGAGTCCACTCCAGAAACAAATCCAACCCAAAAGGCCAAAAATAAATTTTATGAGGACTGAAAATGGCACTAAAGACACCACAAAAGGTGTCCAAGAAATAGTCATCTTCAAAATAGTTATTATTACTAACCTCTTTGAACCATTTAAAAGCATAATAATATTGATATACCTTACAATGAAATTTGCCTCCAAAAAGTATCCCAAGTCATCAACAATTCATAAATATAGAAAGGCACTAAAGGATGGCCCTATTGAATCAAATAATGTAACATTATCCCATGGATAATGCTTTCTGACAAAAACTAAGGCCAAGGCATTGGCAAAAAGATCACTCATTATACCCACACACCATGAATCAAAACCTAAGCACATCAACCATCTTAAAGATGAAATAACAATCAACTTAATCATATGATTTTTAAATTCAACCTTCAACTTAAGGCATTGTTTCCCTATCTCTCTGGCCCACTCCATTTCCTCCCAAGATGAAACCACAATATCAAGGATGAATCCCCCCTGGACAAACCTAGTCCACTTTAGTTGCACTACATAATTGGAAACTGAGTAGACCCTCATAGCCACGGCCTTTGTCACAATTTTGTAAGAAATGATAAGAAAAGTAATAGGTTTCCAACCACCTATAAAGTCTCTCATTGCATCCCTATTAATAGGCTTCATGAAGCCATAATTGAGAGTTGAGAAACTCAAAGAGGAAGCTAGAAGAAGAAGTTGTCTACATCTATACAATAAATATGATCCATAATAAAGTCCCACATGAACTTATAGACTTCATAAGGAAAACCATCCAATCGTGATTAATTTCCATTTTTCATTGAAGTAAAGGAAGCATATAAATCATCTCTCATAATATCCTTAACCAAAATATCAATTTTACCACTAGTTACCCTACAAAGGATAACCATGTAACAAGCATCTTGTGCAACACTCACACTGTTTGTCAAAGAAGAAAGGCCAAACATAAAAAAAGGGGTACCACTACTATATATTTACAATATATGATGTCCATAGACCAAACCACGCCTCCACACCTATCTCCTTTGCACTCAAACATGATCAAGTCCCTCCTAAAGATGCATTAAGTTGTCAACAAAGAATAGGCCATACAATTCCACAACTATTCTTGCTCAAATCTAAGGACAGGGGCATACACAACAAAAATGTATCACATGGTCCTAAATAAAGGGCATGATCCAAAGACACATGCCTACAAAATCCAAACCAGAAGAAATTACATGATTCTGCAAATATGAAGAAAGAGAAAGAACTATGCCTCCACTCCCTTGACAATGCTCAAAATACCTAATGGGTCATTCCAACAATAGGTCATTTGGCTCTGAAGCTCAAAACCAAATCCCCCTAGGTTAAACACACAAGTCTATGTCAATAGGTTCACAAGGAATATCATCCAAAAACGTGGGCAAGCATCCCTTGGATTCCCCATGAGATATTCCTTGGAAAAAAATAATACACTCATGGTGTGACATTGAGAGTTTGAGGTCTGAGACTGTAGAAAAACTACATAGTAGCATAACTACAGTAAATGCCTGTAAAATTATCCATTAACATCAGTGTATTTTATGAAAAGGAAATATAATTAGTTACATTTCATAAAAACATATTAGATGATCACAGAAATGGCAGGATTTAGGACCCTATTGGACATGAATATGCCAACTAGAGAAACAATAAGCAATAGAATGCCAAAAAGTCTACATTCTTCAAGCACACTTTTCATTCTTGAGCTAGTTTTTGTTTGATGGAAATAATAAAATTTTTAAGTTGAGATCTCCTCATAATTACGTGACTTGGACTAAATTTGGCATGTCTGCATAATAGAGAACACAATGAAAAAGGTCCTCTTGTATGAATCTGCAGGATTAGATAGACCACAGAGAACTAGAAATCCTTGTGTCATATTAAGGTGTTTGAGGATAAAATTCCCTATATACTGCAAAGACATAATTATAGAGGTATCAGTCTTAATCCCCAAATTATAAAAAGCAATCTTATGATTTCCACATATCAAAACTGAAATAACTATTTAGATATATTAATTGAGAAATTGAGAATTGAGAAGGTACCTTTTCCATTCTCACTAGCTTTTACAACTATAAAAACATGCTTACACAGTGGTATCAAGGTGAAAGTCAATTTTCTACAAGAACCTTTATCCACAAACAAAGAAACACTCAGAAATATATAAAATCATTGGTCTGCTAAAAACCACTACAGATTGTGTTAAAAGGATCAACTATTTGACCTTAAGAGAATATGTCCTTCAATCAAAGGAAAACTGCTAGAAAATATTTTCTAGGGTCTCTAGAATACCATCAACATGTAATAGTTCAACTCAAAAATGTTGATATTGTAAATTATACCTATGTTTGATCTACTTCTTTGATAATAATTCCTGGAATTCTCATTGGAACTAGATCAAATTTAGCTCCTGGAGATGGAGACTCCATAGCCAGAATGAACCGAGCTGCATCTAAACTCTTTGCAATTTATGATATGTCTCTTAAAAATGCAACACCATATGCAAAGTTGTATGAATATCCACAAACAACAATGCTACCCTGAATCATAGTCTTGTTAAAAGCTTCAGGCTTGGATATCACATAAAATTAATTTAGAACTGCACCAATTCCTGCAATGAGAGAATAAGACTGAACTTTGCATGTCGGGGTTGCACATAGTATCCATTTTCACATGTCAAGAATTAACTACAACAATTATTGGATTATAGTGTACTTTTGTAGCTACAATCATCTACACCAGCTTCTACAGAACTTATTGATGGACTAAACAATACCATTATTTTGAGCTATGGAACACCATTTCCTCTAGCTTGTTCTACAAAATCCCTTTGATAGTATAAATAAGGGAAACATCAAAGGAATGAGAAATATAACACTTTACCACTTGAAGTTGGAGTATTTGGTCCAACGGAAAGGTTCAAAATGTCTACACCATATTCAACAACCTACAAACAAGGCATGGTAATATTTTACATCCGTGACAAGGTTTTATCTATTTTCTCCAAAATTTAGCACACCTCATATGGGACTCTCAATACTACTATATTGTATATGCACCTTAATTTGAATTAAGGATTATCAAGAAGCATCAAACCTAATAAATGGAAAACACCACACCAGCAAGAAAACCTCTAAATTTCCTATAGAAGGCCCTATAGACAGTAATACTACATGATGGCAAGGAAAATATCATATAACAATGAAATCAACCAAAAAAAAAACCCCTGCTTTCATAGTAGAAAGAATGGAAACATCAAAAGGTTTGGGAAATCTAGCACTTTAGCACTTGAATTTGGAGTATTTGATCCAACGGAAAGGATCAAAATGTATACACCATCTTCAACAACCTCCTAACAAAGCATGTTAATATTTTACATCTGTGACAAGATTTTGACTATTTGCCCAAAAATTTAGCACACATCTTGCCTGACTCTCAATACCAATATTATATTTGCCTATGCACCTTAATTTGAATTAAGGATTAGCAAGAAGCATCAACCGGTCAATGGCAACCACTACGCCAGCAAGAAAACCTCTAAATTGCATATAGAAGGCCCTATATACAACAATATTTCATGATGGCAAGGAAAATATCATATAACAATGAAATCAACCCACATTATTTAAGTCGAATCTCCACAATTGTATTGGCTAATAATGAAGCTGAAATGAGCAAGCTTAACAATTTGGTTGGATTCTTTATGAGGCCTCACCGAGCACAAGGAGCCATGCCACTTGCCTTCCGAAAGTCGTATCCATGCATCCTCACTGACACTCCATAATTCCCTATTGTTGTTGCAGTTGTATGACTGAAAACGAACCAAACTAAATAAGTTAATGCACATTAAAACCATAAATCCATCTTCATACCTTCAATGTAAAAAATTATTTATATTCCAATTCAAACTACAAGTAGTTTTTTTCTACTCTTTGAAGGGAGTTTCACATAATGAACAAATTAAAATATTTCTAAATAATGCACTACCAATTTGACCATAGTATCAATCATTAAATGATTCCCATACACTACCAAATACCAAAACTTACATTCTATGTAGCACAAAAGCTTTCATCATTATTAAAAAACTCACAACTTAACCTTATGTTTTCGTCTTTTTATGGTCATGATTCTTGTTTCAGTCCCTATTGTTTGCTTCTTATTTTTTAATGAATTTCAGTTATAACAAGGAATTTAAATGGGCATCAAAACAAAGTTGAATTTTCCTTGTACATTGTGATACTTGATTAGCAGAGGTGGCTTTTTGGTTGTGTACAAGTGAAAGGCATGCTACTTTATCAGGAGTGTCTACCTTGAAACTATTATATGACAAGACATTGCATTTTTTTATTGAAACATCAACATGAGAGGTTGCTGAAAGTATGGAAGGAGACACCATACTAATTCAAGAGGCTATATGTGGAAAGTTCAGTCAATAACTTCTATTAAACAAGAATCCTTTAAGTAACTACAATGAAGCCTAGGGAACACAATACACTACACAAGATTTAGAATTAAAATGTTATTTGGTAATGAAAACAATAAACTAGATACACATTTACAATCAAAATACATTTCTCCAGCTAGCAGTCCATTACATTTTTCATCTCATAAATTGCATCAGCCACCTCTTTGGAATAGAAACATGAACATTTGGCCAATGTATCCCAACCAACCTACTTGCTGAAGACCTAATCTATTGGTAAGAATTCATAAGTCTTTAATTTACTAACACAAAATCACAAGCTTAAAAGGAAATTTCAAATTTCTAGCCTATCACAAATGCAGAACCACAATATCAAAACATCTTAAAACAGTATCAACACAAACCAACTGACCTGTGCTGCACATGCAGCATCATCAACAGCTTCCCTAATAACACCCAACTTTGACAATGTATGCTCACACTGAACAAGGGCCTGAAAGATGTAGGAGAAATCAACTAACATGTAGAAATAATGAGATAAAACATAAAATTAATTAAAATCTAGAAGAATGTATCTCCTGTAGTTCCCTATGGGTGGCTGAGAACTCAGTGAAGCTCCTCCTTTTTCAATCCTTGAACCCCTAACAAGCAGTGATGCACTGCAAATTGCACTTCTCCAACAATATACAATCTAAGCCGGAGTAACAGGTCATAGTTACGATGGATACTTCCTCCTAGTGAATTCTCGATTGGAGGAACTGCCCTATCAACCAATCAAATTTCCACAGACTACAAAACAAATGCAACAATAACAAATCTCTACACAGAGAGTAAATTTGGACTATTTTCTCACAAAAAAGTGAATAACTATAATCATGATGTAGTAAATGGTACAATATCAATAAAGAGTGCACATATTTGTAAACCATCAGTCAATACTCCACTTTTTATATTTACAAATAACTGGCGTGAACATCTAGTTCTGCTAGAGTAGAACCAAGATTCAAAGAAAAATTGGTCATGCAAATTGCAAGTTAACAAACTACCATATAGAAACATTATGGAAAAACATTGGTTTGATATTAGTTTCACTTCCATCTCTAAAACAAACGTAGAAGATAATTGCATTAAATAGTTTTAATTTTTATGTATCTTATAATGTAAATATGTGCATTCTCAAATGAATATCGCTTGAGAGAGGTTGTGGCGCGTAAAAGTGGCCTGAGTCAGACAATTTTTCTTACAAGACTGTAATATCCTAAGAAAATTTCACCCTAAGGTTTTACATCAAACAACTGGGATTTATCAATAAATTTTCTTTTGTCTATTCAGTAATGACACAAACAATTTTTTTAATAGTACAGTATGATATGAACCACAATAATATCACTGCTCAGTTAATCACATATAATGCAATAATTCATCCAATAGTATTTATAATTGATCCAATCAACAACGAGTACCAATTACAACATAATGTAACTAATGAGAACTTATTCCTATTTAAAAATGACCTGAACTATTTACAAACTCGCAAACAAGAATAGCTAGTAATCCTTTGCAAATTCTGGACAGAAGAATTGATGAATATCCTCAGGAAAAATTTTCTATAGGAAGATTAACCAAGGATCACTGCGCAAGGATGAATTCCTCAAATTGCTAACATATTCTATCTATAATCTCCTGATTATGCTTTCTAGTTGCCTCAGCGATCTCCTTCTAAATCTGTCTTAGGGTCTATGACTATCTCAAGAGGCTTGGTCTACCACAATCTCTAATCAACCCAGCCAAAAAAACCTCAGGGGGATATGCTCAAAAGCTTCGGACTACTTCAGAAAATTGTATTGTTATGTTCCAAGAGGATTCACACAAGAATAGGAGAATTTTGGCTTGTCTTCCTCTAATGAATTTTGGTTGCCTCAGGAGTTTCACCTTACTGGCTTCAGGAGGTCTTGGTTGCCTTAGAAATTTGGTCTTTCTGCCTCAGGCTCATTCTTCTAGCTTTAGGAGGTCTCAGAAGCCTCGGAAATTTTGTTTTCTACCTCAGATTTGTTCTACTAGCCTTAGGGGAATTGCGGTCTGCTTTAGAAAACAATGATTAGCCTCAGGGGAATTGTGTCCTGCTTTAGAAAACAATTATTAGCCTGAGAGAACTTTAATATTGGTTTTGCCTCAATTCTCCTCCAAAAAAATTTGCTTCGTACAGATAGATGGTTTCCTTTCTTTGCCAGAACAGAGTAAAGAAGATATAAATAAAATTTACTAACTAAGGTGCAATATTTCACCACAAAAGTTGAAGAGAAGGGGTCATACAACACACAGACCCATAGCATAATAAAATACATGATTTCATCCATAATTAATGATGATTTATTCGATCTCAACTCTTCTCTGTTTACACATTTTTCCATGGGCTGCAAAATTTGAAGAGTTATTGGTGCAACCCCCAAATTTGGATTTTTTTTACCCCCGTTGATCCAACTTTTGCCCAATTTTGCCCTAACATATGAAAATTTGGTGTTTTATCCAAAACTCGTTACATATGGCGTTTTCTTCTGGAATATTATTCCATCTACTAAGATATTCTAAAATTACTCTACCCCTTATTTTCTTTTCTCGTACTACCATAACTACTGCTTTTGGAATTATAGCTCCACTTGTCCCTCTTCATCCAAAGGGGAAGTTCGATATAAGTAGCAGCCTTCCTGAGACATGAAACATGGAAGACATTATGAATTATGCTTTCTTTTTTTTTGGTAGTTCTAACTCATATGCCACTTCTCTTATCTTATGAACAACTCTGTAGGGTCTATAAAACCTCAGCTTCAATTTTTCTACACCACTTTTCTTTATTGTAAACCTGAGGTGCATTAATAAAATTGTTTTTTTTTTCTTTGGTAAATCAATATCAGTTTTTGTATTACAGTCAAGATTCAAAATATCAAACATTACAGCACTAGAAAAAAGCCTATACTTTGGCCCTGTTCTAGTTCATTCTTGAGTCTCATATGGTCAAAAATGAGATTAAAGAATTAGCTAGATATAGTCACTCTGAGAATAGGTTGACGTACAAGCTCATGTTTAACATGGACTCGGGGGGGGGTCTTTATAAAACTTGAATATAATATTTCCATTTTCAAAAGTAGATCTTGTGACAGTTTTCCAAATAAATAACAATGATTTACATCTATCATCCGGTTTCCTATACACTGAAAAACAAACAAAACATAAATTCGTTTAGAAAACCTAAATACATTTTCACTTGGCTTTCTGTCAAAGGAAAAAGGGAGGTAACATTCTTTAAAGCCATGCATCTAGAGATTCAGCTTGCCTGTTGTGGTGTTAGCTCCTAACCATTATTTTTACTCTTTGATCATATCCCAGGACTTGATAATTTATGATGTCGTTTTCTAGCAATGTGGATAATCCGGGAAGTTTTTTAAAAAATGATCACCACATGAGTTTAAAAACCAAAAATGTTGTTTTCAGTTTTTCAAGGGCTCCCATGCACCCCAAAATCAATCGTCTTCATGCCATGTCTTGTCTTCTACTCTGCAATTAGTATTCCTAATTTCTGCCTTATTTCACTGCTTTCCACCTTAGTTCAATTGGAGGTCAAGGGTTCTTCTCCCCGGCCTGCATCTAATGCAATATTCACTAGTTCATTTTGTGAATTTGATAAGGTCATATCTCTATTACCAGGGCCAAGGTAATCACTAAGCATTGAAGGCGATCTGAGCACCTTCAGTTTGGTGTACAGGAAGGTCATAAGACCTGGGTTTGATAATGGAATAAGAGCTGCACTTCAGTAGTTTATATGTAGAGGTTAAGGGTATATAAAGGAAGGTTTACAAAAAGTTTAAGGATTGGTTTGAAAACTGTTAGGGAATCTTCTGGGGCAGCCGCATGAGCCCTATAGAGGTCCAAAATCATCTGATTTTCTAGGTTGTTTCTCTTCATGGTTAAGCAGAAACATGAAGAATGTATGTGGTTGGTTCCTTATGTTTATGACTACCAGGTTAATGAAGTTGGTTTTGGGATAGTAATTGTTGTAGCCCAAATTCCAGTGAGTGCAGTGGCATATCCTTATTGTGAAGGCTAGTAAATGAAGCCTTGTGAACAATGATCATTTGAGCTACACGATGCATACTCGATTGAGATGTTTATTTGGAATTTGAATAATGATCCTGGTTATCACATTGACAATTCAATGTTGACATTGAATGTACTCTCGCATCCTTTGCTGAAAATTTGATAATAACGATAATAAGAATAATTGATCAAGATTTTCCCCATCTTGGGGTTTTTCCCTCGATTGTGCCATATCATTGTGTTCTCTTGTCTTGGCTTGTATTCTACTATTTCATTTAATGTTCTTTCACTAGTTAATGTCATATTGTGATTGATTGCAGATGGTTTAGAGATGAACTAATGAAGTAACTTATTATAGAAAAGAACATGTTAAATTAACATGGTTTCAGATCCAAATTGAGGACAAGCCCATAGAAGAGAAAGAAATCACCACATAAAAAATGTGGACAAATCTCCATGCTCTCCTTTCTCTCTCTGCAAGTCTGAATTGCTAAGGATATCTACTCTAAGTATATGTACCTCTCAAAATTGAGACCTTTATCGAGGTCTATAAGTATCCCTGAGGATAATTATAGCAAGCATCATCAAGGAAGATAAGGTTCGTTTATCATCTATTCTATACTTTTGAATGTATTCCACGATGATTTGAAAATATCGAACATTGAGTGGATTTATATCTCTTTGAAATCGAGATTTCTTGCTATGGAGTGATTTCTCAAAATGGGCGACGCATCTCTAAGATCGTGGAAATGCTGGGCTACATATCTCTTTGGATTTTGCTGGTCCTTGCAGGAGCTCACTTAATATATGAGTATTCCAAGGTGAGATCTTGTTGAGCAAATCTTATTTCTAACTTTAATATTATCTTCTACACACATATATTTTTGTGGCCATGATATTTTTCCTTGAGAGAGGCGAGGCCTTTTGAACAACATATATTTGAATTCTTGGATTAATATATCTAAGGTTTCAACCTTGGTACTAGGGCATACCCCAAAATAGCTTTATCTCATGAAGCCAATCTAGGTGGCGGCAAGGAATTTTATTTCAAATAGACGTCGTAAAGCCCAAATTTCAGACCCTCTTTATAATGGTAATGATGGGAGTCACTCTTATGAATCTGATAGTGACTTTACATCTACCCTATCATGTGGCAACATAAACTATTAATGACAGTTATTCGGTGGTTGAAGAACTATCTCCAACATAATATCAAGCCTCTACATAGTAGTGATATCTTTTACAGAGTAGGAATTCTCATGACCCAAGATCTATATTTGCATGATTATGCTTGAATGTGTCTCACCATTCTAGAAATATGAAGGCACAATTTTGAGCATAATTATCCCGCTAACAAATTATAGAGGGACATGTTCTTTCTGTGGCACATATTCTGCATGAGATGAAGTTTTTATCCTAGATTTTTTAAGATTATTGAAGCTTGACCTTTGAGGAGTAATATCTGTCATGTTGGTGACCCTGTTATACATTCTGATGCATGACATAGATTCCATAACAGTGAATTGAGGTTGTTAAAATATTTTTGGAAAAGTCATTAATATATATGACCCTGATATAATTTGATCTTGGATATCTATACCTTTGTTAAATCACCAGATCGTCTTCAAAATCCTCATCATTCAAATGAAGTAGAAGTACTTAAATCAAGGCTTGCATAAGACTTGTTGTCATGAACTAATATTTTTACTTGGAATCTCATTGTTAAAAATCCTTAAGTGAACAATAATGTTGTATATGGTTATTGTTAATTTACTTTGAAGAGTTTGATGCACTGGTCGAAGCTTTCAACACTAAGATATTAGGAAGAGACTCAATTATTGAGAAGAGCATGGAAGACAGAATGTTAATGGATGCAAGTTTCTTAGGAAGATCTAAGGACTTATTACAGAAATTTGATTGGACATAAGCTTCTCCACTAGGTCTATATGATGATGAGAAGGAAAAAAATTTATAGTTAGAAGAGAACTTTCACAAATTGGAAGTATGATCTGTAAATAAGACCACTTATTCCTCACTATCGATAGACTATACACATTCTGGTAATAAATAAGATGGAGTGAAATTCAAATTTTTTGAACAACAAGGACCAGGTCTCTGAATCTAGGTTTCGTAAGAATCAAGGACATATTCATATATGAAGTAGATTACTTCAGTATGTCCTATCAAGAAGTTGGAAAGATCCTTGACATCCTTGTGTAGAGGGAAGTCTTGAAGCAGATCAATTTTTAAGAGCTACTAAATTAACAAGTGATTAAATGACTTTATTCCATCTCGGGTTATTTTGAGAATTACAATAGGATGTATCATGATATACTAACATGCTACAGGTGACCAAAATCTCCTCTGATGAGATCATCTACAATATGTTCGAATCAAATAGAAGTCAACATGTTGGGGTTATGCCTCTGAATTGTAAGTGTCTTTGAGTTGGAATATTTAGGTAATTGTGTCACTATGGACTATTTTAATGGAATTTATTAATAATTTACTTTGTTAATAATTTTACAATGGTCAAGTTGTGTTTTCTATAGAGTCTTTTTCTGGAGCTATATGCTTTGTAAACAATTATGGAAGCTCTGATAATCCAAATCATAGGTGGATAGGCTGTTATGAAACAATTTATTGAACATGTGCATTTTCTACACTATGAAGAATATATTTTTTATTCTTTTGAAATAGAAAATACAAATTTTCCCGAGGAAAATAAATCTTGAGAGTTAATTTTGCACCACCTTATTGATCTTATGATAAATTTCTCCATTAGGATCCATTATTTATCTATGTGGCCTTCATGGAACTGATTATCTAGAAACAGAATGGGAAAATATACACCATCTCACCAACCTAGTATAATTTGCATCCAATTATGGGGAGTTGTCACAAGACTTGGCACCTAAAATCATTCACAAAAGTTGAAGGAACAAGGTGATCAATGTAATGGGGTAGATTCTAGATAAATACAGTAAAATTTGAGCAAGTGATCCTCCTAAACCATGACATAGACATATATTTATACCTAAAAACACATAATATAAAGGATAACTAAGATGAAATTCTCCATCTCAAAGAAATAAAAAATAAATTCAAGAGGGGATAAGGAGAAATTATCTCTAATTCCTAATTCTATCTTTTTAGTTGTCATTTTGCCACTTGTGGGGTGGTAAAATTCTACTACTTCATATATTTTTATTTGACAACATTATATTTTGTAACAGATTTAAAAAATAAAAAATGAAATTTTAATAATGCAACAAGAAGTCAATATGCATTTTTTTTGAAATGGCATAAAACTCATTGATCAATACCATCAAGAACAAAAAAAAACCCACTAGATATGGAAGCCCCAAAAGATGAACTTCAATGGAGAGAAAAAAGTAACCCAGGGGAGGGAAGATCCTTTACAGAAAAAAAGGGTACAATCATAGAGGTTTTCTACAATTTCTGAGGATATGCCTTAAATAACAAAGAAGGAAGTACAAACACAAATTTTACAATTCTTAAGGTTTTCTACCATTTCTAAGGATATGCCTTAAATAGCGAAGCAGAAGTCAGAACACTTCATGAGGGGATAAAAAATTAGCCTCAATAATGTATTCATAGATCTAGAGAAACAAGGAAAGTGATTCAAAATTGCCAATTGATTTCCTAAATATAAATCAAATGAATTAATAGTATCATGTTCCCACATTGAAATAGTATCAGATTGAATTTCTTACCGGTTGTCCAGCAACAGGAAAGTCAATATAAAATTGAAACTCTATCTAGGATCTAGTCAATTAAATCTATGAAAAAAAAACATGGAACCCCTTTGGGAGCATACAGTCAAGATTTGAATCCTAAAGCCCATGAGGAACACCTTAGAAACAATACCCCCTTTTACAATATTAGTAATTTCTGGCCTTCCATGGAATAAAGGCACAATCATGATCACATTTATGAAAGAAAATGAAACCTCTTAGAATATGGGGATGTCCGTATTCCACAATCCATTTTCTCCTGATCATTTTCCTTCTTCATCCTCCCCCCCATCAAGTACTCTTTAGACACTTTATGTCACCTCTTACCATTTAAGAATGACCTAAACCAGGTGGTTAGAGATATTTCTACACTTGGATCACACCTCTCAAAGGTCTTAGCCCCAAGACGGCTTATTATTGTTATTACGACAAGAAAATGTAAGATGTCAACACTTTCATACCTCCATATATTCATAAACACTAAATGCATGGCTGGTAGACTCTCATCGACATTGGATTGAAACTGGTCACCACATCCCACATCGAAATCTCATATTCATATGTCCTATCTTTTATGAGTTCGAATGGGGATTTTACTACCTTTACCAAGACTCAGGTGGTTCCCTATCGACATTCTTTCATTATCCAAAAAGATGCCTCACTCTTCTAATGACTAATAATTTTACTCATGGTTCTCAACCTTTTCATGGACTCCCTAGCCAAATCCCATTAGGAGAATCACCTTCTTCCTTGTTGTGTGTCTCCTCAAGACAAAAAATGGCATATTGAGGTCCATGCCACTCCAAAATTTCAAATCCCTGAGAAGTGGGGTTTCGTCTTAAATCCCCCTCACTATGGATCAAATGCCTTCCACAACACTTTTAGGAGCTCACGTTTCAAATTAGTAAGAAAAATCACTAGACCAATAGACAAATCAACACTAGAATATCCCACAGCCAAACTATCTCCATTTAGAGTAAAACTCTCCAAGTTTGGTCAAGATCCAAAGGTTCCATCCAGAATTTCTTACCACCAACCTTGGATGTTAAGGCCCCGCTTTGACCTAGGAAATACATATTGTATACATAATGTGGATGTATTTTTATGTCCCATTGACCTACTTATTATAGGCATTTTTTAGACATTAATAAAATTGCCTAATCTTATCTTATCTACCACAAATTGCATTAATAAAGGTCCCATCTAGGAAGTAAGTGACACAAAAGTTTTGTGAAGTTGACCACAAAGAATTGTTATTAAAGGCAATAAATTACACCTTGCATTGTCTCAGCTTGAAAATTACTTGCTGTGGAAGGAAATTGGGCCTTAAAATCCTGCAAGCAGATTGGGTAGATGCCTAAATTCTCCTATGATCACTATAGAATAGATGGGGGTGAAAATTTGAAATTCTTATCACAATGTTGGGAAGAGGCTGGAGGAAATTGAACATAATTATGGCATTAACAAAAATGAGTTGAAGATGGGTTGGAGGTAGTTACAGATAAGTTCTAACTACATTTACATAGGTAGTTATATATCAGATGGTAATTATGCTTTAGAACAATGATCTAAAGCTTGAATTGTCAGGAAGAAAAGAGAGCAATCAAGCTTTGACTTTGCTTATGGCTCCAATGGATGTCAACTTTACAGTAAAATGAAACCAATCAAGAAATTGCACAGATAAAATGGTTAATGATCACGGAGTCAATGTCTCAAATATTAGGAAACCTCAGAGTGACATATTTAATGTGAACAACGTTGTATCAAGGAAGTTGTAGATGCTATCCACGAAAATATTAAATTTTCAACCACCATTTCCAAACGAGGAGATCCCATGTCAAAATACCATGGCCCACAATAGCTGAATGAGACCATCTAAGATGTTTTTTTTCATATGTTTTCTGCCTAATTTTGAAACCATCTATCTGATGATTGATCTAGATTCCCATAGGAAATCCGGTGGCCCTATGACAGCTTAACACGACCTGATAGGGTATTTTTATTTTCATATGTTGACAACCTAGTTTTGTAATCATATGTTTGTTGGACTTGAAAGTTTGAATCCCATTCGCATATAAAAAAACCCTTGGACCTTGTTAAAGAGTTTTTGAAAATTTGGTTAATTGTCCGAAGACCAGGCGCTTACGCTAAGTTGTTTGTTTTGGTCTTCAATATTTAATTATTTTCATTTCTAAAATCCTAAAAACCGTTAAGTCTGCTAGAATTTTAGTGGGTTCTAAAATTCTACTTTCTTTATATGAAATCCAATGAGATTGGAATGACCCTCAAACATACTGAAACAATTAAAAATTTAAGTAAAAAAGTATTAGGTTTCCCCACTCATAATTTTATTTTTTAGTTGCATTCGGAGGGTACTTGGTTGCATTGTACAAAACCATCTCATTCGATGAAAAAATCCCAGTTTGGTACTAAACAAGCCTTTTCTAGTTTTGTGCCACCAGTCAAATAGTTTTATGTATAAAAGTGGTCAAACCAGCTTGTTCCACCAATTCTAGTCTAGTTAAGATAACATTGATTAGTTTTTGTTGTATTTACTTTAATAATAAAGTGATGTCATATTTTGTTGGAGTCTGTACTTGTCATTATGAATTTCCAAACTACATATTTATGTAGAATACTTCCTAGTTATATATTTTGTTTTGAATTAGGTGATTGAATGCAGTGTAATATTGTTATTTGTAGATGGCAAGTTTACCAGGATCATTACTTAAAACCACAATATTTCTAAGTTTGAAATGAGTAGCCAATGAAATAGTTTTCTCCAGCTCATATGACTCAAACTCACATGTTTAACTTCATTTGAATTGGTCAACATAATTTTGACCCAAGAGTACATGTACAACTTGTTTGACAAAGTCTAACCCATCTTGATTGAGTTAAACCTCATCTAAAAATCCCTCATCCAAAATAATTTTGGTCATTTTTGGCTCGGCTAGGCACTTTTATGATTTCTCCTCTATTGGCCAATTTTCTTTTGCAAAATAGATGAAAGAAGCTCACGATATTGCATCAAGGTCCCCCAACAACACTGATTGGGCATCCACTAATACATCTAGGTAAATGCAGGTATCAAAAGAGTGGTTTTTAACTCAACGAGCTTCATACCAGTTACAAAGGATTGTCACAAAGTTTTTTAATCCTTGAAGGCACTTCTACACTCTTTTTTCAACCTTTTTGTTCTATTGTTAAGTATTTATATTTAAATAATAAATAGCCACTGCCTTTAGGGTTTTTCTATTTTCTTTTTCGTTTTTCTTTTTAATAAGGGGGAGGTGGTTTGACTGTTGTTTATGATTTCTTTCTTGATTTTTATTTTTCAAAATCAACTTTCAAGTATGTTAAAATATATTTTTTTTGTCTATTGTTCCTCCCTAACTTCACTTCTTCCCACAACCTTTTTGAAAAGTGAAAATTCCAAAATAGAAGCACGTTTCTTGTATTTACTGTGAAAAGCTTCTGGGATCAAGGAAGATTAGACATAAATTTTTCCATATTTCTTCTAGTGGCAACATACATAGATTCAAATACCATCTTTGCCCAAATTCCCAGCCATAAAATTTGGATTTTTAAGGATGTTAACAAGGATATTAAACACCAAGCCAACTTGGCTATTGAATCTCTCAATGAGGATAAAAGAAATAAAGTGATAATAAACACAAAACTGGCATCCCTTGCAATTAGCCAAGATTCTTCTCACACACAGCAATTATCATTCAAATCAGTTTTTCATTCCTTAAAAAAATTACAAGGAAACCTCCACATGCTATCCAAAAAACAAAATTGCACAGTTTCCAAAAAGACTCCGAACTTGAGCTTTTATAGGCTAATTGAGAGGTACAACCGCAAAAAAGACAAAAATAGGAGTTCTTGTGATATCGCCCTATTGTACAAACTATACAATGAATGAAAACAATTGTTGTATGGATCCATACATTATTTTCTATACAAATATAAATCCTTCGATATCACTGGACAAAATTATTCCAAACAAAAATTAAACTGAAGTTTATTACTAACATTTATTTATTCAAGTTTAGTACTCCAACAAAATTTCACCATCAAACAAGTATAGATTGGTTAGGCTTAAGAATTTATTTCCTTCATTCTATATTACAATTTAGTAAATGAAATCCTTAATCCTTTGGATCCCAAGTAGTCTTGAATGAAAATTTTCCTTTGTCCCAAGTCTACATAACATCCTATACTATGGCACAAACTTTGGGAATAGCTTTAGACAAAAACTAGAAAAATAATTGTGGGCCTTAATATCACTTTTAATGTCAAGAATGGTGTTGACTCTATGTATTTAGAGGATATTGTCCTACTGTGAGTGGACATCCTCCTTGAAACTAACACTGTGAATAATATTCACCCCAAATTTATTTTCAGAGGAGAACCAATTACCAAACAAAGATAAATCTTAATTCTATCTACTAAATGAATGGTTGTTACACAATAATTTTTCATTGTCCCTGCAATCCCCATCTCACCCGTTGGAGGGTAACTTCTGTGATGAATAAGTAGTGTCATGCCTTGCAAATACCATCATTGCATCCCTTTCCATGAGGACAAAATTCCTTGTGTTGATCATTTCCCGAGCAAACCCCTAAAAACACTTGTTTTTGCCTTGGTGCTGGTAGCCCATTATGTCCTCGCACCAATGAGGAAAATTAACACTAAGCATGTGCCAGTTGGTGCTCTGTCCCAGTTAAGCACCTGTGCCAATCTACTTATGAAAAGTTTTTTTAAAAAGAGGTGAAGTTTTGATTACAACAACTTTGTGGACGAGTCATGAGGAGTGGTTTCGACTAAATAACCATGGCCTTCCTCCTTTGGCCTCTTGTTTCCACCTTATGGGGAACCTCCCAAGGGATAAGGCCTCCCTTCCACTATTGTAGGGATCCCAACCTCCTCCTCTCCTCTATAAATATAGCCATCTTCCATTGATGAAGAGGCTAAATGGTTGAGCAAAGTAGTCTTAGTAGCCTGAATAGAGCTAAATCAATTGTAAGGAGATTATCATCAAATAGCCGAAAAGAGATAGACTTGTGCTTGTCCCGACGAGCTTTACCGAGATGTACTCCTCTGTCGACCTGCCAAAGGAAGATCTAGCGTTAGAGCTCAGGTTGTATCTTTCTTTGTTCTGATTAATAATAAGCGACTTCGATTATGGTTCCACTCAGATGTGCATGTTTTATGTTATGAGTTGTATCTTCGCTGAATGATACATAATTGCATCTATTAGATTTTACGCTTGTTTGTTTGTTTTTTCTTCTTGTGCATGCAGGTGTTCGATCGCATCGAGCTGGAGAATTGTGATCTGCCAAAGCAAGGGACGAAAGTGCCATCTTATCCACAAACGACGATAGTGTAGGATTTAAGGTAGGCCTCTTGTCACATCTTGGTCTTTTGCAATTAGGAACTTGCGTCATGGCGTGACTCGGTTGTTGCTAGACCCGATCTGGGCTAGTAGGGATCACCTCTGTCCATAGAGGGGATTTACCTCTCCAACAAACTGGCGACGCCACTGGGGACACATTGATTGGATTTTGTCTTGTCCTTTCGGTCGATTTTGGTCTTTGTCTACTTGATCAGCTCTTTTGGTTCGCTTTTTTTTCTGGTGTAAAACCCCTGTTCAGCCCCCAAAGGATCAGATCCGACCTCTGATTTTTCGAAATTTTCATCTTTTCATGGTTGGCTTCATTGCCGCGATTTCCACCTGTCTGGCACAAATTATAGCCAGACAGTCGCGCCATCTTCTGTAGGTGCTAGTATTTTCCCTTGTTCGAAAGTTTCTTTTGGTTAGTACTTTGCTTCTGGGTTTGTTTTAGATTCTACTTGAAGTGGTGAGTCTGGTCTTGGTTGGAAGAAATTCTTTTTTTTTTTCATTTTCAGGCATTGGCGCTTGCTTTTAGTTAGTAACCCATGCCAATTGGCCATTGGCACTAGTTTTCAGTGAGCAAGTCGTGCCAGTTGGCACTAGTTTCACCTACAAAAGTCATGCCAATTTCAGGGTGTGTGAAAATTGAGACTTTTTCCCTAAATCCTTCACTAGTGTGTCTTTCCCTTCCAGTATTTTCTCTGTATGAGCATAGATTACATTGCTCATTGTTTGAAATGTCTTCTTTCCATGATTGGTTGATGTAAAAGGGAATGAATGCCTTGTTTTGAACTCATACTTTGGAAGTCCTTTTTGTGCTTGACCTCATATGTCTTGTAGCCTTTTGAGGAATTTCGTTACAAAGTGTTTAAAACAACGATTGAATTCTTAGTGTTTGTTTGCATCCCTTTTGCATTCATCCTTTCATTAAGAATATTTGTGTTCATTTAGTTATCGTCTCAAAGTTTTCTTTTGGTTAAAATGCATTAGATCACATTGCATTGAAAAGTATTTTTGAGATTTATGATTGAAATGAGATCACATTGTTTAATATTTGAAGGCTAAAAATCGCATTTAATGCATTCTCTTTCGTTAAAAGCATGCATTAAGTACATTCTCATTTGATCGAAAAATGCATTAAGTGCATTCTTATCATTTAAAAAAAAAGAGAGGATTTTGCATAGATTACATTGCATTATTCGCATCATTGAATGTTTGAAATTACTTTTGGATAGTGAAAGTCATCTAGTTTGGAAAATATTTCATTTGTAGTGTTGTTGTATGTCGCATCATTTTTTGAAGCTCTTCCCTTAGCTAGATAGCATTCATCTAATTGAAAGATTTTTTTTCTCATATAGTTGAATATCGGAAATTATCAGATGACATGTAGTAGGGCCTTGAAACCGAGACATAATTGAAGATCAACCATAAAATTTATTCAATCAACCTAAGGAAGCCTTGAAACATTAACGAAATATTTAGAGGTCTAGGCTAGAGATGTGTTCCGGCGTCATTAAACCTAGTAGCTTTCGTTCACCTCTTGGCTTTAGACAGCACTAGTACGAACTTCTGCTCCCCGTACCATTGTGTATATAAAGGAAGACCCCACTAGGATGCTATCCTTTATCCATAGGAAGCCGATTCTTCCGCCTTATACCTGTGATACACCGGACACAACATTCGGGGAGATTGCCTACACATACGTCAAGTCCTTGTTTGATTTGTCTTTCATTTTTGAACCAAGGTGTATATTGCAGTTCAGGGATATTTAGTACACCCTCTTTCCTAGAGTTCCAGAGCAATCAGTTTGATCTTTACTGACTCCCTAAATTTGAAAATATCGTAAAGCGCGTGTCCTTTCGCGCTTGTTTCCAAACTGAAAGTGATAGAGTCACCTTTTACCTGTTTCTTGACTCTTAAACTATGAAACGGTAGAGTTTTGTTTCAATGTTTTAAAAAAATTAACTGCCCACAAAATATTTCTGGTTGAAGTTAGTTTCCTTAGGGTGTTGTTCTGAGTTGTTTCTAATGGCAAATTTTCCGAACTTCACCAACCAAGGAATCCCCTCCAATGGGAATCCTAGTCATTTTCCTTCTTTTGGGAATGTTGGCGCTCCATATATGGCAACGTTGTCCCTTACTGGGTCAACTGTTGGGTTGCCTGTTTGGTTGTTTTCAACCTCTGTGGTTCCGAATGTCTCGGATACTATTCAATCAGTTCCTCCGCCTGAGCAACATCATGTTGATTCCAAGGCAGACCTCTCTCCTTCTTCGCCTGTTTCTGCATCCTCCTCTTCTACTTCGCCTGGTGAAATTCTGGATTCGAGTAACCAGGTGGCTAAGAAGAAGAAGAAGAAGACACAGAAGAAGAATTTAGATAAAGGAGAGGCTAAATCTGCAGCTATCACTTTGAAAACATCCGCTTATGATAAACCTTCCAACCCTCCATGGAAATTCAAATTCCCTTGCATGTTGTGCACGGGAGACCATCTTCTTCGAGATTGCCCTAGCATTCCCAAGGTGCTCGAAGTATGGTCCAATGGTCATCCACCGTTGCCTTTAGCTTTCGGGAGTCAGGTTGGGGGCACGTCTTCAACTAGTGCTGGTAAAACTCTTAAGAAGCAGGGTAAGCTTGCCAATCCCTGTAAGTTGTGTGAAGGGCACCATGCCATTCACCTTTGTCCATATATGGATGAAGCCAAGCGATTTTTGGACAACTCGGCTATTTCTGCACCATGCCTTCCAGCTTGTTACCAACAGCTTTCTTTGAGTCCTCCACCAAATGATCCTATGATTGGTCAAGGGTCATCCTTGGTCAATCCCGCTCCCTCGGAAATTCAAATTTAGGAATCTGTTTCTGACCAACCATTAGTCATGGGATCGGTTGAGCTGGCCCCGTCTGTAGTGCACCAGGTCTTTTCCATTGAGATTGGACCTCACATCCCTCAGGTTCTTCTTGTTTCTTCAGATTCCTTGGACTTGGAGAAAGATTCTCCTGTCCCTATATCTCAAGAAGCTACTCCTCCACCTCCTGTGATGGAGGTCTCAGAGGATACTCCTCCTGCCTTCGAGATGGAGGTTGTGGAGGATGCTCCTTCTTATTCCATAAGACTAGGGGAATACCATCTCAGTTCGATGGTAGCCCCTCCAATTAGTTTGGTCACTTCCTTCGATTGGAGTCGATTTGCAGGATAATGCCTTCCATCTTATGTGCCTTTTGAGATAACGGTACAAACCTCTGGTCTGGTCATACCTAGCACTATTATAGATGAAGGCACGTCTGATAGTATTCTATCCTCAACTACTTGGAAAGCTTTTGGTTCGCCGCCACTTGTGCCTGTTACGCAGAATCTGTTGGCATTTAACAAAAGAACTAGTCAACTGTTAGGGATCCTTCCAAGGTTACCTGTTATTTTGGGAGGAAAAACCGTCCATATGGACGTGATGGTTGTTCCAGGCCCCTTGTATTTCAATTTTCTTTTGGGGCACGATTACACCTATGCCATGGGAGCGCTTGTCTCCTCCCTTTTTCGTGTGGTCTGTTTTCCACATGAAGGACAGATCGTGACCATTGATCAGCTCTCATTCTTTGGTCCTAATGTGGCAGCTGGCCCACCATCATCCCTTCCTGGTTTGTATCCACCTGTTGTATCTACCCCACCGCAGGTTAACTATGTGGCTACCTACCCCATTCCTGTACTTAGTGATGATGCCGTCATGCATAGTGTACTGGGGGAATTGGGTCCAAACGTCCAAGATGTTGTCTTTCTGTCAGACGGTGAACTCTTGGAAGCCATGACTTCTTATTCATCATGATGAGTTGTCGTCAAAGAAGAGTTCATTTTCTTGTGTCAATCTCCTTAAAAAATGAAACAAGGTTGTTGGAGCATGGTTCATCTTCTTCTGTCGAGCTCCTTAAAAAATGAAATAAAATGGTCGGAGCAGAGTTCGTTTTCTTGTGTCAAGCTCCTTAAACCATGAAACAAGGTGTTTTGAGGATAGTTATTTTAAGTGTGTCAACCTTGTTAAAACAATGAAACATGTTCCTGTTCAATTCGAGTCATTGATAAGATCTCATAAAATCCCAGTCAAGACTTTCTCTTGATCTCGTAATTTGAACCTTCACTCCATCTGCCTTTCATATGGACTGAAGCTTGGGGTGCATGTACCTCGAATTGAGTCACCATGCTGGGGGCATGCTTACTTTTTCAAGCATAGTTTGTTTCTGTTTCAAGCTTGTGTAAAAATGAAACCAGTTTCAAGCATAGTTTATCTTTGTTTCAAGCTTGTGTAAAAATGAAACCAACCTCAAGCAAAGTTTCCTGATTTCAGGCTTGTGTAAAAATGAAACCTTTCCCATTTCACCTCTTGTGATTACCATTTTATCAGCTTGTTTTTTCCAAATGAGCCTTGGTTTTCTCATTCCATCGTCACTATCTACTTGGCCGATCATATGCCTTCACTTGGTTGTCTTACCCATTCCTAAGGAACTGCTGTGATGATTGGTCTTTGTTAGCCAACCTCTTAACCTTTATTTGTTTTGAGAAGTTCCACCATTACCGAAACTAGTTGCTACCCATTATACCACTCGTTCCTCCAGGAGGAGTCAACTTTCAGCTCTTTTCTGACTCTCTAAACATGAAAATATTGTTGAGTCCCTTGTCATTTTGATCTCGTTAAAGTGGCTATGAAACGACATCTACCCAGTATACGTTTACCCATTTTTTGGGTTTGGATAGATTATTTAAGAAAAAGGAATACCCTAGCCTATCTCGACTAGGAGGTTTTCTCAGACATAGTTTTCTACCTTTTCGGATCTGAGGTACTATTTACGAAAAGGGACCGTTGGAGTTTACTTTTCTGCTATCTTTTCAAACTCTCTAAACATGAAAAGACGTCGAGTTCTTCCTTTGTCAGACTCTTTAAAACCTGATGACATCGGATTCAGTCGTAATGATGATATTCGAGTTTCCCCTTCCTAGGGCTCGTTAAATGTACTAGGATGGATTCATCCGAAGGACGGACTTATATGACAAGCATATGGTATCCTCTTCAAGAATGTGTAAAAATAAAGAGGTACTCACTAGAAATGGTGGGGAAAAAATGGAACCAGTATCATCGTCGTGTCGACAGTATGTCACTCTTGAACATGGCACTTTTCTGCATTCGTGTCAGGTTGGGGACATCTCATCTCAATCTCTATTTGCCTCTGTGGGTTTGGGCAATCCTTTTTGACCTCTCATCTACTCTTTGCCTCTTCATCATGACTTCTGATCTTTTGATGTCAAATACTGCCAAATCCACTATCGTGCTGCCGATATTTTCAAGAGAAGTTGACCTTTGCAAGTTTCAACCTTCCTCTAATTCTCATCTGGTCCTGATACACAAACATTATTTTCCTCTGTCTCGCATCGTTGATGTGGGAAACACTATGGCCCACGTTCGATCAAGGTCACTTCCTGTTGACTTCAGCTCATTATCCAAGAAGCTAATCTAGAGACTCCCTTCCGGTACCTTGGAGCTTGCATGACTCAATGGCAAGTTCTTCGCATTCGACGCAAGTTTTTCATTATTGACCTTCGATCGGATGATTTTGCGGGTGTTCGATGCCAACTCACTATTCACACTCTGTGGATTGTACCTATAGTACCTTGAGGACCATTGTCATTATTGGTGGTTCCTCTCGTGTCTATTAACAGCTTTCATCATTTGCAAGTAATCAGACAATGTTCTTGCATGTTCGACTTCAGCTCACTTATTCACATGCTTGAACTTGTACTTTTTTTGGGTCGAGATGGAGCGCAAGACCCTGGATTTTTTCTGTTAGAATCGAGGCTGCAATTTTGTGGATTATTATGATTGGTTACATGACTCATTCATTGGATGGCTACGACCATACCTGAGTCTATTTATCGTTCCTTACTGGATGGCTGCGTCCATGCCTGGGATCTTGATTATTGTATACTCTATTATGGATGGTTGTGCCCATACCACATATATAGTGTATTTGAGATATCAGTTTTACTTGTCTACGCAGGTTTTCTGATGCAATTGTTCTCAGTTGGACATGATCTCGTAAAGCATTTCACCCCTCTCTCTCTCTCTTGGGCCTCATGCTTTAGGGGGCATCTGTTACATAGTAATTTGTCACCATCCCTGCAATCTCCATATCACCCATTGAAGGGTCATTTCTGTGACGAATAAGAAGTGTCATGCCTTCCAAATACCATGATTGCATCCCTTTCCATGAGGACAACATTCCTTGTGTTGATCATTTCTCGAGCAGACCCCTAAAAACACTTGTTTTTGCCTTGGCGCTGGTAGCCCGTTATGTCCTTGTGCCAATGAGAAAAAATTAACACTGAGCCCATGCCAGTTGGCACTCTGTCCCAGTTAAGCACCCGCGCCAATCTGCTTATGGAATTTTTTTTTAAAAAGAGGCAAAGTTTCGATTACAACAACTTTGTGGATGAGTCATGAGGAGTGGTTTCGACTTAATAATCATGGCCTTCCTCCTGTGGCCTCTTGTTTCCACCTTATGGGGAACCTCCCAAGGGATAAGGCCTCCCTTCCACTATTGTAGGTATCCCAAACTCCTCCTCTCCTCTATAAATATAGCCATCTTCCATTGATGAAGAGGCTGAATGGTTGAGCAAAGTAATCTTAGTAGCCTGAATAGAGTTGAATCAATTGTAAGGAGATTATCGTCAGACAGCTGAAGAGAGAAAGACTTTTCCTTTTCCCAACGAGCTTTACCGAGACGTACTCCTCTGTCAACCCACCGAAGGAAGATCTAGCGTCAGAGCTCAGGTTGTATCTTTCTTTGTTCTGATTAATAATAAGCGACTTTGATTATGGTTCCACTCAGATGTTCATGTTTTATGTTATGATTTGTATCTTCTCTGACTGATACATAATTGCATCTATTAGGTTTTACGCTTGTTTGTTTTTTTTTTCTTCTTGTACGTGCAGGTGTTTGATCACATCGAGTGTGAGAATTGTGATCTGCCAAAGCAAGGGACGGAAGCACCATCTTCTCCGCAAACGATAATAGCGTAGGGCTTAAGGTAGGCCTCTTGTCACATCTTGGTCTTTTGTAATTAGGAACTTTCATCGTAGTGGGACTCGGTTTTTGCTAGACCCGATCTGGGCTAGTGGAGATCTCCTTTGTCCGCAGAGGGAATTTACCTCTCCAACAATGGTCTTGGGTGCTAGTTTTCCACTTATTTCCTACATTTGTTTCCCCTATTTTACCTCATTATTATAATCATTGGGACTACCTTTGCCTCTCTTTCCTACCTTTCTATCTTAACTTGCGGTGTTTCATCTTATTTTCATTACCTTGCCATTTCATCAATTATTATGATGTATCATGTATTTTTATGACTAACTGAGGATGAATGGATGGAGAAGATCTATGGTCTTTTTGTCTTTCTAGATTCTATCTGTAGCACAAAGAATCTACAGCATGCAGTGCAGAGGAGCAGTTAAAGGTGTGTTGTTACAATGAGTTGTTACACCACGATGTTGTTACACCATGCTCTTACAGACCCGCTGACGAACTATTGTTATAGTTGTACCACTGACTAGATCTCATCAACTCTTGATGCTAACCTGTCCTCTAGTTGTTACGCTACAGTTGTGATTTATTGAGATAGTTGTAGAAGTTGTTTAGTATTGTATTTTTTGGTAACAACCTCTAGGCGGTTTTTATTGTAATCTATAAGTTTCTAGTCAGAATTTTATTAAGGAGTGGTTGTAACGAGATGTATTCTATTTTGATCAGCATGAGAACCATAATATTCTCATCACTGATCCATCCCTTTTTTTTCTCAGATGTAACCACCATATAGTTCTCGACCCTTGAATTCAAAAGGTTAGCAGAGAGCATTAGTACTTTGGCTCTATAATTTTGATCATATTAACACAAATTATCATGTTGTCTCTATTACATGCATCATCTGATTTAGTTTCTGTTAAGTTCTTTCTCTTCCTGGGCCCTGCTAGGGAGGAAGGGCCCTCCTTTTTGGCATGGATTGTAGTGGTTAAGGTAGCTATGTATATATATATTTCTATTTCTTTTTATATTGGTGGAAGTGATGTTGTTGTTGTTGTTAGCTGTGAATAGATCTGCTTAAATTCCAATATTTTATAAGTTGTTACACATGTGAGATTAGAGATACCAGCTAGGTAATTGTTGTGTGGCGTGCTAGGAAAGATTAATTGAGGTTTAATCATAGTCTTGTAGATCATTTTATTTCTGCATGAGTGATTTATTTCCGACATTTACTTCAACAACGATTTCCTTTATTTGGGTTTGCACCTGGTTTGATGTATTGGCACAGACAGTGTGACTGTCATTGAAATAAAAGACATCATTAGATTTATAATTTATGTGTACTATTTTAGTCATTTAACCATGATTAATACAATGCAACATTTTGGCATCGTTGTCGGGGATGGCAGTGATGATCTAATCGAATAGAGTTTTTTTTTTTTGAAGATAGAGTGTACCCAATTTACAATTGTCGAGCAGTAATATGAGAAGTAAGAACCTACGCATCACTCTAACATACCTGAGCGGGCTCACTAGTGCTACACTAGGGCACTTAGAGGTGCAATTTCCGTGTGTTTTTTAGTGTGTCTCCAGCGACACAATTTCCGGGTGGTACGACGAGAGGTAAGAACCTGCGCATCACTCTAACATATCTGAGCAAGCTCACCAATGTCTTGCTAGGACACTTAGACATGTGAATTTTTGGGTGTTTTATTTAGGCTGTCTTCAGCTATATAGTTGTTGGGCAGTAAGAGAAGAGGTAAGAAACTGTGCATCGCTCTAACATACCTAGGCAGGCTCACCACTGTAGAAACTAAAGCACTTGTAGGATACATTGATACACATAGGGTTCATGTGTGCCAGTAGGATGATAGAAAAATCCATAAACACCCCCCACTCTACTAACTACAAGAAAGGCAGGTCATAAGAAGGAAAAAAAGAGTGCAGACTTGGGAAGAAAGACATTCTTTGGAGATCTAATCTCAAGGGCGGAAAACGAACAGTCTACTTCATACAGAGATAATAGGAAGATAGGACCATAGAAAGTGGCTACTATATCAAAGCCTGAGGTATCGGTGCCTTCCGTGTCTGGGCCTCACCAACCTTCAAGCATCATATCTACTCCTGATATCAAGACTCCAGATTTAAATAGCAGTGGAAATTCATTGATTATGATCTGAAAATTGAAGGGCAAGGGGAGACTATTGGGGAGCATCAGGGACCTTAGGAACAACATTTAATTGATCATCATTTGGAAATTGGTAGTGCAGTCTAACGACTGGGCTTGGAACAGTCTGATCCTTTTTTTTATCAATATCTTGCATTCTCTGAGGTCAGTTGATCCCATCAAGAAGAATCAGCCACGGGGGATGAGACTGTCAATACAGATAGATATGTTACTGTTTAATTCCAAATAGTAGTGACATGGGATGAAGCTCCTATGAAAAATATTCCTTTTTCATCCCTACCATCCTTTCAAGGGATGGTTTTTGAAGATCCTAATTCCTTTTTGTTTGAATTCAATGTGCTGTGTAGAGGATATGACTACACTTCGGATGCCTAGAAGATGAAATTTTTTCTTGCTACTTGTTGTACTGTACAACAACCCTCCCTTTTTTCCAAAATTTTAGAATAAAATTCATTTAGAAATAGGGTCCCTTTTTTCTTCTTTTAATATAGGAATAAAATACTTATAAATAAAGATTCATTTATTTGAATGACTCATTGCATATCTTTGTTACCAAGTGTGTACAAACAAATACAACATTCAAAAACTTCCGATCCGATCAAATATAAAAGACTTTATTATAGAAAATAAATCAATTGCAAAAGTCCCATGAACAGTAATCGGAAATCGAAAATCGAAAAAATCTTTGAGAGAAGTTTTACATACATGTTCAAAATCTCTGATGCGATTAGTCCAATCGAAAATCTCCAATCGCAAAGGATTTAAGTTATTCATTCACATATCTCCGATGCGATGCGATCAATCGCAATCACGTGATCGGGGCACTTTTAATAAATTCCTTTTGGTCAATTGAAAATTCTCCGATGCGATGCGCTTTATTATAAAACACTTTTCAAAAGGAAATAAACATTTGTTTTCGCTTAAATGAGAAGAATCTCTATATGGTAGACCCCACCATATCGTAATCGGAAATCGGAGAAAAGTCATTAATAATTCTTTTCGATTGAAACTCTCCGATGTGATATACCACCATATATTCGGAAATCGGAGAAGTTTGCAATCGCAATCGGCAATCGGAGAAATCTGTATTGTGATATCTATGTACCATTTTGAATACTTCCGATGCGATTGATATTTAATATACTACATTCATCAAATTGGAGGAATTCAAAATAGATAATTTTATAATATTTCACAAGCGCCAAATCTCCAATTGTACGTTCAGCATTCAATAACAAATCAAATGATTATTGGTTTACGATTCTGTTTTGGATACGTGAGTGTGACCCAAAAAAAATATTTAAGTGTTACACGGATTCAATAAATAATGAATCATGAACCCATAATTTTTATAATCATTCTTTTCAATTGCTTGTTTATCACGACTGAGAGCTTATTGCCTTGCAGAATCAAAGAATGCCAAATCCTTTCATTCGCAGACCGAGGGAAACAATATCATACATAGAAATGTCGAAGAGAACAAGGAGAATGAAGACTGATATTGTCGCTAAGTTTGTTGAGATTCCTATAGTCTCGAAGGAAAAACTAGTAAAGCTGAAGCTAGTTACAGATACATCATGTCAAGGGCTAGGCAAAATGGCATGGGAAGGAGTTTATAATCTGATTGAGAGTAAAAACCCTAAAGTCACAATGGCAAAGGTATCAGTTCCGGATGAATATAACTCAGATTCCGACTCTGAGATTACTGAAAGAACACTTGCGAATTCATTCCTACATCGAATTGCAGCCAGATCAAACATCATTCCTTATTATGATGTGATTTGATGGGTCATTGATAGTGTAGAAATTAAGGACAGAATGTTTATTTCGGCTTCTGGAACATCTTTTGGATCATTCAAAGCAGAAGACCTCAAAGCAATGTATCATCTCCCTGATCTGCAGAAGGTCTATAATAAAGAATTTGTCAAAGAGTTTGTTGACAGTAATAAAGTTCAATCTGAACCTATCAAAGATTGGAAGAAAAATCCTGAAAAGCACAAAAATGAATCATCTGGTATGTATTCAATAGATTCTTTTTCACCCCCATATTTCTATGCCGCTGCTATGATGTGTAGATTATTTGGCAATAACAATTTTGCTAGGTTTTCTATACAAATGGTTCCTTTAATCCTAGCTGCTGTCAATTCCGAAATTATGGACTGGGCTGTTATTCTGTCTGACAGGATAGCTAATAGGATTCTCGAATACAGACAAGATAAAATCGCTGGAAATACCACTCCCTTTTTCTTCTGTGCTTATGTTCTAGACGCTCTTTGTTTTAATTCTGAGTTTCCCTTGTTAGGCTGGAAATGGACTACCAAAGATCCCACTCCGATCCATATATATCATAAACTCCTCTGGAAAGTTCATTTCAAAGATCATGTGTATAGAATATGTCATGGTTTCCTTATTCCAGTTTTTCAATCCATTTTCAATCGCTTTCCCCCTAGATTCTCCGACAAAGCTAAAACTGACTTATCCTCAATAGGAGATTGGTTTGGAGAGGAAAAATTCACGTATGTCAGGATTTTCGGGAGTATTGTGGAACCCCATGTTCTCCCTCTTTTTGTTACAGATAAACTTCTAGCTCAGGAAATCTCCTATCAATTGACAGTTGAAGGAATGTCCAGATATCTGAGCAATAATAAGAAAAGAATGTGGCCTTCGTTTCCATTCAATTGTGGACATTTTACTTTGAATGAATTCAAGCATGCATAAAAGGAAGTCGCCAAAATAAAGGGTTTTAAATTGGCAACAATCCCGGGGAGACAGTATGATCCACAAAAGATAGCTTTTAATGTTAATTCTTCAGTTTCGATTGCTCGGTTCGAACATGAACCGGATGAATTTGATGATTTGTTTGTTTCATTAAATGACTTTTCTCAAGTTTATAATTTGGCCAAGTCCAAATTTCATAAAGAAGAAATGAATAAATTTATGCTATTTAGAAGTCAAATATTATTGAAAGTTCCTCTGGACCAATTGAAAGTTTACAAGGGTCAAAAGCAGAGGATACATCTAGAAAAACAACAGGAGAAACATCTACCAGTAAGGCCATTACACAGTCATATGCTTGCCAGCCCATTATACAGACACAAGAAGAAGCAACAGGAAATGATCCGATTGTACACATTCAGAAAGAAATCACTAATGGAAAACCTGATGAAAATACTAATCAGCAATCCACAGTTCAAACAGAGAAATAATGCACAAGTACTGATACTAATGTGCATATTCAAAAGGAAGGTTCAGAAAGCAAAACTAATAAACAAGAAAGAAATACAGAGAAATCAGATACACAACTTGGAGGAAGAAAAACTGATGAAATTATAGACTCTGTTGATCTTAATGTTTCATCTCAATTGTTGAAGCAGTATAATCAATTTTCTCATCAATTAGGACTGCAGGATAATCCTGAAGAGAAAAATCCAGAAGATCGGGATGTTGAAATCATTCCTGAACATCCTACAGGAAAATTTGTGTTGAAAATTGAGGAAATCCCTCCTCTAGATGTATTCTACAGTCCTAAACATAAGTCTGTTGTTAAAAAACAGAGAAAAAGAAATAAAATGGATCAAGACACAATTTTTGCTTCACAAGAGGAATTCATGAGTATTGTTTATAAGAATGCTGAAGTGAATCCATCTGAGGATCTCACTAAGTTATCCCAATATGCAGGAGCATACATTGCTGCGACAATAGATAAAGCTGCAGAGGTTTCTCAGTTGATGACTCAGAAAGATCTACATCTAGCTTTACTTGAAAAACAAGCTAATGAAAATCAGCAGAAGATTGCTCAATTTGAAAAACAATTTCAAAATCAAGAGCTCAGAATTAAAGAGCTAGAAGAGCAGCTGACCACAGAAAAGAAGAAAGTTGATGAACAAGCTCTAAACAAACATCAACACATGAATCAAGAAATTTCAAAGTTACAAAATTTGTTGCAAGATGAGCAAAATAAAAAGATTGTACAAGAAAAATAATTTCAAGCAGCTTTAGACAAATTCAAGGATTTTCCCAAATTAAATGAATTCAAAATAGAAGCTCTTGAAGCCAATAAACTGTTGTCTCAGCAGTTAAATAATTTTTGTACGAAATTAACTCAAACAGAGCCATTTATTTATATCACATCATCTTTAATACAGGACATAGTTACTCTCAGGCAAGAGATTGATGATGCCGATGAAAAGATTTCTGAATTTCTTATTTGGCAAGATACAGAGAATGGAAAAGAAGCTAATCTACCTCGGATAGAAGAAAGACATAAGGAAATCCTGTTTACAGAGTGGGAGCACCAGTTGATGAAATCCAAGAGAGCTATATCAAAAGCTAGAAGTATGATGGGTAATATAACACAATTTATCAATGATGGCTTGTATGCATGTAATATCATTTCAGATTGTGTTCTAGGCATTTTACTCAAAGTCAAAGAAATTGATCGCAGATGGAAAGAAGAAATGATGAATAAAAATCAACAGATGAATAAGCTTCAAACAATATCTTGGGATAATATGTGGACCTATCTGATTAAGCCACTTAATCAACAATCAGCTATTAAATGTCTATCAAATGTTGTTGATTGTTTGATTCCAGAATTCTCCGATGCCACATACGCTGGACAGTTACATTCCAAGATGAGTCATCCATCAGAAGTACAGGAAATGTTGAAAATTTTCCACCTGGCTACATCGAGCGAGAAGGAAAAGCAATGAATCGGTTCCATTTTAAGATAGTATTTTTGTTTTTAATTTGATAGATTGTAGCAGTAGTAGTAGGATTATGTTTTCATGTAATTTCATATTTAAACCCTTCTCATGCATTGGAGAAAGGGTCCTGAGTTGTAATATTTTTGACTTGGAGATTACATTTATGTACTCCACTGCCTCTTATATTTTATAAAGGATCACATCTGGTGATTTTATGCGGAATTATCTTTAAAGTGTTGCATTTCTGTACCTTGGATTTTATTTTGCATCAGAATTACTGGATTTGAGTATCAGATTTCATTTGAAAGCTTTCAAGATGGATAAGGTATTTTTATCTATTCACTGTTGATTTCTTTTGTCATATGATATTCACTTTAAAATTTGCTATCATTTATATATATATTTGGTTTTCACAACGTTTCTTTAATATATCATTTTTTAGTATAATTGAAATGTTATCTTTCATAAGTATATATAGATGATATACAATGATGAATACAATATGCTAATATAACTCTGTTTAATTTCTTAAACAGAGTTATCTTTATTTGTTACTGTATAATTTCAATTAAACTTTAATACATTTTTATGGTTATTGTTAAATTGGAATAATTTTAAGTTGTATTCACATGTGATACCCAGGTTAACTTTAGAATTTCTTTATTAGTATTTAGATTAAATTAGATAGTTTCATTTTAGTTATTTAGTCTCATTTTCACTCATCCAAATCAACCCATCACCAACCCATTAGTTATAAGGAAACTGGTCCTTTCAATCCAGTCGGAGCCACCATACCAAACGGATAAGGAGCTGTCCTAAGGTCCCGACCGGGTGGTTTTCCCCAATGTTTGAAACAGAGATTTTCTAGGCTTCAACACTACTCTAAAAGGAGCATCATTAAGATGGTTCATGATAGTGGGTGTTGGCACGATTTGAACCTGGAATGACATGAGGGAGGCCTTTTGTTAGAAAATTAAATATTACAGAGCAATTAAACACATAAAATATGCAGAAAATACAAGCACACAAAACACATAAAAACCAGAGAGACATAGATATACGTGGTTCACCCAATTTGGGCTACATCCACCCCGAACAGCCAGTCCTTCCTTTCTATTATCCAGCAAAAATGAAGAGACAAAACCTACAGCAGATCCGTTGTAATATCCTATGTTCTCTCTCACAGTCTCCCTATTTGTTTCCTGCTCAGAGAATACACATACAATGCGCAGCCACAATACAATACCCTCATAAAAGTGAGGGGTTGCCTTTTAGGGCCAAAAACCCTAAACTAAACATAAATTCAACCGTCAGATCATCTGCCTAATGAACAGCCCACATTGACTAGAAATTACTATACTTTTACAAGGCAATTTTACATCTATTTTTGGCTTCGGGGGCGTTGCCCCCGAAACCCCCACCCGGTGACCACTGGCCCCTAGACCCCCCAACCAGGGGGTCAGCCCCCCTAGACCCCATGTGCAAGGGTGTACAATTTTTCTGGGGTATACATCCAGTGAAAACAAGGATCTCTGAATTTGGAAGAAAATCAGGCTCCACACCCAACAATCTCCCACTTGGAGGCTGATTGTAGCAACTCCACCGCTACTTCATTTGCTGGAAAATGACTCCTCTTTGGACCTGGCTATTCCTCATCTTCATCATCATCCTTGAATACCAATTGAAACTGAGCACATTATCAGTTTCTCCCTGGTTACAAATTTTGTTAGCATATCTGGAGGATTCTGGCTAATCTGTATCTTTTCCAGCTTCAACTCTCCATCTTCCAATACTGACCGTATGAAATGGCACTTGAGATGCATGTGTTTAGTCCTGGAATGAAATGTTTAGCTCTTTGCAATATGAATGGAACTTTGGCTATCACTGTATAACGTTCCCATATCATGCTTCTTACCCAATTCACCCACAAGCCTTTGTAACTAAATAATTTCTTTACTAGCCTCTGTAGCAGCAACATACTCTGCTTCTGTTGTTGAAAGTGCAACAACACTTTGGATTTTTGAAACCCAACTGACAGTTGTTCCACCTACAGTAAATACATATCCTGTAGTGCTCCTCCTATTATCTCTGTCACCTGCCATATCTGCATCAACATATCCCTGTAGATCAATGTCTAAACCACCAAAGAATAATGCTTGATTTGTGGTACCTCTCAAATATCTGAGAATCCATTTTACTGCCATCCAATGTTATTTTCCTGGATTATTCATGTACCTGCTTACAACTCCCACTGCATGTGCAATATCAGGCCCTGTGCAGACCATTGCATACATTAAGCTTCTAACTGCTGATGCATATGGAACTTTAGACATATAATCCATGTCTTCTTGGGTCTTTGGGCACATCTCCTTACTAAGTTTGAAATGGCTAGCAAAAGGTGTACTAACATGTTTTTCATTGTGCATATTAAATCTTTTCAACACCTTTTCTATGTACTTATTCTGAGATAGTGTTAATTTGTGATTTTTCCTGTCTCTAGTTATCCTCATACCAAGGATTTGTTTTGCATCTCCCAAATCCTTCATTTCAAATGAATTTGCCAATTTTCTTTTGAGCACATTTATTTCCTACATGTTAGATCCTGCAACAAGCATGTCATCTACATAAAATAACAATATAATATAGCTGCCATCATTTTGCCTTTTTAGATAAACACAATGATCAGAGTGACATCTAGTATAACCTTGTTCAGACATAAACTTGTCAAATTTTAGATACCACTGCCTTGGAGCCTGTTTTAACCCATACAAGCTCTTCTTTAACCTGCACACCAATTTTTCTTATTCTTTGACCTCATATCCTTCTGGTTGCTGCATGTATATCTCTTCCTCCAAATCTCCATGGAGAAATGTTGTCTTTACATCTAACTGTTCAAGATGTAAATCTTCCCATGCTACAAGACTTAAGATAGTTCTGATTGAAGTCATATTAACAACAAGAGAAAATATTTCATCAAAATCAATACCTTTCTTCTATGCAAACCCCTTCACCACCAGTCTAGCTTTGTACCTCTGTTTTCCTCCATCTTCTTCCTTCAGCCTGTAAATCGATTTATTCTACAGTGTAGTTTTACCTGCAGACAACCTGAATAAGTCCCAAGTCTGGTTATGCATTAAGGAGTCCATCTCTTCTTCCATGGCTAGCTCCCACTTCTTCCTTCTTTCAACCTGCATTGTTTCTTCATAATATTCAGGTTCACCAGAATTAGTCAGCAATAAATAATATAATGAAGGAGAGTATCGTTCAGGGGGTCTACTTATCCTGGTAGATCTTCTAACACCACTTTCAGGTGTTTTAGGTGCCTGTTGATATTGTGGTGGTTGTTGTTGTTGTGGTTGTTGATTATTATCATTTTTAGGCACCTTTACTTTTTCAGTTATCTCATAAAGAACCGCGTATTCCTTGCTTTCTTTTTCTTGTTTCTTTTCCTGCAACTGATTTTTATATAAGACCTTTTCATTGAATATTACATCTCTGCTCCTAATTATTTTTTGATTTTCATAATCATATAAGCGATAACCAAAATCATTAGCACCATATCCAATAAAGGTACATTTCTTTGATTTTGCCTCAAGCTTTGTTCTATTTTCTTTATTAATATGGACAAAGGCCTCACAACCAAATGGCTTTAAAAAAGAGTAGTTTACCTTTTTACGTGTCAATGCTTCCACTGGAATACCACCATCCAAGGAACTTGAAGGCCCTCTGTTTATTAGATAAACAACAGTATCTACAACATCTACCCAAAATTGTAAAGCCAATCCTGCATGCAATCTCATGCACCTTGCACGCTCCATGATTTTTTTGTTCATCCTTTCTGACACACCATTTTCTTGTGGTGTTCTTGGAATTGTCTTCTCTCTATGAATTCCATGCTCTGAACAATACCTATCAAACTCTTTGCTGCAATATTCACCTCCATTGTCTGATCTGAGACACTTTAACTTCTTTACTGTCTCAATCTCAACCAAAGCTTTCCATTTCTTGAAAGTATCGAATACATTAGATTTATTTTGAATACAATAAATCCAAGTTTTTCTAGTTGCATCATCAATAAATGTAACATAATAGAGAGAGCCACCAAGAGATGATACCTAAGCAGGTCCCCATACATCTGTATGCAAAAGCTCCAATTTTTCACTCTTCTTTTCTTTCCCAACTCTGAGAAATATGACTCTCTTTTTTTTCCATAAATGCAATTCTCACAGAAATCCAAATCAACATTCTTCAAACCTGGCAACAAATTTCTTGAGTGAAGAATCCTCATCCCCTTCTCACTCATATGTCTGAGCCTATGATGCCATAGTGCTACATCTTCTCCTTTGGAAGTTAAAGCATTAACAGAGTTAGAAATACCATTGCATAAATTCAATGTACCAACCTTTTCTCCTTTTTCTATTACCAGGGCTCCTTTGGTGACCTTCCAAGCTTTATCTGTGAAATTTGTCACACAACCTTCACTGCCTAACTGCCCTGTTGAAATTAGATTTTTCTTTAGATCTAGAACATGCCTTACCTCCTTTAGTAGCCATTGGTTTCCATTCTACTGTTGTACAAGAACCTTACCCATTCCAACAATTTTACAGGGTTTATCATCACCCAAATGAACTTGTCCAAAATCTCCTTGAACATAGTCATGAAAATATTTCTTATCAGGTGTGGCATGGAATGAAGCCCCTGAATCTACAACCCAAGAATCAGTAACATTTTCAAAAGAAAAAATCAAAGCATCTTGTAACACATCACCTATCACATTTGCTTCATGATTATTTTCTTGTTGTGCATCTCCTTCTTTTCCCTTCCGAGATCTATAGTCTTTCTTTAGGTGTCCTTTCTTTCCGCATTTCTAGCACACTATCCCTGATCTGGACTTGGATCTGCCTTTCCTTGATTTACTGCGATATCCCGAGCTCTTTCCTCTTTCCATTCTTCTTCCCCTAGACTCTGCACTCAAAGAATTACCCGATGTCTCACCGGAGCTTTTCCGTCGCATTTCCTCGCTAAGGATAGCACTGACAACATCATCAAACTTTAAAGTACTAGATCTAGAGATAGAGTTACAAATGGCCATTACTAAACCATTCCAACCCTCTGGCAATGAGCACAAGAATAACAGAGCTCTAACTTCATCATCAAATTTTACCCCTACGGAACTTAACTGACTGGTAACTGTATTAAAATCATTTAAATGGTCTGCAACAGATCCACCTTCCGACATCTTCATATTAAATAGTCATTTCATAAGAAATACCTTGTTTGAGGTCGAGGTTTTTTCATATAATTTTGCCAACGTCTGCATCAAACCCTATTTTGTTGTTTCCTTCGAAATATTGAAGACGACTGACGCCACAAGGCACAACCGTACTGTTCTGAGTGCCTTTCTATCGAGAATTTTCCATTCCGCGTCTGCCATGGCCGCTAGCTTCTTTTCTTTTCTGCTCAATGGTAGGTACAGATCTTTCTGATATGGAAAATCTTCCATCTACATCTTCCATAGTGGGAAGTTTTGACCATTAACTTTCTCGACCCTCAACTTAGCATCTTCTGCCATTGCTCCCACTCAAACCAGGAACCCTTCTTTCCTGCGAGTTTATCAGCCAAATATACCTTCGACTCTTATACCAGTTGTTAGAAAATTAAATATTACAGAGCAATGCAACACATAAAATATGCGGAAAATACAAGCACACAAAACACATAAGAACTAGAGAGACACAGATATACGTGGTTCACCCATTTTGGGCTACGTCCACCCCGAACAGCTAGTCCTTCCTTTCTATTATCTAGCAAAAATGAAGAGACAAAACCTACAGTAGATCCGCTATAATATCCTTTTTTCTCTCTCACAGTCTCCCTATCTGTTTCCCGCTCAGATAATACACATACAATGCGCAGCTGCAATACAATACCCTCATAAAAGCGAGGGGTTGCCTTCTAGGGAAAAAAACACTGAACCAAACATAACTTCTACTGTCATATCATCCGCCTAATGAACGGCCCAGATTGACTAGAAATTACTATACTTTTACAAGGCAATTTCACATCTATTTTTGGCTTAAGGGGCGCTGCCCCCAAAACCCCCGCCAGGGGACCGCTGGCCCCCAGACCCTCCGTGCAAGGGTGTACAATTTTCCTAGGGTATACATCCAGCGAAGACAAGGATCTCTGAATTTGGAAGAAAATCAAGCTCCACACCCAACACCTTTCTCTTTAAATATCAGGATTATTGTCGAACCAGGGATTTGAAGGAAGAGATTTTCAGAATTGCACAGAAGGAGGAGGAGAGCTTGGAAGAGTATGTGGAGCGATTCCATTACAATTTACAGAGGTCTAAGTTCAGTAAATTTTCCCTGGAAATTATGAAACCAATATTCCTAAGAGGTATAGGAGATGATTTCCTAGAGCATTTGAATCTATTTGGAAAAGGAGACATATTGCAAAAACCGCTTGAAGAAATAATGAAGCTTTTCCTGTGGAGCTGAAGAGGATCATTCAAAGTGAGGTGTACAGTTTGGGACCCTTCAATTTTAATACAGAAGTCCACAAGTGGAGGAGTAACCAGAGAAAAGAACGGAAAACTATTTGAGTATTTTAAAACTAACCTCCCTAGCACTCTCTCTACCTAGATAACTATAGTACAAGTTAAGAAAGCACAAGAAAAAGTTGAATTAGCCTTAGCAATATTATTTCCCCAATGAAAAAATAAACATCTGGAAAGAGAATGTGGACTTAGTAGCGTGAGCCTATGCAACATCTATGAATTGGCACATTCTACAAATCAATGTCCTGAATTTCCCAGACTAAAGGTCGTACTTCAAGAATCAAGCAAGGATGTCCAGTCTTCTTATTTCATTGGATCAAAGAGACCATGGTAGCCATGACCTATAGGTTTTCTTGCAAATTTTTCCTCTTTTTATCCTTGGAATAATGTTTATAATTGTCAGCAATATCCATGGTAGTATCCTACTCCTTCCTCAACATAACTTATTTCACCATGGAACCAGTGGCCTTCCCCTCCACTAATGCAATATCCTCCATTGCAACCTCATCCTTGGAGCTATAATTGGAGAGGTGACGTCAAAGGTTCAACACCCCCTACACTACCAATGTAACAACAGCTAAAATTTTCTTCTCTTCAAAATCCTACACCTTCTATCTGACCCCAATTACCTATGCAACCTAACCCCAATCCGAATAATAAGGCATCCCAGAGCATAGACGCTTTGATTACCTTCCAAACTTATCTTATAACTCCTATTGGAATCAACGAGGTTCATCTTCGATCGATAAAAGTAATCATACCTAAACATACTCCCATTATTACTGAAGAAGAATGTGAGTCATGTAGAAAGGATATGGGCAATTCTAAGGTAGCTGTTACACATCTAACAGCTAATACAACACCTTTTGTTACACCTGTAGCACCCAAATCGGGAAGGTTTGACGTTTCTACAACAACCAACCCGAGCAATTTTGGTGCATCTGTGATAGCTACTCAGCTGTTAACATTCAGGATCCTCCATACCCTCAACGATTAACTAAAACTGGGCCAGCCTCACAACTTGAATCTGAATTCCTCAATGAACTGCAAAATTTGTATGTGCGGATTTCACTATCATAGGCTCTCAAGGAAGTACCTATCTATGCTAAAACAGTGAGGGATCTATGTGTCAAAAATCCTAAACCAAAAGACCCTGCTACTATCCATGTTATGAGGAAATTGTTCGATCTCAAAATTGATAAGCCTTTATTGACTAAATATAATGACCCAGGGAATCCTATAGTTACTGTCCATATTGATGACAAACCCATAACCAACACTTTGATTGATTTGGGGGCATCCATTAAGGTAATGACTAAAGACCTCTATATCTCCCTAGGACTTCATGGACTTAGACCTACATCCACAGTGCTTGAATTAGCAAATAGGTCCCGTTTCAAGCCAAAAGGGATGATAGAAGATGTGGTTATCACTGTGGCTTCTTCAAATTATACGCCTTATTTTCTCATTTTACAAACCAAATCCAATCTGGGGGGTCATCCTTTAATCTTGGGAATACCATGGCTAGCCATTGCAGATGAATATATCGAGTGTAGGTCTGGATCTATGGTGATCTCATATGGACAGGCCACTCAGAACTTGAACCTTTACCCCCAAGAAAAACCTCACATGGATTTGATTATTCCATGATGGGGCGAATTTGAACCTAAATCTGATCTTTCCCTACCCCTCCTCATGCTTGGAAAAACACAATACTTTAAGGATGAAACAGAGGATGATATCATTAATGGTTTTATTAGCAATTCACTCTCTTTTGCCTCCATTAGAGATCTAGGGGAAGAAGATGAGGTAGATGATGTAGTAATTGAACATTTGAAAACTACTCCACATACTACTAGCAGTCCTATTGAAATTGAACCTGGGAAATGTTTAAACATTAATCCTAACCTAACTGTTGAAAAAAATAGATTGCTAATACAACTATTACAGAAATATAAAAAGTAATTTACATGGGACTATACTGATATGAAAGGAATCCATCCTGGCCTATGCACTCACCACATTTATCTTAAAGAAGATTGCAACCCAGTTAGACAGCCGCAACAATGAATGAATCCCCCACTTAAGGAGATAGTGAAAGAAGAATTGTAGAATCTCCTTAATGCTAATTTCATCTACCCCATTTCTAACGGCCAATGGGTGTCTCCTCTTCTCATAGTTCCTAAAAAGAATGAAAAGTGGAGAGTCTATGTATACTATAGAGATCTTAACAAGGCCACTCAAAAGAACCATTTCCCTTTATCATTCATTGATCAGGGATTCAGGTCCTTGACACACTCTCTGGGAAAGAAAAAAAAATTCCTGAATGGTTTTAGTGGCTATAATCAAATACAGATTTCCCCAGAAGACCAAGACAAGACAAACTTCACTTGATCGTGGGGTACTTTTGCATACAAAGTCCTTCCTTTTGGCCTCTATAATGCAGCAACAACGTTTCAGAGGGAAATATTGGGTATTTTTTGTGATCTCTTGAATGACTATCTTGAAATATTTATGGATGATTTTACACCCTACAGGGATGCCATTGAGACAGCATTAGTAAACTTGGAAAAGGTGTTGGAACGTTGTGAACAAACTAATGTTTCTATGAGCATGGAGAAATGCCACATGATGATGACCGAGGGAACTGTGATGGGACATTTCATTTCGGAAGATGGAATCAAGGTAGATCCTACAAAATTGAGGTAATCTTGAAAATCCCAAATCCTAAGACTCCAAAAGAGGTACGTAGTTTTTTTGGACATGCAGGGTACTATACGAGATTTATATAAAAAATTTCAAAGATTGCATCTCCTCTGTTTTCCTTGTCATGAAAGATGCAGAATTTGTGTGGACAGGAAAGTGTGAACAAGCCTTTCTGAAGTTAAAGAACTATGTAGCAACAACACCTGTTTTAATAGGACCAAAATGGAGATTTCCATTCCATATTGCTACGAATGCATCTGACAAAGACGTGGGTGTTGTTTTGGGGCAACTGGAGGAGAAGAAATGTTATGCCAATTTTTACATCAGAAAGAATCTAACTCCAGCAGAACTCAACTACACAGTGACTAAAAAGGAATTCCTAGCAATAGTGCATGCTATCAACAAATTTCGGCACTACATCACCGAGTATCAAGTATTTGTACACGTTGACCATCATGCAATTCGATTTTGATAAACTCAGGAATTTGATGTCACTATTTTAGATAAACTCAGAAAGGATATTGTATTTGCTAAATTTTTTTCTAGTTTAACTATAAGTGATAACTGCACTGCCACTAAGGATTATTTTTTAGATGAATATCTTTCTTCCATCTCTACTCACTCACCGTGGTTTGTAGATATAACCAATTATCTTGCTACAGGAAAATTTCCACACCATTTATCTTCCAAAGAAAAGAGGAAGATTATACAACAGAGTGCTACCTACTCCTGGATAGAGGGCAATCTCTATCACATTGGGCCAAAATTTCAGATTAGGCGATGTGTTAGAGAAGAAAAATCTTGTCTTGAGGAACCCTATGGAGGGCACTTCGCTGACAAAAGGACGGGATATAAAGTACTCACAATAGGGTAATATTGGCAAACCATATTCCAAGATGCCAAGAATTATGTGAAGGGATGTGATAGCTGCTAAAGGATGGGCCAACCTCTGAAATCATATGAAATGTCATACAACCTCAGATAGTTATAGAACCATTTGAAAAATGGGCCTTGGACTTTGTAGGTCCAATTAATCCTTCATCACAACAAAAATCATACATATTGGCCTGCAATGACTATGTCACAAAGTGGGTCAAATAAAAGGCACTAATTAGAGGTATGGGGCAGGCTATTTCATACTTCTGTTTTGAAGATATCTTTGTTCCCTTTGGGATACCCAGGGAGATAGTGATAGATGGAGGGCCTCAGCTCACATCTCATTTGATCAAGAAGCTGGTTGAGAAGTATGGAATTCATCACAAGATCACTTCACCTTATCACCCATAAGAAAATGTTCAAGTATAAAGCTCTAATAAATTCATTGAGGGAATCTTAATAAAGACATTAACCAGCTATCGAATAAATTGGGCCGAGAATCTTCTAGAAGTGTTGTGGGCTTACAGAAAAACATGGAGGAATACTACAGGTTTATCACCATATGAATTGGTGTATGGTAAGAATCCTTTATTCCTAATAGAGTTCAAGATAAATACATTAAGAACAGCATTGCAAGTCAATCTGGAGTTAAGCACAACACAGAAACAATGATTGAACTAACTCAATGAGTTGGAAGAGAAACAGATGGATGCTATTCAACAGACAGAGATCATTCAGCAGCAGAGAGCGAGATGGAATGATGGATTTATTAAGAAGAATAAGTTCCAGAAAGGATATTGGGCTCTCTTATATGATTCAAGGTTCAAAAATTTCAAATGCAAGCTCTGCACCAGATGGCTAGGTCCTTACGAAGTAGACACGGTCTTTGACAATGGGACTGTACAATTGGTCACCATCAACAGTGCTAAGACATCGTTACTAGTTAATGGGCACCATCTAAGGTTATATCATCAACTCGCTTCGAATGAATCATTTTTTAACATTATCGCGGACTTTGATCTTCATGTTACAGCAGCAGGGGAACATTCCCCTGTGCAACATGAAATTTGAAATTCCAAGAAGTGCAGCAGCTGAAAACCACCCTTGTGGCAATTGTTACACCTATTTAAAAAAAAAAAAAACAACAATAACAGAAAAAAATAATAATTATAATAATAATAAAAGAATATAATAAAACAAAAATAACAAATTTGACTGTGAAAACCTCTTTCCGGGGCATATTCAGACAATTTGTAACAGCTGAAAACCACTCCTGTGGCAGCTATTACACCCATTTTTTTCCTTTTCTAAAATATCATCCCTCCTTCTTGAAACATTTTACAAGATGATGTTATTCATTTGATTTTATTTCTATACCTATTTCTCCTAATCATCATGTTTTTTGAAGAATAATCTGAAGGTTTTCTTGGTCGTTACACATGTAACAACCGACAGCGATGAATATTGTTTCTCATGTTTCATCGCATGACATAAATAAATGTGCCACCCAAGAATGACCGCCACGATCACTACAAGTATTATGCCGCCAATTCAAAATACTCCTCCACGCTGCTTCAGGTACGTCATTCAAAAGGTAACGTCATCATTTATGATTTGGTGATTAATGGCAAAAGTAATGATATTCCCGTGATGGTCGTGAGAAATCGTCACCATTAAAGGAGGGGGGATGTAAATTGTAATCATTGAGAAAATCCATAGTCATAAACTGTTATCAACTCCGCATGCACCCAATTAATAGCACTATTGCCAATGATGACTAAATCCAACCGGAAAGGGTGTGTGTACTTAGAACCCATTACACTCCATAACGGGACATTTATGAAGAGTTTTGTGAGGTGCGATTCGGTAATCCATAAATCCTATCACTTCCCATATCCCTCCTCGATTGAAGCCTTGTATCATCATTTTAAACTCATCTTCTCGGATAAGCAGAGTAAGGAGTTGAGAGGAAGTAAGCAGTGCAGTGACATTACAGTGGGTTGAACAGTAAGGAGCGAATTCATAAACAACAGCAATATGGGCAGAGCAGTAGTTAGTCATGAGCTGGTTTCTATGGAAACCTTACAGAACTGTCTAGAAGCCTACCAGGTATTCAGAGATGCCAGATGGATTGATTATTTCTAGAAGTTGGAAGGCTCGGATGAGGCAGTTGCAACAGAATTTGCTCAGAATTTGAATAACAACCAAACCCGAGTCAGGGGCCCGTAAATTGAGGTGACTGAAGAAGTAATTGCCTAAGTAACTACATTTCTAGTGGAGGGACGGTGGTGGTTTAACAGAAAATTAAATGATTCCTCTTTGAAAGAAGACTTCCTAGAAGGAGAAGAAAATCTAGAGAAGAAAGGCAGAGGAATTGATAGGTTATCACTCCCTGTTACAGAGCATTTTGTCACCGTCCCTGCAATCCCTCATCTCGTACATTTGAGGACTATTACCATGACCTGTGAACAATAAAATGTCTTGAAAAGACCTTGATGGTACCCTTTTGCATAAGGGAAAGAATTTTAATGAAGAACATTTCCCCAGAAAAGCCCCAAAAACCCATGTTTTGGCATTGGCGCGAGTAGCCAATTCATCCCTTGCGCCAATGGGGAAAATATACACTAGTGGGCATGCCAGCTAGCACTCTGTCCCTGTGTATTTCCCACACCAAGCCTATTAAGGAATGTTTTTTAAAATGGAAGGTGGAAGTTTGATTATAACAACTTTAGAATGAATCATCAAAAAGAAGTTGGGTTGTTTGGCTCCAGATATCCCTGATTAGGAAGTGGTTTTCCACCTCTCATGGAACCTTCCTAAGAGATAGGAATCTCCCCCATGATTATAGGGATCCTAACCTCTCCTTCTCCTTCTATAAAATCCTGCCCTCTCCATTTTCTAGCTAGCTGAACATTTGGGAAGAAAACTATAGCTGAACTTTTGGGAAGGAAATTATAGCTGAGCGACAATCAAGAGCAGAGCTAAGGAGAACCCCGTGAGAGAGAGAGTTCTGTCAAATCCCTGATGAGCTTTGTGAGACACGTTCCGCTGGAACCCTCTCAAAGGAAGATCATGATGTCAGAGCACTGGTTGTAATCATTCTCTCGTATCTTAATATACATGACTCTGCTATTGGTTCCATGATTGTGGTTGTCCGTTATATAATGCAATTTCATTTGTTCTTCTCTGACTGATCGATAGTTATAAAGTGTGAAATATTACGTTGCATGTTGTCTCTCTTCTTTGCATGTGTACAGGTATCTGGATGCAGCGAGCTCACGGATCATGACCTGTCCAGCTAGGAATGGAAGCGCCACTTCTTCTTCAACAACAGCAGCGAAGGAATCATGGTAAGCGATCTATCGTGGTTCTATCCTTTGTAACTAGTAATCAATATCTTTGCGTGTTTCGATTTTTGCTAGACCCACTCTAGGGCTAGTGGGATCGCCTCGTTCCGCAGAGGGGATTTGCCTCCACAGTAATTTGGCAACTCCATTGGGGATCAGTGGGAGTTGGTCCTTCTTCCATTAGGTTTTTTTTTGGCTTTTGTTTGATTATTCTTCTTTTCTGGTTCACCTTCCTTGGTGTTAAAACCTTGTTCAGCCCCCAGAAGACCAGATCTAGCCTCTGTTCATTCATTTTCATATTTTTCTAGGGTAAACCTGATTGGCACGGTTATCCCTCTGACAGTCACGCCCAAGGGTGCGATTTTCTAGTTAGGCACCCAGGCCATCCCCTGTTTGGTGCAGATTACAGCCAGACAGGCACGCCAACCCTTGTAGGTTTTACGGTTTTCCTATTTTTGGACTTTCTGAGCTTGAGTTTTGGTCCTGGTTTGTTTTTTCTGAATTTTTGAGTGTTTTGAAGTCATTTTTTACTGTGTTTAGCCCTTGTCCTTAAGTTTTTTTCCCTTTTCTGTCAGTTTTTCATTTTAGCCCTAGGGCTTCTAGGTGCTTTAGTGTGCTGAGCCTCCCATGGGGAGTTTTGGGTTTTTGCTTTCTCGGTCAACTTTGTTTCTACTTCTTTGCGCTCATCTTGCTGAATAAGATTGAGTCATTGCATTTATTGAGTGATTGTACTCTCTTTTTTTCATTTTCGCTTTGTGTTGCTCTAAGCCTAGATCACATAGCTTGTTTGAGTCTCTTTCGATATTCTTCTTCACTTTGAGGGATTTTGTCATCGGTTTGAGTCTTGATTGTGCTTGTTTGAGTTGAGTGAAATTGTTTGGTTTCGTCTTTCTCTTTATCATTCTCAAATTGATGTTTTCATTACTTTTTCATTTATTTAGTGCATTTTCTCTAGTATATCGAAAAATACAAAAAAAAAAAAAACTTTTTCATTTTTGATTGGCATAGTGAAAATTGAAAACTCTTTCGCATTACTAGTGTTGTATAGATTCTAGAGAATAGTTTTCCATTTTCATTAGCTTGCATTGAAATCGATGGTGGATGTTTTTGTGTGTTCATTTCACTTTCATTTGAAAGCTCTCAACTCTCCCGTAGACAACTCTTCATTGAACGAAATGATATTTTGTGGCATGTAGTTTGCATCTAGAGGTTTTATGAGATCCAACATTCGATAGGGCCTTGAAATAAAAACGTAAATTGAAGATCAAATTTAAAATTTACTGAATTAACCTAAGGAAGCATTGAAACCTAACGAAACATTTTTAGTGGTCTAGGCTAGAGACATGTTCCGATGTCTTTAAACCTAGTATTTTTCGCTCGCCATCTGGCTTCAGGCAACACTAGTACAGACTTTTGCTCCCCGTACCGTCGAGTATATAAAGGGAGACCCTTCTAGGTTTCAATTCTTTATCCATAGGAAGCCGAGTCTGCTGCCTTGTAACCATGATACATTGAACACAATATTCGGGGAGACTACCTGCATGTACGTCAAGTACTTGGTCATTTCTGTTTCACTTGATCACCAAGGTGTATATGGTAGTTCACGAAAACTTGGTATACCCTCTTGCTTAGATTACCTGAGCAGTGATTTTGGTCTTTTCGTGACTCTTTAAAAGTGAAAATATCATCAAGATCTTGTCCTTTCATGCTCATTTCAACCTGAAAGTGATAGAGTCATATTTTTCCTGTTTCTTGACTCTTAAAATATGAAACGATATAGTTTTGTTTTAGTTTCTTAAAATATTAACTGCCCACGAAATATTCCTGGTTAAACTTATTTTCCTTAGCATTTTGTTTTACGGTTGTTTCCAATGGCAACATTTCTGGAGTTTACCAACCAAGGAATCCCCTCCAAAGGGAATCATAGTCATTTTCCTGCTTTTGGGAATGTTGGCACTCCTTATATGGCAACATTGTCCCTTCCTGGGTTAACTGTTTGTTTTCCTGCTTGGTTATTTTTGACCTTTGTGGTCCCGAATGCCTCGATCTCCGTTCAACCATCTCCTCCACCTGAACAACATCATTTTGATTCTAAAGTGGACCCTTCCCTTCTTTGCCCATTTCTTTATCCTCCTCTTCTACTTCGCCTGGTGAAAGTCTGGATTCTAGTAACCAGGTGGCTAAGAAGAAGAAGAAGAAGATGAAGAAGAAGAAGTCAGATAAAGGAGAGGCTAGCGCTGTGGCTATTGCGCCTAAGAAACCATCCATTGATAAACCATCCAACCTTCCATGGAAATTCATATTCCCTTACATGTTGTGCAAAGGTGACCATCTTCTTCAAGATTGCCCTGGAATTACCTAGGTACTTAAAGTATGGTCCAATAGTCGTCCGCCGTTGCCTTTGGCTTCTGGAAGTCATCTTGGTGGCACATCTTCAGCTAGTGTTGTTAAAGCTCTTAAGATTCAGGGTAAGCTCACCAATCCCTATAAGTTTTATGAAGGGCATCATGCCTTTCACCTTTGTCCGTATATGGATGAAGCCAAGAGAGTTTTAGACAACTCGACTGTTTATGCACCGTGCCTTCCGGCTGGTTACAAACATTTTTCTTTGAGTCCTTCACTAGTTGATTTAATGATCAGTCAAGAGTCATCCTTTCTTGATCGCGCTCCCCCAGAAATTCACCATCATGAATCAATCCCTGACCAACCATTGGTCATGGGATCAGTTGAGCTGACCCCGTCTGCGATGCACCAGGTCTTTTCCGTTGAGAGTGGATCTCACATCCCTCAAGTTCTTCTTGTTTCTTCAGATTCTGTGGACTTGGAGAAAGATTCTACTGTCCCTATATCTCAGGAATCTATTCCTCTGCCTCCTATGATGGAGGTCCCGGAGGATACTCCTTTTGCCTCCATGATGGAGGTGGCGGAGGATACTCCTTCTTCTCCTGTAACACCAGTGGAAGACCATCTCGGTTCGAAGGTAGCCCCTCTAAGTAGTTTGGTCGCTTCCTTCGATTGGGGTCGATTCGCAGGTTATCACCTTCCTTCTTATCTGCCCTTTGATATCACGGTACAGGCCTCCCATCTAGTCGTACCCAGCATCATTATAGATGAAGGCTCGTCTATTAGTATTTTATCCTCAACTACTTGGCAAGATTTTGGCAAGTTAGAACAATGGAAATGATGATGGAGATAATAAACCCCCCTCAAATAAGACGAAGAGGTCCTGATCAGCAAATCAGGCCTCCTTTCCAATAAAACTATGCTGATGAAGATGAGGGGGTAATTGAAGAAAGAGAGGAAAGTCACATAAATCTAATGGGAGTAAATAATGAGGATATTTTTTTCCTCACGGAGTAAGAACAATGCATTTTTTGTACCAAATGAGGAAGAAAGCCTAGAAACTGAAGACTATAAACAAGGCTTTGAAAATTCCATCATGGAAGTACATAGAAAATATGACCTCAAAATTAATAAAAACCAAGATACTGCCAAAAGAAAGACCTCTGAAATTTATGCTAGGAAGATCGTTGAAAACATTCATAAAAAGACAGCAGAAATTCTAAACATAGTGGGTGAATTTTTTGATAAAAATAGAGATAAAAAAATCCAACCTAGTGGAAAACAAAGTGGTGACCAAAGTAGCACTAGCAACACATCCCCTATGCTACCAGCATGACCTATGCTAGCAGCATGAAATATGCTACCATCCCTCTTTTCAGCCAACCAAGAAGAATGTATAGGGAAACTCACTTGAAATACATGGTTAGCAGTCAAGAAAAACCTGATAACTCCCCTGTTTATTCTATTCACACAAACTTTGATTCATTTATCCTTTACAATGATGAAAATGTTAATGAACAAGTAGCAGAAAATGAGAAAAAAATTGTAGAAAAAGAGGAGAAAGAGGAGGAGCAGTCAAAACACTTGGCCCAAATAGAAAGTAACCAACATAATGGTAACTATAAAAAACAAAACAATGAAAAACATAGTGAAGACTATGATAAACAACATAGTGGCAGCCATAATGACCATAATGAAAAATATGAAATTAAACCTCTTTGGAGTATGAGATTTGATGGTTCTTGTGGCAAGACTAGTTCAAGAGCAGGTGTATGGGTAAATAAGATAGAGAACAATCATGCATAAGGTCACTCATACAAGCTAAACTTTAAATGCACAAATAACATAGATGAATATGAGGCACTTCTCCTAGGACTGCAATTATTGAAGAGATTAGGAGCTAGGAGGAGAACTGACCATGGAGATTCTGAGCTATTCATTAGGAAAATAAATGGAGAATACATAGCTAAGCATCCTAGACTGAAATCATATAGAGATGATGCCTTTGAACTCTTGAAATCATTCACAGAATATGATCTTACCTTTGTCCCAAGAAATCAAAAAATTCTTGCCAATGGCCTAGCCTTTGCTGCCAGTACATGTCAAAAGACTTATCATAGCAAAAAATACATAGTAAAAGTCAAATATAGGCCAGCAGTACCAGATAACATAAAATATTGGCAAGTGTTTGAAGGAGAAAAATAGATAGAAAATTTCCTGCAATCCAGAAATAAGTTTGAAATGCCAAATTCAGACTCAGATTATGAATAAGACTGCTCTGATGAGGAATAATCTTACAAAGAAGAACCTCCTGATAATGCTGATATAAATTTGTTAACCAAAGAACACCCACATAAAATAGAACTATGCACAAATTTAGAAAAATAAGACTTTGAAGTGCTGCAGTCTAATAGTGATAATTTGCCAAAGGGACTAGTTCCTCTAGAAGAACTATTTGGCTTTAATGATGTTGCTAGGAAGCCAAAAATGGAACCCATTGAAACTAAAATAGAAGAATGCAATATAGGAAATGAACAAGAACCTAAAATGATAAAACTGTCCGAAACACTACTAGCTCATATAAAATAGAAATACATTGAGCTGTTCAGAGAATTTACTGATGTGTTTGCTTGGAGCTATGAAGATTTAAAGTCATATGATACTGAGATAATCTAGCACAAGATCCCTCTCAAGGAAAATCAGAAGTCCTTTAAACAGAAACTGTGTAGAATAAATCTCGTGCAGGTACCCTTGGTTGAGAAAGAAATTTAGAAAATGTATGATGCTAGAATAATAGTCCCTCTGAGATACTTAGAATGGGTTTCAAATCTTGTATCAGTGAGGAAGAAAACATGATAAATTAGGCTATGCATAGACTTCAGAAATTTAAACAAAGCCTCCTTAAAAGAAAACTACCCTTTACCAAAAATGGATTACATTTTACAAAGGGTAGTAGGTTCTAAAATAATATCTTTGCTAGATGGCTCTTTAGGATACAATCAGGTGCTGGTACACCCAGATGATCAACACAAGAAAACTTTCACTACACCCTGGGGCACATTCATGTATGTTGAAATTCCCTTTGGGTTAATGAATGCTGGGGCCACTTTTCAAAGAGTCATGGACATTGCTTTCTCAGAAGAGATAGGTTACTTCATTGTGATATAGATTGTTGACATCACAGTCTACTCAAAAACCGATGAAGAACACCTAGTTCACTTAAAAAAGGTATTTGAAAAGTGTAGAAAGTATGGTTTGTCTTTGAATCCCAAGAAAACTCTATTTTGTCTTCAAGAAGGAAAACTTTTAGGCCACATCATATCTGAAGAAAGAATCAAGATTGACCCAAAAAGGATTGAAGGAATATTACAAATCAACCATCCAAGAAATATCAAAGAACTGTAAACTTTCATTGGGAAGATAAATTTCTTAAGAAGGTTCATACCAAACCTTGAAAAAATCCTAAGAAACATCAAAAACATGATGAAAAGAGAAATAGGAGTCAAATGTACCATAGAACGAAAGTAATATTTTGATCTAAGAAAACAAGCTCTTACTCAAACACCAGTTCTGATCAGCCCTGATTTCACCAAAGTTTTCTTCATATTTTCTTTTGCATCAAAACATATAGTTGTAGTTGTCCTACTGCAGAAAAATATAAAAGGATAAGAGCAACCCATAGCATTCTCCAGCAAGGCATTGAGATCCCCATAGCATTCTCTTGCAAGGCATTGAGAGATGCAACTCTGAAATACAAGCTCTTGCCTTGATCAAGGCATTAAGAGATTTCAGAGTTTACATTCTGCACTCACATATTATTGCATTTTTGCCTCAGTCAGTGGTAAAAGACATCCTGACACAAGATCTTGATGGAAAAAGAGGTAAGTGGATTGCTTTTATATTAGAATATGATATTCAAATCAATCCCACTAAACTAATCAAAGGGAAAGGTCTAGCTAAACTCATGGCTGAAACAAACTTTTAAGCACTGGAAATAAAGATGATTAATGCATTAGATGAACAAGAGGAGTTGGAAACTCCACTTATTGAAGAATCATTTTGGAATTCATCTTGGTATGTTGGTATTTTATATGTTCTCCTTAATCTGAATTTTCCTCCTGGTTTTTCCAAAACAAAGGCTAGATTCTTAAAGTTAAAGGTTGCAAACTTCTACATTTTAGATAAAAGTTTATATTGGAAAAATGCTAGTGGTATATTGCTTAAATTTTTGCCTGAGGATGATGGAGATAAGATCAAGCATGAGTTTCATGAAGGAGAATTTGGAGGCCACCTCTATTGGAAAACCACTGTCAACAAAATTCTTAGAGTTGGTTACTATTGGCCCACCCTCTTTTAAGACATCCATAAAATGGTAATTTCCTGTCATAAATGCCAAATTTTTGAAGGAAAAAGAAAACTGCTACCATTACCATTGCATCCTATATTTTTTGAATCTCCTTTTGAACAATGGGGCCTAGAGTTTATTGGAGAAATCCATCATGCTTCCTCTGTCCAACATAAATGGATCCTCACTGCAACTGACTATTTCACAAAATGGATAGAGGCCATTCCTTCTACAACTGACACAAACTCAGTAATCATCAAATTCCTTGAAAATTACATTTTGTCTAGATTTGGCTAACCTAGAAAGATTATTACTGACAATGTTGTTGCTTTTAGATCCAAGAAAATGGTGGAATTTTGGCACAAATATCAGATCTCATTAGGCCATTCTACAACTTATTACCCTCAAGGTAATGGATTGGGAGAATCATCAAACAAAATTTTGGTAAACATCATTAAAAATTTGCTGGAAGAAAACAAAAAATCATGGCACAATAAACTAGTACATGCACTATGGGCAGACAGATTAACAAATAAAAAATCAATTGGAATGTCTCCCTATCAACTAGTGTATAGAGCAGATGTATTTTTCCAAACAATTTTAGGAGTACCAGTGATGAATCTCATCCAAGAAGTACAGTCATAGGAAAATGACATGCAAAGAAGAATAAATCACATTGTCCAACTGCAGCAAACCAGAGAAGAAGTATACAATAGAACACAACAAATGCATGAAAACATCAAGAAGATGTTTGACAAAGGAACCAAAGAAAATGATTTTAACATTGGTGACAAAGTGTTGAAGTGGGATTCAAGAAGGGAGAACAAAGGCAAGCATGGAAAATCTATGGAAAGGTCCATACATCATCCATTCTGTAAGAGGTAAGAATGCATTCTTCCTACAAGAAATGGATGGAACATAATTATTTGAAGGTCCTATCAATGGCAGGATGATCAAGAATTATTTTTGTTGAAAATATCAGTTAAAATCTTTAATCATTGTATATAACACTGCTTGAATAAAAAGATCGATAAAATAAACAAAAAAACAAAGAAAAGGAGAAAAGAGGGCAGACAAAAGAAAAGGTAAATCCTCATACCAAAAAAGAATGTTTCTGAAATTGTGCAACTCTAAATACCACTACTTTTGAGAAAAGGAATCTTGTTCAATCATATAGTCTAACCATGATTGAGCAATTTTAAATTTTTGCTGATAAGTTAGTAAATGAAACTTTTCCAAACTATTTAAACTTAGCTTATCACTAGATTAGATTGGAAAGATATTGGTTCCAAAGTTCAAATATGAACCAAAGATAAAAGAGAGGGATGAATGACAAATTACAGATTAGAGCCCTCAGTTTTTTAGTTTTACTTTTTGCAAAAGTAAATATGTGTGTAGCTTGTCCAAAATTCCACAGCCCATGACAAATCAAACTGCTTAATTTTGATTGGGTCATGTTTTCAATTTCATGTTGGTAGATTAGAGAATGAAAATCTGTCAAATTGTTTAAACTTGACATATAAGTAGATTAGGTAGAGAAATAAAGGAGCTCATTAGTCTATTCTGAGCCTTTGGATGATATAAGTGTAGAAATAGATAGTTTCATGTTTTCAAAAGGAAAGTGATGTCAAGGGTTTTCCAATCCAAATGCACCCAAATGAAGAAAAATGTTAGGAAAAGTATGATGGGTAGGTAGAGTAGAGCTGAAGCAAAGCATGATTTTCAAGTTTTAAAAGTCAAAGTTACTAAGGTTAGCAACAAATCAGAAATTATAAAATGAAAAATATGCCAAGTACAATCAAGGAATTCATCTTCAAAATTCCAAATATTTGAGCTCTGAGGTTCTTGACACCTCCTAAAGGAGCTTCCCTCCCCAACTGGAGCCACTGTTATCCTACTATATTCTACAGTTTCACTAGGTGACTATGGATTTCCTACAAACTGCTAAAGATAGAATTCCTTGGCTATCAACTATCTTCAGAAATCTCACTGCCCTCATTATCTTCATAAAATCTATTTCACTATATTTCATCTTGCCTTTTCTAAAAACACCTTCCTGATGCTCCTAAAAAATCATGTTTGGGCTTAATTTCCTCATCCTCACCATTCTCCCTACCCAAAAGAGCCTCCTTTCCTCATTTTCCCCACTTTCATCTCTAAAGACCCCCATTTTAACCCCGCACCTCATCAATTTACCTTGTTTTATTAAAACAATGTAATTTTTTTTTTTTTACATTATTTTAGATCAAAAATATTGGACCCATTTCTATATATTAAAAATTAGTTTTAATATAAAAAACCACGACCCTTTGTTTTTTTATAAACCCGACACTTTATAAAGTTTTAAAGCCTCGACTTTAATTTTTTTAACCTTCGACCTTTTTTGAAAAACCTTTGTTTTAACCCCTCTTCCTCTTATTTCTATGCCTCCTCTTATTTATTTAAACCCCTAAGCCACACTCCTTACCAAACCCCACACTGCAATCAAACCCCACCACCTGTCCACCCGGACCCCACTCTCTTTGACTTTCCTGTCCCTCCAAAACTTGACCATCGTCGATCTACATCCCCCTCGATCCAATGGCCCACAACCCTGATTGCACGTTTATTTGCGTAGGGGTTAAAAAATCCCCAACCCTGTGAAATGGGTGGTATCCCTCTGCCACGCATAGATTGGTGAATGGAATTTCACCCTCTCTTCCGAAACCATTTACCACCCATGTCTCCGTGCGAAAACCACCTCTCCCGCTTTCGATAAACTGCCTTATTACTTCCTGCCAAAACCCAATACCGTCGCCTCCATTCAAACTTTCCAAAGGTTTCCGCCTTTGCGATGAAGCCCTCCTCCATCACGAACCACTTAAAAATTCTCCAAACGTGGAAAGAGCCACAAAAATAGGATTGAAGATTAATTTTTGTTTTATTTTGCAGGTTTCATGGCAGGAACGCGAGAAATGCATTCCAAAGGTCCAAAATCATTTGAATAAGCATTCTGGGTGATGATCTAGAAAGCTTATTTGATTAGAAGGGCCCGAGGCATAATATCAAGCAAAAACACCAATACAATCATGATCACTGGTGACCATTGATACGCATAGAACCAAAGGATTTCTCCACTGTGCAGCAAATTGCAAACAAAGGCATAGGTGAAAAGAGGAAGACAGTCAAAATATTGAGACAGTAAAGATCATAAGATTAAAGGTAAAATGAAAGGATTAAAGAGTTTAATCAAAGATTAGAAGGCAGGGAGGCATAGGTAAAGTAGCCAGTAAAGACGAATCAAGTTTAAAAGACAGTAAGGTAGACAGTTAAAGGATAAATCCAAGTTTAAAGCCTAAAATAGAGTTTAAAAGATAAAATAAAGGCAGATCAACACAGAAGCAAATTCGAATGACTCAACCAAAGGCCTTTACTGCTTCAAAAATACATTTGGACACCTACATCATGTTTTTCTTTCAATAAAGACATCAACAGTTATTAAAAACACTCAAAGATATTTCTCATCTACCCAAAAATTATTGTAAAAGTTATTGAAACAACCTTAAAGTCAAACATTTCCCAAAGTTAGCTTAGAATTTAAGTTAGGAGTTATTATTACAGTGAGTCGGTCTCAGATATTTTTTCCTTGGGCCTTGCATGGTCTCAAAGGTCAAAAACTCATTAAATATATAATAAAACACATCTGAAACCCTAGCTTAGGATCACCTCCTCATTTTGCAGATAAATACTACATGCATAATTAATTTTTAGTGTTGGCTGGAGGTTGGTTGCTTGGCTAGCTGTTGGCTGCTGATTAAAGGGTTGATTGCTAGGCTGGACTTGAGAAAGCTTTGGGTTGCATAGATCTATTATATTGGAGTAATGTAACTGTTTTGAACATCATTAATACAAGCATGTTCACAGGATTCTTGAGCTATGTTAATGGTGAAGTTTTCCTTCTTTGACAATTTTTTCCTTTTGTTTTCCATTCTGTCCATTATTTATATAATAAAAGAACATAAATTTTAGATTAGGATATGTTGTCTTGGCATCCTATTTCTGTTTGCATTCTTTATGTTAATGTTTTCTTCTGCAAGGTCTAATTGGAGAATTCTTAATTTCTCTCTGCTTCCACCTAGCTCGTTGTCTTGGAAATGATTTAACAAAGTCAAGCCAACGTAGTCTATGGTATGCCATGTCCTTTGGTGTAGCTTGAAATATTGTTTCTTAAGACCATTCTTTGAAGTATACTTAGTAGAGTCTAAACCAGGGAAGTCTATGGTATGCCCTATCCTGTTGTCTACCTAAAACTGTCACTTTGAAGGTCTTTAGAGTGTTTGATTAAAGAAGACAGGTCTATATTGCTCTTTATTTGCACTCATTGTTATTTTAAATGTTTTCTTTGTGTGAAAGTAATCGTAGGATTGTTGGATTGTTGTCTTAAAGGTTTTCTTATTAAATTCTAGCCAAAGAAGTCTATGGTACACCCTGTCCTGTGCTTTGCCTCAATAGTTACCTAAAATGCTTTTCTTGTTAAAGTAGAGCTAGAAGATTCTTAACTAACTTTTAGTTTTTCTGATTTCACAACTTATTGTCATTTCATATGCCATCTAATCTAAGAGGTCAACTTGATATAGTTAGCTTTCCATATGGAAACCCTTGCAGAGTTGATGAACAATTAAATATTTTTATGACTCCATATCCGAATGGATTAATGTATCTCATGGTTTATCTATTCAGCTGAAACACTCCCTCAATTAATCACACCATTAGTTTATCTATCAACCCATCCAATAAATAAATAAAAACAAGTCCTAAGAACTTCATAACTAGCCTAAAATAAAATCAGAAGCATAAACACATATTATTTATAAACACTTATATAGAAAGAGCCCTCTCTGCGTCTAGGAAGGCTAGGTCCATGGACTCCAAAGTTGTTTGATGTGGTTCCTTGCAGAGTTTGTTCTTGCCACTCTTGCAAATCACGGGGAGCCAACAATTACGATTTGGGAGATATACCGAAAACAAAGTGTTCTACATAGGTGTTGTGCATCCCTTGCCTACTGAGTCTCTCATGTTTTGGAGCTATCAACTGTCAGAGATTTGAGAGGTCACATTTATTTACACTTGGATTCTATCTTAGCCCAGCTTTCATTGAACAGGTGTCATCCATAAAGAAAGATGACTTTGTGCTACCCAGTCGCTGTGCAAATCTGTTAGTTCACTGCTAGATTTTCTATGATTTCCTGTTGTTTGTATTTTCTTTACTTAGGATGGATGAGATTTGAAGATAAAAATGGTTTAAAATATGTTTTTTCTTTAGGGTGGAGTTATTTATTTTAGGATTTCCTTTGTCATTTTTGAAAAATGTGTAAACAACTATAATACTTATATTTTTCGTTAATGATGTTTCTATTTTTTTAGTTGGTGTTGATCCTCTCCATGGATTGAACATGTTTTTTATGCAACTTCCTACTACACTATGATATTTTTCCAATATAATGAAGAAAGGGTTGGTTGGTTGTTTGGAAAAATAATTTGCAAGAGTGTTATTGTGTGATTGTGTTGTGGCCTGAATTTTTATGCATGGATCTTGTGTATCAGTTGATCCACTAATATTATGGTGAAGATATTCATGGTATGGGATCTCAGATTTGTTTTTCTCCTGTAAGATATTTGTTCTTCTCCTGTAAAATTTGATGTTGTCTCTTTTCTGCTAAAAGTATGTATATTTTCTTGTCATAAGTACAAGTTGAGTCTATTTGGAATTCAATTTAACATTGATCCAAATTAGGTTTTACAACTTGGTTCAGTTGCAATGATGGTGCTTATATCCATGTTTAATTTCTTCTAAAATTATTATTTCCTGTGACTGCAGTATCTGAATTTATCATGTTGTTTCATTTTAAATAAGTATTTACTCTATCATGTTCCGCTATCCTACAATTTCTAAATGTCTGAGATGTTATATTGATTGAGCCTTGTGAGAATGAGTGGTTGTTTAAGCATAAGCCATGATTTGTGTAGGATTTTTGAATTGTAAACATTCGATTTAGATAAATCTTTACCTACCCCCAACATAATGAATTGTGAAATAGTTACAGAAGACCTAGTCTCTGTGGGTTTATAATTGTCAAATCTCTAGTTTCTTTAAGTGAGGGAGCCCCCTCCAGTCGAGAAAGACTAGTACACTGATCAAAAGTGGTTAGTGGTTACCTTCTTGAGTTTATTTCCATCATAGTAGATATCAGGGAGTGCTAACATATGGCATCGTTATCAGGGACTGAACGGTCACATTTTCCCCGATTATGAACGACAAAGATCAAAACTAATTGTTGATGGTGAACAATAGTTTTACATATGAATGTTGAATAATTTACATGGTGACTCTGAGCTCAAAGGATCCAGCAGATTGAAATTTCACGATGACTCCATTGGTCAAAGTTCATTAATTTTGGTTAACTATGTTCAATATGGGTTCAAGAACAAATTACAGGTATCGACCTATGGACAGATATCATATTCCTGCTTTTTCGAATCCCATGCCTCCTGTTGATTGGTCAACTTACCTCCCAATATTCATAGCTAGAAAGGGATAAGATGCTACTATACATCTGGTTAAATTTCATATCCATGCATGCAAGTTGAAGGTTTAGTTTCATGAAGATGTTCATGGATAATCTCTTAGGAAAATCATGATATTGGTATGAAGGACTTCCATTTTCTAATTTTTGTTCCCTAAATATTTTCATGTAGCATTTTTAAAAAATGCAGAGAATTTCATCATTCTTTATCTTTGGTTGAGAATTTTTGTGATCATTTTGAGGAGTTCATTCAAAATCTGGAAGATTCTTATGGTGATGAAGAGTTCATGGATGAAGAGATCCTAGAGGCTTTGTATGAGAACCCTTTTCATCACCAAGAAGAAATCGTATTTTCTCTCTTGGATGAAAATGAAACCACACAAGAATTTAATGATGACAGCTATGATTCATCCTCTAAAACTGATGATAATTTTCACCAGCCTTGTTCGTTTTTTCATGATCAAAATTATGAGAACTCTTTTAAACAAGAGAAGGAAATAGATAATCCATTGATTTATTCATCTTCTGGGCCAATGATTGAGGAAAATCAGGTTACAAATCCTTTAGAAAATTCTTATTTTCAGAAGCATGAGAATAATTCCAAAAAGATGAGGTTAAAAAGGTATGTGACATAGAATTTCATTTTACTATACTAGCGGTTGAAGAGTGCATTGAAGTTAATATGTTACAAATATCTAATGAATATGTTTCTTTGGAAACTCTCAATTCAGATTCACATGAAGGATTACTCATGAATCCATTTTCTCAAGGAGATATTCATGTAGCTTCATATTTTGAGGATGTTAGGCTTCAAATTGACCATCATAAGTTGCAGGAAAGTAGTAAAAATAAGAGGTTTTTTTAGAGCCTCTTGCACATGAATATCTTCCTCCAGGTTCAAAAAATGAAGAGTCTACTGAAGAAGAGAAGGTTGTATCAGTTCCTATGGATGTGCACATTTTTTCTATTGATAGTATGGCTGCCTCAAACACAAATTTTCAAGAACATGCTTCCCTTTTTCATGATTCAAGTGAAAAACTTGAATAACATATTGTCTTCTTTCATCCTCACAAATATTTTTCATTGGAAAATAAAGGGTGTGCTTTTATTTCTCACAAAATTTCAAGACATGGTAATGTTCCAGATTATTGAAGACACTTTTCCCAATTGTTTGCAACCATTAGGGAAGATGAATATTCATGTATTTATGGATCATGAGCACATGTTCAGTGAACACTTTTAGTTTACATTTTCAGAATTTTCCTTTATGTCTGGTGCAGTTGAATACAAGCATAAAACAACCATTCATTTGCTTGATTGGCGACACTGGAGGGATCATTTTTCATAATTGTATATATTTCTTCAGCAGGTGGGTGGTTATCATTAGGATTTGAAGCCCAAGGTGAAGGCCATAAGATTCTGATGATCTACTGCCATAAGTAAGTTGAGTCAATCAGTAGTCAATTTTTCAGTCTGTTAATCATACTTCCAGTTTTCAATTTTTAGTTTACTGCATTTCCAAATGGATAATGCTACTATTTGTTCTTGGCATGTCACTAGGAGGCTGCCATCCTTGTTGGAGCCAATGATAGGGTCATAATTTTTATTGTCAAATGTTTTTCCTTATCGTTTAATTTTCAGTTTTGAGTAGTTGAGCCTATGACTACTACTATTGTTATAGCCTCTAGATCATTGTATGAAATCATTGATTTTCTTACATAAAGGGTTCATTCAAATTCTGAAAGAGTTTCAAGTTAATGGGAGCCATAGTCACACATGATTTTTTCATGTCAAGTCAAAGGTGGTTTAGTCATTTGTTTATCAGAATTGTCTAAATTGAGCTCATTTGTAGTCATAGTTCTGATGGTTACAAGGTATGGCCATTTGAAACATCCTTTTTTATTTTATCCCCCGTTCGTATTTACCATATGCTTATCTATTTCACATGTTATTTCCCCATTAACCCATTTATCGGCCATTCATACCCCTTCATATAAATTTTCATCCTACACCCTTCCCATATACCATTAACCTATCATCATATTACATTGATTTTATTCCCCCCTTTTAATATAAACCATTCCCTATATTAACATTACCATTTCCCATACTCATATCACATAACCCTCATGTATAATACCCCATTCTCATATATAATACTCCAATACCAAAGGGATATCGTACCCCTTATAATTAATCATTACCTATGATGTGATTCACATTCCAAGTTAAGTGGACCACTCCAAACATCAGGGAAAAGCATCACAATGCTACTTAGTTTTCTTGCTACACGACGCTACACATACTGTGTTTTTTAAACCCTTTTGAAAAGACAATTCTGACCACATAAAGACCAATTATGGAAAAATGAGAGAGATTGTTCTTAAAGATGGGCCAAAGTACAAAAACCTCTTCCATTTTTTGCGAAGGATTTGTAGAAACAGATAGAGGTCTTTCTTCCCAACACTATCATATAAAATAAGCTCCTTCATTTTTGAAAAATATGTAACAGTTTAGGAGATATACCCAAAACAAAGTGTGCTACGCAGGTGTTGCGCAGGTGCTACACAACCCTTGCCTACTAAGTCTCACTCATGTTTTGGAGCTGCCAACTATCAGAGATTTGAGAGGTTAGCTTGTTTTACTCCTAGAGGCCATCTCAGCCCAACTTTCATCAAACAGGTGTCATCCATAAAGAAAAGATGACTTTGTGCTACCCAGTTGCTACGCAAAGGTGTTAGTTCAGTAGCAGCTTTTGTGATTTTCTATTGTTTCTATTTTATTTACTCAGGATGGATGACTTATTGCAAATAAACATATGCATGGAGACTTATTGTAGATCTCTGACTTTCAGATTTGTTTGACTGGGTGTCGTGATTTGATTAGTGCACATTAGGGAAATAAAACTTATGCATTTGACACTCATGCATGATGTGAATTTCAAGGCTCACATGAAAAGAACTTACTTGAATGATTGTGCCCAACCATCCTCCAAACCCTCTAGGAATAGAATGAAATGAGCTTGAAAAATTATAGCTCTAGACCTTAAATGATGAAAAAATGGTGGATCCCAAATTTGGTGGCAAGTTTGGAAAAATGCAAGCATAGAAAAAATCTTAGTGACCCAACAAAATAGAAACTGGAGGGAAGGGTGTGGTCCCTGAAAGCCACTATAATTTTTGAACCGAAGACATTTCATAACAAAACAAACCAAAATAATTTCACTTTCCCTTAACCCCTTAATCCTTTAACCCATAAATCCCCTTACTCCTAAGAATTTGTTGCTTAACCTTTAACCCCTGAAGCCCCTTAACTGCCACCTACGGTTTGGGAGAAAGGTTTAGTGGTTATAGAATTTAAGGGGTTTAGGATTCAGGGTTAAGGGTAAAGGGTTATAGAATAGGGGGTTGAGGTCCAAGCATTTGAGCTCTATCGGGTTTAGGGGTTAGTGGTTAATGGTTTAGTGCGTTAGTACATCTGGGCAGAAAACCCGACACTGTATTCTAACAACTTGAATGTATTGTAGGATTATACTTGTATTTTTTGTATTTTTTTTAAAGCCCTAACTTTCGTCGAATATTTGATGAAAATTGTGTTCATAAAATATCTGACGACAATTAAATGTTCGTCGGATATCCAATGAACATTAATATTGTTATTAATAATATTTTTTTTCAATATAAGTCATAAATAAAATATTTCATTATGCAAGGTTAAAAAATATTGACATGTATTTAAAAATATATTGATAAAAAAATAATATTTTGATATGAACAATGTGATTTATAAATGAAATATGTAACTTTCCATATTAAGTAAAATATTTCAATTTCAACTATGAACATATGCATATATTATATAAAGTAGTTAAAACATATATATTTTTATCGCTAAAAATTGATCCCCCCTTGGTGGGCTTGAAGTGGGTTTACATTGGCATCAAGTTGAAACTAATCATCATGATATTCCTGTTCTCAAAAACATCTACTAGATTTGCGATATACACGAAATAGAGTTATAGGATCACCTCATCTATAGATTCCCCATTTATTATGAGATTCAAGGGATGTTCTATTGTCTTTTTCAATATTTGGATGGGTATTTGTCTACATTCATCCAATACATTTCTAGCTCTTTTTATGAGAGATGTCCTTTGATGTAGATTTGTATACTTTTGCGGACTTCCCCTTTTGAACTCTTCTAAGGGGTTCACCTCCCTCCATGTTACCTTGCCTACTCAAGGCCAAACTTGACATGAGTGATTAATACTTGAACATAACTACTATGGATCTCATGGAAAAAATATAGAGATAATTTTTGAATTCCAAAAAACATTTTCTCATACTCTACTTAATCTATAGGTGGTAGGGCTTCAACTTTTTCCATTTCCTATGAAATATCACCCAAAAAATCAACCTTTGAAGAATCAATCCTATGCTAAAGCACACCTACCTTCTCATTTTAAAGATCTCTCTGAGCTTTCACCCATGACCCTTAAAGTAAATTCCCTCTAACACCTTAAATGGTGGAATAAAAGGAATTTTAATATGAGGTAAACACCATTCCCTTCACCTTTCTCAATACCTATAGAGACACCTACAATATATACTCCTCATTTGACTCAACATTAAGTTCTGGTTTTTTCCACTTCCTTTGCATACCCTCCATTTAAGGGAATCTTCATAGGAAGAGCTCATGTTGAAATATTACAACAAAAAAATGGGGCACATCATCTCCTTATAGGGTTTCAAGGGAGGGATATTGAAAATAAATATATTATCTCCTATAGCCCTTAAGACCTTATCAACACATAAATGAAATGACATAGTAATTAATAGACCTAAATATAGACCGCATTGGTCAAGGTAAAATAAAAATAGAAATAATCACACCATGGATTAAACATTGGCATTGAGTTTTTCTAAAATCAAGGACCTACTTTCAAGATTGTGACCTTTTTTAAGAATTCTCAAATGGAAGGTTTAAAACCCACATTAAAGAGGTGATATTTTCACCTTAGCCTTTGCAATCTTTTCCTAATATGAATATATCTAACAAACTAGTTTGGATACTTCACGTCTTGGATTTATAGAGTACCTAATCAATGATTTTAAGGCAAACTCCCTAGCCCCAACTAAAATTTAGTCCTATTTAAGAGACAAATTGAAAAATCCTCCTAAAAAGAGACATTTTCCCTTCTTTTTTATTAATTTACAACAAACCTCAATGGCTCTCCTTTCTTGTCTTCCTCTTTAATTCTTCAAACAAAAATAATCACAAACACTTTATATAGGTAGGCATTGAAATAATTATCCTCAACTCATGGGGCACCTTTACACCTCAACTGATCCGGATTTATGCAGGAACGCAGAAGAATACAGACATAACCATACACATAGAAATACAGTGGAAATAAGGCTTCATTTCATTAATATAAAATCACAGAAATATGCTTACAAACATGATGGAAATGAAATAGCTAGGGTGTTGGTAGTGAATCTCTGAGAAGAGATGTGGTGACTACAGACCTATGAACTGTATTACAATAAGGCTCGAGGGCCTATTTATTATGGAGAAACAATGGAGAATTCTAAACGTCCAAAAACCTAACCCTAGGAGATGAAGCGCCAAAACTATGGGCCTAGATTGGGTAAATTGGTGTTTCAAATTCCCAGGGATGTAACTTCAACATACTATATCTGTTTGGGGTTTCAAAACGGCTCCGGAAGTTCAGGACCCGAAAAAACTGCTAAAAATAGTAAGTTGTGAAAAAAACTGAAAGAGACAATGGTGGGGCCCCAAGTGGAATAGGCGGGTGGCCACTAATATCCACCTGGATCATTCCTCCCCCCTTAGGAAGCAATGGTCCCCATTGCGTTGAGTTCCTCCATGAGATGAGGAAACTTCTATTGAACTTGGTCCCTAGTGAACCACTCGCCTTGGTACAGGAGTTGGCCAGCTTTGACAACCCGATACAGTTGGATCTTCTGTCGGCGAGTGTTATTGATTTGCATGTCCATGATAGAGTCTGTGGTGGCCTGCTCCATGTAGTCTGGGTTTAACTCTTTTGGTTTGAATTCTTCTGTAATGTCAGAGGTGTCCAATAGAGGTGGGAAGTAGGGACGAAGGCAGTCTACATTGAATACTGGGTGCAGACTAAGGAATGGTGGAATACTGAGGTCAAAGGCATTGTTCCCTACAGCCTTGGTGATGATGTATGGAACATATCGAAGCAGGAGAATATTGCAGTGGGGTCCAGGGAGACACTCCTTTTGAAAATGTAGCCACACTTTTTTGCCCACCTGGAAGTTGTGTGGCACCCGATGTTGATCATGTCGTTGCTTGTACTTAGCATTGGCTCTGTCCAATATTTCATGAACCTATTGGCAGATGTGTTGAATGCACTCGATGAATTTTTTTGCTTTGTCAGCTTCATACTGGACATGAGCCGAATCGGCCTGAGTAGTTGCAAATGGCATGGCTACGTCAATGGGACATAGTGGCTGGAATCCCAAGCTCACCTGAAAGGGGCTGTGGCCGATTGAGATGTGGAGAGCCCAGTTATAACTGTGTTGTACATAGGGGAGGCTCTCATCCCATGTGCGTGGATTATTTGAATTTTACATGCGTAGAATGTGTACAATCATCCTATTGACGACCTTTGTTTGGCCATCCGTTTGGGGATGTAAAGCTGTGGACTTGGTGAGCTTGGTGTCCAACATTGACTAGAGGCTGGACCAAAATGTGCTGAGGAACCTACTATTGTTATCTAATATGATAGACTGTGGGATCCCAAAGTGCACCCACACTCGTTCAAAGAAGATTTTAGCAGTGGCTTATGCTGTGATATTCTTCTTGCAGGTCGTCATAATGGCCATCTTTGAGAATCTGTCAACGACCACGAAAACACAGTCATTTCCATGCTTAGTAGAAGGAAAGCATGACATGTAATCCATGGAGATGGATTCCCAAGGTCGATTAGGGGTAGGTAGCAGAGTATAGAGCCCTTGCTTCTTGATGGTCGGTTTGGCAATGGCGCATGTAGTGCAGGATCTGATGTACTTCCCAACATCATGTCGAAGGTTGGGCCAATAGAAATACTTCTGCAGTACTGCCACTATTTTCTCAAACCCAAAATGCCCAACGACTTGACTGTAGTGCGCTTCCCATATCATCTTCGCACGCTTACTTGAAGGAACACAAAGGTGTCCCAAGTGACATAATAGTGCATCTTGGAGGTGAAATTTTGGAACTTGCATACCCCCCAAGAGTGCCTTGTATGTGTGGCTTAATTCTAGATCGCTCTTATAGAGAAGTGGCCAATCAGAAGTCTCATGCCCACAAGAGTTGAGAACGGTGGTTATGGCCATGATCAATTTCCAGCTGAGGCAATCTGCAATATTATTAGTGCTACCCTTCTTGTACTTGATGTTCAAATGAAATTGTTGCAGATATGTGGACCACTTCTAATGGCGATCATTTTGCAACCTCCCTTGTGTCTTTATGAACTGCAAGGGTCGGTGGTCTATGTGGATGATTGTCTCCTTCCCCAAAATGTGATTCTTCCATTGTCGATAAGCTTGCATAATGGAATAAATTTCTTTGTCATAAGTGGGATACTTTCGAACTGTGCCAGACGTCAGAGGAATCTATCTTGTTCTCAAATGGTTTTTGTAGGTCTGGTAATGTGAGCACTGGGGAAAAACAGAGGCAATGTTTCAATTCTATGAATGCCTTCTGTTGAGATTCTGACCAACAGAATTTTTCTTTCGCTCCTCCCTTGGTGATTTGACTGAAAGGCCAAGTGATATGAGAGAATCCCAACACGAGCCTATAGTAGAAATTAGCAAGACCCATAAAGCTGTGAAGCTCTGTTAGGGTGGTTGGGGCTGGCCAATCCCAAATGATTTGGATCTTGGCTGGATCCACATGCACCCCCTTTCATCAATAATGTATCCCAGATATTGAACCTGGGTCATGCCAAAAGTGCACTTCTCCAAATTGGCACACAAATTGTGTTGCTGCAATGTTTGGAGGACTTCTTGGATGTGGTGGAGGTTCTCTTCCAAAGTCTAGCTGAAGATAAGAATGTCATCCAAGTATACCACTACAAATGAGTTGGTGAATGGACACAAGATGTCATCCATCAACCTCATGAAGGTTGTGGGAGAATTTGTCAATCCGAAAGGCATGAAGATCCATTCGAAGAGGCCCTCCTTGAGTTTGAAGGTAGTATTCCACAAATCAGAGGGTTCGATTGGTACCTGGTGATACCCAGACTTCAAGTCGATCTTGTTGAAATATTTTTCCCCTTTAAGTTGGTCCAAAAGGTCATCAATCCGTGGGATCAGGTACCTATTCTAGACAGTGATCTTGTTCAGCGCCCGATAATCAATCCAGAGTCTCCAAGTCCCATCCTTCTTCTGTACCAACACGATCGAGCTCCCACAGGGCGATGAACTTGGCCGGATGTGACCTTTCTGCAGTAGCTCCTGAATCTGCCTCTTGATTTCATTATTCTCCAGAACAGATCGCCTATAGATCGGTCCATTGGGTAGCGGCACACCTGGGGTCAGGTCAATGGGTTGCTTGACCTGACAATGTAGAGGCACCCCTATGGGTGAGGTGAAGATGTCCCCGTACTCCTCCAAAACCTTATTTATTTGTTGTTTTCATGTAGAGGAGCCATTTCTGGAGGTCATAGCCAAAGTATTCTTCTTGCCCTTAGGGCAGATCATTAGGAAAACAAATTTCCTGGTTTGGGAAATGAGCTTACTGCATTGTTTTTCAGTAACCAAAGAGATAGTGGGAGGCAGTGGTACCTCTGGTATCATGTACAATTTATTTCCCAAAGTAACAATAACAGCGCGAGGTTGGGACTCATACACAACATGTCGCTTCCACAAGTATGGTTGGCCTAATAATACATTAGAAACATCAGTATGAGCAATGTCACATAATACCTCATCCATGAAGGGCTTGATGCTATAGGGAAGGCGACACTGCTAGCTGACGCGAAGATCCCGTCCTTGGTGAAGTCACCTGATGGTGTATGGTTGTGGGTGTGCTATGGTCGGCAAGCACAACCGCTTCACGACATCTGTTGAAATGAGGTTCTTTTGGCTCCCATTGTCGACAATGAACCGTAGCGAGTAACCCTTTACCCACATCTGGGAGTGGAAAAGACGCTCTGCCTCCCCTAGATCTTTTGGTTCCTCCTTCTGGATCTTCGTAGTGGCAAAAATGGTGTTGGGCTCCGCATCAATAATCTGCTTCCCTTTTTTTCATTCACCTTGTCAGGTTCTGATTCAGAGTCAGAGCATGCATCTGATTCAGAAGCCCTCATCTCAGCCACTAGCGACTGCTTGGCCCAACACTCACTTGTGTTGTGAGTGGAGCTCTTATGGAACTCACACCACTTTCCTGTGTCCTTATTTTGTTCTGCAGTGTTTTTCTTTGCTTGTGTCTTTGGCAGGTTGTCTTGGGCCACCATGCCTTGGATTTGTTCTTTGTTCTATGGTTTGGGGGCACATTTCCCTTGATTTTGATTCGCATATCCAAAGTCTCGCTTCTTCTGTTTGAATTTCTTCTCAATATTGGCAGCATACCGGTATGCTATACCAAGCGAGGAGATGTCAAGGAACTCCATTTCCTCTTGAATGTATCTGTGCAGACAACTGCGATACTTTAGCACCATATGTTTCTCTGAATATTTGATACCCAAGTTTGTGCACAGGGTATGGAACAAATTCGTTAGCTCATGCACATCTTGATCCCTTTATTTCCGTAGCGTGGTCCATTGTATGTACTTGTCCTCATAGCTCCCCATGGGATATTATTGTTCCTTGATGGCATCTCAGAAAGAATTCCAAGTGGGTATGGCTAAGAATAGAGAGGTTTTTGTCTCGTCCATTTTCTCACAATAGGTTTCCCACCAGTCCTTGACATGGGGGGTAGATTTGAGGAGTGCAAAAATAATCTTCTCTCGGTCGAAAAAATCATGAACTGAGAAATATCCTTCTAATAGATTCAACCATCTATCTATGGCATTTGCATCTATTTGACCCTCAAATATGGAAATGTCAAAGTTTACTTGTACCTTAAAGGGAGTTGCACCTCCAGAGTGGCTGCTTGATGCAGATGCATTGCCGGTGGGTATTCATTGAAGGATCTGGGCAAAGTTGTCCATCATCACGTTCCTTTGTTTTTTGAGGGCCTCCTCGAGCAATATTTTGATAGGATCTCATGCTCCCTCATCTTTCATTTCGTCCCCCATGGGCGTCCGTTGGGGTTTGCAAGGCTGATATTGCAAAGGTTCCACTAGATTGATCCCTAACTCCTTATACCTTGACCTCGTTGGGGACATGCAAAGAATGATTGAGAAAAAGCAGACCGCTCTAATACCACTAATCCGGATTTATGCAAGAATGCAACAGAATACAGTAATAACCATACATATAGAAATACAACAAAAATAAGGCTTCATTTCATTAATATCAACTCACAGAAATATGCTTACAAACATGATGGAAATAAAATAGCTAGGGTGCTGGTAGCGAATCTCTGAGAAGAGATGTGGCGACCACAAACCTCTGAACTATATGACAATGAGGCCCGAGGGCCTATTTATTATGGAGAAACAATGAAGAATTCTAAACATCCAAAAACCTAACCCTAGGAGATGAAGCACCAAAACTATGGGCCCTGTTTGGGTAAATTGGTGTTTCAACTTCCCAGGGACGTAACTTCAGCATACTATCTCCGTTTGGGGTTTCAAAATGGCTTCGGAAGTTCAAGACCCAAAAAACTGCTAAAAATAGTAATTTGTGAAAAAAAATGAAAGAGACAATGGTGGTGCCCCAAGTGCAATAGGTGGGTGGCCACTAATATCCACCTGGATCATCAACCCATGTAAGTGGACCTAAGTCCATGGCTCAACCCATCACACTCTAATATGGTTCCTGTTATCTCCTCAAAACTAGGGCATAACACACCTTACAATGCCAAATGGTTAAGTCATCTCAAACTTGTGGGCTTCTTTCCTTCATGGAACACATTCTAGCTAGTGCTCATTAAACACAATTCACTAACACCACTAACACACACCAAAAGTCCAAGATACCCCTAAGACATGGGATGCACCCAAGCGCTTAGACTACACCTCCATAAAATACACCTTAAACTTTGGATGTCCCAAAATAGTAATATCCTAAATGGATTTGTGTAATGTGCTCCTTATGATATCCTTGCATTTCCTTGGCACTCCATGAAAAATATAGTCCAATTGTCACCTTCCAAGTTCCAACACCTCCTTTTGCAACACGACATAACCATTTATATATATTGCAACAACCTTGCCAACATATTTAGTGGGTTGCACATCTATTTCACATATTTTCTTCATATTTCAAAGAGGTAGTGCCAAGGAGAGGGTATCAACTTTTATCAAGGAATGTTCACTTAGTACCGCTACCAAGCTTCCTTCATGTAGAACGTCAAATGTCTTAAGTTTTATTCACAACTTCTCATGGTGCATAACTTACTTGTCTACACCTCTAAGTGAGCCTACAACCCCCCAACCTCTCTAACTATTCCACCTCTTCAACCCTTGTTAGAGTCTTCTTAGACGTGCACTCATGCCTCAATAAAAAACATAACAATAGCATCCCAAATGTGCATGCTCGTTCCATCTTTTAATGCTTTGTCAAAACCACATTATCACACTACATAAAATGAAATGTTCACATCTTAAGGAAAAGCACCTACTAATATTATGACAACCTAAAATATGTGAGTGACTAGGATAGGAATCCATTTTCTCAAGATGAAAACATAAATTCTTACAACCTAATTCACACAACAATTTGAATTTACTTAACCTAAAGAAGGATACACACACCACTCCTTCCAAATTTTTCTTTGAATTTTAAGAAACTAACACTTATTTTTAACTATTTAATCAGCTTACTATATACTCTCTTTTGTTTGCATCCACCTAATATGCAAGAACACTTAGATGTTTTCAATACAACCAAGTTAAAAGCACTTGTTTCCCCAAATTTTACCTCCATAAAATTTAACAAAAAAATCATTGCATAAAAAACATGATTTTAAAATTAAAATATTATTATTATTATAAATACTGAATCATTGCATAAAAACCATAACCTTAACATTAAAATATTATTATTATTATTATAAATATCACCGAATAGGAGATAAATGTTTTCAAACACAACCAAAATAATATGTAATAGACCTTATTTTATTCAATTCAACTACTAAAATATAATGCGAGAATAAAATATTGTATCTATTGTTTTTCACAAAGGGAAAATAATTTTTTAAAAAGTTAACAATAATTTTTTCTTTACAAAATCCCAGCCAACCCAATTTTTGTTCACTTTTCTCAAGGAAAGAGAAAATATGAAATTTCAAAGAGATGAAAAATGGGTTTTTACCAGTGGCAAACCCAATATCGAGCTTCACCATTGGATCTTCAGTCCATTGATGATGCCAGGTTATGCTCCATTTTTAACTTCAATGCATTTCCACCCCGACATTTAGTCTTCCACAAGGTTGGCTACATCTGATATCTCAGCTCTATGATGCCATGAGTTCATGGAAATAACTTTTTAGGGTGAGCATAAACCCTTCGTTCATGGTCCTTATTCTCCAATATCCAATCATGCGTTGATTTTTAGATGTAAAATCCAACAATAAATGTGTTCAAACTTTTTCTATTGATTGTAGGTATATCAACAATGTTCTCCCGAGAATGAAAAGGCTCAAAATTATCAGTAGAATTCTTCAGGCTTATCTCATTCATTCCAATCTTTATTGAATTTTTTTTTCATTTAATAATGCATTGCGATCAGTCTATTAGGATTAATATAACTTTCAACATTGGTACTAAAACTTATTCTATATTAGGGCTATTCCATTTTGTTTTATATGTTCTGGATTTTTTATTAATATTCGTAATATGCATAATTTTTGGAATTTTTTTATTTGTGCTATATTTTTGAACCTTTCAAACGTGTTTGAAAATCCTAAACCTTTCTGAATCTCCCCTGTCCATAACGTTTTCAAGCCTCGAAACCATGGCTGCAACTTTTCAAAGACAGACCTTGGCAAAGTTTCGAAGGATGAAAATTCTATTGTACTACACTTTGGAGCCCCTTTACATGAAGCTTTTTATGACCTATTCCATCATGTTTATAACCAAGATAAAAGGGGTTAAAGAGAAAAAAACAAAGTAGAATGGGTCATAAAAATCAGAGGATAAAAAATGAAAGTAGAACAATTGGCGTCTTATTCCATGACATCTTCTAGAAATCCTTTCACAAATCAAGAATTTAGATGCTTCCAAACCTTGTCAATTGACACATATCAGTCCATCTCAACTTTTAGATCAAGGGAGAGTACTTGTGTGCTCAATAATTTTTTGCACATCTTATTTTGAGAGGCTAACAAGTAGTATACTTCTAAATGGCTTCCATTTGACCCATTTTTTGGGCTGTATTAATCACGGTTAAATGACTAAAATAGTACACCTAAATTATCAATCCATGGACGTCTTTTATTTCAATGATAGCCACACTCTCTGTGCCAATACATTAAACTAGGAGACAACCGAAATAAAGGAAATCATTGTTGAAGTAAATGTTGGAAAGAAATCACTCATGCAGAAATATAATGATCTACAAGACTGTGATCACACCTCAATTAATCTGTCCTAGCGCACCACACAACAATTACCCAGCTGGTATCTCTAATCTCACATGTGTAACAACATATAAAATATTGTAATTGAAGAAGATATATTCAAAGTTAATAACAGAAGAAACAACACTTCCACTGATATACAAAGCAATAGAAATATATATATATACACAACTACCTTAACTGCTACAATCCCTGCTAAAGAGGAGGGCCCTTCCTCCCTAGCAAGGTGCAGGAAAAGAAATAACTTAACAGAAACAAAATCATATGATGCATGTAACAACAACAAGAGGATAACTTGTGTTAATATGATCAAAATTACAGAGCCAAACTACTATTGTTCTCCACTAACCTTTCGACTCAGGGGTCGAGAAATATATAGTGGTTACATCTCAGAACAATGAGGGATGGATTAGTCATGAGAATCTTATGGTTCTCATGCTGATCAAAATAGAATACATATGGTTACAACCACTCCTTAATAAAATTATGTCTGGAAAATTATATATTACAATCAAAACCACCTGGAGGAAGTTATCCAAAAATATAATACTAAAAAAATTCTACAGCTATCGCAATAAACCATAACTGTAGCGTAACAGCTAGAGGATAGGTCAGCATTAGGAGTTGACGGGATCCAGTCAGCGGTAGAACTATAATAGCAGTCCGTCAGCAGGTCTGTAACAACATGGTGTAAAAGCACCGTGGTGTAACAACTCACTGTAACAACACACCTTTAATTACCCCTATGTGTTGTGTGCTCTATATTATTTGTGCTACAAATAGCATTTGGAAAGACAACAAAATACTATAGATTTTCTCCATCCATTCATCCTCATTTAGTCATAAAAAATCAGGATACATCATAATAATTGATGAAATGGCAAGGTAATGAAAATAAGGTGAAACGACACAAGTTAAGATAGAAAGGTAGGAAAAAGAGGCAAAGGTAGTCCCAATGGTTATATTCATGAGGTAAAATAGAGGAAAGAAATGTAGGAAATAAGTGCAAAACTGGCACCCAACATCTCCCCCCAGCTGAAACACTTGCATGTCCTCATGAAAAATCTCATCTCTCATGAGAATATCTCCGGTGCAGGTTAGTGAGATCATAAGCGCTAGATTTATCTTCATCTACAAACCTATACCCTTGACTAGACATCAAATGTAATACCCAAGACTCTGATTCATACTTGTTCAATTCATAATTACTTTGATAATCCTCAATTCATAGCCCGATCAAAGGGAGCTTGAACCTTAACCGAAGCCATGAAGCGCCAAGGGTTTGTACTATTTTTGCATATGACTGTACATGTCTAACAAGCACCACCAAATTCTGGAATGCAAATGGATCCCCCTTCAGTAGCTCAACACCACTGGCTTCTGTGCATTTCAAGCACCCAGTCAAGGCTCAAATCTTCATCACTGAGAACTGACTGAGAAAGAAGTTCACACTCCTTCTTCTGTAAGTGGCAGCATGTTCCCTTATCCCAGGAGTGCTCAAAATTATTCTAAATTATTGACTTTACTCGGTGGCATGTCCTGGTTCTTCCTGGATCCATAATGTCATCTTCTCTTCGTTAGCATCCATAGATCTGGTGGACAAATGCCATTGAATCTGATTCTTCATGAAGGGCACAAAAGCTCACAACTGTAGATCTCCCATATAGGAGAATATTGTCACCACCATTTGCATACTCATGTGCTCACAAATGATATTCTGCAAGAATAACTCACATAGCAGGCTTTTCTCATCAAAATCAGAGGCATGAATGATGTTTAAGAACATGCGAGTGGAAGAACATAGATAGGTTCTGTCCTCCATAAAAAATTTCATTTGAAACAGGAAATAGTGTTCCCATAGAAATATGGGGTACGATGGGGAATTTCACCTGCACCCTAGGAGATTGAGGGAAAGGTCATGAAGTTTTTGCTTATCCATGGTAAGATCCTGAACCTTTTACTGTAATAGCAACAGTTGTTCCCCCTGCTTCTTCATAGCTTCCTTCCTCTTATAATTATCCCATGATTTCTTCAACTTTTCTTTCATCCAATTTTCATGTAGGGAATCTATCTCCTTTCGATGTTTTTTTATTGAAATCATCCCCTCCCGAAGGGAGATTTCTTCCTGTCTCCACTTATGCAATTTAGAAATTAACAAAATTTTCTCAGAACTCCATCCTGAGATGAGACCCAACATTCTTCTACATTCAATATCAACATCAATAATGGGTGTAACAACCTCTATTGAATGGGTCTAATCCACCTCTTCTTCCCGTTCTTGTGTAGCAACAGATTCATTAGTGAGTTCTTGTGTATCAGCCCCTTCATTTCCACCTACAGTAGCCTTTGAGTCCATTACTGTTTCTTCTGTAACAACAATGGCCTCCAAAGGTTCTTATGTATCGGCCTCTAGGTCAATTACTGTAGGAGGCTCTTCTTTAACTACTAGTTCTTGTGTAATAGTAGTATCCTTAGTAGGTTCTCATGTAATAGCCTGCTAAAGTTCTATTTCTATTTCAATTGGGCTGGTGTTTTCCCCATAGACCTTATACCCTACTGTTGTCAGTTCTTGAAAACATGTCATGCATACAGGTACCAATATTTCCTTCCCCTTAGATAATCCTTATTTCAACTCTTCATTTTACTTTCTTAGATTTTCAAGTTCTAAAAGTAGGACATGAGTTTCATCCTAACTTGATGAGGAGGGTTCTCTTTCTTCTTCTGATACTTCTGCTCCTATCTACTTTTCTGCTGTGGGCGAAGTTTCTATGGGCAAGTTAAATTTCACCCTTATTTTTGGCCATCTACCACCAATTTTTTTGTCAGTGGGTTATTTTCCAATTTTGACCTTGGTAGGTCGAGTCTGGGTTTCATCTTCTCCCTGAATTCCTTCCAAAGTCGTGCCTTGTTTTCCCCGGCTTGTCCTCGACCTATTTCGCTTGAATTATTTCCATCTCCTTCCTTGTTGGCTTAAGGCATCCATCACAATCTAATTGATGAGTCCATGATTGGTCACACATGCTTCTGGATGTGTTGTTGTCTTCACTATCGCCGCCATATGCTTAATGTTACCCAATAAGTAGAATGGAAGTTTAATATTTTGCTGGTGCCGAAGGTGATTGAGTAGAGGGAAGTGATAATTAAATACAATCATGAATCTTCCCTTTCAAGTGATGTATTTGATTAAAACCAAGGAAAAATATGCCCATGGATGAGGGAGTGTTGGGGAGGTAAATCCCCTCTGCGGACAGAGGGGATCCCACTAGCCCTAGAGTGGGTCTAGCAACAATCGAAACACGCAAAGCTATTGATTCCTAGTTATAAAGGATAGAATCGCAATAGATTTCTTACCATGATTCCTTTACTACTGTTGTCGAAGAATAAGTGGCACTTCTGTTCCTAGCTGGAAAGGTCATGATCATGAGCTCGCTGCATCCAGATACCTGTACACATGCAAAGAAGAGAGACAACATGAAACAAAATATTTCACACTTTATAACTATCGATCAGTCAGAGATGAATGAATGAAATTGAATTATATAATGGACAAACACAATCATGGAACCAATAGCAGAGTCATGTATATTAAGATACCAGAGAACGATTACAACCGGTGCTCTGATGTCATGATCTTCCTTCGACAGGGTTCCAGCAGGACGTGTCTAACAAAGCTCTTCAGGGATTTGACAGAACTCTCTCTCTCATGAGGTTCTCCTTAGCTCTTCTCTTAATCGTCGCTCAGCTATAATTTCCTTCCCAAAAGTTTAGCTATATTTTTATTCCCAAATGTTCAGCTAGCTAGCAAATGGAGAGGGTAGGCTTTTATAGAAGGAGAAGGAAAGGTTAGGATCCCTATAATCATGGGGTAGAGTCCTATATCTTAGGAAGGTTCCATTAGAGGTGGAAAACCACTTCCTAATCATGGAGATCTAGAGCCAAACAACCCAACTTCTTTTTGATGATTCATTCTGAAGTTGTTAGAATCAAACTTCCACCTTCCATTGTTAAAAACATTCCTTAATAGTCTTGGTACGTGAAATACATTGGGACAGAGTGCTAGCTGGCGCGCCCACTAGTGTATATTTTCCCCATTGGTGCGAGGGATGAATTGGATACTTGCGCCAATGCCAAAACATGGGTTTTTGGGCCTTTCCTGAGGAAATGTTTTTTAGGAGAATTCTTTCCCTTATGTAGAAGGGTACCATCAAGGTGTTTTCAAGACATTTTACTATTCACAGGTCACGGGAATAGTCCTCAAATGTACGGGATGAGGGATTGCAAGGACGGTGACAAAATGATGTGTAACAGATGCCCCCTAAAGCATGAGGTCTGAGAGAGAGGCAGGGGTGAAATGATATATAAGAACGTGTCCAACTGAAAAAATTGCCGTCAGAAGACCTGCGAGTACAAATACAACTGATATCTCTGATACATGATATGTGGTATGGGCACAACCATCTATAATAAAGTGTACAAAATGAGATCCAAGGCATTAATGTGGCCATCCAGTAAAATAAGGATCAACAAGTAGACTAAGGTATGGTCACAACCATCCAATTAAAAGAGTCATGTAACAAGTCATAATAATCCACAAAGAACCCGTAGCCTAGATTTCATCAGACAAAATCCAGGGTCTTACGCTCCATCTTGACCCGAACAGAGTACAAGTTCGAGCATGCGAATATGTGAGCTGAAGTAGAACATGCAAGAACATTGTCTGATTACCGGCCTGTTAGCCTCCTATACCAATAGGTTTCATCTTTCATGATTGTCTTGATTGAAATTATGGAATATGTTCAAACCTTCTTTCTTGAGCAAAGGTGTTCCATATTCTGAAAAGACCAAAAAATCAAAAAATTTAAAAAATGTAAAGAGGGTATACCCTAAAAGAAAAATCAAAGGGTAAGAAAAATAAATTGGTCAGGAAAAGTAAAAAAAAATGAACCCCAAGCAAAAAATAGACCAAGGAAAGTAAAATCTGAAATGCCACTACTATTTTATTTTGTAATAAAGCAATTGTGTAAAAAAACTTTGTCAAAACTTCATACAATTCATGAATAAGTCAAATCACAACTTGGCTTACCTCCATATTTCACCATGTTGTGATTAGAATAAATATATGTCCAAATGTATTTTTTAATCTTGGCAGATAAGTAGATAGGTAGAGTTAATAAGAGGTGCTCAACAGTTTAATCTGAGCCCTTGGATGTAATAAGGGTAGAATTAGATAGATTTGCCTTGTAAAAAGAAAAGATTGAAAAGGGTTTGCAAGTCTAAATGCACCCTAATAAAGAAGATAAAATGGTAGTGTCAAGTAGATAGGGTAGGTAGATGGTGTTACAAAGTTTTATCTGATGAATGATGCTGCTACATGTTTTTGATCCTTTACTTTCATCACAAATACTGAAGCAGGAAATACACTGGAAAATCACAGCAAGCAGAGTCAAAATCATTAACTTCCCTCATCACTTTCCCCTTAAAGTTTTACTAATTTCCCCCGAAGTACTAGGGTACTTGGAGATCAAAAGGGCTCAATGCATTTCCTTGACTTTTGGAGGGACCGGACCCTCGGCCTAATGATCAAAAAGACCTAAGTACTTGAGATAATTCATCATTATAATCATTCACCTTTAACCTTGTCCTAAGTAAAATCTCATTTTGCTTAGGAAAATTATGCAAAATTCCATAAAAATCCCTCAAAATAACTTACTATTCTAAGTTTAAGTGTGGAAAATGAGATATTGCAATTTACTTCAGAAATTGTCACTTTCTTAGATGTGCAAAGTTTTTTGAGTTCCCTTGTCCCTTTGTCATATTTATATTTAACTCTATTTACTAAATCCCTAGTAAAAATGCCCTATCCTAAGTATATAAATCCATTTTTATAAATAACCCAAAAAACCCCCTATTATAAAATTTAACCAAAGTATTTTATATCCCCGCGCATTTAAAATAAAAACCCATTATATGCCCTTTGGTTAAAATTATCAATATATTATAATCCCGCCCTTATGGTAATTAAATAACGTTTTTTGGTTACCATATAATAAAATCTATACATAAAAACTTTAAACATGCGATATGTATGTTTAAAACGCCAAAAAATATGAATAAAACTTCAGAGAAGTCTTGCGCCACCGTGGATTGTCCACCTGGCGTTCCACCTAACCAACCCCGCCGCAACCCATTTCTTACACATTCGGGATTAATTAGTCATCAGGACTAATTAAATAACCTTTTATCCGCTTATTAAATATTCCCCGGAGCGATTAAACAACGTTAAAAAGTGTTTAAAACCCGACGAGCACACATCTGAAACCTCCGCCTATTCCCCCATCGCTTCAGCCGTCGGATCAACCCTCCGCAGATCAATGGTCCACGTTAACCCCGCTAGCCATCCTTTGTGAGAATGTTAATCAGCGGGGAATGAGCGGTATTTGAAAATTCAGACATCCACGTGGCAAACGTTCTGTGGAATCGCTCCCCCCGCGATCAATACCACCCTCGACCAAAAGCGGTGCGGGGACTTCCCGCTTACTGCTTCCCACCCGACCTTGCACACGCCACTCCCGTACGTCGATGACGTCATCCCTCGAAAAAATAAAAACTCTTTTTAAAGCCATTTTTTCCATATTTTTCCTGTTATTTCGTTATTCTGAAAATGACAGAGCTCCCGCTGCGATTTTCAAATTTCCACTGCAATTGACCAATTCACTCCAAGATTCCGCTGCGCCCGTGTTGAAGAATAGTCCTGCCATTACCTGTTACCTGTTAAAGAACCAGCTTCCGTCTAAAAGCAGGTATTTATCCTTTTCCGCCCTGACTGCAAATAAAACTCAGTGTTCTTTGTTTTTCGCTGAAATAGTGGTTAAAAATCGTCACTGAGCCCTTTCCAGAAGTTTTAAGACTGTGCAATTGTTCCCTGAACCGGCGAGCTGTGCCAATTTCCTTCATTTTTAGAAATTCCGCCCAGCCTGTAAGGAAAACCAAAACCTCCATTTTGAATCCACAATAACCAAAATGGAGGCCCCGGCAGCTCTGAATATCACTCCATTGAATGCTCCTCACCGGGAATTAGACTATTTACCTTTGATAGATGAAGATTTCCAAATTAAAGACTTGGTTTTTGATGAAAGTCCCCTATTGAGTTATTGTCGCTGCAGAGACGAATACTCAAAGGGGCAAGATATTATAGGGTTATGGGAATCCAATCTCCCAAGGTATCTCATCCCTTCAGTTGTTCCATTCCCAGAAATCATCCATTATTGCCAGGAAAACTATGATCCCGCACGGAGGGCTGTAATAGCTCCTGATCAAAGTATTATGTTTCCCATCACTCCCCAGGCTATCAACGCCATGTTACACTTTGAGCCAGACCAAGAATTAGCTCCATTGTCCATAGAAGGATTGATTGAGAAAACCAGGCAATTAACCCCAGAAAAGCTAAAATCCATGTGTCAGCATTTCATGTTACCTGAGCATCAGCCAAAAGGGTCTCCTCCCTAGGGTTTTTACTTTTTCAATACATTGGGAAGGCTCATTGTAAATATTATATCTTTTGTCTTAGGATTCAACACCAGTGAATATGTGGATGAGATAACCTTGGTTGTGCTATCCATTTTTACTCCTGGGCAACCTCCTGAGATTAAATATGATTTTGCTTCCTTCATAGCCAACAAGATCCATGATCAATTCATAAGGCTAGATACTGAAAAAATTTTTAAGTACTCCTCAGTTATCTATCATCTCATGATCTACTATCAGTCAGAAAGATTCCCTTTCCCTGTTCAAAAACTTGATGCCAAGGGAAATCCCAGGTCAGTCATATTTTGGTCCCCCATCATTCATTCTTCCTCCGATTCTCCCTACTCCTACTCTGAATTCATTGATCAGTTTGTTTATCCTGCAACAACTTTGTTAACCGGAATTCCTCCCCCAAGACTCAGTAATGAAATTAGAAAGACCTTGCAACTGTCAAAGAGTTATAAGGTTGGGGATTGGTATTTGTATCAAAACCATACAGTCATCAGGATTTATGGATGTGAATTACATCCATTTAAGTTACCCAGATATGTACCAATGAGGATTTTTGCCTTAGAATACTTCAGACAAATGAACAATTCAGATGTGATCCATTTTTGTAATGTAAAGAAAAAAGCTCAGTTAAGGATCAAAAGCCAATTAGGTCATTTCATCTGCAATTCTAGGGAGGCTGAAAGAGAAGCAGAAAATCTATTACAGAGAAAGTTCCAAACATCTTTCCGTTGGGTTCCTTATGATCCCTTTGGTTTTATTTGTGAAAAGAGATTAAAGAATAAATCATCTCCTTATATACACCACAAGATTCCTGATCTAGAACAGTATGCAAATCAAGATGAATGGGTTGAAGGAACACTTGTTGAGGAAGAAAGTGAAGCTAACAAAATGAATAAGATTATGAAAGATGTTGAGAAGAACTTTGACCTAGAAACGTGTGGTCAAATGCAGGTACCGTACATTGGCACATCTTCAGCAACAACTCTACAGCAAGCTTTGCAGGAAAATAGTCCATCAGTAGCAGCAGAACCCAAGGGTAAAGGAAAAGAACCTGTAGTTCAGGTCATTGAAACTTTGGTCATGGCTGAGAAACCACAAACTTCCAAAACACCTGAACAATCACAGGTTTCTCCTACTCAGGCACAGCATCCACAAGTTCCAGAGTTGCAAACACCATTAAATGTGGAAATTGGGAAGAAGAGACAGGCTCCAGATACCACACCTCCAAAAGGGGCCTCACAGGTACATCAAACTAAAAAACACAAATCAGATCCACCTCCAGATGTAGAAATTATAGATGAAGTATTTGATGATGGAAGGGAAGATAGTCAGCAAACTGGCACAGTTAGTGAGACAAATACATGAAAGAAAGGAAAGGCTTTACAGAAGCAATTAAGCACTGAGGTCTCCTCTTTCAGACCACCAAAAACAGACACTGGAGATATTAAAAGAACCTTCATTAATATTAAAACAAAGAATGATCCATTGAAAATGAAGGTATATGATCAGTATATGAAGTTGGCTCCCCATAATCAAGAAAGGCTAATGTCAGCGTTTGACCTTTCACAAGGCAAAATGCTGATGAGCCACTTCAAAAAAAAGGTGCCAAAGCCCACTTCAGCAGCAGATTACATCAGAACAAATTTTGAAGTTTTGGCAAAGGATATCCATCCCCTGGACCAGATAGAGCTACACAGACAAACTGGGGAAATGGTCTACTCTACTCTCACCAACAAGGCCATGGCAACTATAACGCTGCAAGATTCTTTGAATAACACTACTGCACAATTGAAAATTGAGAAGGCCTCCTCACAGGCCAACGATAATAGAATAAAGTCTTTAGAGGAAATAATCATTGGTTTGGGTCATAATCCCAAAGACATTAAAAGTATTGAGGCATTAATAAAGAAGAAAGATGATGACATAGCTGCACTTAGAAAGCAGCTAAAATTGCCAGCCTCAAGGCACCCTCAGACCCAAGAAGTTATAAAAGGTAATTCACAGGAAGAAATAATGGAGTTACTTCTAAATATGACTGAGCGACTAAATGAAACAGAGAGGGAATTGGAAAAAGCATTGCAGGAACAGGAAACTATCAGGCAGACTTCAACAACATGTACTACAACAACAGGGCAGCAGATACAACCATCTCAAATGAATACTTCTGGCTTGAGTTCTGAGGACTTAATAAAACAAATGGAGAGTTTGCAACCGAGGGTCACAAAACTCCAAGAAACAAAATTGCAATTAGTAAAATTGGAGGAAAAATATGACACATCTAAAAAGACAGCTGCTGATAACACCAGGGAGATAAAAAGGTTGGAAAAATTGGTTCAGGCTTTGGAAAAAGATCTTTCATTGGAGAAGCCTTTAAATGAAATAAATGACATTCTGTGGGGTAACATCATTGAGTTAATAAAGGGTATTTGGCCCTCTATTCAAGCTATTTTTGAGCAAAATGAGTTAGTTAAAATAGCCCAAGAAGAAATAAACAGAACCAGAAATGAATTGAGAGGCAGGCCTGAGCAGGCCAATCAGCTCATTCGATTTTTGAATTCCAAAACAAAGCAACAGCTTGCAGTGTTAGGAATTGATGATAGGACAGGCACAGTTTTGGAAGTAAAGAGAGTTTTCACCAAGAGGACTTTCATGCAAAATTTAGAAAGGAAGTGCACAGACATTTTGGTTGATATCAACATTTTCAGAGAGAAATTTCAAGCTTTGTTGGATAGTGGATTACCAAGTCCTATGCTCATAGAGGATCAAATAATGGACTTAGAAGCCTATGTGAAGAGAATAAAGGCTCATGCTAAAAATACAGCTGCTTGTTCTACTAGCTCGTCAGAATCGACATTACCAACCGGGAAAAGTATCTATGATAAAGTGAGGAATTTATTTCATTTGGAACATGAAATAAAGTATCTATTTCCGTATGAGCCCACCTTTTATAAACTTACTGAAGCAGATGAAAATTTAAGAAAGCTCAGAAGAACTATGATACCAGATGATCAATGGTGGAAGGAAATGTTGGAAATTCTATAAAAAGTTGTTTTCAGGATGAGAATTTATCTTTACTATCAAGTAAATGGTAAAAACAGGAAAACAGATGAAAGAGTATCAGGTGAAAAGGTTAAAGAGTATCCGTGGGAATAAAGAGTGTCCAACAAGCCAAAGAACACCAGGTGACAAGATGTAGCCCACACTTCTCAAAGACTTACCTTAGATCCACGACATAAGGAATGTTATTACTCCAGAATGCCCATTATTTTATCCACGAGACCATTTGTCTCTTGTTTGTTTGTCCATTATGCTTTAAGTCAGCCTAGATAATTGGCTAAGATAGTGTAAGATTGTTTAAGATTATTTTGTGTATAAATAAACCCTCAAAGAGAGTGTTGGGGGTGGATTCTATTACTCTGCTGTAACATTGAGATTTTCAGAATAAAAGCTTTTGGAGAAATTTTCTTGTGGCTTACTGGATGACGATTTAAAGCACTGGACTTGTTGCAGGATTCATGTGTTGGACTACAGTTCAATAAGTGTTTCTACCCTTTGTCTGAAATTTTATATTAGTTTATAATACCATCATATCCATTTCTGAATAATTTACATAAAGGATTGAAACAGAATTTGCTTAATCGTACTCTGTTTTCAAATGTGATTGTTCCTAAATGTTTTCTTCTAAATTAGCTATAAGCATGAATTCTTAAATGCTCCTGCTTCGCTAATTTAAGCACTGTTGATTGCTATAATAAGGAATCCTTTATTGCTCTTTGTTTGTAGTCAATTCACTTCTTTTCTTTGAACATGGTGAAAGATTCTTAGTTGCCTTTCATCCCTTCAAGATCATCCCACCCACTTTAAATTTTAAGGATTGTTCTCTGTCTAGCTATCTTGCCCTGTAATACCATCTTGTGCGTAGAATAGAAATCCAGTAAAGCCATCCTTTGACTCCATAGCCCAATGGACTGAAAGCTCTCAACCTTGCCCTTAGTTTGTGGATTCCACCATTTTCCCAAAACAAACTCTTGAATCTATAACTAGCCTAAAACCTTCTAAGAACAAAGATAAATTATAAAGAGAGAGTCCTCTCTGGATGCAGATTGGCTAGATTCTGCATCTAAAAGGTTGGTTTGTGGTTACCTCGGGTATACTTTCCTCTTACACAACTTCTAGGAAAACCTGAGTGATAACATAGTGGCGACTCCGCTGGGGAATCTGAATCATTTTACTGTTATTATTGTTTGATTTATAAGCTATAGACAGAGACTGAAGATCAGCCAGGTAGCCTTTGAAATTGCTTTTGCTCTGCAATTGCAAAAGTAAATAAATGTTGCTTCAGTCTATCTCTGATTTAGCTTATATATTGAATCTTAGTTTCAAATTTTTCAATCAGACTCTCTAGTTCAAACAGATCTTTGAGGAAATCTTAATCACATATCATTATTTCTTGAAGAATTTGTAGAAGTTGTATTTATTTTTCAATTAAAATCCAAAATCCAAAAACACATAGTCTAGGAAAGCTGGCTTCAGAAAGGATTCGACATACTAGGTCAAACCCCGACCCCAATCCACCACCAATATTTGAAAATCCAAATCTGATTCCCAGGATTCTTAGAATACAAGGAAGTCAAGAAAGTTCTGAAAGAGGAAGTCAGGAGAGTACAGGAAGTTCTAGACCACTTTCTAGATCTGCATCTTGTCCTGTGAAAATTATATATATTGATGGCATTCCTTTCGATGCACGATTTGAAACATCTTTGTTTGTGAATTTTTCTGAAACTGAATTATCTAGATTAGTTCCAGATTCATTGTTCTTTGAAGATTTACAATACCGATTTGTTTCACATCATCTTGACAAAGAATTGCATAACTCTATTCAGTCTGAACAAAATTTTGAAGAAAGTTCAAACATTTCTGTGATTACTGAAGCATCCTTAAGTCCAGTCACTTTTTCTCAAACTTTTCAAACGCCTGTTATCCCTTCTACTCCTCCATCTCCTCCTTCCAGATCATCAAATCCTATTATCTCACTTTATCTTCCAATGGCTAATCGATACGCCCCTCTACAGTTACCAGCCAACCCTCCAGCTTTACCTCAGGACTACCAGAGTAAGATCACACCTTTTGATGGATCAGGAACTTACACAGCTCAACAACACACCAAAAGAATGACCGATTACTTTGAGTTTTATGAGATTGATACTGATAATATCCGAATGAGAATTTTCGTTCAGAGCCTTACTGGAGAAGTTAGAACTTGGTTTAGAGCTCTTACTCCAAACAGTATTGCTGATTTAGAAGCTTTGTATAGAGCATTTCTGAACAGATGGGAGAAAAAGAAGGATCCTCTTCAGATCCTTTCAGAATTTGAAAAATTAAGAAGAAGACCAAACGAAACCGTACAAGATTACATCATAAGATTCAATGAATCATATAATGCAGTTCCTCAAAACCTAAGACCCCCACCCAACAACGTGTTGGTTAAATTTCCAGATGGTTTTGACTCCGATATAGCTTATTCCCTTAGGGAAAGAGCTCCTCAAACACTAGAGGAAATGCAAAGCATAGTGGTGAGTGTAGAAGCAAATCTGATAGAAAAATGGGCCAGAGCTAGGGCAGAGAGAAGAATGCCTATGAATGAAGAACCTTCAGCTTTTGAAAAGAAGATGGATGTAATCATTAAAGGTATGGAAAGATTAGGAGACAGAGTGGAAACCATTGAAAGAAATTCTTCTACTGACAATCATAATGTTGCAAGAAACCCGAACTTTAGGAGGAATCTGAATCAAAATAGTGGAAAGAATGTTCCTGATCAGAACATTAGGCCACCCTTTCAAGAAAACTTTGTTGAAGGTTCAACTTCTGAAGAACCTACAGAAGATGTAGAAATAAACAATGTAACAGATGACAAAGATGAACCAGAGGTTTTCCTATCCCAGGATGATCAAGAAAATCACATGCCTGAAACATTCCAAACTCATTCAGGTGAGACTTTTGATTTCAAGGAAGGATATGACACAGCAATCTATGAGGTTCATAAACAGTATAACTTGAGAAGTAGGCGGATTGAGGTGCCAGAGAATACCAAACAGAAAACAGCAAAACAAAATGTCAAAGGTAAACAAAACATTCCCCCTGTACAAAATATTCCCCCTGTACAAAACATTCCCCAAGTACAAATTTTGTCTAGGATAACTCCCAATTCTTCAAATCCAATAATTGAAGATGTCTCTGACAACCAACCAAACAACAAACAACAGTCTAATACATCTCCTCTTGTAGGAAATGTAGAAGAAACAGTAGAAGTTAGTCCTGAAACATCTTCAAAACAAAACTTCATTCATGAAAAAGAGAAAAACATTGAAGACCCAATAAACAGAGAAAACCCAACTGTGCAAAACACTAAAGCTCAAACAGAAAAACCCTTTAATCTAGAGGCTGAAATAGGCAAACTCAAGATAGCTGTTCCTTTCTCAGAATTGGCTAAACATGATGTCTATAGGAGTCAGATTTCCAAGTCTTTAAACATTAACATTACTGGATTGGATGATTCAGTAAACATTCTTGATGATCAACCCAAACTTCTTTTTGGCCCTGAGGTTAATGGCAAACCAGAAAGTGGAGGAACTCCTCCATTTTATGTAAGCTTGAATGTTCATGACAAGATACTCCATAATGCAATGCTTGATTCTGGAGCATCTCACAATTTGATGCCAAAAGCAGTAATGGAAAGATTGAATCTAGATATTACCAGACCGTATAAAGATTTGTTTTCATTTGATTCCAGTCAGGTAAAATGTTTAGGTTTGATTAAAGATCTGTGTGTCACTTTGGTCCAATACCCTGCTAAGTCTGTTTTAATGGATATAGTAGTTGCTGATATTCCACCTAAATATGGTATGTTATTGTCTAGATCTTGGGGTGCTAAACTTGGAGGATCTATTCAACTAGACATGTCATATGCAACTATTTCAGTATTTGGTCAGCCCAAAAGATTATATAGAGAAACTTTGATGAAGTACTTAGTGAGTAGCCATGAGAAGCCTGAAAACTTCCCTGTTTATTCTGTACATTCTGATATGGATTCTTTTATTTTATACAATGCTGAGTTAGATCTTCCTACTGAAATAGAAGCTCCAAAATTGGAAATCATAAACAAAACCACTGTTAAAATTGAAGAAATCTCTGAAAACAAAGAAACATCAGATGATCAAGAAATACCTGAAGAAACTAAACAACTAGCTCCTGTCAAGAAACACTTTAAAACAATTGATGAGGATTATGAACATGAAATTCTATGGCATTTAGAGTTTGATGGCTCAGTAAACAGACTAGGGGCAGGAGCTGGAATTTGGTTACATAATGTTGAGGATAATAATGCAGAGGGTCATGCTTATAGGTTGAATTTCAAATGCACTAACAACATGGCAGAGTATGAAGCTTTTTTATTAGGGCTTAAACATGTCAAGAAGTTAGGAGGTATTAGGGTATCAATTGTAGGAGACTCCGAACTAATCATTCAACAGATTAAAGGAGAATGTGCAACAAAAGACATGAGACTGAAACAATACAGAGAAACAGTTGTAGAGATTCTCAACACATTTTTACAAGCCCAACTTGCCAAGATTCCCAGGAAACAAAACTTGCATGCCCACAGTTTAGCAATGTTTGCTAGTACATGCAAGTTACCTTTCGACCCTAATCATCAGTTTTCAGCTGAAATTAGGCATAGGCCTGCTATACCAGACAATCTTTTGAATTGGCAAGTATTTGTGAATAACAATCAAATCAATAATTTTTTGACACTTCAAAATGAGTTTTCTAACTGTAATATAGATGAGGATATAGCTATTGATGAATCTGATCAAGGAAAAGAACAAAAAACAAAAATTTCAAGAGAAAATGTAATTCATATGCTACATCCGACCACATTCACTAAAAAGGACATACAAAATTTGAAACAAATGGAATCTGACGAAATCATAGAAGATGAGACAGAAATCATCAACTTAAAAGATAATCATTTGCCCAAAGGATTAACTCCTTTGGAAGATCTATTTGACTCAAATGATATTCCATTCAGACCTAAAATGGAACTTGTAAAGGCTGATATGGAAGAATGCAACTTAGGAACCCCAGAAAATCCCAAAATGGTCAAGTCGTCCAAGTCTCTTCCAAAAGATCAGAAGGTTAAATATGTTGAACTATTAAAAGAATTCCAGGATGTTTTTGCCTGGAGTTATGAAGACCTCAAATCTTATGATACATCTATCATTCAACACACTATACCTTTGAAACCGGATCAGAAACCTTTTAAACAAAAGCTTAGGAGAATAAATCCTGTTTTATTACCCTCAATTGAAAAGGAAATCAAAAGGATGTTTGAAGCAGGGATTATAGCTCCTATCAGATTCTCAGAATGGGTTTCTAACCTGGTACCAACAAGAAAGAAGACAGGAGAAATTAGACTGTGTGTAGACTTAAGAAATTTGAATAAATTTTCTTTAAAAGACAACTATCCTCTTCCGAAAATGGACCACATTCTGCAAAGGGTAGTAGGATCTTCGAGAATATCGCTACTGGATGGATTTTCAGGGTACAACCAGATTCTGGTTCATCCTGATGATCAGGATAAAACATCATTCACTACACCATGGGGTACATTTAAATATGTCAAAATGCCATTTGGGCTCAAGAATGTAGGAGCTACATTTCAAAGAGAAATGGATATTGCTTTTGCTAAAGAGATACATGATTTTCTGGTTATTTACCTAGATGATTTGACTGTTTTTTCTAAAACAGATCAAGAACATTTAGATCACCTTAGGCAAGTATTTATAAAGTGCAGAAAATATGGAATTTCTTTGAATCCTAAAAAGTCATTGTTTGGTTTGGAAGAAGGAAAGCTTTTAGGACACATTATTTCTAAAGATGGTATTAGGATTGATCCAGAAAGAATTCAAGCAATTTTGCAAATACCCCACCCCAGAAACATAAAAGAATTGCAAGCATTCATAGGAAAAATAAATTTCTTGAGAAGATTCATTTCTAGTCTAGCAGAGTTACTTAGATTACTAACTAACATGTTGAGAAAAGATTCAAGCATTGACTGGACTGTAGAAGCCAAACAATCATTCGAGGAAATTAAAATGGCTTTAACAAGAACACCAGTTCTGACCAGTCCTAAATTTGATAGAGACTTTATTATTTTTTCATTTGCTTCTGAACATGCTGTTGCAGCTGTTTTACTTCAAAAAGATGACCAAGGGTGTGAAAAGCCAATAGCATTTTTTATTAAAGCACTGAGGGATGCATCTCTAAAATACAATATTGTGGAAAAACAGGCTTTTGCTTTGGTAAAAGCAATCAAATATTTCAGAGTTTACATATTATATTCTCATGTGATAGCATATGTGCCTAATGCAGTAGTTAAAGATATTTTGACTCAAGATGGCATAGAAGGTAAAAGAGGTAAGTGGATAGCTACCATTTTGGAATATGATATTGAGATCAAGCCAACAAAACTCATAAAGGGCCAAGGTTTAGCACAACTTATGACAGAAACCAATTGCCAAGCCTTAGACCTCAATGAACTGGATAACGAGCAGGAGATGGCGACTCCTCAGATCAGTCAAGCTTTCTTAGATTCACCCTGGTACACCGATATAATTCATGTTTTATTAAACCTGCAAGCTCCTCCAGGGTTGTCCAGAACCAAAAGAAGATTTTTAAAAATGACATCTTTGAAATATTGTATTTTATATAGCACTCTATTTTGGAAAAATCATGAAGGAATCTTGTTGAATTGTCTCTTAAAAGATGAAGCTGATAAAGTGCTTAATGAATTTCATGCAGGGGATTGTGGAGGACATCTCTACTGGAAATCTACTGCAGACAAGATCTTAAGGGCTGGCTTTTACTGGCCAACTTTATTCTCTGATGTCAAGAAATTTGTAACAACTTGTCATAAATGTCAAATATTTGAGGGTAAAAGAAAGTTGTTACCTCTGCCTTTAAAACCAATTTTCACAGAAAGACCTTTTCAACAATGGGGGTTAGATTTTATTGGAGAAATTCATCCCCCTTCTTCAGGGCAACATAGATGGATTTTAACTGCTACAGACTATTTCACTAAATGGATTGAAGCCATCCCATGTAGACAGTCCAATGACTCTGTGATTATTGGGTTTCTAGAAACCAACATACTTTCAAGATTTGGTTGTCCAGAAAAGATTATAACAGACAATGCTGCTGCATTTAAATCAAAGAAAATGATCAATTTCTGTAGTAAATATCATATTACTCTAGGTCATTCAACAGCCTATTACCCCCAGGGTAATGGACTAGCAGAATCTTCTAATAAAAGCCTTATCACTATCATCAAAAAGTTATTGGAAGAAAACAAAAAGAATTGGCACAAGAAATTGACCAATGCATTGTGGGCAGACAGACTTACAACTAAGAAATCTATTGGGACTAGTCCATATGAGTTATTTTATGGCATTGAAGCAAGATTCCCATCATCTTTAGGAATTCCTGTTATGAAATTACTTCAGGAGGCTCAAGTAGAGCCAAATGACATTCAAAGAAGAATTAATCAAACAATCCACCTGCAACAAACTAGGGAAGAGGTATACCAAAGATCACAAGTCTTGCAGGAAAAGCTAAAGAAAATGTTTGATAAAAGGACTAAATCAGAAGATTTTCAACTAGGTGATAAAGTCCTGAGATGGGATTCTAGAAGAGAAGAAAAAGGAAAACATGGAAAGTTTGATTTCTTGTGGAAAGGGCCTTATATCATTCATGCCTTGCAGGGAAACAACACTTACTTTTTGAAAGAGTTGGACAATTCAGAAGTTGAAGAAGGACCAGTCAATGGTCGAATGCTCAAGCATTATTTTGATCCCATTTACTAGAGTGTTTCAATGTTTCTAACTTGTACATAATATATTGTTTTTTTTTGTTTTGTTTTTATTAATGCAGTTTGGATTGGATGGTGACTTCTGGAAGTTGAAGCCCGAAGTGAAGGCCCTAAGCTTCAAGAGTTTCACTATCATATGTAAAATAAAGCTACCAAAAAGGAGGAAGTTTCATACTTTCAGTTTGGAGACATTTTGAGGCATCTGACCTGCTGTTCTTGACTTTTCACAAGGAAAAGCCATCCCCAAGTGGAGCCAGTGTTAGCCTCCTATACCAATAGGTTTCATCTTTCATGATTGTCTTGATTGAAATTATGGAATATGTTCAAACCTTCTTTCTTGAACAGAGGTGTTCCATATTCTGAAAAGACCAAAAAATCAAAAAATTTAAAAAATGTAAAGAGGGTATACCCTAAAAGAAAGATCAAAGGGTAAAAAGAATAAAATGGTCAAAAAGAAATGAAAGAAATGAACCCCAAGCAAAAATAGACCAAGGAAAGTGTGCAAATCCAAATGCCACTACTATTTCATTTTTGTAAATAAAGCAATTGTGTGCAGCTTGTCAAATCTTTGCCACAATTCATGAATAAGTCAAACTGTTTAAACTTGGCTTACTCATATTTCAATTTCATGTTGTAGATTAGAGAATAAATATCTGACCAAACAGTTTAATCTTGGCAGACAAGTAGATAGGTAGAGTTAATAAGAGGTGCTCAACAGTTTAATCTGAGCCCTTGGATGTAATAAGGGTAGAATTAGATAGATTTGCCTTGTAAAAAGAAAATATTGAAAAGGGTTTGCAAGTCTAAATGCACCCTAATAAAGAAGAGAAAATGGTAGTGTTAAGTAGATAGGGTAGGTAGATGGTGCTGCAAAGTGTTATCTGATGAATGATGCTGCTACATGTTTTTGATCCTTTACTTTCATCACAAATACTGAAGCAGGAAATACACTGGAAAATCACAACAAGCAAAGTCAAAATCATTAACTTCCCTCATCACTTTCCCCTTAAAGTTTTACTAATTTCCCCCAAAGTACTAGGGTACTTGGAGATCAAAAGGGCTCAAGGCATTTCCTTGAATTTTGGAGGGACCGGACCCTCGGCCTAATGATCAAAAAGACCTAAGTACTTGAGACAATTCATCATTATAATCATCCATCTTTAACCTTGTCCTAAGTAAAATCCCATTTTACTTAGGAACATCATGCAAAATTCCATAAAAATCCCTCATCATAACTTGCTATTCTAATTTTAAGTGTTGAAGATAAGATATTGCAAATTACTTCAAAATTTTTCACTTTCTTAGATGTGCAAAAATGTTTTGAGTTTCCCTTTTCCCTTTGTCTTATTAATGTTTAACTTTATTTACTAAATCCCTAGTCAAATACCCTATCCTAAGTATATAAATCCCTTTTTATAAATAACCCAAAAACCCCCCTATTATAATTTTAACCAAAGTATTTTATATCCCCGCGCATTTAAAATAAAAACCCATTATATGCCCTTTGGTTAAAATTATCAATATATTATAATCCCGCCCTTATGGTAATTAAATAATGTTATTGGTTACCATATAATAAAATACATATATAAAAACTTTAAACATGCGATATGTATGTTTAAAACGCAAAAATATGAATAAAACTTCGGAGAAGTCTTGCGCCACCGTGGATTGTCCACCTGGCATTCCACCTAACCAAACCCCGCCGCAACCCATTTCTTACACATTCGGGATTAATTAGTCATCAGGACTAATTAAATAACCTTTTATCCGCTTATTAAATATTCCCCGGAGCGATTAAACAACGTTAAAAAGTGTTTAAAACCCGACGGGCCCACATCTGAAACCTCCGCCTATTCCCCCATCGCTTCAGCCGTCGGATCAACCCTCCGCAGATCAATGGTCCACGTTAACCCCGCTAGCCATCCTTTGTGAGAATGTTAATCAGCGGGGAACGAGCGGTATTTGAAAAGTCAGACATCCATGTGGCAAACGTTCTGTGGAATCGCTCCCCCCGCGATCAATACCACCCTCGACCAAAAGTGGTGCGGGGACTTCCCGCTTACCGCTTCCCACCCGACCTTGCACACGTCACTCCCGTACGTCGATGACGTCATCCCTCGAAAAAATAAAAACTCTTTTTAAAGCCATTTTTTCCATATTTTTCCTGTTATTTCGTTATTCTGAAAACGACAGAGCTCCCGCTGCGATTTTCAAATTTCCACTGCAATTGACCAATTCACTCCAAGATTCCGCTGCGCCCGTGTTGAAGAACAATCCCGCCATTACCTGTTACCTGTTAAAGAACCAGCTTCCGTCTAAAAGCAGGTATTTATCCTTTTCCGCCCCGACTACAAATAAAGCTCAGTGTTCTTTGTTTTTCGCTGAAATAGTGATTAAAAATCGTCACTGAGCCCTTCCCCAAAGGTTTTAAGATCGTGCAAATGCATGTTAGTAGAAGGAATGTGCCACTCCCTCTTCGTGGCTTCAGAAATTCCGCCTCCGTCTCAAGGAAAACCAAAACCTCCATTTTGAACTACGTGCTAACCAAAAAATGTGAGGCCCTGCAGCTCCTGGAATATCACTCCATTAATGCTCCTCACCTAGAATTAGACTATTTACTCGATGATGAAGATTTCAAATTAAAGACTTGCTTTCGATGAAAGTCCTCATTTAAAGGTTGTCGCCGCAGTAGATGAATACTCAAAGGAAGTATCCTTAGAGAAGGTGAATCCAACTTCCAAGGTATCTTCTCATCCCTTCAAATTGCTCTATCTTAAATCATCCATTATCCCACCGCAACCATGATCCCAGCATTATATATCGTAATAGCCCCCGATCAAAGTATTTTCTTCCATAACAACTCAGTTATCAATGCCATGTAAAACTTTGAGTTGTGATTTCAGAATTAGTTCATTTCGTCTATGTATGATTGATTGAGAAAACCAGGCAATTAACCCCAGAAAAGCTAAAATCCATGTGTCAGCATTTCATGTTACCTGAGCATCAACCAAAAGGGTCTCCTCCCTATGGTTTTTACTTTTTCAATACATTGGGAAGGCTCATTGTAAATATTATATCTTTTGTCTTAGGATTCAACACCAGTGAATATGTGGATGAGATAACCTTGGCTTTGCTATCCATTTTTACTCTTGGGCAACCTCCTGAGATTAAATATGATTTTACTTCCTTCATAGCCAACAAGATCCATGATCAATTCATAAGGCTGGATACTGAAAAGGTTTTTAAGTACTCCTCAGTTATCTATCATCTCATGATCTACTATCAGTCAGAAAGATTCCCTTTCCCTGTTCAAAAACTTGATGCCAAGGGAAATCCCAGGTCAGTCATATTTTGGTCCCCCATCATTCATTCTTCCTCCAATTCTCCCTACTCCTACTCTGAATTCATTGATCAGTTTGTATATCCTGCAACAACTTTGTTAACAAGAATTCCTCCCCCAAGACTCAGTAATGAAATTAGAAAGACCTTGCAACTGTCAAAGAGTTATAAGGTTGGGGATTGGTATTTTTATCAAAACCATACAGTCATCAGGATTTATGGATGTGAATTACATCCATTCAGGTTACCCAGATATGTACCAATGAGGATTTTTGCCTTGGAATACTTCAGGCAAATGAACAATTCAGATGTGATCCATTTTTGTAATGTAAAGAAGAAAGCTCAATTAAGGATCAAAAGCCAATTAGGTCCTTTCATCTGCAATTCTAGGGAGGCTGAGAGAGAAGCATAAAATCTATTACAGAGAAAGTTCCAAACATCTTTCCGTTGGGTTCCTTATGACCCCTTTGGTTTTATTTGTGAAAAGAGATTAAAGAATAAATCATCTCCTTATGTACACCACAAGATTCCTGATCTAGAACAGTATGCAAATCAAGATGAATGGGTTGAAGGAACACTTGTTGAAGAAGAAAGTGAAGCTGACAAAATGAATAAAATTATGAAAGATGTTGAGAAGAACTTTGACCTAGAAACGTGTGGTCAAATGCAGGTACCCTACATTGGCACATCTTCAGCAGCCACTCTACAGCAAGCATTACGGGAAAGCAGTCCATCAGTAGAAGCAGAACCCAAGGGTAAAGGAAAAGAACCTGTAGTTCAGGTCATTGAAACTTTGGTCATGGCTGAGAAACCACAAACTTCCAAAACACCTGAACAATCACAGGTTTCTCCTACTCAGGCACAGCATCCACAAGTTCCAGAGTTGCAAACTCCATTAAATGTGGAAATAGGGAAGAAGAGACAAGCTCCGGATACCACACCTCCAAAAGGGGCCTCACAGGTTCATCAAACTAAAAAACACAAATCAGATCCACCTCCAGATGTAGAAATTATAGATGAAGTATTTGATGATGGAAGGGAAGATAGTCAGCAAACTGGCACAACAAGTGAAACAAACATAAGCCAGAAAGGGAAAGCTTCACAAAAGCAATTAAGCACTGAAGTATCTTCTTTCAGACCGCCAAAGACAGACACTGGAGATATTAAAAGAACCTTCATTAATATTAAAACAAAGAATGATCCATTGAAAATGAAGGTATATGATCAGTATATGAAGATGGCTCCCCATAATCAAGAAAGGCTAATGTCAGCGTTTGACCTTTCACAAGGTAAAATGCTGATGAGCCACTTCAAAACAAAGGTGTCAAAGCCCACTTCAGCAGCAGATTACATCAGAACAAATTTTGAAGTTTTGGCAAAGGATATCCATCCCCTGGACCAGATAGAACTACACAGACAAACTGGGGAAATGGTCTATTCTACTTTCACCAACAAGGCCATGGCAGCTATAACGCTGCAAGATTCTTTGAATAACACTACTGCACAATTGAAAATTGAGAAGGCCTCCTCACAGGCCAAAGATAATAGAATAAAGTCTTTAGAAGAGATAATCATTGGTTTGGGTCACAATCCCAAAGACATTAAAGGTATTGAGGCATTGATAAAGAAGAAAGAGGATGATATAGCTACACTCAGAAAACAGCTAAAACTACCAGCCTTGAGGCACCCTCAGACCCAAGAAGTTATAAAAGGGAATTCACAGGAAGAAATGATGGAGTTGCTCCTAAATATGACCGAGCGACTAAATGAAACAGAGAAGGAATTGGAAAAAGCATTGCAGGAACAGGAAACTATCAAGCAGACTTCAACAACAGGTACTACAACAACAGGGCAGCAGATACAGCCATCTCAGGTGAACACTTCTGGTCTGAGTTCTGATGAATTAATAAAGCAGATGGAAAGTCTACAACTAAGGGTCACAGAACTCCAAGAAACAAAATTGCAATTAGTAAAATTGGAGGAAAAATATGACACATCTAAAAAGACAGCTGCTGATAACACCAGGGAGATAAAAAGGTTGGAAAAATTGGTTCAGGCTTTGGAAAAAGATCTTTCATTGGAGAAGCCTTTAAACGAAATAAATGACATTCTTTGGGGTAACATCACTGAGTTAATAAAGGGTATTTGGCCCTCTATTCAAGCTATTTTTGAGCAAAATGAGTTGGTTAAAATAGCCCAAGAAGAAATAAACAGAACCAGAAATGAATTGAGAGGCAGGCCTGAGCAGGCCAATCAGCTCATTCAATTTTTGAATTCCAGAACAAAACAACAGCTTGCATTTTTAGGAATTGATGATAGGACAGGCACAGTTTTGGAAGTAAAGAGAGTTTTCACCAAGAGGACTTTCATGCAAAATTTAGAAAGGAAGTGCACAGACATTTTGGTTGATATGAACATTTTCAGAGAGAAATTTCAAGCTTTGTTGGATAGTGGGTTACCAAGTCCCATGCTCACAGAAGATCAAATAATAGACTTGGAAACCTATGTGAAGAGAATAAAGGCTCATGCTAAAAATACAGCTACTTGTTCTACTAGCTCGTCATAATCGACATTACCAACCGGGAAAAGTATCTATGATAAAGTGAGGAATTTATTTCATCTGGAACATGAAATAAAGTATCTATTTCCGAATGAGCCTACCTTTTATAAACTTACTGAAGCAGATGAAACTTTAAGAAAGCTCAGAAGAACTATGATACCTGATGATCCATGGTGGAGAGAAATGTTGGAAATTTTATGAAAATTATCTTCAACATGAGAATTTTATTTTTTACTATTAGGTGAAAAGTAAAAAGGAAAACAGATGAAAGAGTATCAGGTGAAAAGGTTAAAGAGTATCCGTGGGAATAAAGAGTGTCCAACAAGCCAAATAAATACTGCAAGGGACAGCACAGAGCCCTGTTTCAGCACTTACCTCCAGCACATCCACGAAGAAAGGAACAACACATCGGTAGTTGCCCATTATTTTATCCACGAGACCATTTGTCTCTTGTTTGTTTGTAAATTATGCTTTAAGTCAGCCTAGATTATTGGCTAAGATAGTGTAAGATTGTTTAACATTATTTTTTGTATAAATAAACCCTCAAAGAGAGTGTTGAGGGTGGATTCTATTACTCTGCTGTAACATTGAGATTTTCGGAATAAAACTTTTGGAGAAATTTACTTGTGGCTTACTGGATGACGATTTAAAGCACTGGACTTGTTGCAGGATTCATGTGTTGGACCACAGTTCAATAAGTGTTTCTATCCTTTGTCTGAAATTTTATATTAGTTTATAATACCATCTTATCCATTTCTGAATAATTTACATAAAGGATTGAAACAAAATTTGCTTAATTGTACTCTGTTTTCAAATGTGGTTATTCTTAATGTTTTCTTCTAAATTAGTTATAAGCATGAATTCTTAAATTCTCCTTCTTTGCTAATTTAAACACTGTTGATTACTATAATAAAGAATTCTTCATTGCTCTTTGTTTGTAGTCATCTCATTTCTTTCTTTTGAACATGGTGAAAGATTCTTAGCTGCCTTTCATCCCTTCAAAATCACCCCATCCACTTTAAATTCTAAGGATTGTTCTCTGTCTAGCTATCTTGCCCTGTAAAGCCATCTTGTGCGTAGAATAGAAATCCAGTAAAGCCATCCTTTGACTCCATAGCCCAATGGACTGAAAGCCCTCAACCTTGCCCTTAGTTTGTGGATTCCACCATTTTCCAAAACAAACTTTTGAATCTATAACTAGCCTAAAACCTTCTAAGAACAAAGATAAATTCTAAAGAGAGAGCCCTCTCTGGATGCAGATTGGCTAGATTCCGCATCTAAAAGGTTGGTTTGTGGTTACCTCGGGTATACTTTCCTCTTACACAACTTCTAGGAAAACCTGAGTGATAACACGGCCAATGATGAAATTCATTTATAGATGCAAGAGAAACCACCAATAATGACGATGACTCTCAAGGCACAAGAGGTACAATCCACAAAATGTGATCAGCGAGTTGGAATCGAACATCCATAGAATCATCTGGTCGAAGGCCAATAATGAAAACCTTGTGTCGAATGTGAAGGACCTGCCATTGAGGCATGCAGGCTCCAAGGAACCTGAAGGGAGTCTCTAGATCAGATTCCTAGATAATGAGCTGAAGTTGACAGGAAGTGACATTGATCGAATGTGGGCCATAATGTTTCCAACATCATCGACACGGGACAGAGGGATATATTTTTTGTGAATCAAGACCAACAGAGAATTAGAGGGAGGTTGAAAACTGCAGAGGCCAACTTCTCTTAAACATATTAGCGGCATGACACTGGATTTGGCAGTATTTAGCATCAAGGGATCTGAGGTCATGGTGACGTGGAAAAGAGCAGATGAGCGGTCAAAAGAGATTACCCAAACCCATGAAGGAAAGCAAATAAAGAGATGAGATGTCCCCAACCTGACACGAATGCAGACAAATGCCATGTTCAAGAGCGACATACTGCCGACATGACTATGATATTGGTTCCATTTTCCCCCACCATTTTTGGCGAGTACCCCAATTATTTTTGAAAACAATCTTGAAGGGGATAGCATATGCTTGCGATGTAGGTTTGTCCTTCAGAAAAATCCAACCTAGTACATTTTACGAGCCCTAGAAAGGAGGAACTCGAGTAACGTCATTACGACGAAGTCTGATGTCATCAGTTTTAATGAGTCTGACAAAGGAAGAACTCAAAATATTTTCATATTTAGAGAGTTTGAAAAGAAGGTAGAAAAGAAAACTCCAGTAGTCCCTTTTCGTAGGTAGTCTCACATATCTGAAAGGTAGAAAACTATGTCTGAGAGAACCTCCTAGTCGCGATAGGCTAGGGTATTCCTTTTCTGTAAATAATCTACCCCAGCCCAAAAAAGGGGTAAATGTATACTGGGTAGATGTCATTTCGCAGCCAATTTAATGAGCTCAAAATGACAAGCGACTCGACAATATTTTCAATTTTAGAGAGTCAGAAAAGAGCTAAAAGGTGACTCCTCCTGGAGGAACGAGTGGTATAAAGGGCAGCAACTAGTTCCGATGATGGTGGAACTACTCAAAACAAGATAAAGGTCAAAAGGCAGGCTAACAAGACCACTCATCGCATTGGTTCCTCAGAATTGGGTAAAACAATCAAGTGAAGGCGTGTGATCAACCAAGTAGATGGGGACGATGGAATCAGAAAACCAAGGCTCATCTAAAAAAACAGGCTGATAAAATGGCAATCACAAGAGGTAAAATGGGAAAGGTTTCATTTTTACACAAGCTTGAAATCAGAAAACTCTGCTTGAAGTTGGTTTCATTTTTACACAAGCTTGAAACAAAGATAAACTATGCTTGAAATCGGTTTCATTTTTACACAAGATTGAAATGGAAACAAACTATGCTTGAAAAATAGGCATGCCCCTTGGCATGGTGACTCAATTTGAGGTGTACATGCCCCCCAACCTTCAGTCCATATGAAAAATGGAGTGAAGGTTTAAATTATGAGTTCAAGTGAAAGACTCGTCTGGGATTTTACGAGATCTAATAAAAGACTCGAATTGAACAGGGAATGATTACAACTTGTGCTTCATTGTTTTAATGCGGTTGACACTTTAAAAGAACCATCCTCATGAGCTAATTCATTTTTTGACGAGGTTGACATAGAAAATGAACCATCCTCAAATCCAAATTCATTTTTTAACGAGGTTGACATAGTAAACGAACCGTCGTCAGAATGACCTTGTTTCATTTTTAGGGAGCTTGACACAAGAAAACGAACCATGCTCCAATAGACCTTGTTTCATGGTTTAAGGAGCTTGACACAAGCAGATGAACCATGCTTCGACAGAACTTGTTTCATGGTTTAAGGAGCTTGAAACAAGAAGATGAACCATGCTTCAACAAACCTTGTTTCATGGTTTAAGGAGCTAGACACAAGTAGACGAACCATGCTCTGACAGACCTCATCATAATGAATAAGAAGTCATAGCTTCCAAGGGTTGCCCGTCCGATGGAAGGAAAACATCTTGGAAGTCTGGACCCAATGCCCCTAGCACACGATGTACAACGACACTATCACTGAATACGGGCACGGGACAGGTAGCCACATAATTGACATGCTGCAGGCTGACACAACTGGCGGATAAAGATCCGGCAATGATGATGGTGGACTAGCTGCCATATCCAGACCAAAGAATGCAAGCTGATCGATGGTCACGATCCTACCTTGGTGCAGAAAACACATCACAGGAAAGATGGAGGAGACAAGCGCTCCCATAGCATAAGTATAATCATGGCCCAGGAGTAAATTAAAGTCCAAGGGGCTAGGAACAACCATCATGTCCATATGGACAGTTTTCCCTCCCAAAGTAATAGGAAACTTTAGAAGGATCCCTAATGGTTGACTAGTTCCTCTGTTAAACGCCAACAGATTCTGCGTAACGGGCACAAGTGGCATCAAACCGAAAGCTTGCCAAGCAGTTGAGGATAAAATACTAATAGATGAGCCTTCATCTATAATGATGCTGGGTACGACTAGATGGGAGGCCTGTACCGTGATATCAAAGGGCACATAAGAAGGAAGGTGATAACCTGCGAATCGACCCCAATCGAAGGAAGCGACCAAACTACTTAAAGGGGCTACCATCGAACCAAGAGGGTCTTCCACTGGTGTTACAGGAGAAGAAGGAGCATCCTCCGCCACCTCCATCATGGAGGCAAAAGGAGTATCCTCTGGGACCTCCATCATAGGAGGCAGAGGAATAGATTCCTGAGATATAGGGACAGTAGAATCTTTCTCCAAGTCCACGGAATCTGAAGAAACAAGAAGAACTTGAGGGATGTGAGATCCACTCTCAACGGAAAAGACCTGGTGCATCGTAGACGGGGTCAGCTCAACTGATCCCATGACCAATGGTTGGTCAGGGATTGATTCATGATGGTGAATTTTTGGGGGAGCGCGATCAAGAAAGGATGACTCTTGACTGATCGTTGAATCAACTAGTGAAGGACTCAAAGAAAAATTTTTGTAACCAGCCGGAAGGCACGGTGCATAAATAGTCGAGTTGTCCAAAACTCTCTTGGCTTCATCCATATACGGAAAAAGGTGAAAGGCATGATGCCCTTCATAAAATTTATAGGGATTGGTGAGCTTACCCTGAATCTTAAGAGCTTTAACAACACTAGCTGAAGATGTACCACCAAGATGACTTCCAGAAGCCAAAGGCAAAGGCGGACGACTATTGGACCATACTTCAAGTACCTTGGTAATGCCATGGAAATCTTGAAGAAGATGGTCACCTTTGCACAACATGTAAGGGAATATGAATTTCCATGGAAGGTTGGATGGTTTATCAATGGATGGTTTCTTAGGCGCAATAGCCACAGCGCTAGCCTCTCCTTTATCTGACTTCTTCTTCTTCGTCTTCTTCTTCTTCTTCTTAGCCACCTGGTTACTAGAATCCAGACTTTCACCAAGCGAAGTAGAAGAGGAGGATAAAGAAACGGGCAAAGAAGGGAAGGGTCCACTTTAGAATCAACATGATGTTGTTCAGGTGGAGGAGATGGTTCAACGGAGATCGAGGCATTCGAGACCACAGAGGTCAAAAATAACCAAACAGGAAAACAAACAGTTAACTCAGGAAGGGACAATGTTGCCATATAAGGAGTGCCAACATTCCCAAAAGCAGGAAAAGGACTAGGATTCCCTTTGGAGGGGGTTCCTTGGTTGGTAAAATCCAGAAATGTTGCCATTGGAAACAACCGTAAAACAAAATTCTAAGGAAAATAACTTTCACCAGGAATATTTCCTGGGAAGTTAATATTTTAAGACACTAAAACAAAACTATATCATTTCATATTTTAAGAGTCAAGAAACAGGAAAAAGATGACTCTATCACTTTCAGGTTGAAATGAGCATGAAAGGACAAGATCTTGATGATATTTTCACTTTTAAAGAGTCACGAAAAGACCAAAATCACTGCTCAGGTAATCTAAGAAAGAGGGTATACCAAGTTTTCGTGAACTGCCATATACACCTTGGTGATCAAGTGAAACAGAAATGACCAAGGACTTGACGTACATGCAGGTAGTCTCCCTGAATATTGTGTTCAATGTATCATGGTTACAAGGCAGCAGACTCAGCTTCCTATGGATAAAGAATTGAAACCTAGAAGGGTCTCCCTTTATATACTTGACGGTATGGGGAGCACAAGTCTATACTAGTGTTGCCTGAAGCCAGATGGCGAGCGACAACTACTAGGTTTAAAGACGTCGGAACATGTCTCTAGCCTAGACCACTAAAAATGTTTCGTTAGGTTTCAATGCTTCCTTAGGTTAATTAAATAAATTTTAAAGTTGATCTTCAATTTACGTTTTGATTTCAAGGCCCTATCGAATGTTGGATCTCATAAAACCTCTAGATGCAAACTACATGCCACAAAATATCATTTCGTTCAATGAAGAGTTGTCTACGGGAGAGTTGAGAGCTTTCAAATGAAAGTGAAATGAACACACAAAAACATCCACCATCGATTTCAATGCAAGCTAATGAAACTGGAAAACTATTCTCTAGAATCTATACAACACTAGTAATGCGAAAGAGTTTTCAATTTTCACTATTGCAATCAAAAATGAATTTTTTTTTTTTTTTGTATTTTTCGATATACTAGATAAAATGCACTAAATAAATGAAAAACTAATGAAAACATCAATTTGAGAATGATAAAGAGAAAGCCGAAACCAAACAAGATCACTCAACTCAAACAAGCACAATCAAGACTCAAACCGATGACAAAATCCCTCAAAGTGAAGAAGAATATCGAAAGAGACTCAAACAAGCTGTGTGATCTAGGCTTAGAGAAACACAAAGCGAAAATGAAAAAAAGAGAGTACAATCACTCAATAAATGAAATGACTCAATCTTATTCAGCAAGATGAGTGCAAAGAAGTAGAAACAAAGTTGACCGGGAAAGCAAAAACCCAAAACTCCTCATGGGAGGCTCAGCACACTGAAGCACCTAGAAGCCCTAGGGCTAAAATCAAAAACTGACAGAAAAGGGAAAAAAACTGGAGGACATGGGCTAAACACAGTAAAAAATGACTTCAAAACACTCAAAACTTCAAAAAAAACAAACCAGGACCAAAACTCAAGCTCATAAAGTCCAAAAATAGGAAAACCGTAAAACCTACAAGGGTTGGCGCGCCTGTCTGGCTGTAATCTGCACCAAACAGGGGATGGCCCGGGTGCCTAACTAGAAACTCGCGCCCTTGGGCGTGACTGTCAGAGGGATAACCACGCCAATCAGGTTTATCCTAGAAAATTATGAAAATGAATGAACAGAGGCTAGATCTGGTCTTCTGGGGGCTGAACAAGGTTTTAACACCAAGGAAGGTGAACCATAAAAGCAGAATAATCAAACAAAAGCAAAAAAAAAAAACCAATGGAAGAAGGACCAACTCCCACTGATCCCCAATGGAGTTGCCAAATTACTATGAAGGTAAATCCCCTCTGCGAAACGAGGCGATCCCACTAGCCCCAGAGTGGGTCTAGCAACAATCAAAACAAGCAAAGATATTGATTACTAGTTACAAAGGATAGAACCACGATAGATCGCTTACCGTGATTCCTTCGCTGCTATTGTTGAAGAAGAAGTGGCGCTTCCATTCCTAGCTAGACAGTTCACGATCTGTGAGCTCGCTGCATCCAGATACATGTACACATGCAAAGAAGAGAGACAACATGCAACGTAATATTTCACACTTTATAACTATCGATCAGTCAGAGAGGAACAAATGAAATTGCATTATATAACGGACAAACACAATCATGGAACCAATAGCAGAGTCATGTATATTAAGATACGAGAGAATGATTACAACCAGTGCTCTGACATCATGATCTTCCTTTGAGATGGTTCCAGCGGGACGTGTCTCACAAATCTCATCAGGGATTTGATAGAACTCTCTCTCTCACGGGGTTCTCCTTAGCTCTGCTCTTGATTGTCGCTCAGCTATAATTTCCTTCCCAAAAGTTCAGCTATAGTTTTCTTCCCAAATGTTCAGCTAGCTAGCAAATGGAGAGAGCAGGATTTTATAGAAGGAGAAGGAGAGGTTACGATCCCTATAATCATGGGGGAGATTCCTATCTCTTAGGAAGGTTCCATGAGAGGTGGAAAACCACTTCCTAATCAGGGAGATCTGGAGCCAAACAACCCAACTTCTTTTTGATGATTCATTCTAAAGTTGTTAGAATCAAACTTCCACCTTCCATTTTAAAAAACATTCCTTAATAGGCTTGGTGCAGGAAATACACAGGGACAGAGTGCTAGCTGGCGCGCCCACTAGTGTATATTTTCCCCATTGGCACGAGGGATGAATTGGCTACTCGCGCCAATGCCAAAACATGGGTTTTTGGGGCTTTTCTAAGGAAATGTTCTTCATTAAAATTCTTTCCCTTATGCAAAAGGGTACCATCAAGGTTTTTTCAAGACATTTTACTGTTCACAGGTCATGGGAATAGTCCTCAAATGTATGGGATGAGGGATTGCAGGAACGGTGACAAAATGCTCTGTAACAAGGAGTGATAACCTATCAATTCATCTCCCTTTCTTCTCTAGCTTTTCTTCTCCTTCTAGGAAGTCTTCTTTCAAAGAGGACTCATTTAATTTTCTGTTAAACCACCACCATCCTTCCACTAGAAATGTAGTTACTCAGGCAATTACTTCTTCAGTCACCTCAATTTATGGGCCCCTGACTCGGGTTTGGTTGTTATTCAAATTCTGAGCGAATTCTGTTGCAACCGCCTCATCCGAGCCTTCCAACTTCTAGAAATACTCAATCCATCCGGCATCTCTGAATACCTGGTAGGCTTCTAGACAGTTCTGTAAGGTGTCCATAGAAACCAGCTCATGCCTAACTGCTGCTCTGCCCATATTGCTGTTGTTTATGAATTCGCTCCTTACTGTTCAACCCACTGTAATGTCACTACATTGCTTACTTCCTCTCAACTCCTTACTCTGCTTATCCGAAAAGATGAGTTTAAAATGATGATACAAGGCTTCAATCAAGGAGGGAGATGGGAAGTGACAGGATTTATGGATTACCGAATCGTACCTCACAAAACTCTTCATAAATGTCCCGTTATGGAGTGTAATGGGTTCTAAGTACACACGCCCTTTCCGGTTGGATTTAGTCATCATTGGCGATAGTGCTATTAATTGGGTGCATGCGGAGTTGATAACAGTTTATGACTTTGGATTTTCTCAATGATTACAATTTACATCCCCCCTCCTTTAATGGTGACGATCGCTCATGACCATCACAGGAATATCATTACTTTTTCCATTAATCACCAAATCATAAATGATGACGTTACCTTTTGAATGACGTACCTGAAGCAGCGTGGAGGAATATTTTGAATTGGCGGCATAATACTTGTAGTGATCGTGGCGGTCATGCTTGGGTGGCACATTTATTTCTGTCATACGATGAAACATGAGAAACAATATTCATCGCTGTCGGTTGTTACATGTGTAACGGCCAAGAAAACCTTCAGATTATTCTTCAAAAAACATGATGATTAGGAGAAATCGGTATAGAAATAAAATCAAATGAATAACATCATATTGTAAAATGTGTCAAGAAGGAGGGATGATATTTTAGAAAAGGAAAAAAATGGGTGTGATAGCTGCCACAGGAGTGGTTTTCAGCTGTTACAAATTGTCTGAATATGCCCCGGAAAGAGGTTTTCACAGTCAAATTTGTTATTTTTGTTTTATTATATTCTTTTATTATTATTATAATTATTATTTTTTTTCTGTTATTGTTGTTGTTTTTTTTTTAAATAGGTGTAACAATTGCCACAAGGGTGGTTTTCAGCTGCTGCACTTATTGGAATTTCAAATTTCATGTTGCACAGGGGAATGTTCCCCTGCTGCTGTAACATGAAGATCAAAGTCCGCGATAATGTTAAAAAATGATTCATTCGAAGCGAGTTGATGATATAACCTTAGATGGTGCCCATTAACTAGTAACGATGTCTTAGCACTGTTGATGGTGACCAATTGTACAGTCCCATTGTCAAAGACCGTGTCTACTTCGTAAGGACCTAGCCATCTGGTGCAGAGCTTGCATTTGAAATTTTTGAACCTTGAATCATATAAGAGAGCCCAATCTCCTTTCTGGAACTTATTCTTCTTAATAAATCCATCATTCCATCTCGCTCTCTGCTGTTGAATGATCTCTGTCTGTTGAATAGCATCCATCTGTTTCTCTTCCAAATCATTGAGTTGGTTCAATATTTGTTTCTGTGTTGTGCTTAACTCCAGATTGACCTGCAATGTTGTTCTTAATGTATTTATCTCAAACTCTATTAGGAATGAAGGATTCTTACCAGACACCAATTCATATGGTGATAAACCTGTAGTATTCCTCCATGTTTTTCTGTAAGCCCACAACACTTCTATAAGATTCTCGGCCCAATTTATTCGATAGCTGGCTACTATCCTTATTAAGATTCCCTCAATGAATTTATTAGAGCTTTATACTTGAACATTTTCTTATGGGTTATAAGGTGAAGTGATCTTGTGATGAATTCCATACTTCTCAACCAGCTTCTTGTTCAAATGAGATATGAGCTGAGGCCCTCCATCTATCACTATCTCCCTGGGTATCCCGAAGGGAACAAAGATATCTTCAAAACAGAAGTATGAAATAGCCTGCCCTGTACCTCTAATTAGTGCCTTTTATTCGACCCACTTTGTGATATAGTCATTGCAGACCAATATGTATGATTTTTTTTGTGATGAAGGATTAATTGGACCTACAAAGTCCAAGGCCCATTTTTCAAATGGTTCTATAACTATCTGAGGTTGTACGACATCTCATATGATTTCAGAGGTTGGCCCATCCTTTAGCAGCTATCACATCCCTTCACATAATTCTTGGCATCTTGGAATATGGTTGGCCAATATTACCCTATTGTGAGTACTTTATATCCCGTCCTTTTGTCAGCAAAGTGCCCTCCACAGGGTTCCTCAAGACAAGGTTTTTCTTCTCTAACGCATCGCCTAATCTGAAATTTTGGCCCAATGTGATAGATATTGCCCTCTATCTAGGAGTAGGTAGCACTCTGTTGTATAATCTTCCTCTTTTCTTTGGAAGATAAATGGTGTGGAAATTTTCCTGTAGCAAGATAATTGGTTATATCTACAAACCACGGTGAGTGAGTAGAGATGGAAGAAAGATATTCATCTAAAAAATAATCCTTAGTGGCAGTGCAGTCATCACTTATAGTTAAACTAGAAAAAAAGTCAGCAAATACAATATCCTTTCTGAGTTTATCTAAAATAGTGACATCAAATTCCTGTAACAGCAATAACCATCATGTAACTCTACCATTAATAACAAGTTTTTTCATTAAAAATCGAATTGCATGATGGTCAACGTGTACAAATACTTGATACTCGGTGATGTAGTGCCGAAATTTGTTGATAGCATGCACTACTGCTAGGAATTCCTTTTTAGTCACTGTGTAGTTGAGTTCTACTGGAGTTAGATTCTTTCTAATGTAAAAATTGGCATAACATTTCTTCTCCTCCAGTTTCCCCAAAACAACACCCACGTCTTTGTCAGATGCATTCGTAGCAATATGGAATGGAAATCTCCATTTTGGTCCTATTAAAACAGGTGTTTTTTCTACATAATTCTTTAACTTCAGAAAGGCTTGTTCGCACTTTCCTGTCCACACAAATTCTGCATCTTTCATGACAAGGAAAACAGAGGAGATGCAATCTTTGAAAATTTTTATATAAATCTCCTATAGTACCCTGCATGTCCAAAAAAACTACGTACCTCTTTTGGAGTCTTAGGATTTGGGATTTTCAAGATTACCTCAATTTTGCAGGATCTACCTTGATTCCATCTTCGGAAATGAAATGTCCCATCAGAGTTCCCTCGGTCATCATCATGTGGCATTTCTCCATGCTCATAGAAACATTAGTTTGTTCACAAGATTCCAACACCTTTTCCAAGTTTACTAATGTTGTCTCAATGGCATCCCGATAGGGTGTAAAATCATCCATAAATATTTCAAGATAGTCATTCAAGAGATCACAAAAAATACCCAATATTTCCCTCTGAAACGTTGTTGGTGCATTACAGAGGCCAAAAGGAAGGACTTTGTATGCAAAAGTACCCCACCATCAAGTGAAGTTTGTCTTGTCTTGGTCTTCTGGGGAAATCTGTATTTGATTATAGCCACTAAAACCATTCAGGAATGAAATTTTTTTTTCCCAGAGAGTGTATCAAGGACCTGATCAGGGATAATTTTAGGGGCGAATTTTAGCCCAAAGGCGAATTTTAAGGGATTTTAAATTTTATTAGGGCGAATTTTTTATATAAAACCCATTTTTTATAGCTTAATAAAATTAGCCCAAAAAATATTTTAAAAATAATTAATTATTTAACATTAGCCCACCCAAAAAAAGGGTGCACAAAACAGGAAACATGAAATTTGCCCCCGATTTTCCAGGTTTCCATGGCATTCGCCCCCAATTTTCCCGATTTCTATGGCAGTCGCCCCATTTTTTCAGTTTTCACTGGTTCGGAGAGGTCGCTGGGCTTTGTGCACACTGATTTTCTAAGTTTTTGCTGGCCAAGGCCGACTCTCTCTAGTCCATCCGTCTCTGGTCCGTTAACCCATTCACACACCTCCACACCTGCTTATCGCTCCCCTTATCGCTCCAGCACTCACATCTCACCACAGCATAACAGTCCCCTCTCATACCTCACGCCCCTTACGCTAACTCTCCCAAATCCCCACTACACTGTCCACAACTTTCGGCTCCCATCCCTTACACAGCTCTGCACCCTATCTTGCCCGGCCACTCTCCCTAACCTCTGCATCGAATGCTATCACTCCACCTGTGGCCTCACAACGATCTCCCTTTTCTCTTACGACTCTCCCTACGCGGCCCTCATTGCTCACCCCACACCCATTACTCACAAAATACGCTCTACCATAGTTCGTATATAGCAGAGATCTGAGATAGACTTTGAAAGAGATGGTGTTGTGGGAGATAACAGTGTTCGGCCTCAAGCGCATGCACAAAATCGCTTTCAGACTCCAACGCCAACTAATAACACAGAGGCATAGTGCTTTTCGCCAATTTCTTCAGCGGTATGAACCTCCCTTCCCTGTTCAGCGGTATGCACCTTCCTTCTCTTTCTCGATTTCAAAATCTCTGTTTCAAGATGACATTGATAAGTATTTCTGAAATTAAAGATTCACTAGTCCATATCCTAGGCCAGATTCACTAGTCCACTCACTAGCACGTCCTCTGCCATTTGCTGTGCTGATATTCTCAGGTTTTGATGCCCATGAAGCACTTTGGCTACGAGGACTCCAAGGAGCATCCAGTTCATATCTTTGGTCCCTTTTAGTACTCTGCCATATAAAATTTGACAATTTGTCACTCTCCTCAGCATGCTTTGAATCTCTAGTTTCAGCTGGTTCTTATTATCAAAACAGATCTCACCCTAGAGTGAAAGATGTACCTTTTCCTGACTATACCTTTTCTGCCTCGTAAGGAAATTCCATGGAGTCCACTGGGCAAGCAAGGGCCTTCAACTGCTTACTAAGAACAAGTATGGTTTCCTGGCACTCTGCAAGCTTCCCTGCAGCTACAACTATGTCATTTTCCTGAAATTACAAGTTCAGTAATAGTTACTCAACTAATATAGGACATTCACAAACATTATTGCAAGTGTCTTGGCAGAACAGACTGTTGTAAAACCAACACATCTTAATAGTTTATGTTAGCAACTGAAAACAGTGTCGGAACTATTATACATTAGTATGACCATAAACTTTCCTTCTGTAGAAAATCATGACACTAGATGAGATTGAAAATTTATGAAAAAGGTAGAGAATGCGCTGTATTGCATGAAAGGGTTCCTCATTTTCATATTAAGCTTATGATCTGCACTTCAGAAAATATGGTCACCTCTCCACTGACCTATAAATGAATGACCTCGTTAGCCTGTATAAGATCAATGAAAATATTCATTGGCATCACTGATTTCCATTTTCCGTTGTTTTAAATTTAGAATGATGATCCCTTTTAGAGATTTAACTACCTCTCAAGGTTGACAGGGATGTTTGTATGATAATCAGTATCAGATCACTGTCATAATTTATCCTTTATTTAGATAGTTTCCACTGGATGAAGGGAAGCATCATTTGCGGTTGTGCACTTAATAGTCCAAAGTTAAACTATATTGTGTTTTCAAACCTTTTCAGATCTACTATTTTTTTCTAACTGAGTTGGACAAACAAAGCATCCATTCAGCAGACATTCACACAATATATTTTCCTTGAAATCTCATAGTGACGATGGAATGCTGAGTATCAATGTAAATCTGAATGAGCAGTGCAGTCAGAAGCTTTCCATGTGACTGTACTGGTATCCACTTCTCATAACTCAACAAATAGTGAAACAAAAGGGTAAAATGCATACTGAAAAATTTCAATGCAGAGTAAAAAATAAGAAAAGAAATTGCTCAAAGTGAACAATGATTTTTTCGGCACTTATAAGTGGTAAATATTAAATATTGAATACCTGTCTCTTCCTTATATCCTCCTCCAGAATTGCGTGTTTGGAATATTCAAAATCGCGTTCCTTTCTGTGTGATCATGGAGAAATACTACTAGGATTAGAACAAATACTCCAGAAGAAAAACCACCTAAGAACATACTAAATGTGTGGGAAGGATCCTTATAGTGCTTCGCATATCTTTCCAAATAAACATAAGCCTGCCATGAAAATGGGTTTACAGCAATGCCACTAACCTTTGTAACTGCTCCTCTAAAGCCTTGTACTTGGACATGGCATCTTGGCAGCGCATTCGTTCTACTTGAAGCTCCGACTCTAAAGCATCCACTTTTTCACACAATTTTTTCATCTCATTTTCACTATCCTTAAGTTGATATTCAATATCTGATTTACGTAAAGCCGTAGCTCCTAATTCATACTCTGATAACTGCTTTGATTCCTGTGCAGAAGCAAGCTGCTCTTCCAGGTTTTTCACCATTTCTTCAGACCGAGTAAGTTGGTCTTGCATGTGTTCAAGTTTCTCTTTGGTTGCAGCCAGTGCAGTTTCTAGATTAGTATTCTTGGTCTCCAATCGCACAAGCTCCTTCTCTATATCTGATTTATGTGAAGCCAGAGTTCCTAATTCATACTCTAATGAACGCTTTGATTCCTGTGCAGAAGCCAGCTGCACTTGCAGGTTTGCCACCATTTGTTCAGACTCAGTGAGTTGGCCTTGCGTGTGCTCAAGTTTCACTCTGGTTTTAGCCAGGATACTCTCTAGATTATCTTTCTGGGTCTTCAATTGCATAAACTCCTCCTCTAAATCTGCATATCCATGTACATGGGTCTTCAACTCAGTTTCCAATGCTGCTTTTTCAACTTGAATGCTATTAAGCTTCCGAATTATGTGAAAATTTCCATTTGGCAAGGTAAATTGAAAGCTATTATTACTTTCTTGTCCCGAAAGACTCTCTTTACTAGACCAGTTATTGCGGAAACTAAAGCGGATCGTGTCAGATGTTTGACTTTTGAAGTCAGTGGCTTCATTTTGTGAAATTTCATCATAATCATGTGCAGAAATTGTCCTAACTAGGGATAGGAAGGCTATTAGCTCAGTAATTAACTGTACGACTTTTGCTTTTCCAAGTAAAAACTGATCCACTAGTTCAGCAAACTCTGGAATTCTCCCATCTAGCTTATGAATTTCAGAAGCTCTGAACTGTGTATTTCCAAGCCGTTGAGTTATACATTGTACAAAGTTGACAACACTGGAAATAGCAGTTGCCAACTCTACTTCAATAACACGAATTTTACTTCTAGGATCAGAAAGAGAAGTCGATTATACATTCATTAAAGGTCTACTGCAAACATAAGGATCAGTTGCACTTTCATCAACTACTGTTGCATTTCTTACATCCTCCAATACCTTGTGCAAGTCTGCACCCTCAACTTCAGTCTCGAGGATTACATCAAGCTTATCTTGAAGACTAACTAAAGCAGATTCATTCAAACCATTTTTAGCTTGCAAAGCAGTCAATTTTTCTTGCACAGAAGTTAGCTTTTTAACCAAATCAGAGGCTAGAGAATTCCCAATTGGCAGCTAGAAGCTCCACCTCTCTTTGTGCAAGAGTGTCTTCCAAGGAAGCCTTGTCTCCTTGAACAGATGAAGCACTTAAACGTCCTACAACATTCTTCTCAGTCAATTTATCCACTTTTTCTATTCATGTCTCACTCAATCTAGTAGAAGGCATGGAGGCCAATTTCTCCATTTGAAGAAAATCATCCATCAAGTCAACCTTGGATGCATCACTAAGCTTTTCAATTTTGCCAGAAACTTTTTCTTTTTTAAACTGATCCAGTTCTGCAATCAGGGCTGAGGCCCATGACTCTGCACTAGGATCACCATCATTCCCATCTTCAGAAATTGAGGTCATGCTTGGTGGATTGCTTCTACTTCCACTTCTTGATCCTTCTAAATGCAACTCAAGAGTAGGTTTCTGTCGCTGTCCCATCAAGGATTCTAACTGTTCCTCAACACTGGAAATTTTGGCAGCTGTTCTAGCACACATAACTCTAGAAGCCTTAAGCTCACTCTCTCGCTTTAATAAAGTGTCTTTTAACATCTTGGATTTTTCCTCCATTGCTAACAAGCATTCTGTAAGATATTCAATCTCTTTCCGAGCATGTTCCCAGTGACTATCATTTGAAAACTCTGTAGAAGAAATAGGTGAAGTGGCCCCCCTACTAAGAGACTTGCTAAATTTCACTTCCCCAGCTTCCTTTCCAGCTGTCTCTACTTCAAGTTTCATTTGAGCAAGCGAAGCAGGCCCTGGTAACCTTTTGCACACTAGAGCCCTCAGTCTCTGGCACTCAGCCTCCAACTTAGTAGTTTTTTTAACAGTTTCTGAATGTTGCTTGTTCACTCCCTCTGCAGATTTCTTACATAGGTCCCTTTCATCAATTATTGAGTCCATTTCCTTACTGATTGATTGAAGCTTGTATTTCAGGGCAGTATTTTCACTTTCTAATGATTCAAGCTTCACCTGAAGAACTTTGATCTCAGCCTCAGCTTGATTTTTTGCTTCATGTATTTCCATTCACTTTGAACTTTCTTGCAGAGAATTACCCATTGTATTATGCTTTATTTTTTCCTCAAGTAACAGCTGATCCAATTCAACTATTGTGGCATCAATCTCAAACTTCATTTTGTCCCATTCTATGGCCTTTTTCGCCACAGCCTTATGAATTTTCTCGTCATTTTCCTCTCTTACTTGTCGAAGCTGCCTCATGCATTCTTTCAAAGCACCATCTAGATGGCTAACTCGATCTTCAAGTGCAAGCGTTTCCTGCGTTACAGTATCAAACTGTTGCTTTAAAGCCATTGCTTCTGTTTCAGCCTTCTCTCAACCTAAAAGAAATACAATTGACTTCATCATATTAATAGAAGAGATGACGTTATAGAATGACTTCATTATGTTCTAAGACCAAAGGAAAATTAAATATGGTCTTGAAAGTACTAAGAATTAGAAAGCTCAAAACTGCAAGTTATATTTGCCAGATTTTCGAAAGGGAATCCCACATCATAGGATACAATATAGTTGCAACTAAATATGTGCCATATAAATGATGAATGAAATCCCCATGCTGATCTGATAAATTCAAGAGGAAACAAAGGCTACCTGACACAGCTTCTTCTGCTACTTTGGCAAGCTGCTTCACCAAATTATCCTTGGCAGTATTGTCTGAAAGGACCAGCGACAGCTTTTCATTCAAACTCTTTAGCTTCTCCTCTGACTGTTGCCACGCCATCATTGCTTCTTCTGACATGTGGGCATGATTTGCAGCAGCTATGGAAGTGTCCTGTTGGATACGAAATCAACTATGCAGTCAAAAGAATGGCATGGCTACTTACAAATAATAAATCACGCTAACTGGAAAAAAGTAGAGATCTAATACAGAATGCCAAGTATAAATGGCAACTTGGTGCCATGGACTAGCTTTTCAGTTGTCTCAAACAAAAAATGCATTTCAATAAATGGTATGGCCACATACAAAGGAAAAGGATATGTCTTATGATAATGCAAGCTTGAACATAACATACAAAGCCTTTCCTCTTTAAGTTTCAAATGCAAAATCAAAAACAAAACTAGACCCACAACAACTTCTTGTGCAAGAGTATAAAATACTAAGGCGAAATATTTGATTTGGTACAAATTTCAAATGATCCAAGGAAAAATTTATTCGTCTTTCCTTCTGCTTATACCATTTAGTTCCATCTTCTTTCCCAAATCTTTGGTTAGGTTCAGGCTAGAATAACATCATGTTCATTTTAATTAGGATGGAGTCCGCCTTGACCGGGTAAGACCCCAACACGAATTTACTTAACCCTTAACATTGAGGTTTGTCGACTGGTTAGTATAGAGATTTCACCATGGATATAGATTCTGTACACAAAATAGAACAAAGTATAGATATCATCTAGGTCATAATCTGTTTACTCCATCACTAACATATTAGATAAATCATAATACTTAGAATCTTCTGACAAATCTAACCATTATTTCCTGTAGTCTATTTTTCATAACCTGACATCTTCATACCATCTCCATTTTGTTCTCACATCATCTCTTTATCACACAAACGAATTCAACTCTTCATGGTACAGACCCATTCGTCTTATATATGTTTACTTAATCCATTATTTACAACAGTTAATTACTATCAACGATACCAACAAAAGCATATCACCCCTAAATCCACTCTCCCAGCTCTTGATCAAAACTTTATAAGCTATGTTAAGCCATTGACCTGAGCTTCTAAGTCAAACTTTATGCTTACATCGAGACAGTACAATACAATGTCAATCTGCATCTCCACAATTCAATATATAGTCAATCCAATCAGCATAAAACACTCCAGCTCAACGAGTTTTCAATCTACTTGTTTGATGACAACCTATGTTAATAATAGATTATAATATATATACTTGTATAATGTCATCCTATACTGGAATTGGTCACTATGACCTGCATGTAGTTGTCACTCTCTTATACTATGTGCTTATCTATCCCAATCCTGGTTCAATCCTCCTTGTGCTTAGTTTATGACTGCATATTAACCAACCAGTCAAGAATCCGAGATTTTTCTGGTTCAAAATTCAAATATACAACTAAAAAGTAAAAAAATTTGCAAGACACAAAAACTCTTGGGTACAATTACACAATTTTATGCCTAGATAGGTTAGCATTTGGCCTTAATCCCAAGATTTTTTTCACTCTCAGATAAGTTCTATAGCCAAGTTTGAATGGCTATAAGTTTATGCAATTCCCTCATCAATTTTGTTCGCAATGGCAAGCTGATCATTATTCATTCCCTGAGCACTTACTTGGCACATTGCATCCATAACATCTAGGAAGCCTTGTTTGAAAGCAAATCTCAAAGTCCCTCAAGCATTACCTGATGAAAATAGCTACTAGTATCCACTTCTCATAACTCAACAAATAATGAAACAAAAGGGTAAAATGCATACTGAAAAATTTCAATGCAGAGTAAAAAATAAGAAAAGAAATTGCTCAAAGTGAACAATGATTTTTTCAGCACTTATAGGTGGTAAATATTAAATATTGAATACCTGTCTCTACCTGTCTCTACCAGCGGGTGGTAAATATTGAATAGCTGGAAATTTTGGCAGCTGAGCTGTTCTAGCACACATAACTCTAGAAGCCTTAAGCTCACTGTCTCGCTTTAATAAAGTGTCTTTTAACATCTTGGATTTTTCCTCCATTGCTAACAGGCATTCTGTAAGATATTCAATCTCTTTCTGAGCATGTTCCCGGTGACTATCATTTGAAAACTCTGTAGAAGAAATAGGTGAAGTGGCCCCCCTACCAAGAGACTTCCTAAATTTCACTTCCCCAGCTTCCTTTCCAGCTATCTCTACTTCAAGTTTCATTTGAGCAAGCGAAGCAGGCCCTGGTAACCTTTTGCGCACTAGACCCCTCAGTCTCTGGCACTCAGCCTCCAACTTAGTAGTTTTTTTAACAGTTTATGAATGTTGCTTGTTCACTGCCTCTGCAGATTTCTTACATAGGTCCCTTTCATCAATTATTGAGTCCATTTCCTTACTGAGTGATTGAAGCTTGTATTTCAGGGCAGTATTTTCACTTTCTAATGATTCAAGCTTCACCTGAAGAACGTTGATCTCAGCCTCAGCTTGATTTTTTGCTTCATGTATTTCCATTAACTTTGAACTTTCTTGCAGAGAATTACCCATTGTATTATGCTTTGTTTTTTCCTCAAGTAACAGCTGATCCAATTCAACTATTCTGGCATCAAGCTCAAACTTCATTTTGTCCCATTCTATGGCCTTTTTCGCCACAGCCTTATGAATTTTCTCCTCATTTTCCTCTCTTACTTGCCGAAGATGCCTCATGCATTCTTTCAAAGCACCATCCAAATGGCTAAATCGATCTTCAAGTGCAAGCTTTTCCTGCGTTACGGTATCAAACTGTTGCTTTAAAGCCATTGCTTCTGTTTCAGCCTTCTCCCAACCTAAAAGAAATACAATTGACTTCATCATATTAATAGAAGAGATGACGTTATAGAATGACTTCATTCTGTTCTAAGACCAAAGGAAAATTAAATATGGTCTTGAAAGTACTAATAATTAGAAAGCTCAAAACTGCAAGTTATATTTGCCAGATTTTCCAAAGGGAATCCCACATCATAGGATACAATATAGTTGCAACTAAATATGTGCCATATAAATGATGAATGAAATCCCCATGCTGCTCTGATAAATTCAAGAGGAAACAAAGGCTACCTGACACAGCTTCTTCTGCTACTTTGGCACGCTGCTTCACCAAATTATCCTTGGCAGTATTGTCTAAAAGGACCAGTGACATCTTTTCATTCAAACTCTTTAGCTTCTCCTCTGACTGTTGCCACGCCATCATTGCTTCTTCTGACATGTGGGCATGATTTTCAGTAGCTATGGAAGTGTCCTGTTGGATACGAAATTAGCTATGCAGTCAAAAGAATGGCATGACTGCTTACAAATAATAAATCACGCTAACTGGAAAAAAGTAGAGATCTAATACAGAATGCCAAGTATAAATGGCAACTTGGTGCCATGGACTAGCTTTTCAGTTGTCTCAAACAAAAAATGCATTTCAATAAATGGTATGGCCACATACAAAGGAAAGGATATGTCTTATGATAATGCAAGCTTGAACATATCATACAAGCCTTTCCTCTTCAGGCTGAAATGCAAAATCAAAAACACAAACTAGACCCACAACAACACTGATGTGCAAAAGTATAAAATACTAAAGGCATAAATATTTGATTTGGTACAAATTTCAAATAATCCAAGGAAAAATTTATTCGTCTTTCCTTCTGCTTCTACCATTTAGTTCCATCTTCTTTCCCAAATATTTGGTTAGGTTCAGGCTAGAATAACATCAAGTTCATTTTAATTATGATGGAGTCCGCCTTGACCGGGTAAGACCCCAACACGAATTTACTTAACCCTTAACATTGAGGTTTGTCGAATGGTTAGTATAGAGATTTCACCATGGATATAGATTCTGTACACAAAATAGAACAAAGTATAGATATCATCTAGGTCATAATCTGTTTACTCCATCACTAACATATTAGATAAATCATAATACATAGAATATTCTGACAGATCTAACCATTATTTCCTGTAGTCTATTTTTCATAACCTGACATCTTCATACCATCTCCATTTTGTTCTCACATCATCTCTTTATCACACAAACGAATTCAAATCTTCATGGTACAGACCCATTCATCTTATATATGTTTACTTAATCCATTATTTACAACAGTTAATTACTATTAATGATACCAACAAAAGCATATCACCCCTAAATCCACTCTCCCAGCTCTTGATCAAAACTTTATAAGCTATGTTAAGCCATTGACCTGAGCTTCTAAGTCAAACTTTATGCTTACATTGAGACAATACAATACACTGTCAATCTGCATCTCCACAATTCAATATATAGTCAATCCAATCAACATAAAACACTCCAGCTCAACGAGTTTTCAATCTACTTGTTTGATGACAACCTATGTTAATAATAGATTATAATATATATACTTGTATAATGTCATCCTATACTGGCATTAGTCACTATGACCTGCATGTAGTTGTCACTCTCTTATACTATGTGCTTATCTATCCCAATCCCGGTTCAATCCTCCTTGCGCTCAGTTTATGACTGCATATTAACTAACCAACCAAGAATCCAAGATTTTTCTGGTTCAAAATTCAAATATACAACTAAAAAGTAAAAAATTTGCAAGACACAAAAACTCTTGGGTACAATTACACAATTTTATGCCTAGATAGGTTAGCATTTGGCCTTAATCCCAAGATTTTTTTCACTCTCAGAGAAGTTCTATAGCCAAGTTTGAATGGCTACAAGTTTATGCAATTCCGTCATCAATTTTGTTCGCAATGGCAAGATGATCATTATTCATTCCCTGAGCACTTACTTGGCACATTGCATCCATAACATCTAGGAAGCCTTGTTTGAAAGCAAATATCAAATTCTCTCAAGCATTACCTGATGACAATAGCTACTATGGAATAAAACCCAGAAAATCCTACTTGTTTCTCCTCTACAACCACTTTTATCTTTTTATATTTTATTTGTCTAAGCTCCTCGTTATTCTACTCCTTTTGCAAGGAAACCTTGTGCTCATATTTAAAGTTAAAATCTTTAAAATGCCCTATCCTTTTCAATGATGCCATTGGTTAATTTAACACCCATTTCTCTCCCACTTAAACAATTTCTCTCTCACTTAAACAATTATCCACTCTTCCTTAGTGTTGCACTTTCATGGTAAGTCCAACAGAATCCATGTAACAAGCAGCTAATCCCCCAAAACAAGTTCAGTTCATCCAATCGATGAGGTGAGTTAGTTATCTGTCAAACTCAAGATCATGTGCACATGAGGATTAATGCCCTCTTCAACTTGGGAATACATCTGGATTTCCACATTTTTCATCTTTGTCAAACCATCGACTATTACTTCTCTATGCTCTCTTGAAAACAATTCTTTTATGAGCTTGATAGTTTATTTGCTTGCTTAAGTAGCCTTTTTTCCGTGCTCAATGATTCCTCAAATGCACTTCTCTTTGTTGTCTAACTTTCGTCACACTATTAGAGTGTTGTCTCCTCGATCCAAATTCCAATTAGTACCATGAAGTAAAACTTCATGGTACTATGAAATTCCCATCTCAAATGCACAAACTTCATCGGTTGCTATGAAATCCCCATCTCATTCATCTCATGTCTAGCCAAACAAAAAATTACAACATTGATTTGTAGAAGAGTTTTATTTCCCATATCCTTCCATCCCCTTTAAAACACTATTATAAAAAAGCACATTTTCCCAACCAAATGTGCATATATAGCTGATACATACCAATATTCATGACTTCTAGTTTAACAGAGCAAAAATTCTTAAACCTACAAATAGATTTATATAATTAATTTATTCAATAGTTTGGCTTTTGGACAATTGTAGTTTGAAAATCAACTAAACCTACCTATAGCTAACACATTCACTCTCAAACTAGCTTCCTGTCTATTCTTTTCTTGTTTTTAAGAACCGTTACTTTTGTTTAAGTGACCAAAACACCAGCTCAAACAGATGTTACACCAGCCAACAGGGATGATACGAATTTCAAAAATCTGAAACACCTCTGAAACATTTAAACCATGTTTTAGAGGAATTATGTACAAGTAAATGTCTCTGAAGCACCAAAAGTTGTTTCTAGCACCCCAAGGTGAAGCTTTTGGTAAAGGTGGGTGGGATACATGTCTCTGAAGCACCAAAATGTGTTTCGAGCAGTGTTACAGAAGTCTCCAATAACTCACGAGTACTCATGATTTTGATTCTGATCTTCAACCAAACAAGCCGATTTAAATCTCAGCGAGTCAAACTTTTGTTGACCGAGTTTGACTCGTGTTGACTGTAAGTTTGACTCACGCTTTCAGAGATTTGTAGAGGAATCGACGAGCCACTCAGATTCTTAGGTTAAAAGAATGGGGTTTTATTTTGTGGTTTCGCTTTCACTTCTTGCTAGCCGTCACGCTTGGAGTTTGCTTTCATTTCTTCTTGTCGTTCACCTATCTAGAGACTCCGTGGATCAAACGATGCCATTGTATATGTACATATTTGTGGCTACTCCCCAATGGTCAAGCAACATTCTTTTCTTTTAAAAATATCATTTTGAATAAAAGAAACTGGTTGTAGTATGTTAGAGTTCTATACCATTTTTGAATAAAAGCAAATCGTTGCAGAATGTTGGAACTTTACAAAGACCTATAATAATGAAACAATTCCTTAAATTCGTTTGTTATTGTCAAGTGTATAAAAGTGATCTACCAATGGGTATAACGCATTAACAATCCAAACTTAACCCAATTTAGAAGCCATGCTACTGTAACCCCAAGTAAAACTTTAGCAGGTCCGCGGTGTTTGTTGACAAAAACTTGGAAGTTTCTCGTCTCATTTGAATCTTTGTACCTGTTTTGAATGTTTTCCAATACTAAATATATTTTATACTTGAAGTATACACATTGTCCTCGTGATTTTTTGGACATCTATTGATATTATACATTGTTTTGACATGGTTTTATTGAGTCACTTCACCACTTGAGAGTAATATGAAGAATTTTCGTTCATATTCTTCATTTCTCGAAAAGTAAAAAGCATTTTTTTGATGCACTTAGTTTTTTTTCTGCATTCATAACATTAAAGGAACTAAAAAGAAAAACTTGCATTTGCATGTAGGATTGTGTTTTTTTTGCAAAAAAGGAACATTAGGAAATATGCACTTAGTTTTGTGCTCAATGTTTTCTTTTATTCATTGATTTGTTTGCTCACAAAATTATTTGCTCTCTTCCCTTTGTAGCTAGGTCTTTCATTGAAAAACTAAAAGTGAAAAGTTTTCTTATCATTTTTAGTTTGCATTTAGGAATTTCTACATACATCATCGCGGTACCATTGAAAGGAAAATTGTTAAGCAAGATCAACATAAAATTAATCTCAATTTATCTAAAAACGCATTGGAACCATAACGATAACATTTAGAAGGTCTAGGCTAGAGACGTGTTCCGGCGTCGTAAAACATAGCAGCTGTCGTTAACTTGTCTGTGATACATTCCGAGTGTGATATCTCACCCCACGTACGTAAGTATATCGTAGCACGTCCCTCGGGGCGGCGTTACAGTACGATAAGTATATAGGTGGTGCTCTCACTGTGCGGTTTCACATTAGATAGCGCTAATACAGACTTGGGCCTCCACGTACCTTCGGGTATATTTGGGAGGACAACTTTTAGGTGCTATCCATCCATAGTGAACTGAGTCGGCCACCTTTAAATTGTGATACACCGAACACAGCATTCGGGGAGATTGCCTGCCCGTACTTCTTGTCTTGCCAGGAGTATTCTACAGTTCACAGTTTACTGGTAAACCCTTTTGCCTAGCATTACCCTCTTTTTGTTTATTTATTTTTGGTTAAAACTAATCAGTAATCGTGGAAGAACATAATCCTACCCCCCGTTGTTCGCATAGATTAGCTTTAAAACCAGTGACCACATTTACCACCAGAAGTTACTTCTAGTAGGCAAAGGCGATCAAAATCTGTCCAACAGTGACGTTGATGTTGTGGATGATATTACTTGATGCTTCATGATGGGTGTTCTTTCTCACTTTCACATAATATTGTTATAGCCTCTGCTTGATGCTTTTGTTGCTATGGTCATGTCAGGCATTAATTAATTGTATTCAATGTTCAATGTGTGAAGAGTGCAACTGTTCCCTTGACGCGGTTTAAACTTTAAATTCAGGCACAATAGACTGTTGTTATGCACCATGTTTCCCTGGCTCCTACATATTGGAATATGCCCAAAATGATTTTGGAGAGTGATATCCATTCATGGAAGGATATTTGCACTCATCTTTCATGGAAGTTTATTTGCACTCATCTTTCATTCTCTCATGAACCAAGTGAAATTTCTTGGGGAATTTCTAATCAACAAGTTTTAGGAGTTTGTGTCAGATTTGGGTAGACTCGTAGAATGATTAGCTTGTGGCTGCTATAAACTCTTTTTTTCAACCCATGGATGCATGGGTTAAATTTGCTCTTGATTTACAGTTTCCAATGATTTGACACTAAGAATCATTGGTTGACTGTGGTGATTCGCTGACTTCTTTTCTTCTTTTTTCCCGCTTTCCCTTAGATGGTCATTCATGGGAGGGGAAGTTCCAATGAATTTATGATTTGTGGTGTGCATTTATCTATTGGTTAACTCTTTGGTAACATCCCATGACTGTTATTTCAATGGAACTTGGTTAAATAACAAACACTAAGTGCTAATTAGGAGTTTTAAATGTTTGATACAATAACTAATTTTGGTTTATAGGATCCCGCATGTGCTTTTTTGGGCCTGAAACTTTACATGGCACCCATGTGTTTACAAATCATGGAAAGCATTTGAGTCTTTTTAGGTTATTTCATGGCCATACTGGACGTGTTTCACTATGGAAATGAAACTATGGTCAACATGAGGACAATGTCTTAAGGGATTTCTTTCCATTGATAAGTAAAAGAATCACTAGTAACTGACTAGTTTCCTTCCTCACTTTTATCATGGAAAATGATAGAGGATATGTTTCAACTTCTTATAACCAATTCTTTACAACTTAAGGGAGAGGTGTTTTGGAAAGTTCAAAGGATGATTAAAGTTATTGTAATATTTTGTTGTTTTGTTTAAAGCTTTCAAGTGTTCATTAGGTGATTTGGAGATATGATTTAATTTAGTGGAATTTTTTTTTATATTTTATATTTGAATGATGTTCTTTGTTTTATAGATGATGACTCATGATGTTATTGTTTTGTGTATAATGATTTATTTTTGCTTTTGGGCTTGGGCCTTGGCACAACATTTTAATAAAAAATTGCATAATGGTTTTTGTGAACATTACACTTATTTTACTTTGAAAGCTACTTACAAATATAGTAATTCTCAACTCTTGGAAACTATTGATGCAGGTTTCTAGATCGATTTGAAATTTTACTTCTCGAATATTCAGTGAGATGTCAAAATCTAATCCTGGGAAGAAACTATCAAGGCAAATTGATGTATTATCATACTTTAAAAAGTCTCAATCCAAGAATACACATTCTCTTCATGCTTCAAGCTCCTTTGAACAATCTGTTACTGAGAGAGATGTTAACTCTTGTGAAAATGCATCTGATATCTATATGATGGAGGAAATAATAGGTTCCTCAAGTGATCAGGGTGAGATAAATGCAATTTCAACAGAAATTAATGATGAAAATGTTAAAGATATTTCCTTGGAAGGTGACACAAACCATTCACGGAAAAGGAAAAAAGGCCAGTGGACCATAGGGAGAAAATTCCAAGATGATTGGCTCTCAAGTTTTCCATTTATTGAAGAAATACCTTCTACAAATGAGGATTTACGAGAAGTTAAATGTCTTGCGTGTAGTTGGAAAAGTTGCAAGGTAGTGAAATTTCAGATGAAGCTAGATATAGTACAAAAGCATGCAGGAAAGGTTTATGAAAAGAAAATTGTAAATGGTAAAGAGAAATCTATTGTCGGATGGAAATCTTTGGAGGAATGCCGACATAGCCAATGTGTGGAAGAATACAAAAAATATTTAATAAATAAGAAGAAACTTGAGGCAAGTGGAGGAACCATCATATCTCAATTTGAAAAGACGATGGAAAGAAGTTTGTTATCCAAGACGATACAATTGAGCACTGTATTTCACATCTTATGTAAAGGTCGTCCTATGACAGATTACCCAGATCAGATGAAATTTCTATCTTTTCTTCACGTGCCAAACTTTCCATATTCTCATTGGTCCGTAACTAGTGGTTGGGAATGGGCAAGATATCTAGCTCAAGTAGAATTAATGATTTGAAACAGGAGATTGCAAATGCTAGGTTTTTGGCATTGTCTTTGGATGAGGTTACAGCTATTGATAATACTTCATGGATTTGCATGAGCATTTATATGGTTAATGACCATATTAGGCATTCCTATCTACTTGAGATTAAAAATATGAGAGAGACTTCTACAGCTGAAAATATTTATGAACTTGTTCTTAATACTTTGAAGGAAAGTGGTATGGATCATTTAATGATTGCAAAAAAGTTGGTATGTGTTGGAGCAGATGGAGCATCGGTAATGCAAGGACAAAGGAATGGTCTTTGTGTTATACTACAACTATCAGCTTCGCCATATATGATTAATATTCATTGTATGGCTCATAGGATGAATCTTGAATTTAAAATAGTAAGCAAGTTTCCATTAGTTTCAAAAGTTGAATATCTTGTATGTGAGACTCATGCATACTTTTCTCGTAGTCCCAAACGATATTTAGAGTTTCAACAATTTGCATATGGTGTTACGGATGGAAAAAAACTACTGAAAGATGTTGATACAAGATGGATCTCATTAAATGGACCAGCTCAAAGACTATTTAGTGATTTCAAATCTCTGGTAGGGTTGATGTATGAAAATCGCTACAATGTAGACAAAGCTCAAGATCTTCTTTTTTGACTAACTGATATAGAAACATTATTGACATTGGCTGGAATTCTTCCTATGCTACATGAAATGAATGTCCTCGTGAAAATGTCTCAGAATCGCACAATGTATATTGCCGAATACACAAATGCGAGAAAGTCAGCATGCCTTGCATTGGATAATTTTTATATGATGCCGGACTCTTTTACTGGTCCAGAGTTTACAAGTTGGACTAAGATCATAAATATAGAAAATACTGAAAATTTTTTGACGTTTGATGAAAAAGGGATACTATGTATCACAGTGCATGGGTATATGGTCCCCTTTCATTATATTAGTAAGACGGGACGAATCACCAAAGATTGCCCCGTGTCAAGAGACCAATTTGATAATATTGTGATCTCAGTGAGACAAAATTTGATAGAAATTGCAAGATCACTATCATCAGAGATAAGAGAACGATTTCCTTGAGATGAATGGTTGGAGGCCATGTGTGTGGTATACCCTCAATATTGGAACAATTGTCAATGTTCAAGAAATTTAAAAGCCGATTTTCAAAAGAGATTAAAATGTTTAGTAGACCACTTTTGCAAGAAAGTCTCGATACATGGAGAACATATTGAAGGTATTTTAGATTCATCAAAATTGTATCAACAAGGTGGATGCTTTTCTGAAACAATGTGGAAGCAATATCATTTTTTGGAGAATCCTAATGAAAACGATGCTATAACAAGATTATGGAATACTTTAAGTGCTAGCCAATACCTGCAAGAAAACATACCAGAATATTTTAAATTAGCAGATTTGTGTCAAACCATGATTTTGGGATCAGTGGAGGATGAGAGAATGTTTAGTGCACTATCATTTTTGAAGTCAAAGTTGAGGAACAATCTTGATAAACATGTGGATACATGTTTAAGATTATATGTAACAAAGTATGATGTTGACAATTTTCCATATGAAAGAGCACTAGCGCTTTGGCGATCAGATTGTGATAGAAGGGGAGAAAACAATATAACAAATTTATCTAATGAACTTGATATAGAACATAATGTTTTGGAGGCTCATAATGACACTACATCTAGAGAAGATCATGTTCACAATGTAGAAAATGATGACAAAGATGAGAACTGGGAAATTGAAATACCCTAGGACTCGTATTTTGGTATACATGTTCTGTTGATCATGCAAGATTACTACATGTCAAATTAAGGTAAAAATGGGTTCTATATTTTGTATTTTTCATTGTAACATTGTAGCTACATTTCTTTCATGTGTGTTATTTTAAGATTGATATTTCATATTTAATCCTTACATTGTTTGTTTCTTATTTGTGATAGGAAATGAAGCTGGATTTGATGATTTTGGGACCTATTTTCACATAGATAGCATTTGACTAGTATTAAATGATAAATAACTAATTTAACAAGACTAATGCAAAGCATCAATGGGCTCATTCAAGTACATGAAACTACCTTGATGTCTAACTTTGACATCTTAGAAATTTTTAATGGTATATATGTTGCTTGTGTTTGGGGAATTTTGCTGAGTTTCGAGTTTTATATTTTCTTGGAAAATAATTATTGATATTTGGAAAATGTGTGATTTTATATTGGTATTGGAAACGAAGCTAGGTTTGATCTTTGATTGGAAATGAAGTCAGATTTGATGAAGTTGGGACCTATTTCTTTTCACATAGATAGTGTCATAGTATTAAATGATAAAGAACTAATTTAAGAAGTCTAACGCTAAGCAACAATGGGCTTATTCAAGTACATGAAATTGTGTTAATGTCTAGCCTTGATATCTTTGAAAATGTTAGTGGTTTGTTTGTTGCTTGTTTAGAGGATTTTGTTGAGTTTGAAATTAGTCTCTTGAATGCTTATGGTTCTCATATCATGCATATATTGATAGATCGATAGATATAGTTCTATTATTATAATCATTATTGTTTTCTTTATATATTTTGTGGTTTGAGGAAAGATATTTTATTTCCTTTCACTTTGTGGCATGATTTCGACATCTTCACCTTTTAGAATATAGTAAAATATTTTTCTTATTATAGATTTTTCTTGGAAAAGAATTATTGAGAGTTAGGTGCAAATGCACAATGTTGTGTAGCATTAGTGTGATAAATATGGGATACTGCAAAGCATAGTTTTGAAGATTAGTCTAAGTTGACTCGTACCTAATCAACTCAGTCAAGTTGATTGTTGTTGAACAGCTAATTGTTAGTTCAATGGACAGAAGGTCTTGCAGGCATAAATACCAAAGGGAAAAATGGAGCCCATCATGGGGTACTCTTTGTAATTCCACCACTGCTACCTTCCATGCTTCCTCAAACTCCTCTCCAACCTCAATATTAGTGCTAGTAGTAGCATGAAAAACAACACTACGCTTAGCAGAACTAGAAGAACACATTTTCCAAACTACATGAGAACTACTTCCCTCACGAGTCACCATGTGCCATGCTTGGTCTCGGTGGTTCTCTTCCTTCTACTCCTGGTTCAATTACCATATCTTCATTGGAACCAACACTCCGAACTCCACTAGACAACGATTCAGCATTTTGTAGTAGTGATTCACCATTTGTGCTGGTGATTCGCCATGATTTTATAGGATAATATAATCTCGTGAGAGATTCGCCAAAAAATTATATATACATATTATATTATTAATAAAATCGCCTTCCATTTTTCCTATGTATCATGGGGATTCGCCTATTTTTTATATATATAAATTTAGGGGGGTTCTTAAAATTTTCCCTGGTCATGTCCATTTGTAGGGTACCTTAGAGTTTAGCACCCCATGATATTGAAAGGTGAATCCCATATTTAGGAGGAATATCAGCCACTACAATATTCATTACTAGGCTTTTGGCTGGTATTTGTGCTAGATTAACACGAAGATCTTTGATTAGGCCTAGAAATTTAACTCTATTGGAATCAAAAGAGTATAAATATTTGTATGGTCTAGTTATCTCGAGGCCTAATATTTCCATTACTACCTTTGGCATAAGGTTGTGTGAAGCTCCTGAGTCTAACATGGCATTATGAAGAATTTTATCATGGATGTTTAGACAGACATAAAATGGAGGAACACCTCCTTCTTAAAATTTACCTTCTACTTCTGGTCCAAACCTAAGTTTAGGTTTGTCATCATTTAAATTCACAGAATCAACATTCTCTCCTATGTTTAAAGCTTTCAAAAGTTGAGATCTATATACATATTGAGTGACTAATTCAGTAAGAGAAATAGAGATTTTAATCTTATCAATTTCATTCTCTATAATGAAAGGTGTCTGAGTTTTTGAAATGTTGAAATCAGTTTTTTCAGACACTGTTTTCACAACAATTTTAGCTTGCCAGTTTTTATTAGGAATCTCAGTTAAAACAGTTTTTTTAGGGGTATTGGTTATGTTGCTAGTGCTGCTTTGGTCACCACTTTGTTTGCCACTAGGTTGGCTATTTTTATCTCTATTTTTATCAGAACTTTCAGCCACTGTGTTTAGAACTTCTGCTGTCTTTTTAGGAATGTTTTTAGCGATCTTCCTAGCAGAAATTTTAGAGGTCTTTCTTTTGGGAGTATCTTGGTTTTTATTACTTTTGAGGTCATATTTTCTATGTACTTCCATGATGGCATTTTCAAAGCCTTGTTTATAGTCTTCAGATTCTAGGCTTTCTTCCTCATTTTGTGCAAAAAATGCATTGTTCTTCCTTAGTAAGGAAAACATTATCCTCATTATTTACTCCCATTAAATTTATGTGACTTTCCTCTATTTCTTCAATTACACCCTCATCTTCATCAGCATGTTTTTCTTAGAAAGGAGGCTTGAGTTGCTGATCAGGACCTATTTGTCTTATTTGAGGGGGGCTTCTCCTAAAGTTTTGGTTTTGGTTCTAATTTTGATTTCTGTTTTGAGGAGTTATTTGGTTCTCTCTAGGACAAGCTCTCTCATTCATGTTTATTCTCTCCATCATCCTTTCCATTGTTCTAACTAAACTATAGATCTTTGTATCAGATGTTGAAGGTGCAGCTTCTTCCCTATATGTGACTCTTTTTTCATTCTTCATTCTAGCTCTTTTGGCAATCAGATTGGCTTCTACACTTATTTCACCCCTCTGCATATATTCTAATGTTAGAGGGTCTCTTTCTCTTAGTTCGTAATCCATTTCTGGGTCAAACCCATCTGGAAATTTCATTAGAGCTAGACCATGTGGAGGTTTCATATGGATAGGGAGGGCATTATATACACTATTGAATCTGATGCAATATTCTTGGACACATTCTCCAACATTTCTCTTAATGTTTTCATATTCTGATAATATTTGGAGAGGGTTCTTCTTGACTTCCCATTTGTTTAATAATAGTTGACGGAAAGAAGGGAGGTCATTTATACTATTAGGGGTTAGAACTTTAAACCATTTCCTTGCCTCTCCCCCTAAGCTTTGAGTAAACAGTCTGAGTTTAACAGTTTCATCATCTATTTCTTGTATGTCAAAGTAATCATTCATTCTGTCCACATGTTTTTGAGAAGTAGTGGAACTAATTGCATCATATAGAGGAACTTTGCACTGGTAGTCTGGTCGTAGAACAACTAATGGAAATGGTAGAACTAGGGGAGCATACCATGTTGCCATGATATGTGGTTGGGGAAGAAAAGGAGGGTTAACAAGAATAGGGTTCACAAAGGGAGGTAGAGGGTTAAATGGAGGAAGGTGAATAGTAGAGGATGATGTTAGTACAACAGGATTCTTCTGTAAGGTGGTGTTTGGTCAATTTAGTGTGTCCTAAATTTCTACATTAATTTTTCAATCCAGGATTCGTAAGCTGACTAAGTGTGGCGCACTATATGTTCAAGATAACCTATCTCTTGCTTTTTTTCGTTTTTGGTTTTTTTTTAAATTTATCTTGGGGGTTTTATCTTGGTTGGTTTCCTAATGTGAGATGGAAATTCTAAAAGAAAAGTATGGATATAAATGTTCAAGGCAATGATGTCCTTTATAATGATTTCCCAAACTTCAAACTTCAAAAGGGTTTTAAAACATGCAATGACAAAATTAATTTCTAAAAGAAAATGAAAATGTGCCACTATACTAGTCAAACAAATAGTGAACTATTGATCATGAAACCCATTACTCTTGTTGCTGTCTAAATAAAAAAAGAAACTGTGCTCAAATAAACCCAAGAATTGCAAGCAAAGTAAAGCTAAAATCAAATTACATCAACTCATATTCTGACCCCTCACCATTAGTCTCGCTATGGCTTTCAGAGGTAATCATAAACAACTTGAGCAATCTGATATCTAATTTGCAGAAAAATAAACTAATATCAAATTACACACTCATACTTCAATCCCTCACCATTAGTCTCGCTATGGCTTTCAGAGGTAACTGATAATGACATGAGAAATTTAATATCTAACTTGCAGAAAAATTAACTAATATCAAACTACACACTCATACTTCAATCCCTCACCATTAGTCTCGCTATGGTTTTCGGAGGTAACTGATAATTACATGAGTAATTTAATATCTAATCTAACTAATAAATCAAATGTACAAAACTGAAATAAATAAAACAATGCTGGAATTAAAAGGTAAGAAAAATAAATCAGCAGAAGGACAAGACTGATCCCATGTCATTAGTCATTGTAAAACTATGTGAAAATACCCGGGCTGCCTACTGTAATCTGGAACAAAGACACTGATCAGTTAACAACAGTATAAAGCATGAAAAATTATGACAGAAATAAAATGTTAATACCATAAGAGATGTAATATATACATGTGAATAACTATGGCATAATAAATGTAAGAAAATAAAACATGAAACTATACAGCAATAAACAAAAACCTCGGCGTGTGAAGGGGCCCTCTGCACAATCCTCGGGCAACAACTATCAACCACGAATTATGCTTATGAACAGAGTCTTCTCATGTATTCAAAATGCAGTCATAACAAGGAAATAATGTCACGGTACAGTGGGCTTTCTTTCCAGCAAAATTACATTACAGAAGCTAGCTACTATGCGTATGAGAACGCATTATTTATAACAGAGGATGACATAACTACTTTTCTACAATCTGCGCTGATAAAAGACACGTGAACAACCACGTCCAGAAATCTAGCATTATGGTTGTCGTGAAGATTAAATCTATGGAGGGTGGCTATTGGATTCAGCTTATGGAGCAGTTCACAGGTGTTGATATGTCCCCTGAGATTTAGGAACAGCCACGCAAGTCTTCACGTGGTGGAAAACGAAGTTCTGTCACCGTAGGACTCTTAGGTTGACCACCGCTTGACTACCTTTGACCACGGCCTTCTTTGATGAATTCGACTAAGCCAATAGGACTCGGTCCATATCCATGTCATTTCCAACTTTCCCATGTGGCTCAATTTTTCTGAAGACACCTACAATATAGACTTTAACAAAATGGCTACGGAAAGTTGAAGCAGCTGCGGAAAGTGACAAGATTCTGCAACTCAATGAGCAAAAATCTAATTTAAACAGAAAACACAAAACATAGTTAAAATCCACTTTAAATGCTCTTTTGTGATTAATATGCAATGATGTTGATGACTTAGGAGGTCCAGGTAAATGGAAAAAGTCTAGAAAGGTGTCTAGGAAAGATGCAAGTTTGGGACTCAACATACCCCCACTGTGAAGGTGTTGCATGTCCCCATGCAACCAAAATTTTGATCATCCTCTTTCAATTCATATGCCCTGATACCTCTGCCAGTACATCCAGTCCTCTTCTCCTCTTTCTTTGTGCTGCTAACATCCTGGGCTTCTTCATCAAGCATCTGAATTTAAGATTAATCAGTGCTCTACTTATCTTCTTGCATTTCTTCTTCAATTTCCTGTTCTTTTTCTGCCACAGTCCCAGATGTAGCATAGTGTTGTCATGAATGATCTTTTCCAATCTTTTTTTCTCCTTTAATGCTTCATTTTCATTTTTAATATGTCTATTTAAAACCTCCAACTCAAAGACTTCTTGTTTCAACGATTGGACTAGAGCTTCTTGTGCTGGGACCCGTGGCTGTTCTTTCTAAGGATTCTATGTAATCATACACCTCTTGCTGCATTGGATCTATCTCGGGTGTCGTTTTCCTTGGGCTGTCCCCAAAATGCTGTGGAGGAGAATTGACTTCAAAATCTGGCCGAAAAGGACTCATGTCAACATCTTGAGGACTAGTTTCAACGTTTGGCTGAGAATGAGGTGGACTACGGCCAGTTGGAGTTTGTTTAGGTGTTTCTTCTCCCAAATCAATAAAATGGGGTCCTTTTGTTTGTGCTTTCCTCCACTTTCCTTTAATCCTGGTGCTTCTTCTTACATGCTGTGGACTACTGTCTTTTTCCTTCTGTTTTTCTTTTCCTTTCTTTTTGGCCATAGCTGATTGTTCCTGAAGGTGAACTAGTCTCTCAGACAATACTTGATGGTCTTCTTCTGAGGAAGGGGTTTGATGCACAGCCTCAATGCTTCTTTTCTCTTTTGATTTTGTTGGCTTTTTACCCTCAGTCTTTTCCTTCCTCCTTTTAGACAATCTTTCTTCTCTACTAGTTCTTTCAACTGTGTTAGTAGGAGTGCTTTGAGTTTTATCACTTGTTCTCTTTCTTCTACTTCTTTTTGATGTACTGCCTTCAGGGGTTTCTTGGGGTTCTTCAAAGAAATTTCTAATTAAAAACTGCTCCCAGGTGTCCTTTTTCTCTTTTAATTGTTTTTCTATCAATATTTTCACGAGACCATGGTGATACAAATGTGGTTCTACGTCCCCCAGATTCTTTTGGACGGTTACAGACATATTTTTCAAACTGTTTAGTAAAAAGTATGGCAAATTGAGGGTCTAGTTGTCTAGGAAATTCATCAACAGTCGGGTATGATACATGTACATTGATCCAAAACGTCCCTCACAGGTGATAAACTTTTGAATAACCAACAGTAAAATGGCCCACTCTTCTTTTAAAGCATGAACAGGAATTCCCTTTTTAAAAATGGTGACATCCATACCTGGGTTACGTAGGATCACTCTCCAGGCTTCCTCGCTAATGCTCTTGTTCTTGAACCAGCGTTCACCTTCTTGAGGGAGTTCTGTAGCAGCTGCTATGGATGCCTCAGTCACTGTAAATTTGAGGTCCCCAATTTCTACCTCCAGACCGTTGAAAGACCTCGCGGAAGCTTTTGTTACCTCCTTATTGTAGCCTTTAAACTTTTGAATAAATCAAAGCCATTTTGCCTTTTTCAATATGTCTTTGACTTGCGGGTATCCTTCCATAAATTTGGGTCCCTCTGGTTCTATCCTCAACAACTGACCCATCCTTCCTTCTGTTCTTTAAAACTCATCTGCGTGAGTAGGGTTTAGCGGAGGTAAGACGGCTGAATTAGTGGTAATGAACAGGGTTTATGAAGGAGACCAGTGACTGTAAGCGGATATCAGAGAGTAGGTACACGGAATGAAGCGGAACAGAGAACAAAATAGGGTGAAGGCTTATGTGAACACGGTGGAAATGCAGCCGTGAGGTCAATAGAACAGTAGGGGGAGTAAAGTGCATCCGGAACTATTTAAAATTGGGTGGCTGCAGAGTAGACGCAAGCACGTTTATGAAACGGCTACGGATTTTATGCGGCTAAGAGAAGCCGTAGTCAAATCAACCATGTTCCATAATTACAGGTGGAATATCAAAGTATAGCTGAACATGACTGAAGATCGGAGGCTTGATTATGAGGCAGTTTAAAAGTGAATGCAAGGATTGTGGGGGAATCATATAGAGATCGTGGAATGGTTATGGGGTTATCAATGCAATCATTGCATATAATGGAGCCATGGTTTATAACTATGTAAAAATGTGCTTGAATGCCATTTGAAATAAATTTCTACTCATACCTTGGAATTCTTGCCATTTTTCATTAGTCTTCAATCAGTTGCTCCTCGTTGATGCTTTTGAATGCCTCATGTCTTCATAATATGTCCTCATACCTGCATTTGATTTCATGATTGTTGAACTAACATCTGACTGTAATTTTTTTTAAAAACAGAGTGGTGGCTACAGAAACTGCTTCTTGCTGCGGAAACTGGTGTCAGCTGCGGAAACTAACACACCAATTATTTGGGTGAATGGAGATGGATAGATGATAACTGAATAAATGAAAATGGTCATGAAAGAAAATTTTTATTGGTGAAATGAAATGAAATAGATGAAATGGAGTGAAATAAAATGAAGTGGAGTGGAATGAAGTGAAATGAAGTGGAATGAAATGGAGTGGGTTTTCATAAAACTTGTGAAATGAAAGAGAGAGGGAATTTTTTTTTTGGAAAATATAGGGTGTCAGGTGTTCCTGATTTTCACTCTACATTTTCTGTATAAGACTGCCAATCAGTGATTGGTTTTCAGGCTTTTACAATTTATTTTATTTTATTTTATTTTATTTTATTTTTTTTATATATTTGAAACTGAAAAGAACAAAGGCTAGGCTGGTGGAGAAGAAGGATTCTTCTTCACCAGCCTTATTGTAGAATTATCTTGAAACATTTTGACAAATTCCTCTTTTGAGAGTGGCTTATGATAGATCTTTAATCTGTGGCCATTCACAATAAGAGGAGTTTGAGATTCATCAATGGTCTTGATTCTTACCACTCCATTGCTAAAGATCTTGTCAATCTCATATGGCCAAGCCAATGAGTCTGAAATTTTCCTTTAAAATCTTTAAACTTGGAATCAAATAGAAATGCCCAATCTCCTTCTTGAAACTTCTTCTTTTTGATGTATTTGTCATGCCATTTAGCTCTTTGATATATAACTAGATCAGTTCTTAGAATTGCCTCTTGTCTGATCTCATCTAGCTCATTCAACTACTCCATTCTATGCTTTTGGGCTTCTGTAAATCCATCCCCAACTGAACTGCCATCTTGAAGGTTTTGACTTGGAACTCAATGGGGAGCAGGACTTCTTTCCCATAAACAAGTTCATAGGGAGAATGTCTTGTTGTATTTCTCCATGTAGTTCTGTAGGCCCACAAGGCTTCAGGAAGCCTTTCTGCCCAATCTCTTCTGTGTAGATGAACAGTTTTGGTGATGATGCTTTCGAGAACTTTGTTTGTAGACTCCACTTGACCATTTGCTTGCGGATGGTAAGGAGTAGATCTTCTGTGCTTGATTTTGTATTCTTCCATCAGCTTCTCCACCAGGTTGGATGTGAATTGACTTCCCTGATCTGTCACAATTTCTCTTGGAACACCAAAGCAAGTAAAAATATCCTCATAAAGAAAATTAACAATTGAATTTTCAGTAGCAGACACTAATGCTTTGGCTTCCACCCATTTAGTAACATAATCAATACAAACCAATATATACTTCTTTTGCTTAGATGGTGGATTAATAGGTCCAATGAAATCTAAAGCCCATTTTTCAAAGGGTTCAATGAGTACCTGTGTTTGCAATGGCATTTCATTTGAAAGGGTAGGTTTCCCTACTCTTTGGCAGCTGTCACACCTTTTGACATATTGTTTTGCATCTTTGAAGAGGGAAGGCCAATACTATCCTAAAGAGAGGATTTTATAGGCCGTCCTTTTGTCTGCAAAGTGTCCGCCGCATGGTTCATCATGACATGCCTTAAGAATATCAGGCATTTCATCCTCCCTGACACATCTTCTGATCACAAGATCTGGCCCTGTTTTAAACAATTCGTTAGAAATCCATGAATATTTTGAACTCTCTTGAATAATCTTTCTTCTTTCACTTGGAAATAAATGTGGAGGTAGTTTCCCTGTAACCAAATAGTTAGCAATATCTGCATACCAAGGGGTCTTAGTAGTTACTGCAAACAAGTATTCATTAGGAAACTTATCCTCTACAGGAGAATCTTCTTTAGTATTATGAATCCTAGACAAGAAATCAGCTACTGTATTTTGTTTCCCTGGTCTATCCAACACAGTAATATTGAATTCCTGCAAAAGTAGGAGCCATCTTGTCACTCTGCCATTAGTAACAGGTTTGTTCATTATATATCTAATCACAGAATGATCAGTATGAACACAAGTTTCATAGCCTGTTATATAATGTCTAAACTTATTGATTTCATGAACAACAGCTAAAAACTCTTTTTCAGTTACAGTATAGTTCAACTCAGTGGGAGTCAAATTTTTACTGGTATAGTAAATGGCATAAGGGACTAAATCCTTTTGACCCAACACAGCTCCTAGAGCTGTATCTGAAGCATCTGTAGAAATATGGAAAGGGAGTTTTCAATTTGGTCCTCTCAAGATAGGTGCTTCAGATATTCTTGTTTTCAAAGTTTCAAAGGCTGATTGACAATCAGGATCCCATTTGAATTCACAGTCTTTTGTAAGCAGTTTGAAGAGTGGAGATGCTATTTTAGTGAAGTTTTCTATAAATATTCTATAGTATCCAATAAATCCTAGAAACATCTCTTTGACAATTTGGAATAGGCAACTTGGAGATGACTTCAACTTTTGATCTATCAACCTTAATCCCATCTCCTGAAATATGATGCCCCAAAACAATACCTTCAGTAAACATCATAAAGCATTTTTCATGGCTTAATGAAAGGTTTGTTTATTTACAACTTATAAGGACTTTTTCCAAATTTTCTAATGCCTCTTCAAATGAATTACCATAAACTGTAAAATCATCCATATAAACCTCTACACAATCATGGATTAGATCAGAAAAAATTCCTAGTACTGCTCTTTGGAATGTTGTGGGTGCATTACATAACCCAAAAGGAAGCACTCGATAGGAAAAAGTTCCCCATGGACAGGTAAATGTGGTCTTATCTTGATCTTCAGGTGCTACCTGAATTTGATTATAGCCACTAAAACCATCCAAAAATGAAAAGTACTTTTTTCCTGCTAATGTATCTAATACCTGATCGATAAAGGGCAAAGGAAAGTGATCCTTCAAAGTTGATTTGTTCAATTCCCTGTAATAAATGCACACCCTCCATTTACCATTCTTTTTAGGTACTATAACCAAAGGAGAAACCCATCGTCTATCTGAAATTGGATAAATGAAGTTTACATTGAGTAGTTTTTGGAGCTCTTCTTTCACTATCTCCCTAAGGTTTGGATTCATCCTTCTCTGAGGTTGTCTGATTGGTCTACTATTTTCCTCAATATAGATATGATGGATGCAAGTCTTAGGATCAATACCTTTCATGTCAGTATACTCCCATGCAAATGCAGTAGAATGTTTTTGCAAGATTTTGGTTAGTTCTTCTTGTTGTGACTTTTCCAAATGTTTGTTGATATTCAATGTTTTCCCTGGAAAAATATCAATAGTAGAACTACCAAACTCTTCCATAGAGTAAAGAGACATTTGTCTTGATGATAAATATTCTATGTCAGATTCCAACTGAAATTGTGTGTGGTCATATTCTGAAGATGTCTCAAAATTTTCTAATGTGTTCAGAATTTGACTATCCTCATTGATTTCAGAAATGGTAAAGACAGGTTGTATAGTGTCCTCATCATCGACCCATTCATTGTCTCCTACTTCTGTGATTGCTTTTGCTGGAGGATACAAATTGAATTTTTTTGTCGAATTACCATTAGAAATGTACATATCCCCAGATCTACAACTAATGAAAGCATCAACTGTGGCTAGCCAAGGTCTTCCTAAGATAAGTGGGTGCCCTCCTAGATTACTCTTGGGAGTCAAAATCATAAAATCTACTAGATATTCCCAAGAATCTAAGGAGACTGAAAAATCTTCTAATACACCATCTGGTTTGATAATTGATCGATCTGCAAGTTGCAGTAAAGTAGTTGTAAAAATAAGATTAGGAAGTTCTAGCTGTTCCATAGTCTGTCTACTCATAATGTTGATATCAGCCCCTAAGTCAATCAATGTGTTCGGAATTTCTATCCCATTTATATGTGTCTTGACAATTGGACTACCTGGATCTACATACTTCTGCATGGTAATTTTTCCCATCATGATATATGCAATTTTTCCTACCAGGTGGATTCTTCTTGTATCTCTTAGTTTCCTTCCTGGTCTTTTGAGACTCAACTACTTTATTGTTTTTGCTAGAATAGGAATCTCTCTAATGGCTTGTAGCAAGGGAATATTGATACAAACATTCTTTAATTCATCTAGAAAATCATAGTTAGGCAGCAAGATTTGTTTTTCCACCCCTTTATCAATTTGTAATCTTTCAGGGAAAGGAGGTGTGGATGAAGATGCAGGTTGCTCAACTATAGGAGTTGTGGGGGTTAACTTTTCTTTCTCCTTTTGAATGTTTGAGTTTTGAGGAGATGCTTCCTCAGAACCCTTATTGACTTTAAGAGAGTCCTCTTTAGAGGTATCTTGCTCTTGGACATCTATAGAAGGTTTTTCTAAAACTCTACCAGACCTGAGTTGTACATCATTGAGAGGAACAATCATATAGGTAGGAAATTATTGTCCTTCTATCATGTAAGTATTCTGAGGATTTTTATTGTTAGGATTTGGCAATGGTTGAGCTGGAAGTTGATTTGTCTTTTGTTGGAATGGAAGCATGAGTTGAGGATTTGGATTTTGTTGAGAAGGTTGTTGTTGTGGAAATGGAAATGAAAGTTGTAGATTTGGGTTTGGAAGTTGTGGAGCTTGTTGATTTTGAAAAGATGGAGGATATTGATAAAATTTAGCAAATCTCCCATAAGGATTTTGCATACCTTGTACCCATGACTGATATGAATTTTGAGGTTGGGGCCAAGGTTGTTGCCAAGGATTCCAATTTGGTGGGGGTTGAAAATTCATAGGGTTGTTAAACCCTTGAGTTTGTTGCCCTTGCCAAGGTCTTATTGCAACAAAATAGAGAGATTCTACTAAATTTGGATCTTCTTGAAAGACAGCTTTGAGTCCAGGAATTGAAGGACAATCCTTGGTCTCATGATTCTCTGAGCAAATCATACATGTTTCTAAAACTTTTGCATCCAAGGGACATTCCCTTAAAGCATGTTTCTTCCTACATTTCAGACAAAAGATGGCTAGAGCATCAGTTTCTGCTTTCTGCTTGTTTTGAATTTTAAGGGTGTCTAGTTGTTCACTAAGGCTCCCTAAGACATCAGTTTTGAATTCATCAAGCATATTGCCAATATATGCCTTACTTACTGATCCAGTTGCAGATTTGTTTGCTATGATAAGAGAAGGATCTCTAGGCCCTTTTCCCATTTTAGATTTTCCCCTTGAGAGATGGACACATAGTTCTGTTATGTCACGAAGTGGAAGTTGAGAAATGTCTCCTTTCCCCATCGTGTTTAAAATATCTATCCATTCATCTCCGATGGCTTTTAATAAAAGGGCTTTCAAAGTTTCCTCATCTAAGTTGCTCATCTTTGCTCTTTTTAAGTTGTATTTAAATCTTTCAAGTAAATCATCCAAATTTTCATCTTCTTTTTGCACCATTTTGAATACCTCATCCTTGTGATTGGTGGGCATGCAATAGTCCAGGTATCTATCCAAAAATGTTTGTTTCATATAATTCCAAGTCCTAATAGATTGGGTGACTAATCCCATGAACCATTTCAAAGCGGCTCCCTTCAATGTTGAAGGAAACAGTTTGAGTTTTTTAGAGTCTTCCATATAGTCATAGGTTCGGCACACGACTTCAAACTCAAACAGAAATTTTTCAGTATCCTCACTTCGCAATCCATAAAATTTGGGGAGGACAGATGGTGAGATGTGTTTCATCGTTGTATGAGTTTCCTCATCAACTATAGGGAATCCAAACGAGTTGTCTCCTTCCCTATTTCCTCCATTATTACCTCCACCTCCACCATTGTTGCCTCCATTATTTCCTCCTCCTCTACCTCTACCTCTACCTCCGAATCCATCTACTACTTCCTCTATCATGATAGTTTCTTCAGAGTCCTCAAAGTCCTCTGGTTCTTCTATCAAGAGAGGATGAGAGGGAGTTTCTTCCTTTTCTTCTTCAGGTGATTCTACTTCTTTAATTACAATATACTCTCCTGTAGAAGTAAAGAAAGGGTCTTCTTCTAAATGAGATTTGGTAGATGGTGTAGGAGAATCCTCTAATTCAGCTGCTCCTTGAATTCCAGGAATCTTAAGGCTAGGGGTAGATGGTGGTGAATCTTGTCTATGCCTTGAAGAAGATGGAGTTGTGAAAATCAAACTCTTGGCTCTAGCTATAAACCTTCCCCTAGAATCTCTTTCTCTATGCATGTCATTTTTTTTTTTAAGTTGGGCTAATAATTCTCTTTCTGATCTTCCAGGTCACACTAGGTGCAAGAAGAGAGCATACTTAAGAAATTATTGAACCATTAACTCTCTTTTATGATCCTCCAGATCACACTAGGTGCAAGAGGAGAGCATACTTCAAGAAGTTATCAATTTTTCCCTTCTTTTTATTGTTTTTTTTAAGAAATTGGCTACCTAGTTACACTTCCCTGGCAACGGCGCCAAAATGTTTGGTCAATTTAGTGTGTCCTAAATTGCTACATTAATTTTTCAATCCGGGATTCGTAAGCTGACGAAGTGTGGCGCACTATATGTGCAAGATAACCTATCTCTTGCTTTTTGTCGGTTTTGGTTTTTTTCTTTTATTTATCTTGGGGGTTTTATCTTGGTTGGTTTCCTAATGTGAGATGGAAATTCTAAAAGACAAGTATGGATATAAATGTTCAAGGCAATGATGTCCTTTATAATGATTTCCCAAACTTCAAACTTCAAAAAGGTTTTAAAACATGCAATGAAAAAATTAATTCCTAAAAGAAAATGAAAATGTGCCACTATACTAGTCAAACAAACAGTGAACTATTGATCATGAAACCCATTACCCTTGCTGCTGTCTAAATACAAAATAAACTGCGCTCAAAGAAATCCAAGAATTGCAAGCAAAGTAAAGCTAAAATCAAATTACATCAACTCATATTCTGACCCCTCACCATTAGTCTCGCTATGGCTTTTGGAGGTAATCATAAACAACTTGAGCAATCTGATATCTAATTTGCAGAAAAATAAAATAATATCAAATTACACACTCATACTTCAATCTCTCACCATTAGTCTCGCTATGGCTTTCGGAGGTAACTGATAATGACATGAGAAATTTAATATCTAACTTGCAGAAAAATTAACTAATATCAAACTACACACTCATACTTCAATCCCTCACCATTAGTCTCACTATGGTTTTCGGAGGTAACTGATAATTACATGAGTAATTTAATATCTAATCTAACAAATAAAGAAAATGTACAAAACTGAAATAAATAAAACAATGCTGGAATTAAAAGCTAAGAAAAATAAATCAGCAGAAGGACAAGACTGATTACATGTCATTAGTCATTGTAAAACTATGTGCAAATACCCGGGCTGCCTACTATAATCTAGAACAAAGACACTGATCAGTTAACAACAGTATAAATCATGAAAAATTATGACAGAAATAAAACATTAATACCATAAGAGATGTAATATATACACGTGAATAACTATGGCATAATAAACGTAAGGAAATAAAACATGAAACTATACAGCAATAAACAAAAACCTTGGCGTGTGCAGGGGCCCTCTGCACAATCCTCGGGCAACAGCTATCAACCACGAATTATGCTTATGAACAGAGTCTTCTCATGTATTCAAAATGCAGTCATAACAAGGAAATAATGTCATGGTACAGTGGGCTTTCTTTCCAGCAAAATTACATTACAGAAGCTAGCTACTATGCGTATGAGAACACATTATTTATAACAGAGGATGACATAAATAATTTTCTACAATCTACGCTGATAAAATACACGTGAACAACCACGTCCAAAAATCTAGCAGTATGGCTGTCGTGAAGAATAAATCTATGGAGGGTGGCCGTTGGATTCAGCTTATGGAGCAATTCACAGGTGTTGATATGTCCCCTGAGATTTAGGAACGGCCACGCAAGTCTTCACGTGGTGAAAAATGGAGTTCTGTCACCATAGGACTCTTAGGTTGACCACCGCTTGACTACCTTTGACGACGGCCTTCTTTGATGAATTCGACTAAGCCAATAGGACTCGGTCCATATCCATGTCATTTCCAACTTGCCCATGTGGCTTAATTTTCCTGAAGACACCTGTAATATAGACTTTAATAAAATGGCTACGGAAAGTTGAAGCAGCTGCGGAAAGTGACAAGATTCCGCAGCTCAATGAGAAAAAATCTAATTCAAACAGCAGACACAAAACATAGATAAAAACCACTTTAAATGCTCTTTTATGATTAATATGCAATGATGTTGATGACTTAGGAGGTCCAGGTAAATGGAAAAAGTCTAGAAAGGTGTATAGTAAAGATGCAAGTTTGGGACTCAACAGGTGGATGGGTCTAAAACTATCTAGGTTACCCAATTCTGAGATGTACTCCTAGACAAGCTTTGTTCTAGGGGTGAGTCAGAGAGGATATTCCACAAGTTTTTGAGGTTTTTAGGTATGGAACTTGCTTTGTGGATAGGTCTGCTAACAGTTGGATTTTTGGATCTAGGAGACTGCCTAAGGATGCTTTCAGGGTTGTCAACTATTGCAGGAGGGTTTGGGTCAGGATGGGATCTAGTATGGACTCTTCTAGAAGCCATAGCTTGGACCCAAAAATAAAAAATCTTGAAAGTTATAACAGTCTTAAAGGACAAACCAATCTACGAAAGAAATACTTAATCCAGAAATTATTCTTGACTGGGTTCTATTGATTTTTAATGATAAAATAAGCTTCCCAGTGGAGTCTATGGAAGACCAATGGGGTCAGCAGGCCTACTGAAAACTAGTGGAGTCACCAGGTGGAGGATTTTTAATTTCTTTTAGGCTGGTTGCTGTCCACCATCAACAACCAGGTACCATTACTGTCTAACACTTGATTCATCTAAGTTGGAAAGAGGTTTTATGAGTTTTTGAGGTTATATTTAAGCAGTTTATTAGTCAGTTTTCCCCAGTATGGTCACCACTATGTTGGCTCCCCATGATTTGCAAGAGTGGCAAGAACAAACTCTACAGGGAACCACATCAAACCACTTTGGAGTCCATGGACCTAGCCTTCCTGGACTCAGAGAGGGCTCTCTCTATATAAGCGTTTATAAATGATGTGTCTTTATGCTTCTACTTTGATTTTAGGCTAGTTATGAAGTTATTAAGACTTGTTTGTTTTGATTGATTGGATGGATTGATAGATAGACTAAAGGTGTGATTAATTGAGGGAGTGTTTGAGCTGAATAGATAGAACATGAGAGACATTAATCCATTGGGCTATGAAGTCATAAAAGAATATAATTTTTCATCAAATCTGCAAGGGTTTCAATAGGGAACGCTAGCTATATCAAGTGGATCTCTTAGATTATATGGCATATGAAAAGACAATAAGTTGTGAAATCAACAAAACTAAAATTCAGTTAAGAATTTTCTAGCTCTACTTTAACAAGAAAATCCTTTTAGGTAACTGTTGAGGCAAACCAAAGGATAGGGCGTACCACAGACTTCTTTGGACATACTTTAATAAGCAAACCTTTAAGACACTAATCCAACAATCCTAGGATTACTTTCACACAAATAAAACATTTAATATAATAATGAGTGAAACTAAAGAGAAATATAGACCTGTCTTCTTTAATAAAACACTCTAAAGACCTTCAAAGTAACATTTTGAGGCAAACCAAAGGACAGGGCATACCATATACTTCCCTAGTTTAGACTCTACTAAGTATACTTCAAATAAAGGTCTTAAGAAACAATATTTCAAGCTACACCAAAGGACAATGCATACTATAGAATTCTTTGGCTTGACTCTATTAAATCATTTCCAAGAAAACAAGCTAGGTGGAAGCAGAGAGAAATTAAGAATTCTCGAATCAAACCTTCTAGAAGAAAACATTAAGATAAATAATGCAGACAGAAATAGGGTGCCAAGACAAAATATAATCTAAATTTATGTTCTTTTATCAGAGAAATAATGTACAGAATGGAAAACAGAAGGAAAACATTGACAAAGAAGGAAAACTTCACCATTAACATAGCTCAAGAATCTTGTGAACGTGCTTGTATTACTGATGTTCAAAAAAATTACATTACTCCAATATAATAGATCTCTACAACTCAGAGCTTTCTTAAGTCCAACCTAGAAATCAATCCTTTAATCAACAGCCAACACCTAGCCAAGCAACCAACCTCCAACCAACACTAAAAATGAATGATACATGGAGTGTTTATCTGCAAAATGAGGAGGTGATCCTAAGATAGGGTTTCAGATGTGTATTTATTACAGAGTTAATGATTTTTTGACCTTTGAGACCATGCAAGGCCCAAGGCAAAAATATCTTAGACTGACTCACTGTAATAATAACTCCTAACTTAACTTCTGAGCTAACTTTGGGAAATTTTTGACTTTAAGGCTATTTCAATAACTTTTACAATAACTGCTGGGTAGATGAGAAATATATCTGACTATTTGTAATAACTGCGGATGTATTTATTGAAAGAAAAGCATCTTTTAGGTGTCCAAATGTATTTCTGAAGCAGTAAAGGCCTTTGGTTGAGTCATTCGAATTTGCTTTTGTGCTGATATGCCTTTATTTTATCTTTTAAACTCTATTTTAGGCTTTAAACTTGGATTTATCCTTTAACTGTCTACCTTACTGTCTTTTAAACTTGATTTGTCTTCACTGGCTACTTTATCTCTGTCTCTCTGCCTTCTACTCTTTGATTAATCTCTTTAATCCTTTAATTTGACCTTTAATCTTCTGATCTTTACTGTCTCATTCTTTTGACTGTCTTCCTCTTTTCACTGATGCATTTGTCTGCAATTTTCTACGCAGTGGAGGAATCCTTTGGTTTTGTGCCTGTCAATGGTCACCAATGATCATGATTTCATTGGTGTTTTTTCTTGACCTTATGCCTCAGGCCCTTCTAATCAAATAAATTCTTTGGATCGTCACCCAGTATGCTTATTCAAACGATTTTGGACCTTTCGAATGAATTTCTTGCATTCCTACCATGAAATCTGCACAATAAAACAACTAATTAATCTTGTATCCTACGTTTGTTGCTCTTTCTGCATTTGGATCATTTTGCAGTGGTTCATGATGGAGGAGGGCTTCATCGAAAAGGCGGAAACCTTTGGAAATTTTGAATGGAGGTGGCGGTATTCGTTTTGGCAAGAAGCGATAAGGTGGTCTATCGCAAGTGAGAGAGGTGGTTTTCACATGAAGGCATGGGTGGTAAATGGTTTCGGGTGAGCGGGTATGATTCCATTCAACGATCGATGTGTGGCAGAGGGATACCACCCATTTCACAGGGTTGGGGTTTGTTTGAACCCTGTGCAAATAAATATGCGATAAGGGTTGTGGGCCGTCGGATCGAGGGGGATGTAGATCGACGGCGCTCGGGTTTTGGAGGGACAGGCAAGTCAAAGGGAGTGGGGTTCGGGTGGACAGGTGGCAGTGTTTGATTGCAGCTTGGGGTTTGGTAAGGTGCGGGGCCCAGGGGTTTAACTAAATAAGCAGAGGTTTAGAAATAAGAGGAGAGGGGTTAAAAAAAAAGTTTTTCAACAAAGGGCGTAGGGTAAAAACATTAAACCTGAGGCTTTAAAACTTTATAAAGCATCGGGTTTATAAAAACATAAAGGGTTGGGGTTTTTAATATTAAAACAAAGTTTTAATATATAGAAATGGGTTCGAAAGGTTTATTTTTTATCTAAAACAATGTAAAAATAAATTTTTACATTGTTTTAATAAAACAAGGGAAATTGATGAGGTCAGGGGTTTAAATGGGGGTCTTTAGAGATGAAAGTTGGGAAAATGAGGAAATGAGGCTCTTTTGGGTAGAGAGAATGGTGAGGATGTGTAAAATTAAGCCCAAACAAGAGTTTTTAAGAGCAGAAGGAAGGTGTTTTTAGAAAAGGAAAGATCAAATATAGTGAAACAGGTTTTATGTAGATAGTGAGGGCATTGAGATTTCTGAAGGTAGTTGATAGTTAAGGAATATTATCTTCAGTCGTTTGTAGGAAATCCACAGTCACCTAGTGAAACTGTAGAATATAGGAGGATGACAGTAACATATTTTTAAAAAATCAAGGATGTTATTTTATATTATAGAGTTTGGAAGAAAGACCTCTCTCTGTTTCTCCAAATCCTTCCCAATATTCTCACAGAATGCTCTTCATACAAACTATTCTTACAAACTATGAATAATGAGCTTTAAATATGCATTAATAATTCATGATCTGTGACACTTGTGTAAAAAATGAAAGAGGTTTTTGTACTTTGGCCTATCTTTAAGAAAACCCTCTCTCATTTTTCCATAATTGGCTTTTATGTGATCGAAATTGTTGTTTCAAAAGGGTGTAAAAAACATAGTATGCGTAACGCTGTGCAACGAGAAAATCTAAGTAGCATTGTGATGCTTTGACCTGATGTTTTAGAGTGCTCCACCTGACTTGGCATCTGAGTCACAACATAGGTAATGATTAAGTATAAGGGTTATGATATCCCTTTCATATGGGATTTTTATATATGAGAATGGGATATTATGCATGAGGGTTATATGATATGAGTATGGGAAATGGTAATGTTAATATAGGAAATGGTTTAGAATGAAAGGGGGGAATAAAATGAATTTAATATGATGATAGGCTAATTTTATATGGGAAGGTTGTCGGATGTAAATTTATATGAAGGGGTATGAATGGAAGGTAAATGGGGAAATAAGAGGTGAAATGGATAAGCATAGGGTAAATAAGAATGAGGGATAAAATTGTAGGATGTTTCAAATGAGCATACCTTGTAACCATTATAACTCTCACTACAAATGAGCTCAATTTAGACAATTCTGATAGAAAATTTTCTAAACCCCCTTTGACATGACATGAAAAAACATGTGCAACCATGACTCCCATTAACTTGACACTCTTTCAGAATATGAATGAACCCTTCATGTAAAAAACTAAAAGATGTCAGACAACGATATAGAGGCTATGACAGTAGCAGTAGTCATAGGCTTAACTACTTAGAAATTAAAACTAAAGGATAAGGAAAAAAATTTGACAATAAAACTTATGACCCTGAGACACAAGACTAGAATATCAGCGGTAAACTAGGGAGTTTAGCTTGAGACTAAGATCTTTCATGGAAATTCTAGGTATGCATCTAATCCCACATGTTAGTGATTTAAAGAAAGGAAACCACAACCATGAACCCAATATGATCCCAAAATATTCATATTATTTCCATCATTAATAAAGTGAAAGCATAACCATTGATTGTATAAAATGTTGAAAAGAGGAGAGTACTTAAGAATAGGGTACCAATGTTATTTAATCGAGGATGCCATCTGAGAGCCATCTATTCTTAGATAAAACCACTTACCCACCAAATCCCATTGTTGTAATCCTACCACCCGGTCCCCAAAAAAATCGGAATAAAAAACAAGTTTTTGATAATCCAGCTAAACCTTAATTAACTTCCTTCTTTTTCCACGAATGATGGATTACATTTTCCGTGGATTACAACATTGGTTTCAATAACCAGTGGGGATACCGAAACATTCAAATCCACGTGTATAGTTGCATGTGAAGGAGATGTTCCAAAGGGATAGACTCCTGACTTGGGGCAGCCACGACTCTCTGCCTCAATAGTCGCATGTACCAATGCATTGAGTAAGGGAAAATCACCACCCCATTCTCCTTTAGTATCAAGTGAAATCCTACCGATTAATGTAAATGTGAGTTGTGCAACAGAAACCATTGACACTCTGCAATCTCACCTATATGTGCACCAAAGTAGGGAGCATTACTAAAAGAATACCTTATGTAGCAGTGTCCGAAAAAAACTTCGATAAATATGTAGACAAGATAAATTAATGCCACTTATCAATCATTGACACCACTCGATGTAGGTTGTCACCAACTCAATCCACTAGGAAAACCCTTCAAATAAAATAGATTGGCCAATCATCGTCGACCAATTTCCTTCATAAAATCTAATGAAGGAAACAATCGACAAAGATCTTTAATGACGGTGCAAACCATTAATGGATTGTCCCTCATATAATCAGTGACCAACTTGGAAAATAAATATCCCCCCAGACCATTTAATGGCGCCAAGAGACTCCTTCGTTATCGAATTCAAAATTGAAATATGTTACCAAATCCACCAATCGAAATTAATGCACTTATGTAGCAGTAAAGATCCTTGGAAATCATCCTATCGACCAATCCCAACCCAGAGAGGAGTAGGAAGATCCATAGGAGCAAAGGTTCAAACTAAATACCATGTAAAACAACCAGTCAATGTGTCTAAGATAGACCATAGAGAAGAACAATAGGTAGCAGCTAAGATCCTCGAAAATCCCCTGATTGACCATTCCCAAACCAGTGAAGGAGCAGTAAGATCCACATGAGAAAAGGTTCAAAAGAAAGACAATGTAAACAACCAGCTAGTGCATCTCAGATAGACAATAGATTATACCAACAACTAGAGTGGAAAATAAATTTTTATTAGTGTACCTTGAAAGAAAAGAACCAGTAGAGATCCCTAATATCATTCAGAATCAGGATAAAAACTAAATCTAGCTCAGATAATTATGCTTAGACACATTGCACCAAACAACACCAGCAATTGCACCAATAAATGCTACATTTAATTCATCTATGTAGGAATTTACACGGTAAGTTTCATATATCAAAAACCAAAGGTCATCGCTCACAAACAAATCACAAATTAGTACACTAGTATTATCACGTGATTAAAAGCCTCAAAGAGGAGAACAGTCCACGATCTGAACCAATGTGGCCAATTCAGGTAATTTATTAATATAAAAAGAAAAGTTACATATGTTTCTCTCATAAACGGTTACTGGACAAATGACCCTCAATGCTCTTTAAATAGAGATTATGGAACAATCAGGTGTTAATCCACGAATCAAGTGTCGTTAATACCGAGGAGAGAGTGAACTGTTAGATCACTACAAATCGTGAGCATCGGATTATAAGTTGAAAATGTACATAGTAAAGAAACACACTTTACCTAACTCTACACTAGACTAAGTTATTCTTAACTATTTCCTATGTGTAGGAATATCCTAACATCCCCCTTTAAGAAAAAATTGGGATAGGATTGAAGGTTTTACAATGGTGACACAAAAAGAGCCTATTTCCTATGTGTTGAAATATCCTAACATCCCCCCTTAAGAACAAATTGGGATAGGATTGAAGGATTTACAAAGGTGACACAATAGGAGAAGGAAGGAGGCATTAGAGCCAATCCACCCTTAATGATAACTTTCCTGAACTCCAAGCATGGATCGAAGTTTGGTAAACTTCGCTTCTATGAGAGCCTTTATAAAGATATCGACTACTTGATCATTGTTTGGACAATAATGCACTTCAAGAACACGATCATGAATTAGATTTTCAATGAAGTGTATGTGGAGCTCAATGTGTTTCATGCACTGATGCTGAACTGGATTTTTACATAGTTGAATGGCACTCTGATTATCACTCAAAAGTGTAGTTGGATGTTGCTGATGAAGACCAAATTTAGACAGGATCTGACGAAGCGAAATGACTTCCTTGTTGGCTTCAACTGCACCACGATACTCTACTTTTGCTAAAGAAAGAGAAATGGAACTTTATTTCTTACAAGACCATGTAATAGGTCATTAACCAAGAGTGAATACATATCCTGCAGTAGACTTTCGATCATCAGGGTCACCAGCCCAATTAGAATCAGTGAAACCAATCAACAATGGAGATGCTCCTGCATTGTAATGAATCCCAAACATAAATGTACCTCGAATATATAAAAGTATTCTTTAAGCTACTTTCTAGTGACTTTCATGAGATTGGTGCATAAACCGAGTGACAAGAACAATGGAAAAGGAAAGTTCAGGATGGGTATGGGTTGGATACAGAAGTCTACCAAAAATTTGACCGTATAAGGTAGCATCAACTTCAGGGGTAGTAAAAGTGACTGAAAGCTTAACTCCAGACTGAAAGGGAGAAGGGTCTCGCTTATAGTATTCCATGTCAAAGGGGTGTAGAAGATCACCTAAGAGAGGGTAATACCTTCTTTGGATTGCAAGACTTGAAGACCAAGGAAATAATGTAAGTGTCCTAGGTCCATCATTTCAAACTTCCTTTTGAGGCTAGACTTCACATGGTTTATATGGTTTGGATCACTACCAGTAAGGATAAGATCATCAACTTAAAGAACAAGGATGGTGAAGGAATTACCCACTTTCTTGGTGTAGACAGTGTTGTCAGAATGACACCTAGAAAAGCCATTATCTAATTGAAATCTATCCGTTTTGGCTTACCAAGCCTAAGGAGCTTTTTTGAGACCATAAAGAGACTTCCTAAGGTGACAAACAAGGCTAGAGTAATTTTGGATAAAGCCAGGGGGTTGTTCCATGTAGATTTCTTCTTCATGCAAATCTCCATGTAAGAAGGCGGATTTAAAATCCATCTGATGGACTTCCCATTTAAAGGAGGCAGCAAGGGAAAGAACAAGGGAGATAGAATTAATTTTGGCAATAGGGGAGAAGGTTTCAATATAGTCAATGCCTTCAACTTGTGAAAATAATTTAGCGACAAGACGAGCTTTATGTCTATCCACTTTTCCATCTGGTCCATTTTTTTTTTGTAAACCCATCTCCATATGAAAATTTTTCTTCCTTTTGGAAGAGGAACAAGATTCCATGTATCGTTAGCCAATAAGGAACTATATTATTCATTCAGAGCTTCATCCCAATCTGGATGACAGGAAGCTTCTTCAAAGGTGTCTGGATAAGGAAGAGGCTCTTTGGAACTGAGAACGTGTACATCGTCGATCTGCAGGGTCACCTACAAGAGAACCCGTTGCATCCCGAGTAGAGTGGACCCATCTTGGAAGTTGTGGAGTAAAAGGAATAATTTCAAGAGGTGGAGGAGGATTGTCATCCTCGTTGTCATCATCTGAACTAGAAGGAATGCTATTAAAAATAAGAAGAGAGAGAGGTGGCACGTATGTCAAATCAAGCTCACAGGCCAAAGGTGGCACACCCACCGAACTAGGCTCACAGGCCGATATATTTTCATCAAATTTTACATGTATTCTAATGATTATAATTTTGGATTTTGGTTGAAGAAGTCTATATCCTTTGACATCTTCAGAATATCCAAAAAAAATTCATTTTTTCATTTTTAGGTTTTAAGGCTTTATGTTTCACATCTGGAATACAGGCCCAAGCATCACTTCTAAAAACTCGAAAGTGACTTACATCTAGTTTGATCGAGATCCAAGCTTCTTCTGGAGTTATATTCTTTAAAACCTTAGAATGAGTACAATTTACTATGTAATTTGCATAGTTTATTGCTTCTGTCCAAAAATTGAGACTAAGTCCTTTGGATTGAAGCATAAAATTATCCATTTCTTTTAAGGTACGGTTCTTCCTTTCAGCTACACCATTTTTTTGTGGAGTATATGGAACAATATCTTGCAATTGAATTCCATGATCAGCGTAGAAGTTGATAAACTTTTCGTTAACATGTTCTCCTCCATTGTATTATCTTAACTTGAGAATTTGGTGTCCAAATTGTTTCTCAACAAAGGCCTTAAAGGCCAAGAACATGTTAAAACATTCACTCATGAGTTTTAAGAAGTATACCCAAGTGCGTCTAGAAAAATCATCAATGAAATTTAAGAAGTAATTGTAACTAGAGAAAGGAACAACAAGAAGTGGACCACATAAATCACTCTGCACAAGCTACAAAGGCGCTGAAGCGTGCCAAGAGGCACGCTTGTCAAAACTATCCTGATGATGTTTTTCGAGTACACATCCAGAGAAAACACCATCTCGGCAAGATACCATAGGAAGACCTGTCACCATATTTTCTTTACATAGATTTTGAAGAGAGTGATAGTTTAAGTGACCAAATCACTCATGCCAAAGTTTTCTCTCTTCATCATTATGAGAAACAAAAACGGAGGGAAGACATGATGACCCAAAGTTGTTAAACTTATACGACATTTTGCAATCATCTGCAGTTCCAGTAGCTAAGCTATGTCTAGGATCTTTGAGGTCCTTGATTACAACATCATGAGGTGAGAATTCTACTATTTTCCCTTCACCTGAATGAGTTATCTGATAAACAGATAGAAGTTTGCATGACAAGGTAGGAACACATAGTACATCATTAAACTTACCATTATCTAGATGAATGGTGCTAGATCCTACAACACTAAGAGATCTATCATGAACAACATAAATATGCTTGGTGTTACAATCATTTAAATAAGAAACACATGGCTTTATTTTTGGCCATGTGGTAAGGATCTCGAGAATCAATGAGCCACTCATGAGAATGAGAAGAAGAAGATACATTTAATGCATAACCAGATCTTGATGCTTGACAACCACAAGCAGAAAGTGCTATTCCTGAAGATGAAGGTGAAGAGTGCTCCAAATTGATGTTGTGATTCTTCATTGTTGCTTCTAAGGCTTCCATCTCCTTAAAACAATTGGACTCTATCTGGCCATCCCGATTACAAAAGTTGCAATGTCTATCTATCTTCTTCCCTTTGTCTTTATTTTCCTTATCATTTTGGTGAGTTTCTTTTTCAATTTGCGGCTGAAATTTCTTAGGACCCTTGTTTGATTTAGGACCATACTTTTTAGGATACTTCTTCTTGGGATTCTTTTGATATGGTTGTTTTTGGGCTGCTAAGGCTTTCTTAGAAGCATTTCCAAAACTGATAAGACCATAGTGTAAGAGTTTTTCTTATTCTCTTATCAAAGAATCACAAAAGGCATCAAAAGAGGGGTTCTTGTAGGTATTTCCTAAAGAAATGATGGCTTCTCTAGCAGAATGGAGGGTGGAAACAAATACAGAGTATGTAGGGCCAAGCTTAGCAAGAATGGAATAGATGAGGCTACCATCATCCTTTTTGACCTTACAACCTTTTAAATGAAGTCTAAGGGTCTTGAATTTGGACAAAATATATTCAATAGAGAAGAAATTATTGGGGTCCAAAGTAAGAAGCTCATTTTCAAGTTGGTGGGCCCTAATTTGATTTTGAATGCCAAAAACAGTATTTAGCTTTTTCAGGGCTTCATCAAGGATGTCAATTTCAAGGATATGAAATTGAAGATGTTGAGCAATGGACATTCCTATCAACCCTCGTGCTTGATTTTGTATATTTTCCCATTTAGCGACTTTATCATCATTGAAATTTTTAGCTTATTGTCCTCTGGCTATTCTATAAAACCCTTTAACACATATTTCATCAAAATTGGAAATTTTTTATTACAAGGAAATCAATAGAATTAGGTTTTTTAGTTATTTTGAAATTCTGTATCTATTATTTTATTCCAAATTTAGTGAAATATGTGTTCTTTACTTATAAGTATATCGATCATGTGAGGTAGACATTGGAAATAATTGGTGATGTTAAGAATAACCAAGCATGCACTTTCCATTTTTTTTAAAAATTGAAGCTTAAAAGAGCTTAAAGTAACTGCTCCAATGGAAAGATATCAAAAAATTAGGCCGATTAAAAAAAAACGGCTTTTAGATGAAAAAGTTATGTCTTTTTGAAAAATCGAGTTTTTAGATGTTGAATAGTTACGGGAACGGTTTGAAATTTGATGATGAAGTTCAACTTTAGAAAAAAATCTTGCCCCTTTACCAAAAAACTTTTTACAAAAGAAGCTTGAGAAAGAGACGTGAACCCAAGACCTCTATTCTCATAAACTAATTTCTCACCAAGTGAGATAGTAAAAGGATTCTGTAATTGTTTGAAAGGAGGAAGGTTTTTTTTTTTTTCATTCGTTGTGCGTGCCTTTTCCTACACAAAAAAACACAAAATCCGAGAAAAAAAATGAAATGAAAGCCTTTTGGCAGAATGTTAGATTTCTAGTTTGCCTTACCGATAACTATCTATTTTTCACTATTTCTGATTTCCCGAGATCGCACAAGGACGCAGGGAAAGAGCATGCATAGCAAAAAAAATTCCCTTCTTGTTTCTCACTTGCCAAGATCGCACACAATGTAGAGCAAACAGCATACACAAAGAACAGGGTATTGATCCGGAAAATTAAAAAAACCTAAAAATTGAAATAAACAGAGGGAACTAAAATAACCAGAACTATTAACAAATATAACTACAAAACAGATACTTTATACCTCTAGATCTAAACTGTCATAACTTGGGCAACCTAAAACCTTTTCGCATGAAACTAAATGGGTTCCTCAATGTAACAGACTCTTTGGACACAACAGAGCAGTTCTCCAGGCCTGAAAATGTTCAGAAACAGTAGATCTAGAAAATGACAGTTGCATGCAGTCAAACTGGTTTCGGATTTGTATCAAAAATGAATACGGCCCTCAAAATAGCTCTGATACCATGTAGGAATTTACAGGGTAAGTTCCATATATCAAAAACCAAAGGTCACTACTCACAAACAGATCACAAATCAGTACACTAGTATTATCACATTGTTAAAACCCTCGAAGAGGGAAACAATCCATGGCCTAAGCCAACGCGTCCACTTCAGGAATTTTTTTAATATAAAAATAGAAGTTACATATGTTTCTCTCATAAACGGTTACTAGACAAATGACCCTCCATTCTCTTTAAATAGAGATCAAGGACCAATCAGGTGCTAAGCCACAGATCAAGTGTCGTTAATACCAAGGAGAGAGTGAACCGTCATATTATAAGTTACAAATGTACATAGGAAAGAATTACACTTTACCTAACTCTACACTATACTAATTTATTCTTAACTATTTCCTATGTGTCGAAATATCCTAACAATCTACCTCCACACTTACAACCAAAATTACCACCCTTGTGAATTTTGTGACTCATGCTTCCACAATCCTACCTTTTTTCCTCAGCATCTGATTCTCGCAAAAGTTGTCATAAGATTTTGAATTAGGCATATTGTCTAACAGCTCATATTCTATAATTTGTCTCCACCATCCTTTAAGTGAATCTAATCCATGTTGTCGATGAGTGTTAGAAGTTTCAACACAAAAATGTATTGATAGCAGCAACCAACAGATAGAAGTAGCATTCAAAATAAATGAAACAGTAAAAAGACACAAATGAAAGCACTATTGATGGAGGCCTCGAAAAGTACTCCAACTATGTTACTGCCTATCAATGTTCAACAAAAGTGCCTCTGTCGCTCCTCTCACCAAGCACCTTTTTTTTCGGCCTCCATTGCCCTAAATCCCATCAATTGTTTTCGACCTCCATCACTCTGCTTCCTGAGGAACCCATCAACAACATAAAGACAAACCCTAGTGCTTTATTTTTTCCTTTTTTACTAGTGCCTCATATCGAATATTTTAAAACAAAATATTTCTTTTGTCTTAAAATCCCCCTCCGTGTAGTAGTGTCTAATGCGATAACATACAAGTTGTCTCTAATCGTATAAATAGAGATCGAAGGGACATATGTGGGATTGATGTCTGAGAAATCTTGCGAGGAAAAGTTGTCGTGTTCTTTATAGTCACCTACCACACGAAAACAAAGAGCCCAACAATATTTTTTTTTTATATATAAGATAACGAGAATAATAAATGAAATAGCGACCTCAATAAAGGCACGAGACAATAGTAGCCTGCATGCTGGCAGACTTAGGGTGCACTATCAAAATCAATTTTGCAAGTCATGTTAGATAACATTATCTTCAATTGATATGTTTTTGTCTTAATTGTTAATTTTATTAAATGAATTTCGTCTTAATTGTCATTGTCTTAATATAAAGTTTCATCATAAAATATTTTTGTCTTAAATATAAAGTTTTGTCTTAAACTGTTTTTGTCTTAAATATAAAGATTTGTCTTAAAATATTTTTGTCTTAAATTGTTCTTGCCTTAAAATATTTTTATCTCAAACTGTTTTTTCTTAAATATAAAGTTTGTCTTAAACTATTTTTGTCTTAAATATAAAGATTTGTCTTAAAATATTTTTTTCTCAAACTCTTTTTGTCTTAAATGTAAAGTTTTTCCTTAAAACACTTTTTTTTTTTGTCTCAAACTCTTTTTGTCTGAAATTTTATATTTAAGACAATTGAGTTGATATTAAATTTTAATTTAAAATGACTGAAATAAAAAGTGACTTTTAAGACAAAATATTTCTATCGTCTTAAGAAAATGTCTTAAAAGTTCCCTTCATGTAGTAGTGCAACTGGACGAGCAGCATCGCAAGACAAAATGAATGACTGATGAGAGGGTAGGGTCTGTGATTACCTTAACCAGCTGTCAATGCCCCAGGACCGTCTGATTCGAGCACCTAGAGATGAATCGCTAAGGGAACACCTTTTGGGTGTACTCCCAGTCGACAGCTATCAGTCATGGCACATCGAGAAGCTCCAGTCGACTCAAGACATCAACCAAAGGAAGGGGTAAACTAGTGAACTGTACCACTGTCAAGTTGTAACCAAATCTCGAATCAAACCCTTAGTCAAGGACTAAGCGCATTCATCACCATATCGGATCTCTAAAATGAAGAGAGTACTTTCCATTCATTGCCAATCTAATTTCAGTGGGATATCAATTACTTTGCACGTATTGTAAAAGTATCACAGATTCGATATATAATTAAAGTTTTTATTATTATTATTATTTGAAAAGATAATTATAAGGTTTTTATAAGTACTTGTGACAATAAGATTTGTATTTACTCTGATTTTTATTCCTACTATATCTAAATTTAAAGAATGTAATCTACCCATTATAAACTTGTGGGCATGGGCATGTATTGTCTAACTGTTTTATATTTTTGATGTTATTTAATTTTTTTTTAACAAATAAATAAATTCAGCTCACTAAAATCAGTGAAATACTTAAATGGTAAAAAAATTATAAATCAAATTTGTAATTTCATTAAATTCTTAACCTATTTCATATAAATATAAATAAACAAATATTTCCAACAAAAATCTCTTCAATAGGTAAAACAGTAGTTAGAATACGTTAAGCCAAAAGAGTCGTTAGAATAGGACGAGCCAAATGTGGGCGAGTCAAGTCAACAGCGTAAAAGGAGGATGACCGACATGGATTAAGAATATCCATACACAATAGGAGACCCGAATTTATCGAAAGAGTGACTTACAACGTGTGTTCTACAGTATACCCTTCGGAATCGTTCAACTCTCAAAAACAAATAATATTTACTATATAAAAAGGCGCCTTCGGAGGACATTCACGACATATTGATATGATTGGGACATTTATTTTTCCTTTTAATATAAAATTTATTGAGTAGTTGAGTATTATGATTTTTTATTTTTTTTCCGACCAAATGTCATTAAATTAATTGTGTAGTTGAGCCTTCTTTTATTTTTTTCAGACCAAATGTCATTAATTTTATTTTTTTCCCGACGAAATGTCATTAAATTAATTGACTAGTTGAGCCTTCTTATCTGTTAAGGCTAAATTAATTCACTCGTTAAGTATTATGAACTTTATCATAGGACTTCCTTTCCACGAAAGCTAATTATTGTATACTCATTCCGACAAATGCTTCCAATTAAAACATACCGAAAGTCTTTTCCATTCCTATTAAATGTATTTTTAACTTACCAATAAATTTTCCATTTCCAATAAAAAGTATTTACGATGTAGCCAATCCAAACAGATTACTAACAAAATCAAATTCAAACAGAAGTGTGTGAAAATGTATTTATAATGTATCAATACAATTTTCATTTTCAATAAAAAGAAGTATTTAGAATGTAACACATCCAAATGGATTATTCGGAAAAGCAAAATCAAAGAGAAGTGCGTATTATATGAGAATAAATCCTAATAGGCCACAATCACTGCATTAATAGGATCAAGCGCATAGCATATACTAACCCTATAATTCTTTTTTATAATGATGGCGTTATGACAGATAGAGTTGAAAAGAGATTCATTTTTGATGATATAAGGTCGTTGCTGTCTGGAGCAATGGCTGTACTGGGCAAATTGGTTATGGAAGTTATACCAGTTTATTGGCACTTCTTGGCATATGTATAACAAAAGTATCCTAGAAAAGATCAAGAAACTTATGTTTAGAGATTTGATTAAGCATTATTTCAATGTGTAATAGATTCACCATTCATATATATATATATATATATATATATATATATATATATATTCTTAAATGGTAATTTAATTATTGTATGTTTTAAAGTTTTCAGTTAGAATTAGGTTAAAAAAGAATTAGTTTTATTTTATGTTTTAAAGTTTAAAGTTAGAATTAGGTTAAAAAATTAGTTTTATTTTTAATAATTTATATGGATTCATTAAAACTGATAATTTAGAAACATTCTAAAAAGTTCACAACCCAAAATTATAATTCCAACACATCCCATTCAAGACTAAGACAAACAAATACCACGACCAAAAAAGATTCAAATTCAAGACTAAAGACAAACAAATACCACCACCAAAAAACTTCAAATGTATAACCGTTAAACTATTGCTACTTTTATTTTTTAAATTAAAATCATCTCCGAAATAATCGCGTTAACGTGAAACCACAACCCAATCAACATTACTATAGCGCTTGCTCGTTCAGATTTATACCCAAATCATCTCCGCAAAAATCGCTTTGAGATTTTGTTAAACAGTAGCCCAATGAACAAGTTTTCCGTTCTTCATCGGACATTATATTGGATTAATTGGAGGAACAAATATCTTCAAAATCAAGGAGCCCAAGGGAAAACGCCTTTTCGTCTTTTATAAGTACGGAGTATTTACTTATGTGATAAAATGAGAGAAAAATGGTGAAATTCCTTATACAATGAAAGTGATATTAGAAGACAAGTAAACATAAAGTGTATGGCAGCAAAATGGAAAGTGAATGGATGGTACCAAACTTTAATGGTCAGAAGAGTTCAACAAAGTATTATCAAGTTACAGTGCACTTTGGAAAAATAAAGTGTGAACAGAGTTTGCGTTCATAGGGTCGGACAAAATTGGCATTCTCGGAACAATTTGAAATGTCATTAGTTTATTGGACGAATTAAAGCAATGCAGGGTCAATTGATGTGATGATAAAAACAATGTAGGGTCGGTTATAACTGATATAGCAATAATTTATTGGATGTTTAAACTTTAAAGCAATGCAGGGCCACAGGACCACTTGCTGGGAAAGTTTCAAGAATATGTGGCAATCAGGAATCGAGGATTTCTATAAATCTGGATAAGCAGCATTATTGATGATACCATATCCCAGAGTGCAGAGAGTACAGAAATCATTTTCCTGTAATTTTGAGCTCTGTCTCTTCATCTGCAATTAAGTGAGAATGGGAAAAGAGGTGGTGGAGGATGTGTCTGGATGGCTCACGGTATTTAGTGATGGTACTGTGGAAAGAAAGTGGAGCGGGGAGGATGAGCAAGTGCTGGCTCTCACCATGCCGGTGCCCCCTTCCAACGACACCTTCGTCGAGGGAGTGGCCACCAAAGACGTAATTGTTAACGAGGAAACCGGAGTGTGGGTGCGCATTTATCTTCCTCAAAGGGCGGTACAGCAACAAGAAAACCAAAGAGTGGGCATTGTGATCCATCTTCACGGGGGAGGGTTTTGTGTAAGCCAACCCGACTGGCAAATGTATTATCACTTCTACAGTCGCCTCGTTATGGCGTCCAACGTGATCTGTGTGTCGGTGGCTTTCAGGCTCGCTCCGGAGCACCGTCTCCCCGCCGCCTGCGACGATTCTTTTGGCGCTCTTCTGTGGCTCCGCTCCGTGGCCCGCGGGGAAATAGAGCAACCGTGGCTCACCCGTTACGGTGATTTCAGCCGTTGCATTCTGATGGGCGACAGCTCCGGGGCGAACCTCGTTCACGAAGTGGGTCTCCGCGCGCAGGCGACGCCAGCTGATTTACTAGACCCTGTGTGCGTGCGAGGAGGTATTTCGATGCACCCTGGTTACGTGAGATCTGAGAGAAGCCAATCCGAAAAGGAGAATCCGTCTGAGTCTGCGCTTTTGACACTGGACATGGTCGATAAGTTCTTGATACTGTCCGCGCCACAGGGAATCACTACCAGAAATCATGCCATCACGAACCCGATGGGACCTGACGCTCCACCTTTGAAGGACCTAAAGTTTCCGCGCATGCTGGTGGGCATTGCTGACAGAGACCTGATTCGTGATACAGAGCTGGAGTATTGCGAAGCCATGAAGAGCGCCGGGCATGACGTGGAGGTGTTTTGTTCTGAGAATGTGGGCCATAGTTTCTATCTCAACGAGATTGCTATTAGATATGATCCCAACACCGCCAACGAGACTTCTAAACTTCTAGAAGTCGCGGATCGTTTCATCCACAGTTGCTTTTAGGGCGTCCTTGCAAAATGGGCACAGCGGTACGTCAATACGGTAGAAATCCACCGACGATGATAGAAATTTTAGGTCCCACTTACAAAATGATGGATAGTCGTACGTCAATCATCCAGTCGCGATGATTTTCGATCTCAAGTACTCTCTGGTTGGTTGTCGTCTACAGTTATATTATTTTATGTTATTGTTAGATATATATTTGTCATAGATGCAAAATATGTCGATTTGAGTGAAGCAGTAGACTTGGAAAAACTACATTTCTTGGAATCCTGTTATTTAGTTAAATAGCTTAGTATCTTCATTTGCAGCTTTCTGGTTTTCCATATATGCTACTTGCACCGACTTGAAAAGTATGCGCATTTTGGCATCTTGTTGCCAATTTTTTTAATTTGTTATTTTTATTTTTTATAATGAGATTACAAATTTTAAAATATTACAAAATTATGATGAATATGAACAAAATCAACTATTTGACTTCGACACAAGTTCATAAATTTCGACTTCGACACACATCCAATTTCAAAAATCTCTGCAATAAAGTATAACCATATGCAGCCGAACCCAAACGCTCAACCGAAAGCCGGACTCTAACGACTTACGGAGTCAAATTAATTGAACACAATGATACAACCATGATCGTGTAACACGTGTATGGATATAATTTTATTAAAGAAAGAGAACTCCCCACCTTCAACATTGAAATGAAAATATTATAATTAAAAAATAGAATATTAAAGATTAATATGTAACATATTTGATTATGGATGTAAGTTTATAGTTTTTTTTTTTTTAATATTAATGATACTGTATTTTTTCTTTCTAACGAATCATTACGACTTTAAGTTTATGTGGAATTTATAAATTTGCAAATTTTCTGCTTTAAGAAGGATATCAATATTACAAAACTAACGTCATGATTATAAAATAAAAATATATTTGTAATCGTGGAACCACTTCACCATAAAATTTACAATACATTTTGATTTTTTTAATGTGTAAATGAACATTATGATATTGTATAGCTTGACCATTGGAAATTTGAAACTCTGTAAATCGTGCTTTTCTATAGGAAGATGAATACATGAAGTCCTAAATCGTGCTTTTCTATTTATTCAGGAAGATGAATACATGAAGTCCTAGCAATATCAATTTTTCTCATCAACTTAATTTAGTAAAGATTTATAAATATAAAAGTTTAAATTGTATAATTTTTAAAGTTTTAATGTTTTATAGATTTTTTTAAGGTTGTAATTTTTTTTCATACATTCAAAAATATATTTCAAATTATAAGTAATTGTAATTTTGTTATTTTAATATTTATATTAATAAAATTTTAAAATAAAATATTATAATTAAATAAGTATAATATATAGTGTTGCTATTTAGTATTTTTTTTAGATAAAATCTGAGAAACACACTATATTTCATTAATTAAATAAAGTTGCATATATACATGAGGTATAGTCTCAAGATAGGGAAGCTATTTTGTTCGCACAATAAGTTGATTGAGAGAATATCTCAACTTGACACCAAACTTGGAACTTAGGTTTTAGCTAACCTATGGCATAGGAACAATCTCTATACATAGAAAGTCACAACTGAAGACAAGTAGGAATTACATATTTCAACACTCCCCCTTAATGACTACTTGTCTCAATATCCATTTGCAAAATCTACAACTAGTCCTGTTTGGTAATTACACTGGTTCTGTTTGGTAATTACACTTTGTATCTTGTTCATTCTATCATTGATGTCCATATAAAGGAACAACCATCTACCCAAATGCATGGGTTCCCAACCGATGCAACCGCTAGTCTACTAGGAAGTCCTTCACATACATGTTCATCCAACCTCTCGATGAACTCCTCTTATATAAAATAATTTCACCTCATGAAGTCTAAAACCAATACAGCCCACCCAAGTGTATCCATCCCGCATGACACACTCTTCCAGGGTGTTAAAACTTTCTCACAAAGGGAAAATATAACGAAGGGGTATGCATGCCTCTCTAGGTCTTACATCATGTACAAACATTAAATGACATGTAGATTTGCTCTAATTACAAACTGTGACTCATACTCTACCATGGTCATGAGTCTATTCTACAAACATAAACAAAATTTGACTACATCATTCATATGCTAGAACACACCACTTCTTTGGCTTTGTACTTTGAGTATTTGGCATCTTCATTTTTTACTTTGGCATGCTAGTCTGTAAAGTCTATTTGTGGTCAAACATAAGAAAATGATATGTTGACGTCCATATAAAGGAGCAACCATCCACCAGAATGCATGGGTACCAACCGCTGCAACCGCTGGTCTCGTAGGATGTCCTTCACATACATGGTTCTGTCAACCATTATCATTGCATACATGTACTTGTATCTACAAATCCCCCTCCAATGTGGGTTTTATCGAATGACCTGTAACCATGCTCTTCCTTCATCAATGAACTCTCACTGGCAATAGATCTGTCTTAGATATCGTTGGTAAACTTTTAATGGATCCCTTCATCAGTGACCTTTCACTGGATTTCTTCATCAGTGACCTTGCACCAGATCTCTTCATCAATGGGTGAACACTAGCACAGACCTGTTTCCAGTCCACTTCACTGGTACAAGTGGTTTCTAGCTTACCACAAACCGACACTATAAAATGGTTTATGGCTGACCATGAACCTGTAATTACAAAGTGGTTTTGAGATTACCACAAACTTGTACGTGGATACACATGCCTTTACAAGGCTTACATACTCCAACTCTTGGAGTTACTAGGTACATATAATGATCACTACAAAACCATCCTAGACTTGCTTACCATTCAACTTTGTGACTCATTATACAACATGCTATTGAGTCTATTCCAAGAAACTCACACAAAACAAACTTTCACTTTCATTGTCCATCATCCTTTAAATGTTGTCGATGCTCCTTTACATCATATTTCGAAATGTTCACATCTTGGTCATCTTTGTCTTTGTCAATTAAATCTTGGAACTCCATGCTTAACCTGTCATTTGTTAAAGTCTCAAATTCTAACAAAGTAACTTTACCTATATTGAGTTAGCTAGGCTCAATAAGGCTCAATAATTTTAAACATGATTCCAAGAAAAAATAAAAATATAAACTTTTCAGATTAACAAGAACCTAAAATTTCTCTTTCTATGCCCAAAGATGACTATTTACCGAACATAACAGCAACCATTCTTCTCCAACGATACCTCTGAAGGGTCCACTGATAAAGAAACGAATCGACGACTTCTCCACTGGTCTCAATCTAGTGCATTCCAGCACAGATAATCTAGATGTAGGCACTCACAGCCACACAAAGAGAAACAATAAAAAAATTTCTCTCTCAAAAGAAGAATCCAGGACTCCATGGCCTGATCCTCCGTCGTCCACAAATTCATTGTCAACATGCATAAAATTCAACGATTTTACACACAAAATTTCTCGTTTCAGTATCCAGTTCCCTTGGTATCGTAGTGTAATGATACCTCCCCTGTTCACAATATCAAGGCTGGGTAACTGCTTCCAAGCATGCCTCCTCATGCTCGCTGACAAGCTTCCACATTGAAGACCCACTATCGAGATAATCCCTTTGCAATTGCACATGCATATATGTTTCCATCACACTGGCCACACACAAACTCGATCATCCTCCAATCTCTGATTTAGCTCCAACCACTATCCTTAGATGCCATTTTCATTGTCATGTCTTCATCATATCTCGTAGTAAATAATTCTTGCAAATAAATTTGTCTATTGTTGGAATAGCCGATTCCCACAAAGACTCACACTCGTGACAATAGTTGTCCAATCCAAATTTCACAACAAAACAGCATTTAATTTTTTAAACCAGATTTACATGAATGCATTTACATGTTAAGTTGATTGGGCTCAACATGAAAACAAAAGAATTCACGAAGACAATATGTTTCATCAAAGCAAATATGTTGGAAGTTTTAGTTTCATCTTCACCCTGTATAGAAACATAATCACATTGAGGCAGCTCACCACACTACCCTCAGCTCACTTCACTGTTGCGCCACAAGTGTGTTCAACCTTCAACTAGGTCGATTCCAAACAAAGGAAGCTAGAAGTCTCCCAAAAAATCCACGTGCTTCCGCATCTATTCTGACACCTGCAGAAGACCCAACAAACTATCAACCTCTTTTCTACACAAGGCCACATTCACAACACCAATAACCAACATAACCGACACTAGCACCAGGTGACCTTTGCAACATAGAGTTTCTGGTCACTGCATATAAATCATAGGGATTTTATCTTATCTAAATCACCATATTGGCACTTGACTCTTTCAATTGCCCAATCGCACCACAAAACAACAAATCTTCCAACCTGAAAGTTGCCTTGTTAAACTCGATCATGTGAGTGAAGCCACCACCAATTGGTTCCAATGAGAAATTAAAAAGAATTGAAACCAAAGAAAAAACCATCATTTCAGAACTCGGCCCTTCTCAGTGGCCTCGTCCACCTTCTCGCCATACAGCAACCGAGGGCTCAGATCTTATACTACCTCTACACAGACCATACACACTGTCACACACACGCTGCATTCAAGTTAGGAAAATTCACATTCATCTCTTACTCCACACCCTCGGCATCTATGCGCTCAGGTATACAAATTCAAACTTCTAGCTTGAAATATCATTGCACACATGCACACTTCGACCTCTATAATGTTGTAAATCGCTCATAAGTAGGTACACACATATTCCTCTTCCTTAAAGATTGCCTTCAGAGCCACAACATTAGAGTGCCCAGAGAGGCTAGTCATGATCTCGATCTCCAATTTCACACTCCAAACATCCTCAGACGTCACCAATTTGTCCTTTGCAATGGATTTGCACCTGAGGACCTCTCCAATCACTTTGTAATGAGACATGGATCACACCCAAAAGGGTCAACATGCTGCAAATCGATATATTACATGCAGTTCGACTATCCAACCTTTGTCAATGCCACACTTAGGTCTGCTCTACAAACAGATTGGAAACCAAAAAATTTGTCGTAGCTAATAGTGCCCTTTCCGCTAGATCCACACACAGATCGATGGCTCTGCAACGCAAATTTGATGGCTGCAATTGGAACTCTTCACATCTCTTCATTTTTTGCAAGTTGCGAAAGCTATCATAACATCCCTAGCATCAGCAAGATTCCATAGCTCCCCTTCGTGCTAATGTCAATCTTAAAACTGGATCATTGGCCGGAAAGAACTGTGTCCTTCCAAACAACACGAGGTCTCCACGATCTTCAAGGAAGGACTGCTCAACGTAGTTCAAACGACCTTCAACAAAATTCTCCTTGCGACAGCAAAGAACAACAGCCTCCAAGCAATCACCGCTACACCAAATATTAGTGTGATGCGTGATACCATACACATTCACCAGACACAAATCACTGTCAACAACACCAACAAATAGGGTCGGATCTGATGCGACTATGCCACAACACGAAAAAACTGCGCTTCCACTTTGCAGGTACACCACCAGGAACCGCTCACTCTCACACAGATCCTCCACATCACATCGCTCACCTAGTCGCCACGATTACGCCCCAAAACTCTAGATTCAGCAGCAGACACAACGAACATCAGTGCTCTATGCACACCACAATCGCTCTCCAATCGCTCTGGTTTTCCCAAGTGACGAGCTTCTCTAGGCTATACACAATTCGTGCAATAGTAGGGCATTAACAAGAAAAAAACTTGGCGTCCTCCCACTTGGCATATCCACGGGGAAATCCAGTGACCGAGAGGTGTTATCCCTACTGAAGACGAGGATAGATCAACAATACTCCAAACAATCTCATAGATCTGTTACCAGGAGCATCGTTAGGACTCACACAATTCACGTAGCAGCGTTGCTCACAGCAGACTAGCGGATCTCATCTCCGACACAAGTCTTTGATGGACAAACAAATACTAAAACAATATAAATACACTCACTTATTTTCCTCCTCCTCACTTATTTTCCTCGACCCAGGAGGGGCCAAGGCCAGGCCCAAACAGGCTCTGATACCAAGATAAAATCTGAGAAACACACTGTATTTCATTAATCAAATAAATTTGCATATATACATGAGGTATATTCTCAAGATAAGGAAGCTATCTTGGACGCACAATAAGTTGGTTGAGAGAATATCTCAACCTCACACCAAACTAGGAACTTAGATTTTAGCAAACCTATTGAATAGGAACAAACTCTATACATAGAAAGTCACAACTGAAGACAGGTTGGAATTACATATTCCAATATCTTTTAATGCAAAAAGTGCTATTTAGTATTTGTCTTTTATGCAAAAGTAATTGATAGCAAAAATTGTTGTTAATTATTAAAAAATTTTCTCTAAAAGGTTCCATTTTGTAGGAAATATTATAATAGTTTAGATCTTCTTCAACTTTTAATTTTAAGTTTCTATTTTAGAATATTTAAAAAAAAAATCAAAATATTAAAACAAATAGAATTGTTAAAGTTTTTAAGTCGGGAGATTTTTATAATTAAATTCACAAAGTTAAGATTAAAAAATGAGGTATATTCTCAAGATAGGGAAGCTATCTTGGATGCACAATAAGTTGGTTGAGAGAATATCTGAACCTCACACCAAACTAGGAACTTCGGTTTTAGCTAACCTATGGAATAGGAACAGACTCTATACATAGAAAGTCACAACTGAAGACAGGTAGGAATTACATATTCCAACATTTTTTAATGTAAAAAGTGCTATTTAGTATTTGTCTTTTATGCAAAAGTAATTGATAGCAAAAATTATTGTTAATTATTAAAAATTTTGCTTTAAAAGGTTCCGTTTTGTAGGAAATATTATAATAGTTTAGATCTTCTTCAACTTTTAATTTTAAGTTTCTATGTAAGAATATTTAAAAAAAAAAATCAAAATATTAAAACAAATAGAATTGTTAAAGTTTTTAAGCCGGTAGATTTTTATAGTTGAATTCACAAAGTTAAGATTCAAAAATGTTTAGTTAAAACAATGGAATTTATCTTGCATTAAAATCATTTATAACAAAAAAATGCACAACAAATGGCACCAAGCAGGTTTTGTTTGCTCTCTATTTTCTTAAATAACTAATGCATCTACAAATGCTTATAAATATTTATCTCTTATTATTTGAAAACTTTATATTTCAAGGCCTTGTATGAATCTTACACAAGTTTCCCATAAAATCAAGTTAGCTATTAAAGATAGTTAAAAATGTTTGAAAAAAAACATTTAATATCATAAAATCAAGCTAGCTATTAAAAATAGATAATTTTTTTTTAAACAAAAACATTATGTAATATTAAAGGAACACATAATTAATTATGAAAAAGGAACACATAATTAATTATAAAAAAAAACATGTTGACTTAGGGCATACCAAAAAGCTATAAAGATTTATAATGGAGGGGATTTTTTTTATCTTATCAATACATTATATTATTTTGAAATAGGTTGTTAGTAAAGGAATAGTCAAGTTTTAGTCATTTTATATTTTTATGAAAAAACAATAGAAAAATATTTATAAGTATTGGGAGACTTTAAGTTACTAATATATTAGATTGACAATAAATGTAAATTTGAGACTATAATATCAATTCTAATTAGAAATCACTTTATAAAGGTAAAAAACAATTGCGATGTTAGTAAAAGAACTTAAATTGCTTTTTCAAAAATATCTTTATATTTATATAAGTGATAAAATATCACAAATGTGTTTCTTGGTTTTTTTTAATAGTCGTTGCAATAGCATTAGAGTCATAGTAGTGAGGTTTAAAAGAGATTTTGTTAAAGATTTCTCATTATAATTTAGGAATATTTTATTTAAGTAGTGACATAATAATTTTAGATGTTTTTTATATTAAATAAATTATATATGTCAATATTATATATAAAGGTGGATTTATATGTAAATTGATTTGATATATATATGTATTAAAAGACGCAAAAAAACCATAAAATAAAAATGTGATAATTTTTTTCAAAAAATTGAGTAAATTTTGTAAGTTATTTCAAAAGTTATACATTACCTAGAAATGAAATTTTCATAAATATTGAGATTTGATGTATACTATTATTACACATGGTGACATAGATTTTTTGTTTTTATTTTTTATTACTAATTTTCTTAAATATTGAGATTTGATGTGTGCACTATTATTATTATACGTTACTGACATAGATTTTTTATTTTTTATTATTTATTTTCATGGACAATGAAATTTTATAAATATTAACATTTAATATATGTAGTCTTTTTCATAAATATTAAGATTTGAAGTATATACTATTATAACACTTCTATATATATATATATATATATATATATATATATATATATATATATATTATTTTTAACAATTTCTATGTTTAACTCCATAAATTTAGTTATTTCATCTAAATGAACCAATAAAAAATAAAAATAAAAATAAAAATTTCAAAATTAATTTTAATTTTTAAAATATTCAATTTAATAGCTGCTATTTTTTACAAAACTTTAATAACCTTTATAAATTTTTTAAAACTAATAAAAAAAACAATAAACCCCTTTTACTATAAAATTTTATAAATTTTTTATAACTAATAAAAAAAACCATCAGACCCTTTTTACTATAAAATTTTATATTTTTTTATAACTAATTAAAAATAACAACAATCCATTTTTACTATAAAATTATTACCTGATCACCAGCCTAAATAAATGCTATTACAATATCACCATTTTTACTATAAAATTATTACAACATCACCAGCCTATATAAATAAAATAACAAACTCTATATATAACATCCAAAAACTACTCCATCGCATTCACATTTACAATACATTCTGGTTTTTCTATTAATATCGTACATCAAAACTCACTTGTTAATTTGGTACGTCACTTACTTTCAGGTACACATTTAGACTCTGATTTTCTATTTGATGACTATGACGATATTGTAATCTATATGTTTGTCTATTAGAATATTATAAAATTCTAGATAATATTGCATATTAATACGAAAAACAGATGACTCTAACGATATTGTAATGTATATGTTTCTCTATTAGAATATTATAATATTCTAGATAATATTGCATATTAATACATTTAGAGAAACTCACTTGTTAATTCAATACGTCACTTTCACGTACATATGTGTATTGTGTTTTATTTATTTATGACAATAATACATTTACGAAAGCTCACTGGTTAATTCAATACGTCACTTTCACGTACATATGTGTATTGTGTTTTATTTATTTATGACAATAATGATATTATACATTATTTATTTATTTATGACAATAATACATTTATGAAAGCTCACTTGTTAATTCAATACACCACTTTCACATACATATGTGTATTGTGTTTTATTTATTTATGACAATAATGATATTATACATGTTTTATTTATTTATGACAATAATGATATTATACATGATTCATATCATATTATATTTATTATATAAAGCTCACTTATTGTCCTTGCCACTGCAGGTCACTACACATCAGATTTTCCCTTAGACATATGTTTTCAAATTTTTTTATTTTTGTCATGATTGCCGCGATTCATGTCGAAGCTAGCCTGCTCTGTCAGCTAACAACAACGGCGACACATCTCAGGCTTCTAAAATGCTCCCCAATCTTCAATTAAAGTCTACCGGCGACAGTTGTACGAGGCAGACAGACCTTGTCATGTCGAAGCCAGCCCGCTTTGCCAGCTAACAACAACAACGACACATCGCAGGCTTCTAAAATGCTCTACAATCTTCAAATTATTGTTAGCTTTGAAGGCATATCCGATGGTAGCTTCGAGCCCTTATACTGCTGTGAAATAAGCTTCAAAATTTCTGATCAGTTGGGTTTCATTGTACAAATAGAAGGGAGTCCGCTTCACAGAATCCATTACATCCTATACCTTGACACCTTCACAGTATAGATAACTGTCTTCTCCTCTGCATGTGTGGTTCCAGCTGTAAGGTTTTGGTTCTTAGCCCACAACAGAATGTATTTTTTATTTTATGTTAGCATTACATCTTTCAAAGAGCGGTAACCATTTCTGTATTGTTTTGGTTGAAGGGTAAGCTTTGAAGGCACAGATGCGATTTCATAGTCACACCTGTGTAGGGAATCTCAATTTGTTGGTTTCCTTTCAATCAAGAACGGTAACAATACTTTTCCCATAAATTTGAGCAAGTTAGGTAGATGCAGTTATTACTCCCTTGAATATTTGGTTGTTGGACGCATAAATTTGAGCAAGTTAGGTAGACGCAGTTATTACTCCCTTGAATATTTGGTTGTTGGTTATATGCATTTCAGCGTTTTGATATGTGACTGTATCTCTTTGAATGCAGCCAACAGTTTGACAGTGTATACCGTGGAGATCATTCTTCTATCTATCTTATGCTTGAAACTTACAAGGTATCAACTCCATTCCATAGTTTCCTTCCATGTTATATTTTTAGATGTCTCGGTTAGATGCGTTAGTGATCAACGCCTTTTTTTTTTTGTTGTTGGCAGAATCACGACCTTATTTAATTGCTACCTAGAAACTCACTTCTGTTGAAAAATTATGCCAAGTTCCTGGAGAAGGTGAGTATGCATGCTGCAACACAAAACCCTAACTTTTTAAAGCGCTATTCTCCGCATAATTTGAAGCGTAGAATAACCCTGAACTACGGGACGGAACTCCCACAACCTTGTTCAAGAGCCTGTCTTCATTTGGAGAAGCCAAATAAAAGGCGAAGACCAACTAGCGGTGTAAATACTGCCTGACAGGAAAACTTGTTAACACTGATCTCGTTATTGAATTAGTTTGATTTCCAACACCATCACATTCAACAGTGTGTTGTTGTAGTTAATATTTCAGGCAAGTTGCGGGGTAGAGATACGGTAGTTAAAATTTCAGGCAAGTTGCGGGGTAGAGATACGGTAGTTAAAATTTCAGGCAACATGCAGGATAGTGAATTAACTAGAATATTTGATCTGTGTACCTATTTGTATTTATAGTATCTGTTTAATTGTTAATGATTGATATAGTACTTATTTATTTGGTCTGTGTACTTATTTATAGTGGCTATTGAGTAAGTAAAAATAAAATAATATTCCATAAATAAAATAAAATAAAAACAACTAAACTAACATTAATTTGAGCTCTAATATTTAATATTTTCCTTAAAAAACACAAAAACTACATACTAATATGAAATTATCTCATTAAAGTATTTAAATACAAGTTCTAGAAGCCATATCGTTCACATAAAGCTTCCAGCTGGAACTGGATCATTTAATTTTTGGAATTATATACACCAATTTCTGAACTGGATGTTTGGCCGGCTCATTTTTTTAGTGCTGTATTGTCCTTGAGGTTGTCTATCTTGATTTGTTTTTATTATATTTATATTTTAAAGTATACATTTAATTGAATTTTTTAATGATTTTCTAGCAAATTTTTGAGAAAAAATTATAATTACAAAAATCATTAAAAAAAATTATAATTACATTTAAAAATATAAATCTTTTTATCAGGTTAGAAAAATAAATCAAAAAATTTATTTGAATCTATTTAGAATCTTTAAATACTTGTTTACTGCATTTACGATATTTGAATGCTTTTGGTCACGAGATATTTGACAAAAGATGCTGAAAAACATTCTTCTTTAAAACTGTACCTTTCCTGGGAAGAAATTTCGATTTTCCTAACTAAAATTCAGGAACACAGTACACAGTTAGCTAAACGATATTATTAAATTTTAGAATATATATTGTACGTATCAAATATATAACTAAATAATTTTAGTAGTTAAAAAAACGCATATTTAATGAGCAGAATATTAAATATTTTCAATATATTTAATATCTAAAAACTCAAATCAGTCATATTAAATTTCAAAATATACATTAAATATATCAAATATATAACTATACAAAATATTTTAATTGCTATATATCATGCCATCTAATTTTAAGTAAAAATTGCATCCAATTTTTTTGAATAATAACCATAAATTCGTTTATATATATATATATATATATATATATATATATATATATAAACTTTTTTTTTGTTATTATAAATTCTTATAATAATATTTTTATTTTTATCATTATAAATTTTCAAAAAATTTTACTTATTCATAAATTATATTTTTGACGACATATGTAACAAGAAGAACTACCGTTATATATATATATATATATATATATATATATATATATATATATATATATATATTTGTGTGTATGTTTTAGGAAAATGTAATTGTTTTTAGATGACTTTCTCAACAAAAACATTATCAAGACAATATGACATTATTATTGCACACTTAGGTGGAATTGGATTAACAAAATACCTTAAATTGTCATTTACTAAAAACCTAAATTAATTAGATTGTAAACCTTAACACTAACATAAATTCTTAATTTTTACTAAATAATTTAGTTATATTTAAACTAAAAGAAGCAACAACTTTATTAGAAAGAAAATCCTCATAAACATGCTGTAACTCAAATTACAACATTTCTATATTTACATTAAGCAGCACGTAGTAGCTACTCTGTCATACTCATATTGATGCCAACAATAAGCTAAGCATATGTAGCAGATCTAATCTACACATCAAATGCATATGCTCATGGGTCATCCTAGTAATTATCAATTGGTTACCATCATCAACACAAAAGTTGTTTTACTATAATTTAGATAGATTTAAACTACTACTATATAGCGCATAAATTTTTAATTTTTAATTTTATTTTAATTATATTTAAACTAAATTAAGCGGCAACTTTTTACAAAGCAAATCCTCATAGACATGCTCAAACTCAAATTTCAACAATTATTTCTAATTTAATTTAACTATACTTTATTACAAAGCAAATCTTCATAAACATGCTCAAATTCAAATTGCAACATTTCTATAATTACATTAAGCGACATGTAATAGCTACCCATTAAACATTTTCAAGATCACATTGCAGCACTACTATATTTAAATTGTTGTTGTCGTCAAATCGTTTGGAGTACGATTTCACCTCGCCAAATAGTTTGCAGTATGACTTCACCTCGACCATTGCATAGGACAAGTGTTGTCTTTTGCACCTAATGTACAATTTTGCTTCCTCTTTGTATCACATTATCTAAAATATGAAAAAAATTAAATATGGAAGCCATTACTCTAGATTATTTCTCTCCTCCAAGCCTCGATAAAGATCTTACTAAATTTATAATCGTACTGTAAATTTAAAACCTACAACATTTATTTTGTCCTGATGCCCGCGATCACCAACTTACACCACACTCTTAGTCTACATTTAAAATTTCAACTTCATTTTAAGCCCACAATCTTCAATTCCCCTTTCATATAAACTTTGTTCAAGTAAATTAGGCCCCAATAATTTTAAATCTGACAATCCTTAACACTATGAGATTTTTAATAATTTACTAGTAAAACCCTTGTATAAGGCCCAACATATTAATCACCAATTTATCACATAAGTATGAATGCTAACTAGCATTTCATTCCACACTTTATTTAAAACCCCAAACAAATCTTCGCATCACAATAGTGTACACAACGTGTATCTAAACCAAGGTAATTCCATTACACATATACATAATGGTCACACTAAACAATTCATGTTGAACACTTTTCATATGCACTCTTTAACATGCATTCAACCGCATATTATATCAACTTCGATTTGAATTAAACCCACAGCATAATATAACACTTATTTATGCAACCACAAGACATTCGATTAAACCACGAATTGTCTATATACATTAAAGTCTGAGCACAATAGTTACTACCCAAACATCAACATGATAAGTTCGGGCCCATAGCTTCCCACATACCTTACTAACTTCAATCATGATCTAATGGTTATAAACTCGTCGTGTTCCAACCAACAATCTGACGGCGTACAATGAATATCACACAACTAAAGTGCGTGGACGTTAATCTTCAAAAATTGTGCGATGTAAATGGATTTACAAAACCACCTTAAGCCACATGTCCATTGCCTAGTGGGATCGTGTTTGTTTTGTTGATCCAACTTACCACTTATGAATGGCATAAAAACCATTGTTCGCCTCTAAAACCGCTTTCACTGTTCAGCTTCATGGTTCCACCTTAGCTCGTGGTTCTGTCTCCTCAAGGTTTCGCCTCATTCTCTTGTGTTGTTACCATATAACCCCCCGATTTGAGGTCTTGTTTCATTTCCTTATGGTTCTGCTGTGTCTTTAACAGTTTCGTTCCTCAAAACCCATTATGTCATAGATCTTCATCGAATTCTTGTATAGTGGTTATAACATAAAAGCTGATGATTGCTATAATCGAATCCCTCCTTAGGTTCCATTCAGTAGTCCTCACACAGGGTTATATTTATCTCCACAGAATTATGAGAAGACTTAAACCTCCTCATATAGAGACCAACCATTCAACTTCCTCCCCAACATAACAACTCAGGAAATAAGAAGGGTAGAACCCTCTCTCAACTGTACAAGGGTTTCATAATTTCAATTCAACCCAGAATGTATCTGACTACTGAATTATAATTCGTCTTCATTCCATGCAGGCTTACTTTAAATCTGCATTCCAATTTCCTGTCAACCACCACGCTCAATAATATGTATCAGTGGGATATAATCAATATATACCTACCATCAATTTCACTGTAATTTCATTCGGCTATGCTTTTAACCCAATTGGTCCTAATTGTTTTAGATACACAATAGAAAGTGAAAGAAAACCCAAATTATTATGTACAATGTAACCTCCTATTTTGACTCATGCCTTGTGGATTATAATTCGATTTAGGAGTCCATTGTATTGATCCATTCTGTGATCAATACAAACAAATTCTCCTTTGCAATTCAATATCAAACAAGAAATTCCATATATCAGTCAATATGCATATAATTCATACTAATTTCCTTCATCAATATTTACAAATGTCATCAGTTTCAAAGCCTCTCGGTCTTGGTTAATATTCATGACAGTGGCCATTATCCTCCTACTCTGCCTCCTGAATAGCTATCCTCCCGACCTACCTCTTTAAAGCCTTTTGGCTTACATTTACACAAATAGATCAGGAATCGATTCAGTTTCTTTGATGACATCTTCCCAAAGACTCTTGGATTTCCCAAGGTCCTAAAATTAGACTTATTTCCTAAAACAACTGAAACCGACTCTTCACTTTCCTACTTACTCAACTTCCCTCATGTTCTCTAAATCTTAGAGAACATTTACAATTCCTCACCATTTTATTTAAAATCACTAATATTTACATGAGAATATAAAAATACAAAACCCCCCTATGTCTACTTAGATACAAAGTATGGTATTGTGCCTAATGCCCCTACATCAAAATTCAAACCCCACCACATTAATTTTCAACAAACTATCACGACTTGCTTCTTTTTATTCAATGTACAATATAATTCCTCTGTTTGAATAGTATGTACATAAAACCACAAAAACAATGATCTAAAATGCTTGAAAATCTAAATATGTACACATAAATATTAGTATGATGTAATAAAGTACATAAAGACAATGACAAGAAAATCCTACAAAGTATCACCCCCATAGAATGTATATATGGTTTTCTTAGTACTTTTGAATACTTTACCTTAGACATAAAAAAAAATAGTACTTCAATACAAAATATAATTAAATCAGGTAAAAAAAATGATGCATATCATTATGATCATATTTTATTTTACACATAAAATGTAACAATGAGAAGCATGCTACCATATATTTGTGGATATGAAAATGATCGAGTGACAAAAAGGATTTTGTATATGATTCTTTGTCATATCCCAATGCATCCCCTTGCCAAATATTATCTGGAAGGGGTCATAGGGCATGGAATGATATTTCAACTCGTGATTTTATGGCTTTAACACCGCTCATTCAAATTCACAGTTGCATTGCATCGATGAATTTCTGAATTATTCATCTGGGTACATTCTTTCTCATTTGGTCCATCCGAATCTTCAATATTTTCATGATACTCCCAAAGAATTGCCTTTATATTCTCCTTCGAGAGGCGTTGTTCCCTCATAAGGCTCTCATTTTTTGGTGCTCAAAATACTGTAAGTGAGCAAGAATTGCAAAAATCAGTTTCCAATTGTATAGAGCTCAGATTCTAGTTTCCAATGGTATCTTTCATCATCATCTAACTCTAAATCATCAAGTTGGAGTTGATCCATCCATTCAATTTTTGTCACAACTTGCTTCAAAATCAAGGAATTCTCGACTTTGTTTAAGCTATTTTGACCATTTGTTTATTTTAATAAAAAAATAATATAGTCCAAGCTATATTTCCCTTTACACACAAAATGTTAAATGTTCAATGTGAAGCTGCATTTGCAACATCTCTATAATTACATTAAGCGGAATGTAATAGCTACCCATAGACATTTCCAAGATCACATTGCAACATTACTATATTTAAATTAAGCGACAGGTAGTAGCTACGTTGTAGCCTTGTTTTTATTATAAATTATATTATATTATATAAAGCTTACTTCTTAATTTGATACATTAATTTTTATTTAGTTATGACTATAATAATATTATACCTTATATCATATTACATTATATTATATTTGTTTTTATTGTAATGGATAAGTCACTTACATTATGTACTAAGTTAATAATTTGCATCCGTTTTTCATTATAAATTATTGAGATGCATGTTTTACATTATATTTGTTTAGGATTATAGCGATGTTATATATTTGTTTAGGATTATAATAATATTATATATTGTATTATTATATTTATTTTCATTGTAATGGGTAAGTCACTTATATATATGTATATAACTCAATAACTAATTAATAATTTGTAATACAATTTTTTTATTATATTTGTTGTTAATGATGAATAATTTGATATTTAATAATTAAAAAATAGTACAACATAATATATATTTTTTTCACTAAAATAAATAATTATTTTTTTACTATACTTATTCATAAATAATGTGATAACAATATTGTACCTAGATGTGATTTACACTATATTTTACATTTTTATTCATCTCAATGGCACTCAACACTTTATTAGGAATTGTTTCCAATCCAAAAGGCACATAGCTCCCAAATATTGGTTAAAATTTTAATTGATGTATGGCTATTATATTTAGGGTGGAGATTTAATATTACATTCTATATTTATGGCTATTAAAATTTATATAATTCTTTTTTATAAGATTGGAATTTTGTTTTTTCTCTAATTTATTGTGGAGTTTCATAATTGAGTGATTTTATGGAGTTTTTTTAAATGAAACATATAAGTAAACTTAACAAAAACCAATTTTATTATTGAAAAACAATTAAATTTATTTAATTTTATTTTTTCATATTATATTGAAAATGTAGTTTATTCAACATTACTAACTTAGTGTATGGTTAGATTTAATAAAGTTAAATTTTATTGTGGGTAAATGGTGTTATAATTGTTGGAATATGTAATTTTTACTTGTCTTCAGTTGTGACTATCTATGTATAGAGTCTGTTCCTATTCCATAGGTTAGCTAAAACATAAGTTCCTAGTTTGGTGTGAGGTTGAGATATTCTCTCAACCAACTTATTGTGCGTCCAAGATAGCTTCCCTATCTTGAGACTATAACTCATGTATATATGTAACTTTATTTGATTAATGGAATATGGTGTGCATTTACGTTATTTAATTTGGTATCAGATCCCATATGGTCTTGGACCTCGGCCCCTCCTTGGGCTGAGGGAAATAAAAGAGTATATTGATATTGTTTTAGTTTGTCCATCAGTATACATGCGGAGAATTGAGACGGTGGTGAGGGATCTACTCCCAAGAAGGTCAACCCGATACACCTAGCTTCCTGCAAGGTATAGAGATTATGCCTTGATGTCTAATATCATGAATGTTGTAGAACCAGTTGATTGTGAATAAGATAAAGAGCATGAACAATGGATGAATGCTATGAATGATGAATATGACTCTCTTATGACAAATCAAACATGGGAATTAGTTGAACTCCCTGAAAAAAAAGTTCCAATAGGAAGCAAATGGTTGTATAAATCTAAATTTAAAGCAAATGGTAGCATTGATAAATTTAAGGTGAGATTAGTTGCAAAAGGATATGCTCAACAAGAGGGAATTGATTATGAAGATACTTTTGCACCAGTAGCTAAATTAAATACAATTAAAGTACTGATTTCCTTAGCTACAAAACATAATTGGAATATACATCAATTGGATGTCAAATCTTCTTTTTTGAATGGTGATTTAATTGAAGAAGTTTATCTGGTTCAACCTGAAGGGTTTTTCAAACAGGCACAGGAGCAACAAGTAAGGTTTCTCCAATTTTTTTATTTTATTCCAGCAAGACACCTTATTGTTCAACTATAATGACCTGATTTTATGAAGGATTATATATTGGCTTGTATGTGTATGGAATTATGGTAAGTATTTTTGGATTATTCAAAAAAAACTTTTATTAAGTTTATCCAACTCAATGGGTGGTGATGTTGTTAGAATTGGGTACTCTAGCAAATTACACCTATATGAATATTAAAATCCAACATAATTGGTGGAAAATGACACTAAAGATGCCAATAATAAATTCAAGAGATGAAGGAAAGGAGAAGCGACATTTAAAGGATGATGGAAAATGAATTTAGTGAAAGTTTGTTTTGTGTGAGTTTCTTGGAATAGACTTAATAGCATGTTGTATTATGAGTCACATAGTTGAATGGTAAGAAAGTCTAGGATGGTTTTGTAGTGGTCATTATATGTACCTGGTAACTCCAAGAATTGGAGTATGTAAGCCTTGTAAAGGCATGTGTATTCCCATAAAGTTCGTGGTACTCTCAAAACCACTTTGTAATTACAGGTTCATGGTAAACTAGGAACCATTTTACAGTGCCGGTTTGTGGCCAGCCAGAAGCCACTTGTAATAGTGAAGTGGACTGGAAAAGTGTTCACCAACTAATGAAGAAATCCAGTGCAAGGTCATCGATGAAGATATTTTGTGCAAGGTTGCTGATGAAGAAATCCAGTGAAAGGTCGCCAATGAAGGGATTTGGTTAAAGTTTTCCAAAGAGATCTAAGAAAAATCTACTGACGGTGAGAGTTCACCGATGAAGGATGAGCATGGTTATGGGTCATCCGATAAAACCCATGTTGGAGGGGGATCTATAGATATAGGTACATGTATGTAGTGATAATGGTTGATAGAACCATGTATGTGAAGGACAACCTACAAGACCAGCGGTTGCAGCAGTTGGTACCCATGCATTCTAATGGATGGTTGCTCCTTTATATGGACGTCAACATATCCTTTTTTTTGTTATGTTTGACCACAACTGGAATTTGCAGATGGATATTGAGACAAGTATTCATTAAGGGGGAGTGTTGGAATATGTAATTCCTACTTGTCTTCAGTTGTGACTATCTATGTATAGAGTCTATTCCTATTCCATAGGTTAGCTAAAACCTAAGTTCCTAGTTTGGTGTGAGGTTGAGATTTTCTCTCAACCAACTTTTTGTGCGTTCAAGATAGCTTCCCTATCTTGAGACCATACCTCATGTATATATGTAACTTTATTTGATTAATGGAATATAGTGTGCATTTATGTTATTTAATTGTAATGTTTGGTTCTATAAACATTTTGATTTGGCTAAATTGCACAAAAATAAAACTAAAATTTAAATTAATAAGAAATAAAATAAAGTAAAATAATAATAATTATTAATAATAATTATTATTATTAACATATTTTGACTTTGAGGAATAACATATGAATAATAAAAAAATAAAAAAATTAATATTAATAATTAAACCAAAATAATTTACAAAGTCCAAAGAGTGATCCATTCTCTTTTAACTCTATAACTGTAAAAGAGATTTACACCTTAAGAAATTTGATCAAGGGCCTTGAGAAATAGATGATTAAGATGAATCTATATTTATTATAATAATGAGTACATGCAAATTAAAAATAGAGTAAATTAATCACTATGTTTTATAAATGAATGACTAGTTATAAATTTAATGTTTAAACTATAAATAATTTTTACGTTTTTAAAATAAAATTATGAAAGATAATTTATTTATTGATAATTAAATGTTGGGATTAAGTGATGAATTAATAGTTGTAAGTTTTCATTTCATTATTTAATTTATTAATATTTTATCATGTTTAATGTGTATTTTAAGAAAAAATTGTAAATATTATTTAATTGTTTTAAATATGATTTTTTTAAATAATTCTTTATACAAAAAAAATTTGAAAATGTGTTTCTTAATATAATTATATTTAGTTAGTTGAATTTTTTATTGAAATAGAAAGAAATATTAAATAACATTGTTTGGAAGAATGGATTCCCGGAAGTGTGCCACCTTCGACCATGTCGAGACCTGTTTTTGCACCACCAACCAAAGTGTGCCACCTTCGGCCATAGGTGGCCATTCCAAATTCTCTTCCATACATGAATATTGGGATGGAACTGCACCGCCGCATGAAGGAGAAAGGCTTCCTTGATTGAAAATACCCTAGAGGTCGAAAGGCCCCATTGAAGATTATCTTAGCCCTGAGAAGCATGGATTTTTGATGGGCGAGGTACTGGGCTAGCCACTCATATTCTTGTTGAGGTAAGTTAATGAGCCAATCTTCTGCAGTTTTCCACTGTCACCAACCATATGTATCTGGTTGATGGTGCAAATAATATCTAATCTTCATAGCTCCAAAAGAGTGTGGGAGGGGCATGAGATCCACCAAAGCGGGATCCTGAGAGAGGCGGGGGGATTGATGCCAAGAGTATATCCAGAAACGATCAGTTGCCCCATCATGCACCTCCCCAAAGAAGTGGATGCAGATCAAGTCACTGTTATTGTTAGCCATGTTCCATATGGCAGAGCCCTGAGTTTGGAGAGGAGAGTGAAGGAGTTCCTCCTCGGTTTTTCCTTGACCGTACTTATGAGACTAGATATTCTTCCATAGTTTTGGTCCTCCTTTCAGCCAATGCCACAAAAATCTAGCCCTTAGGGTTGCATTTAGGATGGTTGGGTCTCTCAAGCTCAATCCCCCCATCCACTTGGGGAGACACAACTTATGCAAGTCTACAAGAGGCCATTTCGGATCCATCGTAGTGCCTCCCGAAAGGAATCAAAGGAATAAGGCGATAAGTTACAAGTAGATGCATTTAGGGGCAGGAAGAGCTGAAAGCTGGTATACTGTCATTTCTTGTAGGAAAAATTTGGAAAGAGTAGCCCGACCCGCTATATTCAAGACTCGATGAGTCCAATGAGAGAGATTTTTGGCCAATTCCACACAGAGGTCCTTCTAGGGGGCGATGCGTGAGGGGTTAAATAGGAGAGGAATGCCCAAATATTTAGAGGGGAGAGAGCCAATGTTGAAGCCCAAGTTTCTAGCTAAGCAAACTTGCACAGGATCAGGGGTGTTGAAGAAGAATATATCTGACTTAAGCTTATTAAGAATCATGCCTGAGGCTTCCTGGAAGATTTCCAGGATGTTGTTGAGATGGGAGGCTTCTCTTGAAGTCGCAGCACCAAAGAGGAGGTTATCATCCACAAACTGCTAGTGAGTCATATCAATGTTTGATCTCGGTAGATGGAGCCCTGATATTTGATGTGATTGTTTGGCTGCCTTGAGAAGTTGGCCCAATCATTTGGTAACAATGATGAACAGGAAGGAGGAGAGCGGATCACCTTGGCGAGTTCCCCTAGAGGACCAGAAGGTGCTTGAAGGCATGCCATTAATAAGGATGGAGATGAATGGAGTAGAGATCATTGATTTTACCCATTGAATCTAGTCAGATGCAAAACCAAAAGCTCACAGGACTTCTAGAAGATACTCCCCGCTAAGGTGATCATATGCCTTTGATAGGTCGAATTTCAATAACATTCTTCGTAGCTTGTGAGGTTTGATAGAGTAGATGGTCTCGTGTGCAGAGATAATACCATCCAAGATTTTATGGCCCTCCGCAAACCCTGACTACTCATAACTAATGAGGTGATCGAGCAGCAACTTGAGCTTGTGGACCATGATGGTGGATAATATCTTGTAAATCACATTAGCGAGGAAAATGGGCCGAAAGTCCCCCGGTCTGGTTTCCTCCTCCGATTTGGGAATGAGGGCGATGAAAGTGGCATTAAGGCCAGACCAAAACCTGGTGAAGCTTCCGCGAATCCTCCACAAACTCCCATATGTCCTGATTGAGGAAAGGCCAACCAACCTTAAAAAATCTATAGTGAAACCATCTAGTCCCATGGCTTTGCTTGATGACAAAGTCCTTACTACTTCTTCAACTTCTGAGAGGGAGATAGGGCTAAGAAGTGCTTCATTTTGTTGTTGTGTGATTTAGGAGGGAATGTGCTGGGTGACTTTATGGAAGGCGTCCTTTCTATCATACCCTTCATCCTGCAACAATGAGGAGAAGTAATCGTGAAGCTTCGTCTCATTGTCTTCATGGATCTCTAGGCAGGAGCAATCAACTGCCTATACGAACATGATCTTATTATGTTTCTAGTGTTGAATCATATATTGGTGGAAGAATTTGGTGTTCCGTTCTCCTTCTCTCAGCCACCAACCATAAAATTTCCTCCTACTACTTCCGTTCCTCCAGATTTTTTATCAAGAGTTCCTCTGTTTTGGCCAAATCCTCAATGCGGCCCTCTTGGATCATGAATTGTTTGATTGCCTTGAGGCTAGCGTCCATATGTTTCTTCTCCTCCAGGATGTTGCCAAAGGTTTCCTAGGTCCAGGCTTTCATATGACCCTTGATTCCTTGCAAATTTTTTTGAAACAATTTCACTTTGTTGCCAGGTGGTGTACCCAGACCTCTACACCACGAAGCTAATTGGTCAATGAATCCTGGATGGTGTAGCCAGAAAATTTCGAACTTGAATTGGGGGGGGGGGGGGGGGGTTGATGCAGTTAGATCCACAATGATGGGCCAGTGATCCGATCTGATCAAGGGAGGATCTCGGAGGAGATTATGGGATTGGTCATCATAAGGTGTTCCGAGAAGAGAAACATATCAAGCCTGTAGGTGATCTGGTGCTCTCCCCCCTGATGATTGTTCCAAGTATGTAAACCTTGGCGGTGGATGACATCCACAAGAAGAAGATCCTCTATAGTGTCATTAAAGGCCTGCAAAGCTGGGTCAAGACGTGAGACACACCCATTTTTTTCTTCCAAATTACGGATCAAATTGAAATCACCTCCCAAGATCCTATCCTGTTGATCCCATTATCTACTAAGATGTTGTAGGTGCATAAGGAGTGTTGCTTTGTAGCGAGGCATGGGCGGCCCGTAGACAACAGTTATGCTCCTCCATCGATGCTCCCCTATCAGTCAAACTGAGGCGAATAACGTGAATTTGGTTATGATCCAGTCTTGTAGTATAACCCTTCCTGGATCCCAGAGAATTGAAAGACCCCCCATATATCTGGTGGGTTTGATTGTCATATCTTGACTATTTCTCCAGCATTGCTGGTTGTTTTCTTGGACTTTATCGGTGGGCACCTTCGTCTCTTGCAGGATGACTATCTTTGTCTTGTACCTTATGATTTTATCACAAAGGGATCAGATATTCCCCCAGCTACTAAAGCCATTGATATTCAATGACATGAAATTCATGAGGAAGGTGCGTTAGATCTGGGAAATAAATCTATCAATTATCCCATTTGTCCTAATTTTAGCAAAAGCTCTCCTTCTTGTCGAATAAGCTCTTTGGTGGATTTTCATCCCTTCTTGCTTTTCTAATTTCCACCAGGGTATTCAATGATGATTCTTAGGGGATTCCCTTCCGTACCCATATTATGGAGACCTGCTTCCACTCGCCCAGAATGAGCCACCCATTGAGTAAAGAGGGTTCCAAAGTGGTTCATTTGGTTATCTAGAATATCCTTGATGCCTATTTTGCTTGAGCTTTTGAAGATTTCAAGTAGCTTTTTTTCCTTTGCGCCAAGATATTTCTTGTTTTCCTTAGGATTTCCTGTGTTCATCTATCTGATTTAGTGTGCTCCGAGATATTTCCTTTTTAGGAGAGATTGTCTCCAGGGGTGGAGAGTAAGTTATCTATTTCCATATGTTGCGGAACACCCTGGGATGAAGAGGGGAGAGTCTGGGAAGAGGGGGTGGGAGTGGATGAGGGTCAGGGACTCATCGATCAGAGCTTCAAAGGATTTTTTGGATGCACGAGGCACTAATTTGAGAGGGGAAGTCAAGACCTGAGCTGACCTGGGATGGAAATTGGCATGAGAACCTAGACGGTAGAGAGGAGTGGGCTACAGGGGCTAGGTTTCCTTGGAACGATGCCCTTGGACTGGTTGGAAGCCATCTCCGTCCTTACCCATCCCAGCTGCCCTAGCTTCTTCTACGATAATTAATGGGAAATTGTTGGAGAGATGGCCATATTCATGGCACCTGCAACATTTGAAAGGGACGTGCTCATAGTCTAGTGGTTGAGTCCAGGTGGAGTCATGGTAGATCAGTTTGATGGATTCCCGCAGGGGTTAAGAGATGTTCATATGGACACAGATCCAAGCATAGGTTGAATGTCATCTTCATTTAATCCTTTCCAAGGTTTTGAGAAATGATCCTATTGAATTATCGATCCCTCCCAAGATATCCTGCTCCCAAAAATCGTCAAGGAGGGAGTATATTCACGCCGAGATTGGTGCCACAGTGAACTCTTCTTTGTTTGGGTTGTAGCATTCCTCCCAATAGTGAATGAATAGGTCTGCACTACCCATGAAGTAAGGCCCATTTTCAAAGATACCTCATAGCATATTATGTTATATTACATTATATCATAATATATTATATTACATTATATCATATTATATTTTTTTTTTATTGTAATAGATAAGTCAATTACATTATGTACCAAGTCAATAATTTGCAATGCATTTGTTTTCATTATAGTTATTGATATGCATCTTTTACATTATATTATATATATTTTTTAGGATGATAACAATATCATATATTGTATAGCCTCTGGGGCCTTGGTTAAATGGTGATGAGGCAGGGTGTTATAGCACCCATCATAGGTTCAATTCCCTTCCGTAATCAGGGTAATGTATCTCAACATGTTGATGAAAATAGAGTTAAAAAAAAAAGAGAAAAAAGAGAAAAATGAAAGGTACTACCAAACTTTAAAAAAAAAACAATATTATATATTGTATCATTATATTTCTTTTCAGTGTGATGAATAAGTGACTTATATTATGTACTAAGTCAATAATTTGATATTTAATCCATTAAGAAAATAGTACAATATAATATGTAATTTTCTCACAAAAATAAATAATTAATTTTCTAATATACTTATTCATAAATAATCTGGAAACAATATTGTGCCTCAATCTGATTTCACTATCTTTTACATTCTTACTCATCTCAATGGCACTCAACACTTCATTAGGAATCCTTTCCAATCCAAAAGTCACATCCATGCATAGCCACAAAATATTTGTTAAAAATTGAATTGATCTATGGCTATTATATTTAGGGTGGAGATTTAATATTACAGTCTATATTTATTGTTGTCAAAACCTATATCAATTTTTTATAAGATTGAAATTTTGTGTTTTCTCTAAATTATTGTGGAGTTTCATATATGAGTGATTTTATGGAGTTTTTACAATTGAAACATATAAATAAATTTAACAAAAACTAATTTTAATATTAAAAAAAAAAAATTATTTATTTTTATTTTTTCATATTATACTGAAAATTTAGTTTATTCAACATTACTAACTTACTGTATGATTAGATTTAATAAAGTCAAATTTCATTGTGGGTAAATGGTGTTGTAATTTTTTGTCCTATAAACATTTTGATTTGGTTGAATTGCACAAAAATAAAACTAAAATTTAAATTAATAAGAAATAAAAATAAAGTAAAATAATAATTAAATTATTAATAATTATTAATATTAATAAAATATTTTGACTTTGTGGAATAATATATGAATAAAAAATAAAAAATAAAATTAATATTAATAATTAAACCATCATAATGTACAAAGCCCTAAGAGGTCTCCAATCTCTTTTAACTCTATAACTCTAAAAGAGGTTTACACCTTAAGAAATTTGATCAGTCTGGGCCCTTGAGAAATAGGTAATTAAGATGAACCTATATCGATTATAATAATGAGTACATGCAAATTATAAGTAGATTAAACGAATTACTATGTTTTATAAATGAATGACTAGTGATAAATTTAATGTTTAAATTATAAATAATTTTTCCATTTTTAAAATGAAATTATGAAAGATAATTTATTTATTGATAATTAAATGTTGGGATTAAGTGATGAATTAATAGTGGTAAGTTTTCATTTCATTATTTAATTCATTAATATTTTATCATGTTTAATGTGTATTTTAAGAAAAAATTGTAAATATTATTTAATTTTTTTAAATATGACTTTTTAAAATAATTATTTATACAAAAAAATAATTGAAAAATTGTTTCTTAATATAATTATATTTAGTTAGTTCAATGTTTTTTTGTAATAGAAAGCAATGTTAAATAACATTATTTAGAAGAATGGGTTCCCGGATGTTGGAAAGGGCCAAGGACCATATTAGCGGGGGAGACAGAGCTTGATTATCAAAGATCGCGCAATTACACCCCTTCCAAGTGTTCCAAAGTAGGAGACCTGGTAGAAGCCACCATGCTCTGGATACCACTGGGTTGGAGAATTTGTGGACCAGATAGTCTTCAAGAAAGGATCTGGCACTTTCGAGGGCCATATCGGAGGGGCCGCAAATATCAAAGGCTTGCGCCTAGACCTGTTGAGTTAGAGGGCACTGCACGAAGATGCGGAGTTGGGTTTATTTAGCCCGCGTGTAGAGGAAGCACCATGATGGTCCAATAAAACCCCTCTTGAGGAAATGATCCCATGTCGTGACCCATTTGTGCACCACCAGCCAGAGGAAGTGTGCCACCTTCGGCCAGAGGTGGCCATTCCAGATTCTCTTCCATACCTGAATATTGGGATTGACCTGCATCGTCTCATGAAGGAGATAGGCTTCCTTGACTGAAAAGACCCTAGAGGTCGAAAGGCCCCATCGAAGATTATTCTGGCCCTAAGAAGCATGGATTTTTTTTTAGGCAAGGTACTTGGTTAGTCACCAAGATTCTTGCTGAGGTAAGTCAATGGGCTAATATTTTTCATATTTCCATTGTCTCCAACAGCACGTATCTGGTCGATGGTGCCAATAATCTTTGATATTCATAACTCTGCAAGAGTGTAGGAGGCGCATGAGATCCGCCAAGGCGAGATCCTGATAGAGGCGAGGGGATTGCTACCAAGAGTCTATCCAGAAACAACAAGTTGCCCCATCATGCACCTCCCAGAAGAAGTGGGTGCAAATCAAGTCATTGTTATTGTTAGCCAGGTTCCATATTGTAGAGCCCTAAAGTTGGAGAGGAGAGAGAAGGAGTTCCTCCTGGGTTTTTCCTTGATCGTACTTATGAGACCATATATTCTTCCATAGTTTCAGTCCTCCTTTAAACTAGTGCCACCACAATCTAGCCCCCAGGGTTTCATTTAGGATGTCTAGGTCTCTCAAGCTCAATCCCCCCATCCACTTGGGGAGACACAACTTATGCAAGGCTACAGGAGGCCATTTTCGATCCATCACAATCCCTCCTGAAAGGGATCGAAGGAATAGGGCGATAAGTTCCAAGAAGATGCATTTCGGTAGGCCATTTCCTACAGGACAAATTTGAGAAGAGTATCCTGGCCTGCTATATTGAGGACCCAATAAGTCCAATGAGCAATCTTGTTGGCCAAATTTAAATAGAGGTTGTACTAGGGGGCGTTGTGTGTTGTAGCCTATGTCGACTCAACTAAAATTCAAGAAAGGGTTTGATAAATTCAAGGTTGTTGAGACATTTAGATGGAAAAAATTCAGATAGGGATTCTTGTGCTATTGTCTAAAGAGATGGTATCAGCTGGAAAGTGCAAGCAGACACACTATTTGAATAAGGGCCTCAGACAGTCCCAATGGATGCATAGGCTTGCTAGTCCAACGCTTTAGTGATTCACATTGTATACACATCGATGAAAGGATGCCAAGTGTACCTAAATCAAACTTTACATTTTCGCCTTGGAATTGGACTAAAATCATGCATAAACTACTATTGCTAGAAGTTCATCTTCAAGGCCAACACTCAAAAGAAATAACTCTACAGAGAAACATGGAATAGAAGAAGCTGAACTGGAATCTTATAATCTGTAAAAACTTGGTCTTAATGTTCTTGGATGGGGTTGCCAAAGACTAGAAATATGAGTTTAATATGATGCCCCACAGTCACAAGTTTGGGCCTAGCATCAATGGTCCAACATTGTAGGGTTTTTAAGCTCTTAGATTTACAGGGTTACTATATAAGTGATCAAGGTCTTATAGCTGTAGGAGAAAAATGCAAACAACTTGAGAATTGGAATCTTCAGTTTTGTGAGGGTTTGATAGACAGAGGTATGCCAACAATAGAAATTGGTTGTGAAAAGACACTAAAAGTGCTTAGCATTGCATCATGTGGAAGGATAACTAATAAAACTATGGAAGATATTGGATTTCGCTGTCACTCCCTTGAAAAATTAACCCTAGATTCTGAGTTTGTTAATGATGTTGGATTGCTGGTAATAGCTCAGGGTTGTACTGATCCAAGTTATTTGCACTTACAGCATGTAAATTTCAAAGACAAAGCCTTAATAGCTATGACTAATCACATATGATTTGTGGAAATCATATTTCCACATGCGTTTAAAATTTGAGCAAGCATACTGATGGAAATGAAAAGTCAAAGTTCAGAAAACGCACATACTCTCAGGACAGTGAATTTCGATTTATTATTCTAGGGAAATGGAGAAAATTTTCAAAAATACGCAACATGGGTTTTTTGCAGAATATGCCCAATTGACTCTATAAAGGGAATTATTCAAAAATTCAAAGCAGTTTAAGAGATTTCGTTAGTTCTTAAAAGGCGATTTTTTCAAGAAATGTCCTGCAAAACTGGGTTTGATTCATTATATGGGAATTCGATTTGCATGATGAAAATTTACTTCTCAAATGATTACTTAGCATTCACATGATATTTAAATAAAACTCAGTAAATTTTAGATTGTAATTTGAGTGCATGCAATCATAAAGAATCATTCGAAAGCTGGATGAATAAGATTGTGTTTTTTCAACTGAAGGTTTGGTGGGTATAAGCATATATGTAGGAGATAATGACAATCTTAGGAATGGGAATCAAACACATATAATATGAAAGTATTTTTCCTTAAGAAAACAAGTTATTGTTCAACATAAATCAATGGCTTGGATCATCCGGCCCATATCCTATGGTTTTGCGACATCACAAACTGCTTTGAACTTATGTGAGAGAGTGCTCCCACGAAGTGGTTTGGCCTGAACCACTGTTCGCAGATTGATGGCTATGATGCAATGCGACATCACTCACGCCTTTTTCAGAAACTACTACAGGTGCTCCCGTAGGTGGTTCATGGTTTTGGGAAAATTTGTGTGTGGTCCAAACAATGGGGCTCACACATCATTTATGTTCAATATATCTATTTTCATACATTGAATGTTTGATGTATTAAGAGTCAAATTAAATGCCAAGATTCAAATGTGTAAATCATGTAGAACTTGGATGGATAACTTGTCTGAAAATCAAGGAAAATTTTAAGAACCACTGTAAATTTATATGTATAATAAATGGGCGAATCCCCATGATACTTAGGAAAAATGGAAGGTGATTTTATTAATAATATAATATGTATATATAATTTTTTTGATGAATCTCTCACAAGATTATATTATCTTGTAAAATAATGGTGAATCACAAGTACTAATGGTGAATCACTAGTACAAAATGGTGAATAATTATCTAGTGGAGTTTGGGGTGTTGGTTTCAATGAAGATATGGTAGTTGAACTAGGATTTGAAGGAAGTGAACCATTGAGACCAAGCATGGCACATGGTGACTCGTGAGGGAAGTATTTCTCATGTAGTTTGGAAAATGTGTTCTTCTAATTCTGCTAAGCGTAGTGTTGTTGATCATGCTACTAATAGCACTGATATTGAGGTTGGAGAGGAGTTTGAAGAAACATGGAAGGTAGCAGTGGTGGAGAATTACAAAGAGAGCCCCATGATGGGCTCCAATTTTCCCTTTGGTATTTTGGCCTGCAAGATCTTCTGTCCATTAAACCAACAATTAATTGTTCAACCAAAAATCAACTTGACTGAGTTGATTAGGTACGAGTCAACTTAAACTAATCTTAAAAACTATGCTTTGAACTATCCCATATTTATCACTCTAATGCTACACAACATTGTGCATTTGCGCCAAACTCTCATGTATGCACACAAAATTTTCATTAACATCTATAACCCTAACCCAGTGAGAATTGATCAATTTGCACAAAAGTTTGTTATAGTGTTGAAAGTCCATAAGAAATTTAGATCCATGGTACCTTAAATAAATTTTAGATAACCTCCAGTAAACAATAAATATCTGCTACAATGTGTTATGCCAAAAGACAAACTTACAAGTAGCTAGCCTCAGTTTATAAACCATTAATGAGAAAACTTGAATTAGAGTTCTCATTTCAAGCCCTTGTAAGAGTACACATAAAATATTGCAATTTTCCTTTTACACTAATATTTTTGGCCTAATTTCCGATGGCCACTTCGTCGCTATTCCGACAAATAGCCGTCGCAAGAGCGACAGTTCGAGGCCAGGCAAAACATGGTTAGCCATTACGTCACAATTCCGACACTTCAATAAAGTGTCAGAATAGCGACAATTTTTCTGATGTTTCCAAACAACTATCGCTCTTCCAACGTTTTCCAAACCGTCTCTCTTTCGACGTTTCCAAACCATCGTTCTTCCAACGTATACCAAACCGTCGCTCTTCTGACGTTTTACACATCATCGCTCTTCCGATGTTTTACAAACCGCCGCTCTTCCGACATTTTTCAACTATCGCAATTCTGACGATATTTCATCCGACGTTTATAATGTCGCTCTTCCTAAACGTCGCTCTTCATAAAGTGTCGCAATACCGATGAAAGGAAAAAAATTTCATATGTTAAAAGCGTTGGAAGATCGACGCTTAGGGAGCATCGCAAGAGCGATGAAAGGCAAAAATTTCATAGGTTGAAAGCATCGAAAGACTAACGCTTAGGAAGCATCGCAAGAGCAACGAAAGGAAAAAATTTTGTAGGTTGAAAGCATCGGAAGACCGATGCTTAGGAAGCATCACAATACCAACGATAAGTTAAAAAAAAAATGAATTAATATATCCATTATTATTAATATTATTGTGTATTCTATACTTCTAGAGCCAAGGATGTGAACACTCCTGTGGATAGTCCTTGTGCTAGAAACATATTCAGTTGTGGCAATCCTACCAAAGTGCCACTCCCGTGGCCTATCAACATGACCCACCAGTCTAGTATTCACTTACGTGGTTTCTTTGACCAATGGAAATGAATCAAAATAGGGTGTTCCTAGAATCACCAAGCTTCAACCATAACGAAAACTAAAACCATGCCATTTACACCAATTATAGTTGTATCTATGATAACAATGCTTGGCTTGTGTCGATTATAAACTCAACCGAATTAATATAGGTCTCACCAACATATGAAACTTTAAATTCTGTGATGAGTTGTTACCAGGTTTCACCAAAATAAGATTATGATTTCCAAAAAAAAGGAAAACACCTGGCCCACAATTCGAACTAGGGCTACATTAATGAAACATTCAAACCATATCCAATAAACATTCTCACACTTAAGTCTCTGATCTGGAAGACATAGAAGAAAAACTTCCTCAGCGTATACAAAACTTGAACTATACTTCCTCAATTCATTAATTATATATAGTCATTAATATCAATTCTGTATATTAACGTTACAAAATGCTTCCCTAATTCCCCAGATACTTTGGAGTCTAGAGCCTTCAATCATAGATTCCTAAATAAAACAATTGCTTGTTTGTGGGCTTCCACAAGCCTCTTCAGGCCTAATTTTTTCGAAGTGTTTCCCATCACTTGGATATTCAAAGACATGACAATCATGGCTTGCACCTAACGGGGTGTTAAACTGCCATAGAAACTCTAACAATGGATTTTTTGTTCATAAAGGATAGGTACATTTTGGATTTTGCTTCTGCTATGGCTAGGTAATACTTTTGGCTTCTAGAACTTGGGCCATCATGCCAAATACCCATACCCAACTCCTTCCACCTCAGGAACAATTGACCCTAAACCTTTATTTATAGACCATATATAATATCTCATCAGACCTCCATCACTACATATACCCACTCTTCCAAAATATTGTGGTTACAGGGGAAAGTTAAGGGGTCCTCAGCCTATTGAAGGAAAGTAGAGGGAAGCCCAAAAATAGGACAAAATCCCCTACTGATAGCTGCAGCAGTCTTCCCTGGCATCTCCCATGAGGTTCTTGAAACCTCTCAAACCCATAAAATAGAATTGATAAGCAACCCCCTAGCACTTCCATTTCCACAAAATGCATTCACTTGTGTAAACTAAAATAGAAGCAATGCATGACACATACAGAAAAGGATGATGGTGCATCCAAAATTTGAAACTTCAATCCTCTCACATCAATTTTCCCATGCAAGTTGGGAAATTTTTCATCCCTTGACAAACAAATGTGAACCTATGTACCAATTACCACCGCAATAAGATTAGAAAAGAAACTTCTTCTTATGATCTTACATTCCAATGAAATTTCTATAAGCTAAAACAAGGGTAAAGAAAACTCAACACATGTCCCTAAATTTATAAAACCCTTCAATAAAATGAAGGAAGAATGCATTGCTGGAAATTTAGAGAGAAGTAAGCATCCCTTATTATAGTTATCCATATTATTTTCATTGATTTGTAACAAATGTCAAATATTTAATATTTACATAGAATTACAAGTCTATTAGAACCTAGAATTACAAGTCCGTTACAAGTCAAAAATTTAATATTTACATAGAATTACAATTCTATTAGAACCTAGAATTACAACTCTGTTACAAGTCTGTTTCACGTGTTTGCTTGTTTACAACTTACTCTGTTATTCAAGCACAAAACACCTTAATCTCATTAACAGACGTGTAGTCCGTTAAAGCTCCATGTATACAATTATGGTGTAAACATTGACAACAATTTAACAGTGACACTTTGAGGTGTGACCTCACTTAACAAAATTAAATTTGACAACACTTAACAACACTATTCCACCTGTAACAATATGTCCTCTTGTTAACATTGATATGGAAACAACATTGATGTTTGATAGTAACTGAGCCTCAGAGATATATTAATGATCGTTTCACAGTACATTGGATTTGATCTGAATTCAATTGACTAGGAAACCTTAGGCAACAGGTAACTCGCTCATGGTTGTAGAGATCAGGTGGTTCAAGTCACCAACTGCATGGACACACAGATCAATAGAATGCCAGTTATGGGTTTTTTCCCCAAAATAATCACTCCCATGTATCCATCATGAACGTAGGTGTTCACGGATAAACAATCGGGGATTTGAACCTAAGATATTTGTACTCACATTTAATGTACATTTTTACAAGCTTGGCAAGTGAGCAACTAACATTGTTTACAAATGAAGAATTCTAAGAGTGACCCTTTTCTTTTGCCTAAGCCATCCTTGAGCTTGTTGGTTCAATTAATATTTCATGGTTTGCTTTTCTGTAACAATTTCTATTTTTATTGATACAAATTTAATTTCATCCATAATAGTGCCTTAGGTACGCATTGTGAGTGATCGAAACAATAATCATGCTCTTAAAGTATAACACGAATAACTACAACCGACAAGCAATATATCTCACCTGCATATAATGTTTGGATGGGATCAATCTTGATTCTTTGTAGCCCATGTATTCATAATGAATGGTACAGTTTTGCAGGAATTAACCAGATGAATACTGGATAATAGTTGCAAATGCAAGACTGTAATCAGTACACCGATGCCTTGTATGATGAAGCAGCAAGGAATGTTGGGATTCATTGCTTAAATATAGAGTGGACAACTTGGTCAATTACAAGTGGGTAAGTGGTTGATAATTAAAGTCTGGAAGTTTCCTTGACAATACCTGTCCAATTCTTGTATTTATGCTTATGTACAGGCATAAAATAGTGCTACCAATGAAATAGGTAACCACATTGTTACCTACTTTTTTTTAGTAGCATAAAAAGCACCCGATTTTGAAAAGTGGTGATGCAGAATCACCTTTTTTTTTTTGGAGCACATTTTCGACACTCTAATATTTTTATTTATGAAGTATGAATATTTGTTTTAAAATGTTAGTGATTTTCATGTTAATTTTGAAACGTATTGATGCAGCATCAACTTTTGTTTTTTAGAGGTGATTTTCATGCTAATTTTGAAACGTATTGATGCAGCATCAACTTTTTTTTTTTAGAGTGGTCATTTTCATGTTGGTAATAAAACAGAAAACTTAGATAAAAATATATATATAAAAACAATAAAAAAAACCAATAAAAATGTAAAGAAAAACAAAATTAACTCGTAATATATATATATATATATATATATATATATATATATATATATATATATATATATATATATATATATATATATATCAAAAGAAATGACAAAATTTGAAAAAAAAAACATAATTTAAAGAAAAAAAACAAAAATTAACCAAAAAAATTAAAAAAAAAAAACATCAAAAACATTCTTTTCTAAGTTATTAAAAAAAACCATATAATTAAAAATTAAAAAATAAAAATAGAAAATTTAAAAATAATTTAAATGACAAAATTAAAATTTAGCTAAAAAAATAAAAATAAAATAAAATTAAAATAATAATAAGAAGAAGAAAAAAAAACACAAATTTTAAAATTAACAAAAAAACAAATTAAAAAAAAGGGACAAAATTTAAAATTGAGAAAGAAAATTAAAATAAAAGAATTAAAAAAAAAAAAAAAAAACTATCATTCAAAAACAAAAAAAATGAAAAAAACCACGTGCAAATAATTAAAAAACAAATATCCATAAATTTACTGTTTTTTTTAAAAATGAAACGATTTATAAATTTTAAAAATGAAAAACTAAATAAACTAAAAGATTAAAAAATTTAATTAAATTAAATTAAAATTTAATAAATTTAATCAATAAATTTAAAATTTTTAAAAAATAATTAATCTAAAATATTAAATTAAAAAAAAAATTAAAACAATTTAAATTTAAAATAAAAAATTTGAATTAAAAAACAAATAATTTTAAATTTTTTGAATTTAAAAAAAAAAATCAAATTAAAAAAAAATATTAAAAATTAAAAAAAATAAGAAAATAAAAAAAAGAATTTTTTGATCGTGGTGGCGCCTCGGGGCGATTCCTGGAATTGGCCTACCGCCACGGGAGGGCGATTCTTGGCATTGGTCTCCCGCCACGGAAGGGCGATTCCCGAAATCAGCCTCAGGGCGATTCTCGGAATCGACCTCCCGTCGCGGGAGGGCGATTCTTAGAATCGGCCTCTCGCCTAGTGGCCGGCCTCCGCCGCCACCTGGGCGAGAGGACGATTGGCGGCGCCACCACGATCAAAAAATTCTTTTGTTTTTTCTAAATTTTTTAAACTTTTAATATATATATTTTTTTATTTTTTTTTAATTCAATTTTTTTTTTAATTAATTTAATTTTGATATTTGAAATTTAATTTGTTTTAATTTTTTTTGTTTTTTTTAAATTTTTTTTAAATTTTTTTGTTTTAAATTTTTTTTTCTAAATTTTGTTAAAATTTTTTTATTAAATTTTGTATTTCTTTTTATTTAATTGATTTTTTTTCTTTTAAATTTTCTTTTTATTAATAAATTTTATGTTTGGTTTTTTCATTTAATTTTTTAAAATTTAGTAAATTTTGTATTTTGTTTTTAATTTATTTGAATTTAATATTTTTTTTTAATTTTTTTAATTTTTATTATTATTTTTTTAATTATATAAAATTTTTATATTTTTTTATTTCAATTAAAATTTTTTATTTAAAATTTTATATATATATATATATATATATATATATATCAATTAAACTTAATATTTTCAAATTAATTTGTTTTTATTTAATATATATTTTTTTTATTTTTCAATTTTAATTGATTTTTAAAGTTTTTTAACTTTTTATTTTAACAATGTTTTTTTTTCTTTATAATTAAAATTTATTTTTTATTTCAAAATTTATTTGTTTATTCATTTATTTATTAAAATTTAATATTTTTTTTAAATTTAATTTGTTATTTTCATATTAATTTTTTTTTTAAAATTTAATAATATTATTTATAATTTATATATAATTTATAATATATATATATAATATTTTTTAAAATCTATTTTTTTTTTAATATATATTTTTTTTAATTTAATATTTTTATTGTATTTTATTTTTCATTTTTTATTTTTAATTCATTTTTCATTTTTTTACTTTTTATTTCAATAATGTTTTTTTTTTTTTTAATTTTTATTTTAATGTTTTAAATTTATTAAAATTTAATATATCTCTTTAAATTTAATTTTTTATTTTAAAATTTAAATTTAAATTTTTAATTTAATAAACATTTTCTTTTTCTTTTTTAAATTTAATTTCTATATTTTATTTTTTATAATTTCCTTCTTTTTTTAACTTGTTTTTCTTTTTAATTTAATATTTTTATTTTGCTTTTATTTTTATTTTTTTATTTCTACATATTTTGAAATTTTAATCTTTAAATGTTTTTTTTATTTTTTTCTTAAATTTTAGGTTTTTTTTTAATGTTTGAATTAAAATTTTTATTTAAATTTTATTTTTATTTTTTAATTTTTTTATTCCTTTATAATTTTAAATTTTAAGTTTTAAAATTTTTTTATTTTTTAAATTTATTTTTTCTTAAATTTTAGGTTTTTTTTAATGTTTGAATTTTAAAAATTAAAAAATGTTATTTCTATTTTTAAAAATGTCAAAAATATCACAAATTTTTTTTTTTGTTATTCCAGCATCAACTAGTTTTGTTTTGAGGGTGTTTTTTCAATCCTTTTGTCAAGAAACAATTTTGTTTTTAGCATAATTTTATAAAATGTTGAAATTTGATCTTCAAAAAAAACCAAGTGCGTTTTGGAATACACTTTTTTTGTTTTTGGGGTGTTTTTTCATGTAGAATGAGTCTTTTTTGGGTTGAGAGTTCTGGTTTGAGTGGATTTCCTATTTCGTGATATAAATGTTATAATGGCAGAAATTACTTATTTTTGATTTTTATTTCCTTGGCTATTTATACCTAAAGATCTTGCAAGAGCTGGTCAATCCATGATTGTGGCTTCAAGCCTTCTGGTGAATCGTTCTTCACGATGTTGATATTTAATTTTTCTAAGAAGTACGGGACAATCTAAACCCCACTGGAACATGATGATGGGAAAAATTGCATTGTTTTTCATACCAAAGGCACCCATTTAACGAAAAATACATAAAAGGGTAAAACTCGACCATCGTGAAAAACAAGTTGTTTTCACCATACGGTGGCTAGCAATAATAAGACTTGTAACCTCTCAGACAAATGCCTCATTTCGCATCAAGTATTATGCGCATCAGACTCGTCATCAAATTTGGCATCACAGAGAATCACATCAACAATTTACTTCATGCCTTAAAAAAAAACATAAAGCATGAACGAGATCGCACCTCTGCGGCTTGAGATTGGGACTTGTAGAGACACAGATGAAAACACTCTGCGGCTTCAGATTGGGACTTTTTATGACTTAATATTGCACTGATATTTGAGGCAACTTCATCAGTAGTTCTTCATCTTGCAAAATTCTCCCTTTTTTTTTGCTTCTGTTAGTTTAGCTGTGAATGATCCTTAGTCTTTAGATCACATTTAGTTAACCGACAAGCAGCATACATACTGCTCGTTTGCAGGGTAAATCACATCAACCCTAATATCTTCATTGAAAAACTTCTCACGCCGAGAATTTTTCACAGACAAAGAAATATCACAAGGCTGAAAATTTTATAAGTTACATTTGACATATTAACTGAAAATATAATTGGTGATAAAAATACAAAATCTAGGTAATCAAAAACCCACACAACAAAACAAAAACCCTGTACACAACAAAAACCCACATAATTTTAGCAAATGAAATCCTACATTTCAAAAACACAAGGTCAAGGATTCGAATCTGAAAAAGACACATACCTTGCAGGAAATCACAATTCTCAGTCTCCTTCCTAACGACATCAAGCACAGAATCAATGAGCTCGGTTCCTTCCGTGTAATGCCCCTTGGCCCAGTTTTTTTCAGCCCCATATTGGCCAAAAAAGAATTTATCAGGTCTGAAGACCTGTCCATAACCCTTTCAAGTTGTAGATCTGAAATGCTCTGATATCTCTCAGTAGGATCCATCCCGTGTTCTTCACAGACCACTTCCCAGAACTTGGAGCTGATCTGGTTGCCACATTGGCCCCCGTGAATGTGAAGGATCTCTGGCATTTTTGCTATCGACCCAACTTAGATTTGGATCAGATCCTCCCTCCTTCCCTGGACAAACCATGCAACCGGAGGGAAATGAACGAGGGAAATTAAAAATTTTGATATTTGAAATTTTTTGACATTTTGAAGTGAAACACGTGTTTTTTTTAAGGCCACTCAAATTAATTTAAAAATAAATATTTTTTAATAATTATAATCATTTTTAAATAATTAAAATAATTTCTAAATAATTAAATGTTTGTTTATTTTGATTGTTTAAAAATATTTACAATCAAAAAAATAAAACATATCTTTTTGAGAAGCAATTAAAATTATATGAGTAAATAATGGACTGATTTTTGCATATAGTAATCCTTATACCCTACTAAATCATCATGCTTTATTAAAAGGAGTTTTAAACTTTACACTATTAAATTATGTTGTATTTTAAATATTGGAGTTTTAGTCTCTTATATATATATATATATATTTTTTTTTTTTTTTTTTCTTTATAATTTATGTATTATTTTTTCCTTATTTTTAAGTATTACTTTAAAAGTGAAATTTACATTTTTTTTCTTTAATGATAGTAATCTATGTATTCATTCATTCAAATTAGATACATTTTCTATAATAAATAATAGTGTAGTCTAATTAATAGATGAAATGGTTTTTTTGATTGAAACCTAACAATATCAAGATTGTGATTTCTTATTGTTTATAATCAATTTTTGAATACATAAATGAATTAAACACCTTAAAAATCTCTTTAGAAATTAAAACTTAATAAATTAAATAATTTAAACTGGTTTAGTGTTTAAGGGCTTAGGGGTTAAGGGTAAGAGGTTTAGGGTTTAGGGCGTTAAATGGTTTAGGCGCGCATTTAGAGGTTTAGGGGCTTGGGGGATTTAGCAGTTAAGGATTTTAGCTAGGAGTTAGGGGTTAAGGGGTTAAAGGGTTACAGGTTTAGGGTTTAGGGGTTTAAATGGGTTATAGGGATTTAGAGGTTTATGGGGATAGGGGATTTAGTAGTTAAGGATTTTTGGGGTTAAGGGTTAGGGTAGGAAGTTAAATGGGTTATGATTTTAGGGGGTTAGATGGGTTAGGCCAGTTGGAAAATAGGGTTTAAGGGGTTAGGGGTTAAGGGATTAGAGGTTTAGGGTTTAGGGGGTTAAATGGGTTAGGGGTTTAGGGGTTTAGGGGGTTAAATGGGTTATGGGTTAAGGGTTTAAGGGATAGTGGTTAAGGGTTTAGAGGTTTAGGGTTTAGGCGTTAAATTGGTTAGGGGTTTAGAGGTTTATGGTTTAGGGGGTTAAATGGGTTAGGGGTTGGGAATTAGGGTTTAATGGGTTAGGGTTTAAGGGGTTATATTTTTAGGGTTTAGGGGGTTAAATGGGTTAGGGGTTTAGGGGGTTAGGGGATTTAGCAGTGAATGATTTTAGGGGTTAGAAGTTAGGGGCTAATGGGGTTAGGTTTCAGGGGGTTAGATGGGTTAGGGGATGGGAATTAGGGTTTAAGGGGTTAGGGTTAAGGGTTTAATGGTTTAGAGTTTAAGGGGTTAGGGGTTAAGGGTTTATAGGTTTAGGGTTTAGGGGGTTAAATGAGTTAGGGGTTTACTAGGGGTTTAGGGGGTTAAATGGGTTGGGGGTTAAGGGTTTAGGAGTTAGGGGTTAAGGGATGTTTAGAGGTCTATGGTTTAGGGGTTAAATTATTTGCTTATTCTCCACGTCTTAATGTAACAATTTTGTAAGTATTGTTGCTTGTTGCCATGTCTTCTTTATTTATTAATTTATAGTATTTTTTAGCCATTGATTTACATTTATTGATGAAAATGTCTATTGAAATCAAACCAAATGTATGTTCAATCTCCAGTTTCAAACTCAGCCACAGTGTTGTCACACAATTTAAGTCCAGAGAATGGCCATCTGATGAAGTCTTAATAACCAGATTGCGCCTCATGACTACTCTAGAAAATCTTAAGTTCGAGTGTCCCACAATCATGAGAAATTTGGCTCTTATACTCTTGCTCCACCTAACTGTGTCCTGGAAATACCCTTGTTTATTGCAAAGACATCCTAATGTTGTCGACCTTGTCCCTTAATAGACCAAGGAAACATATGTGACTGAGAGGAATGGAAAGCACTACAAAGTTGAAGAGAGTACAAAATAATAATATGGTTTAAAGGATAAGCTTGAATTAGAATGTAGGAGTGTTGAAACAACTAAAATTTGTCCCCAAAAAAATAGTTGATAATGCAAAGCCTTCTTCTGTACCATTCAAGCAAGACTACATTCATGTGAGAGCAAGAAGAGGCCAAGTGACTGATAGGCATAGCTTGGAAGAATATAGGGTATGGTTCCCTCTTTTTGATGAAATATTTTATCTACATTTTGTCTATCAAAGATTAACCATTTTAACCTTGCCAACAAGGTAGAATTAACCCAATCGTAGGTCCCAATATGTCATGATATATATTAACTCTCTCTATATATGAGAAGGAATAATTATAAACAAATTGATTGATAGAGGTGGCGAGACAAGGGGAGTCACAAGGGAGAGATGGAGATAAAATGAAGGAGAGGGGAGAGAAGGAATGGATCAGCTGAGAGAGAGAGAGGGAGAGGAGTGAGAGAGGTAGAGAAGGGTAAGAGAGGGAGATAGTGACACAAAGATGGAAGGGGGGCAGAAATAAGGATAGAGGGAGGGATATAGCTATGAAAGGATTGGAAGGTAGAGAGAGAGAGAGAGAGAGAGAGAGAGAGAGAGAGAGAGAGAGAGAGAGAGAGGGAGAGGGAGAGGGAGAGGGAGATTGGGGAAGAGAGAGGTCATTCCAGATGCTCTGAAAGTGTTGAGGCTTCAGCAAGGTCAGAAGTATTGTCTGCTAGGAAGGCTTTCCAAAGAATTGGGTTGGCATCACTATGACACTATTACGGAATTAGAAGGGAATAGAAAAGCAAAGGCTCAAGTATCATATGAGAGAAGGAAGCAATTGGAAAAATTGAGATCAAAAGCAGTGGAGTTTGCCGAAAAGAAGCTTACCCTAGATATGGATAAGATAAAACTTGACAACATATTGGTCAATTTCCTTGACCCTTTATTGGTTATTTAGAAGGAGTATGAATACATCACCGATAATATCAAGGTAACCAGCCCCTAGTAGATCAAGGGGTTAAGGGGTTTAGGGGTTAGATGTTTTGGGTTTAGGGGGTTATTGGATTTAGCAGTTAAGGATTTTAGGGGTTAGGGGTCATTACGGGTTAATGGGGCTAGGGTTTAGGGGGTTAAATGAGTTAGGGTTTTAGGGGTTTAGGGGGTTAAATGGGTTGGGAGTTAGGAATTAGTGTTTAAGGGGTTAGGGGTTAAGGGTTAGAGGTTTAGGGTTTAGGGGGTTTAATGGGTTAGGAGCGCATTTAGAGGTTTAGGGGCTTGGGGGATTTAGCAATTAAGGATTTTAGCTATGGGTTAGGGGTTAATGGGTTAGAGATTTAGGGTTTAGGGGTATAAATGGGTTATAGGAGTTTAGAGGTTTAGGGGGTTAGGGGATTTAGTAGTTAAGGATTTTTTGGGTTAAGGGTTAGCATAGGGGATTAAATGGGTTAGGGTTTTAGGGGGTTAAATGGGTTAGGCTGGTTGGGAAATGGGGTTTAAGGGGTTAGGGGTTAAGGGTTTAGAGGTTTAGGGTTTAGGGGGTTAAATGGGTTAGGGGTTTACGGGTTTAGGGGGTTAAATGGGTTAGGGGTTAAGGGTTTAAGGGTTAGTGGTTAAGGGTTTAGAGGTTTAGGGTTTAGGGGTTAAATGGGTTAGGGGTTTAGAGGTTTATGGTTTAGGGGGTTAAATGGGTTAGGGGTTAGGAATTAGGTTTTAATGGGTTAATAGGGGTTAAGGGGTTATAGGTTTAGGGTTTAGGGGGTTAAATGGGTTAGGGGTTTAGGGCCGAGTTAGGGGTTTAGCAGTTAAGGATTTTAGGGGTTAGAAGTTAGGGGCTAATGGGGTTAGGTTTTAGGGGGTTAGATGGGTTAGGGGTTGGGAATTAGGGTTTAGAGATTTAGGGTTTAGGGGTTTAAATGGGTTATAGGGGTTTAGAGGTTTAGGGAGTTAGGGGATTTAGTAGTTAATGATTTTTTGGGTTAAGGGTTAGGGTAGGGAGTTAAATGGGTTAGGGTTTTAGGGGTTTAAAGGTTTCGAATGAATCGGCCTGACCCAAACGCGCCTGGTCGGGAGCCCTCACACGGCGCGCCCGACCGAACGATGCCACAAGGGAGAAAACGGAAAATGGGCCACCCGAACGTGCACAAGGCTCTCAAGTGGTAACAACTTAGCAAAACTGATATAGCCGCCCTCAAATTAAATGGCCCGACTTGACCCAAACGCGACCGGTCGTGCGAACTCACATGGCACGACATGACACACCTGACTGAACGATGCCACAAGGGAGCAAACGAAAAACGAGCCACCTGAACGTGCATAAGGCACCCGGATAGTCACAACTTAGCGAAACTGATACGGGCGCCCTTGAATGAATCGGCCTGACCCGAACGCGCCTGGTCGGGCGCCCTCACACGACGCGCCCAACCGAACGATGCCACAAGGGAGAAAATGGAAAACGGGTCACCCGAATGTGCATAAGGTACCCGGGAAGTCACAAATTAGTGAAAATGATATGGGCGCCCTTGAACAAAATGGCCCAACTCGTCCCGAACGCGCCCGGTCAAGCGACCTCACACGGTGTGACACGACGCGCCCGACCAAACGATGCCACAAGGGAGAAAATAGCAAACGGGCCACCCAAACATGCACAAGGCACCCAGGTGATCACAACTTAACAAAATTGATACGAGCACCCTCGAATGAAATGGTCCAACCTGAATGTGCCCAGTCGGGTGACCTCACAATGTGTGACACGGCAAACCCGACCGAACGATGCCACAAGGGAGAAAACAACAAATAGGTCACTCGAAAGTGCACAAGATGGCACCTAGGCGATCAAAACTTAGCAAAACAGATATGGACACCCTCGAACTAAACGACCCAACCCGACCCGAACACGCCCGGTCGGGCGACATGACACAACGCAACACGGGGTGCCTGAATAAACGATGCCACAAGGGAGAAAATGACAAATAGGCCACCCGAACGTGCACAAGAGACACGAGCGGTCACAACTTAGCAAAACTGATACAGGCGCCTTCGAACAAAATGGTCCAACCCAACCTGAACGCGCTCGATCAGGCGACCTCACACTCTACGACACGGTGCACCTGATCGAACAATGCCACAAGGGAGAAAATGGAAAATGGGCCACCTAAACATGCAAAAGGCATTCAGGCAGTCACAAATTAGCAAAACTGATACGGGCACTTTCGAACGAATTGTCCTGACTCGACCCAAACGCGCCTAGTTGGGTGCCCTCACATGGCGCGACACGACGCGCCCGACCGAATGATGCTAGAAGGGAGCAAATGGAAAACACGCCACCCAAACGTGCATAAGGTACCTGGGTGGTCACAACTTAGCAAAATTGATACAGGCACACTCGAAGGAAACAACCCAACTTGACCTGAACACGCCTGGTCAGGTGACCACACACAGCATGACATGGCGCGCCTGGTTGGGCGACCTCACATAGCACGACATGGCGTGCCTGACCAAACAATGCCACAAGGGAGAAAATGACAAACAGGCCACCTGAACGTGCACAAGGCACCCAGGTGGTCACAAATTAGCAAAACTGATACGGGTGCCCTCGAATGAATTGGCTCGACCCTAACGCGCCCGGTTGGATGCCCTCACACGGTGCTCCCGACTGAACGATGCCACAAGGTAGCAAACGGCAAACAGACCACTCGAACGTGCATAAGGCACCCGAGCGGTCATAACGTAGCAAAACTGATACGGGCACCCTCGAACAAAATGGCCCAACCCGACCCAAATGTGCCCGGTCGAGTGACCTCACATGGCGCGACATGTCGCACTCGACCGAATGATGCCACAAGGGAAAAAATGGCAAACAGGCCACCTGAATGTGCACAAGGCACCCGGGTAGTCATAACTTAGCAAAACTGATATGGGCACCCTCGAACGAAGCGGCCCGACCTAAACGCGCCCGGTTTGGTGACCTCACACTACGCGACATGGCACGCATGACCGAATGATGCCACAAGGGAGAAAATGGAAAACAGGCCACCCAAACATGCACAAGGTAGCACCCGGGCAGTCACAACTTAGAAAAACTGATGCGGGCGCCTTCAAATGAAATGGCCTGACCTGACCCGAATGAGCCCGGTCGGGTGACCGCACATGGTGTGACACGGCGTGCCCGATCGAATGATGCCACAAGGGAGAAAATGACAAACGGGCCACCCAAACGTGCATAAGGGACTCGGGCAGTCACGACATAGCATAACTGATACAGGCGCCCTCAAGCGAAACGACCCAACCTAAACGCACCCGGTCGGGTGACCTCACACGGCGTGACACGGCGCACCCGAATGAACGATGCCACAAGGGAGAAAACGGAAAACGGGCCACCCGAACATGGACAAGGCACCCGGGCGGTCACAACTTAGCAAAACTGATACGGGCGCCCTTGAACGAAATGGCCCGGCCCAAACTGAACGTGCCTGGTTGGGCGACCTCACACGACGCGACACTACGCGCTTGACTCAATGATGCCACAAGGGAGAAAACGGCAAATGGGCCACTCGAACGTGCACAAGGCTCTCGGAAAGTCACAACTTAGCAAAAATGATATGGGTGCCTCGAACGAAACGACCCGACCTAAACACGCCCGGTCAGGCAACCTCACACTGCACAACACGGCGCACCCAACCGAACAATGCCACAAGGGAAAAAACAGAAAATAGGCCACTCAAACATGCACAAGCTGGCACCCAGGCAGTCACAACTTAGCAAAACTGATACGGGCGCCCTCGAATGAAACAGATCGACCCAACCCGAATGCACCTGATCGGGCGACCTCACATGACGCGACATGGCACGCCTGACTGAACAATACCACAAGGGAACAAACAGAAAACGGGCCACCCAAACGTGCACAAGGCACTCGGGCAGTCACAACTTAGCAAAACTAATACGGGCACCCTCGAATGGAACAACCTAACCCGAACTCGCTCGGTCAGGCGACCTCACATGAAGCGCCCGAAAAAACTATGCCACAAGGGAGCAAATGGAAAACGGGCCACCTGAGCGTGCACAAGGCACCCGAGTGGTCACAACTTAACAGAAATGATATGGGCGCCCTCAAACAAAACGGCCCGACTCGACCCGAATGTGCCCGACTGGGCGACCTCACACGGCGTGACATGGCACGCCCGACCAAATGATGCCACAAGGGAGAAAACAGAAAACGGGCTGCCCGAACGTGCACAAGGCACCCGAGTGGTCACAACTTAGCAAAACTGATATGGCCACCCTTGAACAAATCGACCCGACTTGAATGCGCCCGGTAGGGCGCCCTCACACGGCGCGACACAACGCGCTTGAACGAAAAGGCCACAAGGGAGAAAATGGTAAATGGGCCACCCGAATGTGCACAAGGTACCTGGGCGGTCACAAATTAGCAAAACTGATATGGGCGCCCTCGAACGAAACATCCCAACCTGACCCGAATGCACCTAGTCGGGTGACCTCACACGGCGCGCCTAATTGAACGATGCCACAAGGGAGTAAATGGAAAATGGGCCACCCGAACGTGCACAAGGCACTCGGGTGGTCACAACTTAGAAAAATTGATACGGGCGCCCTCGAATGAATCGGCCTGACACGAAGGGGCTCGGTCGGGTGCCCTCACACGGCGCACTTGTCCGAACGATGCCACATGGGAGAAAATGGCAAACGGGCCACCTAAATGTGCACAAGGCACTTGGGCAGTCACAACTTACAAAACTGATAAGGGTGCCCTCGAAAAAAACGGCCTGACTCAGCTCGAACGTGCCCAGTCGGGCGACCTCTCATGGCGCGACATGGCGCGCCCGACCGAATGATGCCGCAAGGGAGAAAATGGTAAAAGGGCCACCCAAACATGCACAAGGCACCTGGGTGGTCACAACTTAGAAAAACTGATACGAGCGTCCTCGAATGAAACAACCTAACCTGAACACGTCCCGTCGGGCGACCTCACACTGTGCGACACGGCGCATCGGACCGAACGATGCCACAAGGGAGCAAACGGAAAACAGGCTTGTCGAACGTGCACAAGCTGGCACCTAGGCAGTCACAACTTAGCAAAATTGATACGGGCGCCCTCGAACGAAACGGCCCGACCCGACCCGACTGCGCCCTATTGCGCGACCTCACACATCGCGACACAGCATGCTTGACCAAACGATGCGACAAGGGAGAAAATGGAAAGCAGGCCGCCTGAATGTGCACAAGGGACCCGGGGAGTCACAACTTAGCAAAACTAATACGGGCACTCTCGAACGAAACGACTCGATCCGAATGCGCCCGGTCGGGCGACCTCACACGGCGTGACATGACGCACCCGAACGAATGATGCCACAAGAGAGAAAACAGAAAACGGGCCACCTAAACATGCACAAGGCACCCGAGCGGTCATAACTTAGAAAAACTGATATGGGCACCCTCGAACGAAAGGGCACGACCTGACCCGAATGCGCCTGGTCGGGCGACCTCACACAGCATGACACGGTGCACACGACCGAATGATGCCACAAGGGAGAAAATGGCAAACGGGCTGCCTGAACGTGCACAAGGCACCCGCACAGTCACAACTTAGAAAAACTGATACGAGCGCCCTCGAACGAATCAGCCCAACCCGAATGTGCCTGGTTGGGGGACCTCAAATGGCGCGACACGACGCGCCTTAACGAACGATGCCACAAGGGAGAAAATGGAAAAAAGGGCACCTGAACATGCACAAGGCACCTAGGTGGTCACAACTTTGAAAAACTGATACAGGCGCCCTCGAATGAAATGGCCCAACCCGAACGTGCCCGGTCGAGCGACCTCACACGACGCGACACAACGTTCCCGAACGAAAAATGCCACAAGGGAGAAAATAGAAAATGGACCACCTGAACATGCACAAGGCACCCGGGCGGTCACAACTTAGCAAAACTGATATAGGCGCCCTCGAAAAAAATGGCCCAACTTGAATGCGCCTGGTTGGGCGACCTCACACTGTGCGACATAACGCGCCTGACAGTGGTTGGGGGCACACATTAAAAGTGAACCAAGGAGTGAGTGCATCATGTCTTTAATATTTTATGAAACTCCTTAGAAGTCCCATCATAACCACCTTCCATCTTTATCACAGTGTGATATGTCAACTAAAGATATCTTATTATGTTGCTCCAACCATTCAAAAAGGGGACCCACGTTAGATTATTATTTATTAAAGGAGAGGCCAAAGAAATTAATTTCCAAACCATCGCAATAGCAATGCTTTCATCTAAACATCACAAGAGCGACACTTAGTTCTAATCCATCACAATTTTGACACTTTTGCCCAAACTATCACAGTAGCAATGCTTTATTATGTTGCCCAAACAGTCGCAATTCTGACGCTTTTCTACAAACGTTGCAAGACCGACACTAACCTCTAAGTGCCGAAATACTGACACTTGTCTCCAAATGTTGGTATAGCGACAGTTGTGGGCGAGATTTGAAAAATTGATCAAATTTTGGGAAATTTCCAACATTTGGTCAAAAGTGTCAGAATTTCCACCAAATGTACTAGTGTTATTTCTTTGTCTCCATTTACATTCTATACATACAAGGAGTGAAATCCTTCATTTAACTTTCAATCATCTCATGTTCCATTACTAATCAATAAACATGCATATAGATAATAGTGCATCATGGAGATAGGGTTTTCCCTCCCTAGATAAGGTTGACAAGCATCTCCACTTTGGCTCTGATATCACACAAAATCTATATCCTTCCTATAAATATTCATCTGTGGGGGTGGAACTCTTCTTCACCTCCCATAGAAGCACTTTTATAAAATCAACATGGGCCTGGGACCTGGCACAAACAATTATGCAGAACTATTTACACTCTCCCATCTCCTTCAGTTTGCATTAGAGCATGATATCCACGACTTACAAGTTTTTTGAGATTCTAAAATTATCATAAATTGGTTCAATAAATCTGCATTATGTCATGTACACACACTACAAGCTATATTGGAATATCTCTGGCACTTGAAAGCTCAATTCTCATCCATCTTATGTTCTCACATATACAGGGAACACAATTGAATTTCTGACAATCTTTCCAAGGCGGCAACGATCCAACATAGGGGGCTCTGGCACATAGAGGAGAAGAACAACACTCAACATTACAGCTATTATCATCGCCTATTCATGGACAACTAGATTTTGAGGACCGACAACACTGATTTTGACAGTTTTTTACTATGATCATGATATACCCGATCTAAAATATTGTATTTATTGTAATTATTTTTAAACAGTCTATGATGTATACCCCACCTGGGAATTTTGACAAACTATATGGTGTGACCACACTCACAAAAATGCATATGAAATGCATCTACAACATGTAATTTTCAATATTAATGAAAATTATGATTTTTCCTTGGGAAAAAAAATCATACTTTATATTAATAAAATCTTAATTTATATTGATATCAATTTCATATATATATTTATCTAAAAAAATACGTGTTATTAGAAAATATTTTAATGTTCTACATAATAAAATCTTCAATATTCCAAAATTAGAAAGTTAAAAAATAAAAATAAAAAACATCCAATACTTTCTTTAAAATAAAATAAATAAATAAATAATAAGAAACATATATGTAATTCAATCATAATAACAAAATTAATATGAGTTATAAATAAAACATTTTAATACATAAAATTTAAATTAATGTAAGTTGTAAATAAAACATTTTAATACACATTTAAAAATATATTAAAATCGGACTCAAATATACCATAGGAATCTGGGAAAAAAAAAAAAAAAAAAAAAAAAAAAAAAAAAAACCATATATACAATAGGAATCTGAAAAAGAAAAAAGAAAAAAACGTATTAATATGCAATATATTATATATAGCATTCAAAAATACAATTTAAACAATTAAAAATTACACATATAGAGAGTCACTATATAAATTTGGATCGACAAATGAATTTGGATCTGAATGAGATCATTTGAATCTACAATTTAAACAATTAAAAAATACACACACATATATATAAAGAGTCACTACAAATGAATATAGATCTATAATAGAATCTATAATGGATAAAAATAATTCAATTTCTATTTATAGATGAGATCATTTAGATCTATAATAAATGAGAAGAATGCAATTTTTTTTTTTTCACTCTAAAAAAAATTGAACCTAAAATAATTTCATCTCCAATTTCATCACCCATATGTACTTACAATGGATCCATATATCCATATTAATTTCTATCCAACTCACAGAGTACCAGTTTCTATCCAAATCACATTACCTATTGGGCACAAGTTTCTATCCAACTCACATTACCTAAATTACATGCCTGGGTTCTATCCAACTCACATTACCTTGTACTGCTTTCTATCTAACTCACATTACCTACCTGGTAACTATACGGGGTTCTCTCCAACTCACATTACCTTGTACTGGTTTCTATCTAACTCACATTACCTACATTAGTTTTTATCTAACTCACATTACCTACATTACCTACCTGGTAAATATACAGGGTTCTATCCAACTCGCATTACCTTGTGTTGGTTTCTATCTAACTCACATTACCTACATTACCATTACCTTGTACTTGTTTTTATCTAGCTCACATTACCGACAGTACCTGCCTGGTAAATATACAGGATTATATATATTTAAATATTCCCAAAGTTAAAAATAATTACAAAATTGCATTATTAAAGGTGGAAAAAATCTCACTCAACAAAAATCCAATATATCTAAATGGTTGTTATTTCCAAGTTTTGAAAAAAATAATAATTTATTTTAATATTATTTTAATTTTAACACGGTACAATATTTTAATAAGCCTTTGTGCATAGATATTAGAAACAAACAATATATACTTTTTCAACCGAAAAAAACAGTATAAACTCTAACAACTCCCTTTCGCTGATTCTGAGAAGCATCGGTTTATAAAGTTAAAATTCGGCCACGAGATAAGTATATATTGCATGTAATATATGTGGTCCACAAGATAATAGACTATATGTGATTCACGCAATTTATATGAAGTTAGAGTGAATATTTTTTCAACGCTTGAATTTCTCCCACATTTGTACCTTATATTCCAAGGTTCCACAAGCTCCTTCGTTGCCTGACTGTCACGCCATGACTACGATCTCATTCAGCCATGATTTTATTTAGTTTCCAATAAACAATATAAGCGGGTATTGTGGAAAATAGCCATGTTTTGTACGTAAGCTTTTTTTTTAATGCTTCATATTTCAGCATAAAATTGCACCCTTTATTTACATAACACTATGAAATAATCCTAGTTGTAATATCCTACTTTAACATATCTCATTTCACATCCTGCACTGGGTGGTCATTCATTTCCTTGGTGCATTTAGTTACCTTGAGCGAAACCAAATGATATTAATAAGTGCACGTATAGACCAGGAACTATAGATGAAGAATTTGGAGTTACTAAAACCTTAAGTTGAGGCCAAAATAGTAGAAGAATCATCGCACAAGATGACATCTAAAGAGATCATTAATATTATAAAAAATCGAAGTAAATTATGACAGATTTATGTAGCCCTGATAGATAATCAGGGCATATGATGACATATTTTTGTGAACCCATATGAATACTTCAACAATATGCCTTTTACAGTAGCTCTATGTGGAGTTGATGGATTGTGCAGTAGGCAAGGAGAAAAAAAAATTACATTGATAAAAAGAAGAGCAGCACAATAATAAAAATTACATTGATAAAAATAAGGGAAGCATAATAATAATAATTATCGCTTGGCCAGTCTGCGTCAATGATATGATGTAGCTATTCCATTTATCTACAACAGTTCCAACATCAATTTAGTGAAAACAACAGTAACACCACCATTTTTTTTGTACCCAATGACTACAGATACAGATAAATGCAAAAAACAACCATAAAAAGACTAACACAATAAGAAAAGGATATACGATCTATGTATCCAATAAAAATCCCCTCCCTCCATAAGCAGCCAACATAGAAACCCCAATGCCAAGAAATCCAACCAACAATGTTGAGATGCAGCATTGTGAAAATAACCATAAATATCACCACCACCAAAATCCAGCTACCAGAATATCACCACCAACAAGCTTGACTGGAGCAGGAATGCCTACTAAGCCGTACATCTCCCTAGCATACGTTTTCTATTGACTTCTAATATTCACTCAACAAACTGCTATCACGGCTGAAACATTAGAGCAATGACCCAAAATAGGAAGTCTACAATGGTCAGTTATGTAAATATAGAATAAGTCAGCTAGGAGATTAGCCAAGGGAATGAATGAGTAGATATGGCAACAAGCAACATGGAAATCCTACAAATAGCACAAAGCTCAAAAAACAGAACCAATGGCTTCAAGGCCACCACAAACAAGAAAACCAAAGAAATATAGAAAGCTCTACATCCCACTCTCTAATACTACATTTAAAAAAAACAACGAGTGCTCACCAATACCACACACAAGCTTGAACACAATACCTAAAATAGAACACAGGCTTTAAGTCCATAGATAAAACATAACAGTAGCAGGAAAAGCAGAATTGACAGTAAGATTTAAACTATATATTCGTCTACTTATATTTAGTATAGACTAGAAAAAACCCAGTAATAAAGGTAGGTAGTTGTAAGTACACCTTCCAGGCAATAGCAAGTCAAACATGCACACTGATCTAATTAAACTTAACCATCATGCTATCAAAGATCCACATAAGAACTCCAAGTAACAACACAAGTGTAAGAAAAGAAAGAAAATAGGTGCAGCTTGTTTGTGAGTGCAATCAATAGGGGCCTCAACAAAGGGTATTTAATGATTCAGGTGGAAAGTTTTCCATTGGGTTTTACCTTTTGCCCTCTATAACTCCAAATCATAGTCAGGCTCCAACAGTTGACTACGTATGATCAATGAATCCGATAACAATCCCTCCCTTCCATGATCAACCAACATGGAACACTATGACCCCAATACCAACAAGACAAGGATACCCAAATGTAAAGAAACCTGACCAACAATGCCCAGATGCAGCAACGTGAAAGAGAGACAAAGAGACTTAAGTAGCAATATCGAGAAAATAACCAGGAAAATCACAAGAACCATAAATCCTAGTTGTCGATAGATCACCACGTGCATGCTCATCTGGAGCAACAATGCCTAAATGGGCATGCATCTCTTTAGTAAGCGACCGCTATTGACTTCTGTCAATCGCTTAACAAACTACTATTACGCCTGAAGCCTTATAGGAAGTAAACAATGAGCCACCAAGGAATGAATATGAGTGAGAAATCCGTAAGAGTATGAATGAGCATATATGTTACAAGCAATAAAACCCCATAGATAACTCAGAACAAAGGGTCTACAAGGCCACCATCAACGATCAAAGCCAAAGCAATGGAAAAATCTTTGCATCCCACACTCTGATACCAGGTTTAAAAACAAGGAGAACTAACCAGGATCACACACAATCTTGAATTCCATATACAAAATAGACATAAATTAATTCTATATAACCATTTTATATGAATTATTTTTATAATTACAAGGAGATCAACTGTATTGACTGGGAACCAAAATAAAAAAAGGGTAGTTGGTTAGTTCACCTAGAAATAGTAACAAGCCATGAATAATGATTAAATCACTGACATAAACAAATTTAACTGCATGATGTATATACACCAACAATACATATGCATGCTTAGAGCTATACACTAGACCTAATAAGCCATTCTCTTGATACCACCAGACCTGCCTCTAATAAACCATTCCCTCAAAACCCCTAAAATACAAACAACACTAAATCATAAAGATCCTGTCACAATTACAACGAGAAGAAAAATACCAACCATGAAGGGTTATCTGATAATAAGGTCATTCAGTGAAAAATACTAAAATACAAATCCAGAGCTCGATCAACCATTTGGCCACTGATTTTCTCAAAAACCCTAAATTACCTTTCCCATAACCCTAGAACATAAACATATTGTCAGTCACAAGAAAAAAAATCGCTACAGTGAGGGGAAGTCGAATATGAAAGGCATTTAATACAAAATACCAAAATACAAGTCCACCATTTTACCCATTTTGGCCACTGATTCTCTCAAAACCCCTATATTACCTTTCCCATAACCCTAAATAAAAATGATCTTGTCACATTTACAAGGAAAAGTTAGATATTTAGTATGAATGCCAATCGAGTACAAAAGACATTTAGTGCGAAATACCAAAATAAAAATCTAGAAGCTTAACCAACTGTTTAACTCATTTTGGCCACCCAATCTCACAAAAACCTTAAATCACCTTATCCATATCCCTAAATCACGAAGATCTTTTCCCGATTTCAAGAGAAAAAAAAAAAGAAAAAAGAAAAATGTTGTTCCGAAGAGCTGAAAATAGCAAGAGTATAAAAGACATTTAAAGCGAAATAAAAAAACACAAATCCAGAGCTTGACCAACCGTTTAACCCATTTTGGCTACCAAATCTCTCAAAAATTTTAAATCACCTTACCCATAACCCTAAATCACAAAATTCAAATAAGAAAGAATATTCTGAAGAGCTATTGAATACTGGAGTCATTGACTCCGAAATGCCAAAATAAAAAATCCAGAGCTCTACCAAAGATTTAACCTATTTTGGTAACCGATTCTATCAAAACCCCTAAATTACCTTTCCCACAACCCTAAATAAAAATGATCATGTTATAGTTACAAGAAAAGAAAAATACTTACTATGAAGGGCAGTCGAATATAAAAGCCGTTGACGGAAAAAAATCCATATACAAATCCAAAGCTCAACTACATATTTAACGGTTTTGGCCACTGACATCAAGCAGATAACTTTAAAGAAAGAAACTAGTAAAAATGTGGATTGCAGAAGGACTGGTTAACACAAAACAGAGTACAGGATGTTTGTTTAGTGCTAACCAATCCCGTTTTAATTAATATTTGTACCGATTTTCAAATCATTTTCTTCATGTCATGCTTCATTGAAATAGATTCTTCAGGAAAGCCTGATGGGAAAAACCAGGCCATATCATTGAAAAAGAATGATATCTTGCCATCAACAGACATATAATATTTTTCCCTAACCTGAAGCAAGATAAACAGTATTGCGGTGGGAGAGGGGATCGAATATAAAGACCATCAAGCAATAAACCACAGAAAAATTGAAATAGACTATTACGCAATGGTTACGCAACACTGCTGTCCAAAATCCTCCTTGCGGGTTTAGCTCCATGGCACCGGGGAAATAGACCATCTTGGTACTCTAAATCCCTTTCCGGGTAGCTACCATCTCCGAGAGCTAGATCTTGACTCTTGTTGCCTAATGCCCTTGTCAATGCATGTAGTGTCATCGGAACCATATCTTGTAAGGTGATGCCCTAGTCAATGCATCCTGCATATAATCCAGGCACTGTGCACCTCCAACAGTCAAATTCAAAGCTCCTTCCAAGCCCCAACTAGTTGAAATGGGGGCGAATCACTCTAATCCCTCCCCCGACCTAGTAAATTCAGGTGAATTCCATTAAATATTTGTTGCACCTCCAACTTCCAAGCCCCAACCAGTAAAAATGGGGGTGAATCACTCCAATCCCTCCCCCTGACCCAGTAAATCTAGGCAAACACCCCATTGAAATCAGCTCCAAACCAGAAAATCAGGAGGCGAATTCCATGGTTTAAGTTTTATGCATAGTTATTTTATTGGGGTAACACTTAATAATTAATTATTTTTAAAATAATTATAGGGCTAACTATATAAAACTATATAAAATGGGTTTTATATAAAAAATTCACCCTACCAAAATTTAAAACCCATTAAAATTCGCCCTTAAAATTTTCCTTGCTGAAAATACATCAGTAGCCAATACATCTACATCAAACATGTCATCATCAATCCCAAAGACTTAACTTCATGATGTTTATTTTTATCTCTTTTATTTTATCTTTCTTATTGTAAAGAATATGCCTTTTCCCTCAAATTTTAATTAAAGTAGTTGTTAAAACAAGAAGTAGTTTAGATAGTTTTGAGAAGTTTGAGTAGCTAAAAATTGCTTTCAATATGTATTTAAGGGAAATCACAATAGAGAAGAAGGTTCTGAGTTGGGACCTTTGGACTACTGCAAATTTTGTTCTCAATTTTCTGATGATTAATGAATGAAGATCAAGATTCTAACATCTATTGTTATTGATATGTTTCCTAGTTTCCATTCTATGTTTTTCCTTCTATGAATAGAATGAAGTAATGTAGTTGTAGATATCTTTTTACATATGTGAATAAGAGTTAAATATCCTTAATGGGTGCTCCTTCATTTTAACTATTCCACTTTTATAAAATTCTTCTGAAGTTTAAAGTGATAGATCCTGTATATCAGCAACATATCAGTTTGAGCTTCCTTCGTGTTCTTCTTATCACTCCAATTAGTATCAAAAGATAATGGAATTGTGAAGCATTTATTACATCAGATTATTAAGAGTTTTAATAATTAATTTCTTAATGTGACTAAGCAAAGACCGTTTGATATAATATTTTTGTGACAAATATATATATATATATATATATAAATTTGTCTTGAGCACTGATTCCTTATCACAACCAAGGGACTGTTTCTTGAGATACAACAATGTGTAAGGGGTTAAACAGGAGAGGAAAGCCCAAATATTTAGAGGGGAGAGAGCCAATGTTGAAGCCCAGGGTACTTGCACGGGACAAGGGGTGTTGAAGAAGAATATATCTGACTTAAGCTTATTAATAATCATGCCTGACGCTTCCTAGAACATTTCCAGGATGTTTTTGAAATGTGAGGCTTCTCTCAGAGTTGCAGCACCAAAGAGGAGTTTATCGTCCACAAACTGCTAGTGGGTCATATCAATGTTTGATCCTGGTATATGTAGCCCCGATATTTGATCTTATTGTTTGGTCACCTTGAGAAGGCGGTGCAATCCTTTGGTAAAAATGATGAACAGGAAGGGGGAGATAGGATCACCTTGGTGGATTCCCCTAGAGGACCGGAAGGTGCCTGAAGGCATGCCATTAATAAGGATGGAGAATAATGGAGTAGAGATCATTGATTTTACACATTGAATCTAGTCATATGCAAAACCAAAAGCCCATAGGACTTCCAAAAGATACTCCCAGCTAAGGTGATCATATGCCTTCGATAGGTCCAACTTCAACAAAATTCCTCACAGATTGTGAGCTTTGATAGAGTTGATGGTCTCGTGTGCAGAGACAATACCATCTAGGATTTGACGGCCCTCCATGAACCCTAACTTCTCATGAATAATGAGGCGATGGGGCAACGGCTTGAGCTTGCGAACCATGATGGTGGATAATATATTTTAAATCACATTATACAGGGAAATGGGTCGAAAGTCTCCTAGTTTGGTTGCCGCCTCCAATTTTTGAATGAGGGCGATGAATGTGGCATTAGAGCCAGACCAAACTAGGTGAAGCTTCCGTGAATCTTCCACCAACTCCCATATGTCCTGATTGAGGAAAGGCCAACCAACCTTAAAAACTCTATAGTGAAACCATCCAGTCCTGTGGCTTTGATTGATGATAGAGTATTTACTACTTCCTCAACTTTTGAGAGGGAGATAGGGCTAAGAAACACCTCATTTTGTTGTTGTGTGATCAAGGAGGGAACGTGTTGGGTGACTTTATTCAAGGCCTCCATTCTATCATGCCCTTCATCCTGTAACAATGAGGATAAGTAATCATGAAGCTCCATCTCAATGTCTTCGTGGGTCTTTAGGCGAGAGAAATCGGCTGCCTATAGGAACATGATCCTATTGTGTTTCCGGTGTTGAATCATAGATTGGTGGAAGAATTTGGTTTTCTGTTCTCCTTCTCTCAGCCACCGGATTCTACATTTATGCTGCCATAAAATTTCATCCTGCTCCTTCCGTTCCTCCATGTCTTTGATTAAGAGTTCCTCTGTTTTGGCTAGATCCTCAGTGTGGCCCTCCTAGATTATGCATTGTTCGATAGCCTCCAGGATAGCTTCCATTTGTTTCTTCTCCTCTAGGATGTTCCCAAAGTTTTCTCGGTTCCAAGCTTTGATATGGCCCTTGACTCCGTGAAAATATTTTTGAAACGATTGAATTTTGTTGCCGTGTGGTGTACCCATACTCCTACACCACAAGGCTAATTGGTCAATGAATCTTGGATGGCACAACCAGAAAATTTCGACCTTGAATGGTTGCGCGACAAGGCGGGGGGGTTGATGCAGTTAGATCCACACTCATGGGAGAGTGATCTAATCTAATGGAAGGTAGGATCTCAGAGGAGAGCCTGGGATCAGTCATCATAAGGTGTTTCAAGTAGAGAAACATCTTAAGCATGCAGGAGATCTAGTGCTCCCCCCCCTGACGATTTTTCCAAGTATGTAAACCTTGGTGGGGGATGACATCCATGAGACGGAAATCCTCTATAGGGTCATTAAAGGCCTGCAAAGCTAGGTCAAGATGCTAGACACCCCCACACTTTTCTTCCAGATTACGGATCAGATTGAAATCACCTCCCAAGATCCAAACTTGTTGAGCCCATGATCTTTGAGATGTTGTAGGTGCACGAGGAACGTTGCTTTGTCACGAGGCGTGGGTGACTCGTAGACCGCAGTTATGCTCATCTATCTGTGCTCCCATTTCAGTCGAAACGAGGTGTATAGCGTGAATTTAGTTCCAATCCAATCTTGCAGTATAACCCTCCCTGGATCCCAAAGAATTGCAACACCCCCGCAGATTCGGTGAGTTTGATTGTCATAGTTTGACAATTTCTCCAGCATCTCTGGTTTTTTTCGTGGATTTTATCGGCGGACAACTTCATCTCTTGAAGGATGACTATCTCTGGCTTGTACCTTTCGATTTTATCACGAAGGAATCAGATCTTCCCCAGGCTACTGAATCCCCTGATATTCTATGATATGATCTTCATGAGGAAGGTGTGTCGGATTTGGAAAAGAAATCCGTCAATATTCCCATTTGTCCTGAGTTTAGAAAAATTTATCCCCCTTCAAGAATAAGCTCTTTGGTGGATTTCTATCCCTTCTTTCTTTTTTGGTTTTCACCAGGGTCTTGAATGATGATTCTTAGGGGATTCTCTTCCATATCCATATTATGGAGATATGCTTCTGCTCACCCAGAACGAGCCACCCATTGAGTAAAGAGGGTTCCAAAGTGGTTCATTTGGTTACCTAAAATATCCTTGATTCTTGTTTTTCTCGAGCTTTTAAAGATTTCAAGTAGAATTTTCTCCTCTACGTCGAGCCTGTTCTATCTCTCCTTAGCTTCTAGGATCTTTCATATTTGCCTTAGGATTACCTGTGTTTTTCTATCTAATTCAGTGTGCTCTGAGATCTTTCTTTTAAAGGAGAGCTTGTCTCCAAGGGGTGGAGAGTAACTTATCTATGTCCATATGATGCGGAGTGCCCTAGGATGAAGAGGGGAGAGCTTGGGAAGAGGGTGGTGGGAGGGGATGAGGGTCAAGGATTAATCAGTCAGAGCTTCAAAGGGGTTTTTGGATGCACGAGGCATCGGTTTGAGAGGGGAAGTCGAGGCCAGAGGCGACCTGGGATGGCCATTCGCATGGGAACCTGAATGGTCGAGAGGAGTGGGTTGTGGGGGTTGGGTCACCTTGGAACGACACCCTTGGACTGGTTGGAAGCCATCCCCATCCTTGGCCATTGCAGCTGCCCTAGCTTCTTCCATGACAATTAATGGGAAATCACGAGAGAGATGGCCATATTCATGGCACCTGCGACATTTTAAAGGGACATGCTCATAGTCCAACGGATGATTCTAGGTGGAGTCATGGTATATCATGTCGATGGATTCCAGCAGGGGTTAAGATATGTTAATATGGACACAGATCTAGGCATAGGTCACATGTCATCTTTGTTTAGTGATTTATGAGGTTTTGACAAATGCTCCTATTGAATTCTCGATCCCTTCTAGGTTATTCGGCTCCCAGAAATCATCAAGGAGGGAGTAGAGTCGCACCCAGATTGGTGCCGTAGTGAACTCCTATTTGTTTTGGTTGTAGCATTCCTCCCAATATCGAATGAATAGGTGTGCACTACCCATGAAGTAAAGGGCCATTTTCAAAGATAACTTTTATCATATTATATTATGTTACATTATATCATATTATATTATATTACATTATATCATATTATATTATATTACATTATATCTCTTATATATATTTTTTATTGTAATGGATAAGTCACTTACATTATGTACCAAGTCAATAATTTGAAATGCATTTGTTTTCATTATAAATTATTGATATGCATCTTTTACATTATACTATATTTGTTTAGGATTATAACAATATTATGTACTGTATAGCATGTGGGGTATTGGTTAAACGGTTATGTGACAGGCTGTTATAGCACTCATCATAGGTTCAATTCCCTTCCCTAATCGAGGTGATGTATCTGGACATGTTGATGAAAATGGAGTTCAAAAAAATGAAAAGGAGAAAAAAGAGAAAAATGTAAGGTACTCCCAAATTACAAAAAAAACAATATTATATATTGTATCATTATCTTATATCATTATATTTCTTTTCATTGTAATGGGTAACTCACTTATATTATGTACTAAGTCAATAATAAATTAATAATTTGTAATACATTTTTTTTATTATATTTGTTGTTAATGATGAATAATTTGATATTTAATCGATTAAGAAAATAGTACAATATAATGATAGATTGGAGGTTTCTGTGGTGTAGATTTTTAGATGTAAAACTCGGAATCTCCACAGTCTTCAGTTTTAGTCGACGTTTCGAGTCTAAATGAAGGCTCATCTTCAGGACAAACCTGCTAAGAAGAGAGTAGATTAGGGTAAATAAAATAGAGGAAAAAAGGATTAAGGGCAAAAAGAGCCGACATACCCGTACAATATAATATATAATTTTCTCACAAAAATAAATAATTATTTTTCTACTATACTTATTCATAAATAATGTGCAAACAATATTGTGCTTCAATGTGATTTACACTATCTTTTACATTCTTATTCATCTCAATGGCACTCAACACTTCATTAGGAATCCTTTCCAATCCAAAAGTCACATCCATGCATAGCTACAATTTTTTTGTTAAAAAATAAATTGATCTATGGCTATTATATTTAGGGATGAGATTTAATATTACATTCTATATTTATGGTTGTCAAAACCTATATAAATTTTTTATAGGATTGGAATTTTGTGTTTTCTATAAATTATTGTGGAGTTTCATATATGAGTGATTTTATGGAGCTTTTCTAAATGAAACATATAAATAAAGTTAACCAAAAACCAATTTTACCATTGAAAATAAAATAAAATAAATTATTTTATTTTTCATATTATACTAAAAATGTGGTTTTTTCAACATTACTAACTTATGTATGATTAGATTTAATAAAGTCAAATTTCTTTGTGTGTAAATGGTGTTGTAATGTCTAGTCCTGTAAACATGTTGATTTGGCTAAATTACATAAAAATAAAAATAAAATTTAAATTAATAAAAAATAAAAATAAAGTAAAATAATAATAATGATAATTATTAATTAAATATTTTAACTTTTTGAAATAACATATCAATAAAATAAAAAAAGTAATATAAATTATTAAACCTTCGTAATCTACAAAGCCCAAAGAGTGATCCAATCTCTTTTAAATCTGTAACTCTAAAAGAGGTTTACACCTAAAGAAATTTGATCGGTCTCCGCCCTTGAGAAATACGTAATTAAGATGAATCTATATCGAATATAATAATGAGCACACTCGGATTAAAAGTAGAGTAAATGAATTACTATGTTTTATAAATGAATGACTAGTTATAAATTTAATGTTTAAACTAAAAATCTTTTTTTACATTTTTAAAATGAAATTATGAAAGATAATTCATTTATTGATAATCAAATGTTGGGATTAAGTGATGAATTAATAGTGGTAAGTTTTAATTTCATTATTTAATTCATTAATATTTTATATTGAATTGAGGCTTCTCTAATCCATAGGAATTTTCAAAAAAACCTTTCGGTTAAAATCACATAAGAATGAACTTTGTCAAAGCTTTTCGAACCAACAAGTGTGGTTCATCTTTTGGTTCATTAATATTTTATCATGTTTAATGTGTATTTTAGGAAAAATGTGTAAATAGTATTTAATTGTTTTAAATATGATTTTTTTAAAATAATTATTTATACAAAAAAAATTGAAAAGTGTTTCTTAATATAATTATATTTAGTTAGTTGAATGTTTTGTTGAAATAGAAAGAAATGTTAAATAAAATTATTTAGAATATTGTATATTCACTAACTAATTCTCATGAGATTCATACAGGATTAATCAATTCTCAAAACAGCATGAGATGAAAGACTTTGTGACCTATGCAATCCTTGGAAGGTTGAAGAGGAAAAACACATTCTCTTAGATTTTCTATCTTATACTCACATTCAATATAATTATCCAAATATGTGTGACACTACCAACCTTCTTAACCTTTTAAGTAAACAAAACTATAATGATATTAACTATGATAATCTAGTAGCACATTTTCTACTTCTTTTTAAGCAGGAAAAAAATGTTAAGGAATATAATTTAATCTCTTACCATGTTAAATTCCAATAGACTATATAGTGTTAAGTCCCAATAGACTATATAGGTCTTAGTGGAAGTTAAGCATCATTATCATGTTCAAAAATAAAATTTTAAAGAATTCAATATAGTCTCTTACCTTCTTAATGTTTGAAAGGCTATATAGGTCTTTGTGAATGCTAATCATCAACATTATTGTTATTTTATTGTTTTAATATTAAAAATTTAGTTTTCATTATAAATTTAAATATATAAATTATTATAATTAAAAATAAGATAATAATTTCAAATTATATATTTATAGTTATGGGACCACTTCAAGATAAAATTTACAATACATTTTGACCTTTTAAATGAATATATTAATATTATATAGCTTGATACCTACATATTTCTATATAGTGTTTTTATAATTATTCATGAACGTGAATATATGTAGTCTTAGCAATAACAATTTTTCTCATCAACTTAATCTAGTAAATATTTATAAGTATAAAAAGTTTTAGTTTTTTATTCTCTAAAGTTATGTTCTACTAAATGTTTTCATGCATTCAAAAGTGTATTTCAAATAACAAGTGTAACGCCCCCATGTTGAAATTTCATGTAATAAAGTTAATAAAGTAAAAAGAATAATACCAAGGTCATGGGACACGTATTCCAAGCTAAATGTTGGGAAAAACATCCTAGTGGGCATCACTTTCAATTTATTATGGCTAAGGAAGTTGGTAAAGGAACTGGCAAGGTAAAGAGACATTAATTGACAATTTATTTATGAAATAAAGGAAAATAGGAGAAAAGTTAGATGAAAGGTCACAAAATTGTATGAGAGGAAAATGGAAGGAAAAATATAGGAAAATGAAGAAAATAGAGGCCTCAATGATAAAACAACTTCTTGTGATTAGTTCACATATTTTTGTCACTTGGATTTGGAATTAGTTTCAGAAGGAGATGAACACCAAGAGGAGAGATAAAACAAGCAATAAAATGAAAGCAAAGGAAGGAAATGAAGGTAAAGGAAGGACAAGGGAAGTAAAGGACAAGAAATGAAAGCTGGATCAAGTAGCTTCAATAAGAGGATTTATAGCTAACAAGTTGCATGTGTGATTTCCTAGCTGATGTGTGAATGCATGATACATGAATTGGTATATTTGGTTCATTTTTTGTCATGGTCATGGGATTTTCCTGGTTTGACAATGGTTTCAACATTGCCTTTCCATTTTCGGATAGCCATGGTGTGATGGGATTTATTTTTTCGGTTGAGATTTGGATTACTGAAGGGTTTTAGAACCAGTAGCCAACAACTCTATCAAACTAACATGTAACAACTCAAACCCTCAACATACATACTCTCCATAATTATAACATGGATCATACACCAATAACCTAACAATCAATAATGAGAAACCATTTCACTCAGCCATGTACATCAATACAATAATGCGAGCAACATTACATAATCACAATAATGACAAACTCTCTCATGACACATCTAGGAAACATACATACAATAATACAGGACTTTTACAAGAATGTAATTCATACATATGAGCATTCAAGCTCGATTATATAACACCCTGCCACAAATTTGCAAACACTATAAACATATAAATATTCTAACTAAGTGAGGCTTCCCTGCATAACACTACCAATGACATAAAGCATAACACTTAACAAACTGCTCCAACTACCTTAACTCTACAACAACATAATATAATATTTTTTCAAACCTTCCAATGAACAACAACTAAAATTCATTCCTCTATCTCTAATTTCTCCAACCATGTTCTTAGGTTCCTCTCGGTATCACAGTGTAATCATGGCACTTGATATTTCTTCAACAATTATTCCATTGCACTCCTCTGCATGCACACTCTGCTCCATAATCCATATTCATATCTATTCTCAATTCATTGCTTCCTCTTTTACATAATACACACTTCCCATTCAATAATTTTTTGTAGGTGATATACACAGTATCAAACAAAACTTACGCCATCTCTATGGACCAATTAACATGGCGACAATTAATCACACTTTTAACAAAGGCACAACATGTATTCTCTCCAAATCTCATATCGAACAATCCTTGTAATTTATATACAATACCAATATATGATGATGAGGTTTTCTTCAACCACAACAAGTGATATTTAATTTTTGGAGGTCAACCAACAAGTCCATGACCAAATCAAAGCCACTAACACACCTCCTTAAGGCATACGACAACCAAATCAATCCACTAATTCAACCGTCTACCAATATATAATAGATCAACATGCTCATGTGAACCACCTCTAAAACATATTTAATTCGATCCAAAAATACATTTTTTGGACCATATATACACCAATGAGATGAAAATTTTCAACTAATTGGACTAGATCAATCAAGATAACCAACTATGTCTGTCTCCATCAATGTGTTCGCACCATTTTGAACCATTTTAACAAAATTTCAATAACTAACCATAATCAAAGTGTGTAGACCATATCAATTTGATCATTGTAGACCAGTTAAAAAGCTAAATTGGACCATATCAAATTGTCAACTTTGTACATATCAATCATGCAAAGCAGATCAATAATTATCACTCAAAATTTAATGCATTTCCACTACGAACTATGAACAAATAAAACATAATTATCATGGACTAGGTGCATCAAACCTTCCATACGAAAAATTGGAAAATTGCTTTAGTTTGGGCACATGGCAATCATTTTTACACCTATAGGAGTAGATGTGGGTTATCCACTCTTAACCTAGCTTGAGTTTGTGAATTTTCCACTCCAAATTTAGGTTACCTCCTTGGTTCCATGGTTGACTTCAGTGCCAACTATATGCTTCCAACACCAAATTTATTAAGGTGTATTTTTTATTTATTTAATTAAATGTTAAGAAAGACACAACTTGTGAAATATGATGCATATCAATGATTGATAGATCCAAGTTAAATGTAGCTATGTTGAATTAAATTTTAAAAATATTGTCATCCACATATGTACATACATATTTTGTTTTATTTTTTCCTTCTCAGATAACACAATGTAACATTACATGACAACATCTCCCCATTAATGTCTTATAAATTCATTTCTAAGCTTGATACGACAAGAAATATAACCATGAATATAAAACTATTAATATTATTTACATATAAAATATATCATTTACCATGTATAACAAAAGGTTAATACTAATTTTTTACTTACCATATGTATGTGTGCATTGTACACACAAGTGCTTTATAATATGCATGCATTCCTTGCATTGATTTTTTTCCTTCCTTTTTTTTTGAATGAGGGATTTAAGTATTCCAAACAACATTTCTGTTAATTTCTAATTTGACTGCCTTGGATAAGTTAAGAATGGAAGTGAAAGTTGAGAATGGAAAATCTAATAGCTTTGGATGTGAAAACATGAAAACTTTTTAGTTTAAGAATCTCTTTCAATATATTTATTTTTCATGTTATATTATTATTTATTTTTTAAATTTGATTTGATTTTTATTATAATTTTAACATTAATAAAATATAAAATTAATATTATAAATTTTGAATTTTTTATATATAACAACTGATTTTTCTTCACACTCTAAAAATTTCAGTAATTTAGATATAACACTGTCCGAAAAACCTTAATACATGGTTAGGAAAACTGTAATTCCACAATCATAACTGAAATACGGAACATCATCTCACTTGAAACACCATTTGTGTCATTCATTCCCCTGTTAGCTGAAAAGCAAAAGGAAAATAGTGCAACATGATAGCTCTACATGAAAAATCTGGACTTCAAAGCCAAAAATGTAGAGGCGTAAAATAACGATATTGTGTTCGAAAGTTGAGTATTTTCCAACATACTTAACACATCCTCTATATTCCATCTATATATCCCATTTATCATCATGCCTTTAAACAAAGTTGAGAAATGATAGAAAAGAGTGAAACTATAAGTAGATACGGGTGTTTTAAATTAGTTGGTTCCTACTTTCAAAAATTGGCCGTGTTTTGGTTTTTCAACTGTAATTTGTAATATCTAAATATCTTAAAAATTATCAAATTATTAAATATATATAACATTAAAAAAATGATTCTAACTCATGATTAATTAAACTAAATATTTTTTCTTCCCATTCTCATCGTCATCCTTGTGTTGCAGATACCGCTGAAAAGAACAATGCGAGCAATCTAGAATTTACATAAACACAAGTTTCGAAGAGTATCTAATACAGTCATATTTGATAGTGTTGGCCATCACAAACTTATCAGTGGGGATTACCAAAGATGTGTAAGTCAGTTGAGTACTACAAACTGAAAACGGGTTAATAATTCAGTTGAGTACTGCAAACTGAAAACAGGTTAATTTAAACTCTAATAGTTTAAGTGGTGATTTATTAAGGGAGACCAATTGTAGAGTTATAACTTTATTAATGCATGAAGCAACATATGTTACCCATTTAATTAATTTATATTTAACTAAATCCAAAACTTGACATATACTACACAGAACTCCACATATAGTACATATAACTCCACATATATGTTGATAATCTCAATTAAAAATATACACACAATGAAGACCCGAAATTATCGGAAGAGTGACTTGAACGTGTTTTGGCATGGAATAACCATTGGAATAGAGAATATTTAATTTTACGACAGGTCACCTTGGTAAGCACCGGTCACATTCCTACATATCGATATAGTTTGGATTTTTTCTTTAATATAAAATTGATTTAATAGTTGAGTATTATAGTTCATACTTCTAAGTACATAAGCTCATTATCTGCAATCATATAACATGACATTAAAGCATCCAATTTTAGCATACAAATATATACATACCTCATACCTTTTTCCCTTTGAGTCATTCTTGTTGAAATGTTATTTTCAACTGTCCCTGTGCAGAGCCACTTTCCATTTTTATCTCTAGGTTTATGGTACTCTGGCCACTTCCTAAAATGGTGAACAACCAATTTCAGTTTTTTGATTATCGGCGCCAGTCCTCTGTACATTTTAAAACAGAGCATTTTTAAATGAAACAGAGCTTTCATAGCATACAAAAGAATAGAGGATTTCCTTTTATAAATAGAGTATCTTTGTTTGAGCACGGGAGGAGTTTTAATTAAATAGTGGTCCACAAAAGTTTTCTTTTGATCAAAATTGGAAAAATAGTTTTGAAGTTTAAAAGTGTCTTGTTGATGTGGCGAAGTTCCGATGCGATCATCGCAATCGGAAGTCACAAGTGTTACCTCCACCTTTTGTTAAGTCCAATTGATATATCTCCGATGCGATGTGATCTTCGCAATCAAAATAACATTAATCGCCCTTTGCTTTAAGCCAAGCTCCATGGGAGGTGTGGTCCCACAGACCATGCAGCACCTTTGTATTGAATCGCAAACAGTTTTAACATGGCCCGATTGTTATTATAAAGAACCGGACCCGATGATAATTTATGAATCAAATTTAAATCTCATCACGCATCCATCTAAATCGCAATCGAAGTTTTGTAATGGCCTGTTTGTATTGTTAAAGTTCTGGACCCGATCCTTTTATGAGGCAGATTTAAATTTGTTGTCACCTCTTTTAAAGCAAGTTAGTTTTTATTTTAAAAGTTTTATGTTTTGTTTTATATGCGTGGCATATATAAACAAAAGGCCCCGTGAGGCTATTGTAATGTAATTTTTTTTTGTATTTTCACAGCAATGCATAGTGAAAAGTTTTAACACAAAAGTGTTGCATTTTTTTTTGTTTTAGATAGAGAGACAGAGAGTGTATTCTCTGTGTGATACAAAGTGAAGTTATTTGGCACTGCGTTTGTAGCAATCCTATTTTGTAATCCCTTTGTTAGAGGAAGAATTTTGTAATAGTTTTTTTTTTTAATGAATAGAAGTTTTTCACAGTGTTGAAACTCTGTCTCCTAGCAAGCAAAATTTAATTTTTAATTTTTCTGTGTTTAGAGGAAAGAATTATTCTCTCTTTATTGTTCTGGAATTCTCCGAAACTCCAACATGGTATCAGAGCTAGTCCAGGCTCTTTGAAGGTGTCAAAGAAGCTGAAGAAAGGATTTCTTGTTGCAGCAACTTCTCTAGCAGTGTGAAGACTTAGTCAAGAATAATCCAAAGTATTTCCCAAGTCAGTTTTTTGTGTTATTGTTGAAGACATTTAGTTTAAATTAAATACACAGTCAAGTATTTTGAAGCATAGTTAAGAGTGCAAGAATGGTTGGTGCCAGCACTTGCATGGGTATTGGTAACACTCAGATCCCATAATTTAATGGTAAAAACTATGATTACTAGGCAATAACCATGAGAGCCCTATTTGCTTCCCAAGACTTATGGGAACTTGTTGAGGATGGCTTTGATGAGCCAGCATATGAAAATGAGTTTGATGATCTAACTCAGGTAGAGAAAGAACTGTTGAAGAGCAATAAGAAGAAGGATTCTAGAGCCCTCTACTTTTTGTATCAAGTAGTACATGAGAGTGTGTTTTCAAAGATAGCAGCAACTAAGAGATCCAAAGAAGCATTGAAAACTCTCAAGACATCCTATCAAGGCATGGAGAAAGTGAAGACAAAAAAACTGCAATTTTTGAGGAGAGACTTTGAGACTCTCTGCATGAAGGAGTCAGATAACATTGACTCATTCTTCACACATGTGATTGGAATGGTCACACAGATAAGGTCTCATGGAGATACTCTTGAGGAAAGGAGGATTGTGGAGAAACTATTGAGGAGCCTACCCTCAAGATTTGATGTGACTGTCACCACCATAGAAGAGACCAAGGATCTCACAAACTTTTCAGTTGATGAGCTACATGCATCACTGATGACACATGAGCAGAGATTGGGTAGAAATGAAAACTCATCTCTAGAGCATGCCTTTAAGACCTAGATGTCCTTTGGAAGAGGAAGAGGTCAAGGCAGAGGAAACAAGAGAGGAAGAGGCAAAAGCTAAAGCAGAGGTGGAAGAAACAGTCCAGCAAATTCTCAAGGAAGGGGTAGCAATCCAAATCAGAACCAAGGCCAAGGCAGCAGCCAACAAAGTGGTCAGCAACATGCTCAAGGAAAAATGTATAATAAATCCAATGTCCAATGTCACTATTGTAAAAAATATGGGCATTATGCAAGTGAATGTAGGAAGAAGCAGCATGATATGAGTAATAGAACAAATGCAAATTTCACTAGAGAAAATATCAGCCAAGATAAAAAAAATTTAGCTTGTAATATGGTTGAGGAAAAGAGTGAAGATTTATGGTTTCTAGACTCCGGTTGCAGTAACCATATGACAGGAAACATAGCCATGTTTTCTATTTTAGATGAGAATGTGTAGTCATAAGTCACATTAGGGACTGATAGTAAAGTTTTTGTTATGGGAAAAGGAGATGTAAATGTCTTAACAAGGAAAGGAGAAAAGAAATCCATAGCAGATGTTTATTATGTTCCAGGAATGAAATGTAACCTCTTAAGTATTGGACAACTTGTTCAAAAGGGGTACAATGTTTTCTTTGAGGATGATGTATGCACCATCATGGATAAACCACCCAACAAAAAATGTATTTCTGAAGTGAAGATGACAAGGAACGGGATGTTCCCTCTCAGAATGAGGGAAGATTTGAAAAATGGAGAAGAAATAGCAGAAGTGACACAAGAGGCTTTCCAAAGCGAACCAAAAGATGAAAATTGGTTGTGGAACTTGATATTTGGACATCTCAACTTTGGAGGTCTTAACTTTTTGAATAGAAAAGGAATGGTAAGAGATTTTCCATTGATAGAAAAACCAGACAGCCTTTGTGAAGGTTGTATCTTGGGGAAAGAACACAAAGAAATTTTTCCTTCCGAGAAAAGCATAAGGACAAAAGCACCCTTAGAGATTGTCCACTCATATTTATGTGGACCGATGCAAAATCCATCACTTGCAAGCAACCACTATATGCTAACATTTATTGATGATTTTACTATAAAAAATTGGGTTTACTTTTTGAAAAACAAAAGATAAGTGTTTGAAATATTCTGCAATTTCAGAGCACTTGTTGAGAACCAAAGTGGGCTGCATATCAAAGTCCTAAGGACTGATAAAGGAGGTGAGTATATCTCCAAAGAATTTCTACGTTTTTTGTAGAGAAAATGGAATTCATAATCAATTTACAACAAGGTACACTCCACAGCAAAATGGAGTTGCCGAAAGGAAGAATAGAACAATCATGGATATGGTGAGGAGAATGTTAAAGGCAAAGAATTTTTCGAATGATTATTGGGCTGAGGCTGTAAATTGTGGAGCGTACATTTTAAATAGATGCCCAAAAAAGCAGTCATGAAAAAAGTTCCGGAAGAGGCATGGAGTGGCACAAAGCAAGGAGTCACCCATATGAAAGTTTTTGGATGTGTGGCTTATGAACACATTCCAGATCAGCTAAGGAAGAAGTTGGATAGCAAGGGGAGAAATGTATTTTCATTGGATACAGTGAGGAATCCAAAGCTTACACGTTGTACAACCCATCCACCAAGAATTTTATTGTGGGCAGAGATGTTCAATTCATTGAAGAGGAAGCTTGGGATGGAAGCATATAGAAAACAATGAATGTTAAACACTGTCTATCTCATGATGAAAATGATGATGGTTTGGCTGAAATACAACCCCCAACAGCAGCACCAACACAAGGGAAACAAGAGACACCCTTGAGGAGAAATGAAAGTGCTTTTCCAAGCACACAACAAGGAGGAGATTCGAGTGCTACTTCAAGCACTCATACACCAAATGAAAAAGGAAAGAAGTTCAGAAATTTAAATGACATTTATGAGCAAGAGGCAGCCAATGAAGGTATGAACTCTTTGTTTGATTTATATTGTCATGTTGATGACCCTATTCATTTTGAGGAAGCTATTAAAGATAGGAAATGGATAGAAGCTATGGATGAGGAGATTAATGCCATAGAGAGAAACAAGACATGGGATTTGGTTGAACTCCCAAAAGGTAAGGAAGTTACTGGAGCTAAATGGGTCTACAAGACCAAGAGTAATGCTAAAGCAAAATAGAAAGACACAAGGCCAGAATTGTTGTCAAAGGGTATAAGCAGCAGCATGGGAGAGACTACGAGGAAAATTTTGCACCGGTTGCTAGAATGGAAACCATGATAGCAGTGCTGTCCATAGCAGCACAAAACAAGTGGAAATTTTACCAAATGGACGTGAAGTCAACATTCCTAAATGGAGTGTTAATGGAAGAGGTTTACAATGAACAACCTCTAGGCTACGAAAAGAAAGGCCAAGAGCACAAAGTGTGTAAATTGAAGAAAGCTCTTTATGGGCTGAAACAAGCGCCAAGAGCATGGTATAGTAGGATAGATTCCTATCTACTAGAAAATAGATTTGAAAAATGTGAGGGAGAACCCACCCTCTACATCAAAGAAAAAGACGGTAAAATGTTAATTGTTGTGTTATATGTTGATGATGTTATTTTTACAAGCAATGATGATTGCCTTGCTAAAAGTTTTAAAAAGGTCATGAAAGAAGAATTTGAAATGATAGATATGGGTTTGCTGAAGTACTTCTTAGGAATAGAAGTAGAGAAAAATAAAAATGGAATTTTTATCTCACAAGAAAAGTATGTTAATGAAGTTTTGGAAAGGTTTAACATGCAGGAGAGCAAAGAAGCAATCACTCTCACAATGATGGGATTAAAACTCAGCAGAGAGGACAAAAGCAAGGATTTTGATCTTAGTTTGTACAAGAGCATAGTTGGCAGCCTCATGTATTTGACTGCAACTAGGCCATATATAATGCATGATGTTAGTTTGATTTCCAAATTCATGGAGAGGCCAAAAGAAGCACATTGGCAGGCAGCATAAAGGATTCTGAGGTACGTTAAAGGTACTAAAAGGTTTGGTATTTTATATACTGCTTCAGAATGTTCAGATTTAATTGGATACACTGACAGTGATTGAGCTGAAAGTGTTGATGACCAGAAAAGCACATCCGGTTATGTTTTTCACATGGGTTCATCAGCCATTTCATGGGCTTCTAAAAAACAACCTATTGTAGCGTTGTCTATATCAGAGGAAGAATATGTGGCAGCTACAGCAGCAACTTGTCAAGAAATTTGGATGAGAAGGATGCTAAGGAGTTTATGCCAAGAGCAGGTAAAAGGCACAGTGTTATATTGTGACAATATCTCAGCTATTGCATTATCCAAGAATTCTGTGTTTCTCAAGAGAATGAAGCACATTGACACAAATTTTCATTACATTAGGGAATTGGTAAACAGTGGATAAATTATTTTAGAACACTGCAGAACTCAGGAGCAATTTGCAGACATTTTGACCAAGCCATTGGTGCAGAAGAGTTTTGAGTTTTTAAGAAAATGTCTGGGTATGACTGATAACCCAGCATTTGAAATTAAGGGGGAGTGTTGAAATGTTACTTTCAACTATCTCTGTGCAGAGCCGCATTCCATTTTTATCTCCAGGTTTATGGTACTCTGGCCACTTTCTAAAATGGTGAACAGTCAATTTCAATTTTTTGATTATCGGCGCCAGTCCTCTATACATTTTAAAACAGATCGTTTTTAAATGAAACAGAGCTTTCATAGCATACACATGAACAGAGGATTTCCTTTTATAAACAGGGTATATTTGTTTGAGTGCGGGAGGAGTTTTAATTAAACAATGGTCCCCACAAGTTTTCCTTTTATCGCAATCGGAAAAATAGTTTTGAAGTTTAAAAGTGTCTTGTTGATGTGGGTGAAGTTTCGATGCGATCATTGCAATCGGAAGTCACAAGTGTTACCTCCGCCTTTTGTTATGTCTGATTGATATATTGTCAATGCGATGCGATCATCGCAATCGCAATAACATTAATTTCCCTCCGCTTTAAGCCAAGGTCTACGGGAGGTGTGGTCCCACAGACCACGTGGCACCTTTGTATTGAATTGCAAGTTTGAATCACAAACGGTTTTAACATGGCCCGATTGTTATTATAAAGAACCAGACCCGATGAGAGTTTATGAATCAAATTTAAATCTCATCGCACGTCCATCTAAATTGGAGTCAGAATTTTTGTAATGGCCTATTTGTATTGTTAAAGTTCTAGACCCGATCCTTTTATGAGGCGGATTTAAATTTGTTGTCGCGTCTTTTAAAGCAGGTTAGTTTTTATTTTAAAAGTTTTATGTTTTGTTTTATATGCGCGACATATATAAACAAAAGGCCGCATGAGGCTATTGTAATGTAATGTTTTTTGTATTTGCACAGCAGTGCGTAGTGAAAAGTTTTAACACAGCAGTGTTGCATTTTTTTTTGTTTTAGACAGAGAGATAGAGAGTGTATTCTCTGTGTGAGACAGAGTGAAGTTATTTGGCACTACATTTGCATCAGTCCTATTTTGTAATCCCTCTATTAGAGGAAGACTTTTGTAATAGTTTTTTTTTGTTAATGAATAGAAGTTTTTCACAGTGTTGAAACTCTGTCTCCTAGCAAGAAAAATTTAAATTTAAATTTCTCTGTGTTTAGAGGAGAGCATTATTTTCTCTTTATTCTTTTGGAATTCTCAGAAACTCCAACAATCCTATAGCAATTTTTAAGAACAAATAGCTTCATTCCCTTGGCTTGTTTCATCAATCATAAAGCTTCGGAAAGTAAGAAATCCAGTCTTGATGATTTTTGATCTTAATTACTCTCTCTAGTTTAGGTTTTCGTCTACAACTATGTTATTTTATGTTATTGGTAGATATATATATTTGTCGTAGATGCAAAATATGTTGATTTGAGTGAAGCACTAGACTTGGAAAAACTATATTTCTTGGAATCCCGTTATTTAGTTAAATAGCTTAATATCTTCATTTGCAGCTTTCTGGTTTTCCATATATGCTACTTCCACAAACTTGAAAAGTATGCACATTTTGGCATCTTGTTGGCAATTTTTTTTTTTTTTTTTTATAATGAGATTACCAATTTTAAAATATTAGAAATTTATGATGAATATGAACAAAATCAACTACATCACTTCGACGCAGGTCCATAAAATTTCGCCTTTGATACACATCCAAGAAATTTCCAAAATGTCTGCAATAAAGTATAGCCATATGCAGGCGAACCCAAACGGTCAACCAGACAGTAAGCCGGACTCGAACGACTTACGTAGTCAACTTGGTTGAACAAAATGATACAACCATGTTACTGTAACATGTGTATGGATATAATTTTATTAATGAAATAGAACTCCTCCCGCCTTCAAAATTGAAATGAAATTATTATAATTGAAAATTTAATAAAATCTTAAAGATTAATATGTAAGTTTGTAGTTTTCCCTTTTTATGTCAATGATATTGTTGTGTTGTTTGGTAAGGAATCATTATGATTTTAAGTTTATGTGGAATTTATAATTTTATAAATTTTCTGCTCCAAGAAGGATATCAATATAAATATTGATAAAACTTATTTTATGAAAGCTAATTTTTAAAAGATTATTTATAATGCTTTTATTTATCACAATAACTTGAAGTTTTTTTATAAAAATATAGGAAATTAAAATTTATCATAAGTTTAATTGGAACTATAGCATTGAGAAAATGATAAATGGAGGTTGGAAAGCTTACTATGAGCTTGAAAACTATTTTGAGGTTTATTATGAGCTTGAAAACTATTGTAAGCTGGAAATATTTAGTTTTGTGACTAAAATAAGCTCCTCTTTGAGATTTTTGTCACTATTGCTATTTTATATGGATGGATATGACATTTGAGGTTTGAAGTAATAATATTACAACCTCCATATTTAAGGAGAATTTGTAGGGAACTAAAGAGTTGGAGAGGAAAAATAAACTAAGATATTATAAGAAGGTATCCCAACCTCTAAAACCAAAAATATAGTGTTAAGAAAAAAATGAAAATTTTCAAAATTAAAACTAATAATCACAAGGTTCTTAGCGAATTAATCAATTCCCAAAACACCATGAGATGAAAGAGCTTGTCACCTATGCAATCCTTAGAAGGTTAAAGAGGAAAAACACTTTCTCTTAGATTGTCCATCTTATACTCTCATTCATCTAATTTTCCAAATGTGTCACATTACTAACCTTCTTGACGTTTTAACTAAACAAAAGTATGGTGGTCTTAACTGTGATGATCTATGAGCAATTTTCTCACTTCTTTTTTAAACATAAAAAATAAAAATGTTAAAGAATTTTATTTAATCTCTTACTCTATAAATTTTAATAAATGTTAATCATCATCATTATCTCTCTATATTAATATTAAATTTTTATTTTTGATATTAAAATTAAATATACAAATTATTATAATAAAAAAACTAAAATAAATATACCAAATTAATCCTCCAACCACTTCACCATAACATTTACATTACATTTTGACTTTTTTATTACATTACATTTTGACTTTTTTATTTGTAAATGATCATTATAGTATTGTATTTCTTGACATTTAGAAATTTGTAAATCGTTCTTTTCTATTTATTCAGGAACATGAATAAATAAATGTAGTTCTAGCAATATCGATTTTCCTCATCAACTTAATCCAGTAAAGATTTTTAAGTATAAAAAGTTTAAATTGTTTTTTTTTTTTAAAGTTCTAATATTTTATAATTTTTTTATATATTTAAGAATATATTTCAAATAAAATATTTTAATATTTATATTAAAAAAATTTAAAATGAAATATTATAATTAAAGAAGTGTAATTATATGACTCTTATATAAGTTTCTCATAAAATTAAGCTAGCTATTAAAGATAATTAAAAATGTTTGAAAAAAAATTATTTTTTATTCATAAAATCAAGCTAACTTTTAAAGTAGGTAAAAATATGTGAAAAAAAAACATTACATAATATTAAAGAAAAACATAATTAATTAAAAAAATATATATATGTTGACTTAAAGGCATACAAAAAAGCTATAAAGATTATCAATACATTATATTATTTTGAAATATGTTGTTAGTAAAGGAATAGTTAAATTTTAGTTATTTTATATTTGAAAGAAAAAAAATAATAGACAAATATTTATAAGTATTGAGAGACTTTAAGTTATTAATAGATTAGATAGACACTAAATGTAAAATTGAGACCATAATATCAATTCCAATTAGAAATTAATCTATGAAGATAAAAAGCAATTCAATGTTATATATATATATATATATATTGGTTTAGTAAAAGAAATTAAATTGCATTCTCAAAAATATCTCTATATTTATATAGGAAGCAATAAAATATCATGTATTTTTTGGATTTTTTTTATAGTTGTTGCAATAGTATTGGAGTAGTAGTAGTAAAGTTTAAAAAAAAAATTGTTAAAGATCTCCCCATTATAAACTAGGAATATTTTATTTAAGTGGCTGACATCATTATATATATATATATATATATATATATATATATATATATATATATATATATATATATATGTAATCATTTTTTTCAAAAACTTCTGTAAATTTTGCAAATTATTTTCAAAAATTATACATTACTTGAAAATGAAATTTTCATAAATATTGAGATTTGATGTGTGTAGTACTTATTTTTAATTAATAATTTTCATAAATCATAAGGCTTTTACAATATTAAAATTTTTAACTGTATATTGTTTTTCATAAATATTGAGATTTGATGTATGTAATATTATAACACTTCTAACATATATAATTTTTTATTTTTAATAAATTTTATTTCTAACTAATTTTATGAAAATTGGTCATTTCATTTATATTAAATAATAAAAATAAATAAAAATTCAAATTTAAAAATTATTTTTAATTTTGAAAATTTTCAATTAATAGATTTTTTTTTTAATTTTAATAAACTTTATGAAAATTTCAAAACTAATAAAAATTCAAACCATTTTGATTATAAAATTATTAAAATATCCCCACCCTATATATAATCACAAACTACAAATATTTATAATATCCAAAAAGTTTCTGATTTTCTATTTCATAACAAAGACGATATTGTAATCTATATGCTTATCTATTAGAATATTATAATATTAAATCTAGAATGTTATAATATTGCATATTAATACATTTAGAAAAGCTCGCTTGTTAATTTTTTATATTTTAATCTATATGCGTATCTATCAGAATATTATAATATTGCATCTAGAATGTTATAATATTGCATATTAATACATTTAGAAAAGCTCACTTGTTAATTTGATCGGGACTTTCTGTAACGTACACCATTAACTTCACAGGGAAAAGTAAGGAGTTAAATTTTTTTTTATAAGTTAATCATCATTACATAGAATGTTTACAAATAAGAATAGTAACTCCTTAACCCTTAACAACCTCCATTACAGTATATTAACTTAATACTTTATGATGCAAACATCCATTTATCTCATTACTCATATAGTCCACATAATTGCCATTCTGAACATCATAACAAGAAAGAAAATGAACCTCATCATCTGGACACAATAATCAATCACACCATTGAACACCAATATACCCTGAAAACCCCGTAGGGTGAAAACCAGCAAACGTCTAATTTTATTATTAAACACTCGTGAGGGTGTTCAGCCCATCACTCAATGGCTTATAAGGGAGTCCATCCCTTAACCATCATTTATATATTTACAAGGAAATGTACAATATCTAGCTTTAAGCCATTCAATAATAAGATACCAATTGCCCCCTGGTCTTCATTAAATCTTGGTGGCATGGATGTATCTACAACGGACCATCGTACATTGGACCTTCCTGCAAATCACACTCATCTGCAAGAACATTAATCATTTACCTGCCACCATGACAAGCATAATTTTTCCTTTGTACATGACAAGCATAATATACTTTGGTACTTGTCACCATCATTCCCTTCTATGATGCCTTCAACACAAAATAATGTCAAGATTCGTAAAGTATTAATCAATCACTATAGTAGTGTCTCCATCTACTTATTGTAATCATGACAAGCAAGTAAAGTGCCTTGTCATTCTCTCTTAAATAATACATACCCCATATGTGCTAGTTATAGGTCATCACAATAACTAATGCTTACGTCGCCTAAGCACACATTCCTGCAAGACAATGGCTACATCCCCCAAGATTTCTTTTTAAAATAAACTGATACATCAGCTAAGATATTTATGCACGTGATTTACATACATTTAATAAAAATAGCTACCCTTAAGCTATTACCTTTAGTGCATGGAATGCAGGTTAACCTAACAATTGTCTCTTCCATGCATGCGAATGCATACTGATTTCAAAAGACTCTCCCTAAAGAAGTGTTTACATAACGAAGCACATAACCTTCTTCAAGAGTCTTCCCAAAGAAAATCTCAATGCTAGTAAGCATGTAAACATATGTAAAAATACGCAATTGATAATATAAATACATGTCTCACTTTAAAGATTATACTAACATTCATATTCATTGTAGTTTTAATACTACAAGCTATCTTTATACATACAAAAATGTATATTATTTTTCAATAAAGGCTAATACTTATGTTGCATGTATATGCAAGATCTTCCTACATATGGAAATTAACATCATAATGATTATAATATAAAATAATCACTTAGTTTATTTATCTAAGGAATAAACTGATTAGTTCTTTTAACCATGAATGTATTAAATAACTTAACTTACCAACACTATGGTGATTTATTCATGGATTTATTAAATAACTAATGTTTGCAAACATCTTGGTAATCTACCCATGGTTTTATGCTCCAATCAATCTTATCAGCCCCACCCCATGGAAAAACTACCCATGGATTTATGAATACTATCCATGGATTTATTAATTCATTAACCTCTACCACTATCATGGTACCTTATTCACGGATTTATTAAATAATTTACTATTTACAACACGGTTAATGAATAGAATATTAATGTGAGAAACTTCTCTTTTCTTCTTCATTATGAAAATAACTCAAAAGTAACTCTCTTAAATCTATTAAAGAAAATCTCTTAAATCTATTAAAGAAAAGACTTGTTATCACTTCATAATTTAATGGACTTATCTTCTACTCCCAAGATAAATCCACTCTTATGAAAATAGTCAACAATAAATTTGTTTATCGAATTCCAATAAACTAATGAAAATGCCATTTTCTTGGCATATGTAATTTATATCCAGAAATATAAGAAATATCATTAATATTCATTTTCTCTATCAATGTACACAAGGAAAACTATATGATTTATAATTTTATTTATATCTCTATGCTCACAATAAAAGATAAACTAATGAAGAAGTACATTTTCTTGGCATATGTAATTTATATCCGGAAATATAAGAAATATCATTAATATTTCTATTCTCTAATAATTTTCATAGCTTCTATGATTTATAATTTTTATTTATATCTCTCTGCTCACAACAAAAGATTATTTAATGAAAATTAGCCAAATACTTATCTTGGCAATCATGATATATATAATCTTCTTCTATACCTTTCAACTCAAGGAAAAAGACTATATCATAAATAAAATAAACCAGTCACTTACCTTAGCAGTCGACTCTCATTCAAAGGCATACTTGAATCCTTTCTCGAGTCCATTAATGCACAGCATCATAAAAAAAACATCTAAAGCACCCCACGATGTAGATCCGGGGGTAAACAACAGAATCAAGACCAGCGTGATCAATGAGCTCCGCCTGGGGCATTCTAAGAGCATTCGACATCCAACTGAGAAAACGCATGTATGCTCTGTAGTCCAAGTTCACAAATTTGCCCACTGCTGATCTTGAGGAACGCCTGGGGCTTTTCCTTGAGCCATTGAGATACCATTTGGAAAGTATACTCTGTCGTTTATGCACTGCAACCTCAGAAACGAAAATGCCAGCAAAAACGCGAAGGCAATCAATAGATTTATGACTCCCGCGACTGTGATATCTTGCAGAGTCGCCATCTTTCCTCTCCTCTTCCTTCGAATTCTCTCTTGCACGATAAATTCACCTCCAGATATCCCCATAAGCGGACCGCCCCCGATTTAATTAGCAGAACCCATTAAAAACTCCAAAGGCGAAGATGCTGTGTATGTGCGGGTGTGAGTTCTTTATGAAGGAGGCGTTTTTACTCTTAACCAATTCCAGAATTCATTTCACATTAACTGATTCAAGAATTCGTTCATAACCGATTCTTGATTTTGTAAGTTTTATTTACCGTTGTGTAAACACGTAGGTTAAGTCATATGTTACATACTCCCTCCCTTAAGAGAACACCGTCCTCGGTGTGCTTCTCTCACTGAAATTTAAACTTATACTCATGATATAATAATATAAACAATCCAAAGGGGTTCCTTCCCTTGACAATGAAACACTTTCGTCTCCTTAAATGTAATTATTTAAAACAATAATGTTTTTATCCATATTCATGAGCATGTATAGTGCAAAGAAAATTTCATTTCCATTTCTACTGCTTATCCCTTATTCAATTCACAATGGTATAGAAAAATATCTATACGAACTTACCAATCACTATTGGTAGAAATGATGGCTTTTACGCAACCTCTCATCGAATGGTTGAAAACCTATCAACACTTCCTGGAAAGAGCCTGTAATGTATGACTAGCAATTCAATCACATTAGTTACATAGTTTCAATCAAATGAAAATACTTGCAACCATCAAACATTATTGCAATATAAAGAGATGTTTTAATCAAAGTACTTCCATAAGTACTCAGAGAGAACCAACCCTCTCATAAATGCATCATGTGCACACTGTCTTAGCTCCTGCTAAAGACATCCATATAGTACTTAAAAAAGTACTCAGAGAGCACCTAGCTCTCTTCATCATACCAACGGTCAATCCATGCACCATAGGCATATCCTAGCATCTGCTAAGACATTCAAACAAATTAGTAATATTATAAATGAACTTATACATTCAGTAATTCATTTTCTGAGCGCTAAGCTCTTTATACTTATCTGGAATTTTAGTCTTTCAAGCTATGGTCCTCCCAACCATCAAGTGAGGCTAATACGTCCTCCACTTGCCCCCTAGCTCCAGAATCTGGACAGTGTCACGGGTCAACAGTGGATTCTTCTGCTGTGACATCGGGATGGCCAATCCAGTCACACTCAGAAAAGCCTGGAAGAGCAATTCGGGACAATCCGGTCCAATTCTCCAATTCCAGTCATACTCAGATGTTTTTGGCTTTACAAGGGTTGCTAGAAGCTATTTTCAACTGGTCCCAACCAGCTCGAGAAAATACTCCCCCTTTACCAATTTCACAGAACGCCTACTCCTCCCCGGGGATCCAGCTTATCCTCAGAGGAGTAGGTAACTGTCTTTCCAACTGTCCCCAACCACTTCCTATTCTGGGAAACATTTTTACCATCAACTTAGAAAGATTTTCTTTCATTAATTAATTTCAACAAGTTTGTCTTTAGCTAGTTAATACTAGTTAGCTTTACTGAAGCTGTCACAACTTCCCCCCTGGAAGTAACATACGTGTGTTGTTCATTATTAAAACATGATAATTTAATGTTTACTGTTGCAATTCACATTGCAATGCTTGCAATGCTTTATTTTCACAGATGTTATGTTTCCATTAAGCAACCCATGCTTACTATAAGAAACAATGCTAATCGTAAATATGCATTTCTCAAGCACATATTATCTTATGCAATCATTTTAAGTTCCTACATAAAATGTTGTCACGCATACCAATATATATAAATATCCATTAATGCATATGTGTCAATAACGATTAGGGTATGAGTACAACATTTCCAATTCCCCTAATGTTCGGGTCCAAATAGACTGACACGCGAATTAATAATCATAATCACTTGTTCACAACTTTTAAATAGCTTTAGTCAAAATCGATTCATGCATATAACCTTCATTAGTTATTCATTCATAACTAGTCAATAGTTTTAATGCATCCATGACGACTTATGCAAACACTAGTCAGTCAACTAGTCATTTAGTTAAGTTTCACAACTTGACCTATTAAGAGGTTTTATTATAATTAATTTTAACACTCTATCATCTTACAGTAGGACTTTCCTCATATTTTGCATTCATGCATTAGTTTCACACACCATCACTATACACATTCATCTCTTTTAAAGTAGTGCATGGTAACTTAGAAATTTTATTGCATGCAAAAACAATTGCTTCTTTTCAAGCTCAAATGAAAAGTAACTATTTTCCTTTCATGCTTTTATACCTTCTTTCCTAGAGAAATAAAGCATAATACACTTATTAATCTCATATGCATATTCTTATGCAGTTATAATAGCATGTACTTTTTAACAACTCTCTTAAATGGAAGGTCATGCAATGCCATATATGTAACAATTCATTTTTAAAGGAATCAACATGCATATGCATAGACTTCTTAAAATAAAATAACATAAAATACTTATCTTTATTTCATTTGAAGGACTTCTCTCCCTACTTCAGTACTCATCCTCATCAGGAATTCACATTGCTCCTCCACAGCAATGTTTTCTTTTAGCAGCATCGATAAGATTTTATAGCATGATTAGATAAAACCTTAATCAATAAATAATCAATCTCTGAATGATAATTTAACACCATGTCACAACATGCTTTCTTCTAACATCTCTACATTAGTGTGACTAAGTAATTATTAATTAATGTCATATAACTCTCACATTATTATGACATTTTCCACACACGCACACATTTATACAAGACAAATCACTATATCTGTTCAGAAATTCCTTTAATGGAAAATGACACAATGTGCATTTGCTTTACTTAAACTTTAACAAAAGAACCACCACTTCAGATTTTTCCTTTGGAACATGCAAATATAATAAAGCTAACACATTAGCTGTTGTTCCTATGCATACAATGCATAAAGATTCTAATCTCCATTTCCCAACAGAGTACTTAACATAATCCTTTTCGAGGACACATAACATAATAGGCATGCAAATCATGGTTTTCTTCTCCATAAAACTAAGGGAATAAAACATAAGAATACATGCCTTTATTCTTGTAATATTTTACCCACATTAGCCATGTATGTATTTCAAGGAAACCAAAACATTACTTTAGTTTTGTACATGGAATTCATCTTCTTTGCCAAAGAATTCTTTTCTAAAGTATGATAACAAAACATGTTATCTTTTTCCACATATAAACTTATGGTCTTTCTGATGAAATCTAATACAACTATTCCATGCAAAGAACCTTGTTCCTTTATGATTCTATATGCAAGTTGCTCATGCTTTGCTTATAGGAATTTATCATAGATAGCCTCTTTTATGCATAAAACTACGCAACACTAACAAGGTTACCTTAACCTTTAATAATCCATCTAGCAATGCAATATATATTCAAGAGGTTATTCTCTTTAAGCTATATTTATTTTCAAGAAAGAACTTGGATTCCTTTTCACTTAACACACAAGTACGAAATCCCTTTTATAGAAAAACAAGCTTCCTATCTTTTCTTAAACAAGATATATATAAAGGCAAGCAAGTTTACTTATTTATGTTTTACTACTGCCCACACCTTTCAAAATACATACTAGTATTCTTTGCAAGACTCACTTGGTTCTTATCAGCAAAACTAGCATAGTAGTTTGGTCTTTTACCATGGTATATATTTCTAAAAGATTATCATATTAGCAATGGTTTATTACTTTCCAAAAGAATACTAGCACAATCCTGCATATTAAGTAAAACCATATTTTACTCTATATTTGTCTCCTTCAGTTGCAAGATTTACATGCAAGGTTTATTTTCAAGATATACATATTTATTTATGTATATTAAATTTTTTTTCAAGAAACCAAAATACCATCTTCTTTCATGAAAACTTCAACACAACAATAGAAGCTTTTACGCACATGGAAAATACATATCCTTTTTAAATAAACTCTAACTTAACAGTTATTACTTTTTAAGCATTGTATTTTCCAAAAATGCAATAACTATTACTTTCAAGACAAGAAGATATTAGTACTTATCTCTTGAAACTCATTGTTAAACCTGATTAGAGATGCGATGCCCTCTATTACTTTCAAGACAAGAAGATATTAGTACTTATCTCTTGAAACACATTGTTAAACCTGATTAGAGATGCGATGCCCTCCTTCACATACGCGCATTTCATCTTGGATCCTTCAATTCCTTTTCGCTAAATCCCAAAGGCGCCAGTTTTTGAACCTTTAGCTCTGATACCACTTGTAACGTACACCATTAACTTCACAGGGAAAAGTAAGGAGTTAAATTTTTTTTTATAAGTTAATCATCATTACATAGAATGTTTACAAATAAGAATAGTAACTCCTTAACCCTTAACAACCTCCATTACAGTATATTAACTTAATACTTTATGATGCAAACATCCATTTATCTCATTACTCATATAGATCACATAATTGCCATTGAACATGTAACAAGAAAAGAAAATGAACCTCATCATACGGACACAATAATCAATCACACCATTGAACACCAATGTGGAAACCCATAGAAGACAGAAAACCAGCAAACGTCTAATTTTATTATTAAATGCTCGTGAGGGTGTTCAGCCCATCACTCAATGGCTTATAAGGGAGTCCATCCCTTAACCATCATTTATATATTTACAAGGAAATGTACAATATCTAGCTTTAAGCCATTCAATAATAAGATACCAATTACCCCCTGGTCTTCATTACATCTTGGTGGCATGGATGTATCTACAAAGGACCATCGTACATTGGACCTTCCTGCAAATCACACTCATCTGCACGAACATTAACCATTTACCTGCCACCATGACAAGCATAATTTTTCCTTTGTACATGACAAGCATAATATACTTTGGTACTTGTCACCATCATTCCCTGCTATGATGCCTTCAACACAAAATAATGTCCAGATTCGTAAAGTATTAATCAATCACTATAGTAGTGTCTCCATCTACTTATTGTAATCATGACAAGCAAGTAAAGTGCCTTGTCATTCTCTCTTAAATAATACATACCCATATGTGCTAGTTATAGGTCATCACAATAACTAATGCTTACGTCGCCTAAGCACACATTCCTGGAAGACAATGGCTACATCTCCCAAGATTTCTTTTTAAAATAAATGATACATTAGCTAAGATATTTATGCACGTGATTTACATACATTTAATAAAAACAAACTGCCCTTATAACTATTACCTTTAGTGCATGGAATGCAAGTTAACATAACAATTTCAGTATGCATGCATCTGCGAATGCATACAATGATTTCAAAAGACGTGCTTACACAACGAAGCACATAACCTTCTTCAAGAGTCTTCCCAAAGAAAATATCAATGCTAGTAAGCATGTAATCATATGTAAAAATACACAATTGATAATATAAATACATGTCTCACTTTCAAGATTATATCAACATTCATATTCATTGTAGTTTTAATACTACAAGCTATCTTTATACATACAAAAATGTATATTATTTTTCAATAAAGGCTAATACTTATGTTGCATGTATATGCAAGATCTCCCTACATAAGGAGATTAACATCATAATGATTATAATATAAAATAATCACTTAGTTTATTTATCTAAGGAATAAACTGATTAGTTCCTTTAACCATGAACGTATTAAATAACTTAACTTACCAACACTATGGTGATTTATTCATGGATTTATTAAATAACTAATGTTTGCAAACATCTTGGTAATCTACCCATGGTTTTATGAAACAATCAATCTCCATCAACCCCATGGAAAAACTACCCATGGAAAAACTACCCATGGATTTATGAATACTATCCATGGATTTATTAATTCATTAACCTCTACCACTATCACGGTACCTTATTCATGGATTTATTAAATAATTTACTATTTACAACACGGTTAATGAATAGAATATTAATGTGAGAAACTTCTCTTTTCTTCTTCATTATGAAAATAACTCAAAAGTAACTCTCTTAAATCTATTAAAGAAATGACTTGTTATCACTTCATAATTTAATGGACTTATCTTCTACTCCCAAGATAAATCCACTCTTATGAAAATAGTCAACAATAAATTGGTTTATCGAATTCCAATAAACTAATGAAAATGCCATTTTCTTGGCATATGTAATTTATAATATAAGAAATATCATTAATATTTCTATTCTCTAATAATCTTTTCGCAGCAAACTGTCTTTTATGATTTATAATTTTTGTTATATCTCTATGCTTACGATAAAAGATAAACTAATGAAAATGCCATTTTCTTGGCATATGTAATTTATATCCAGAAATATAAGAAATATCATTAATATTTCTATTCTCTAATAATTTTTTTGCAGAAAACTATATGATTTATAATTTTTATTTATATCTCTCTGCTCACAACAAAAGATTATTTAATGAAAATTAGCCAAATACTTATCTTGACAATCATGATATATATAATCTTCTTCTATACCTTTCAACGCAAGGAAAAAGACTATATCATAAATAAAATAAACCAGAGTCACTTACCTTAGCAGTCGACTCTCATTCAAAGGCATACTTGAATCCTTTCTCGAGTCCATTAATGCACAGCATATATATAAAAAAAACATCCAAAGCACCCCACAATGTAGATCCGGGGGTAAACAACAGAATCAAGACCGGCGTGATCAATGAGCTCCGCCTCGGGCATTCTAAGAGCATCCGGCATCCAACTGAGAAAACGCATGTATGCTCTGTAGTCCAAGTTCACAAATTTGCTCACTGCTGATCTTGAGGAATGCCTGGGGCTTTTCCTTGAGCCATTGAGATACCATTTGGAAAGTATACTCTGTCGTTTACGCGCAACAGCGCAGGCACGAAAAACGCGAAGGCAATCAATAGATTTATGAAGCTCCGCCGAGCGCGGTATCTTGCGAGTCGCCATCTTTCCTCTCTCTGCCCAATTCTCTCTTGCCTGAATGAATTCACCTCCCGGATATCCCCATAGCGGACGCCCCCGATTTAAATAAACGAACCATTAAAAACTCCAAAGGCGAAGATCTGTGTATGTGCGGGTGTGAGTTCTTTATGGAGGAGGCATTTTTTACTCTTAACCAATTCTGAGGAATTCATTTCACATTAGCTGATTCAAGAATTGGTTCATATGGAATTCTTGATTTTGTAAATTTTATTTACCTTTGTGTAAACACGTAGGTTAAGTCATATGTTACATACTCCCTCCCTTAAGAGAACACCGTCCTCGGTGTGCTTCTCTCACTGAAATTTAAACTTATACTCATGATATAATAATATAAACAACCCAAAGGGGTTACTTCCCCTTGGCAATGAAACACTTTCGTTTCCTTAAATGTCATTATTTAAAACAATAATGTTTTTATCTATATTCATAAGCATGTATAGCGCAAAGAAAATTTCATCTCAATTTCTAACTGCTTATCCCTTATTCAATTCACAAAAGTATGGAAAAATCTCTATACGAACTTATGAACCAATTAATATTGGAAGAAATTATGGCTTTTGCGCAAGCTTTCTGAGAATGGTTGAACACCCATCAACACTTCCTGGAAAGAGCATGTAATGTATGACTAACAATTCAATCACATTAGTCACATATTTTTCAAAATGAAAATACTTGCAACTACCAAACATTATTGCAATATAAAGAGATGTTTTAATCAAAGTACTTCCATAAGTACTCAGAGAGAACCAACCCTCTCATCAATGCATCACATGCACATTGTCTTAGCTCTTGCTAAAGACATCCATACAGTACTTAAAAAGTACTCAGAGAGAATCTAGCTCCCTAATCGTACCAATGGTCAATCCATGCACCATAGGCATATCCTAGCATCTGCTAAGACATTCAAACAAATTAATAATATTATAAATGAAATTATACATTCAGTAATTCATTTTTCCGAGCGCTAAGCTCTTTATAATTATCTGGAAATTTAGTCCTTCAAGCTGTGGTCCTCCCAACCATAAAGTGAGGCTATTACGTCCTCCACTTGCCCCCTAGCTCCAGAATCTAGACTGCTCCACGGGTTAACAGTGGATCTTTCCGCTATGACCTCTGGATGGCCAATCCAGTCATACTCAGAAAAGCTTGGAAGAGAAATTCGGGACAGTCCGGTCCAATTCTCCAATTCCAGTCATACTCAGATGTTTTTGGCTTTACAAGGGTTGCTGAAAACTATTTTCAACTGGTCCCAACCAACTCTAGAAAATACTCCCCCTTTACCAATTTCACAAAACGCCTACTCCTCCCCAGGGATCCAACTTTATCCTCAGAAGAGTAGGTAACTGTCTTTCCAACTGTCCCCAACCACTTCCTATTCTTGGAAACATTTTTACCATCAACTTAGAAATATTTTCTTTTCATTAATTAATTCCAGCAAATTAAATAATTTTCTTTATCAAAAGTGATGATTTAAGTTTTTCTTGACAGATAAAAGAAAATTAAACAAATTGTCTTTAGCTAGTTAGTACTAGTTAGCTTTAATGAAGTTGTCACAACTTCCTGCCTGGAAGTAACATACATGTGTTGTACATTAAAGCATGATACTTTAACGTTTACTGTTGCAATGTTTGCGATGTTTTATTTTCACAAATTTTCGGTTTCTATTAAGCTACTCATGCTTACTATAAGAAACAATGCTAATCGTAAATATGTATTTCTCAAGCACATATTATCTTATGCAACATTTCCAATTCTCATAATGTTCTGTTCCAACAGACTGACATACGAAGTAATTATCATAATCACTTTTTCACAACTTTCAAATAGCTTTAGTCAAAATTGATTCGTGCATATAACTTTCATTAGTTATTCATTCATATCCAGTCAATAGTTTTAATGCATCCATGACGACTAATGCAAACACTAGTTAGTCAACTAGTCATTTAGTTAAGTTTCATAACTTGATCCATGAAGAGACTTCATTCAACTCTATCATTTTATAGTAGGACTTCCTTCATCTTTTTCATTCATGCATTAGTTTCTCACACCATCACTATACACATTCATCTTTTTAAGGTAGTGCATGGTAACTTAGAAATTTTATTGCCTGCAAAAACAATTTCTTCTTTTCAAGCTCCAATGAAAAGTAACTATTTTTCTTTCATTCTTTTATACTTTCTTTCCCAAAGAAATAAAGCATAATACACATATTAATTTCATATGCATATTCTTATGCATAAAAAGTATTTTATAATAGCATGTACTTTTTTAAAATATTTCTCTTAAATGGAAGCTAATCTCATGCAATGCCATGTATATAACAATTCATTTTTAAAAGAGTCAACATGCATATGCATAGACTTCTTAAAATAAAAATAAAATACTTTTCTTTATTTCATTTGAAGGACTTCTCTCCGTACTGTAGTACTCATCCCCATCAGGAAATTCACATTCCTCCTCTACGACAATGTTTTCTTTTAGCAACATCGACAAGATTTTATAGCAGGATTAGATAAAATGTTAATCAATAATAATCAATCCTTGAATGATCCTTTAACACCTTTCCATGTGCATATATGAGATGTGAATACAATGTCACAACATGCTTTCTTCTAACATCTCTACATTAGTGTGAGTAACTAATTATCAATTCATGTCAAATAAATCCCACACTATTATGACATTTTTCACACACTCACACATTCTTACAAGAAAAATCACTCTATCTGTTCATAAATTCCTTTAATGGAAAATGACACAATGTGCGTTCGCTTTACTTAAACTTTAACAAAAGAACCACCACTTCAGATTTTGCCTTTGAAACATGCAAATATAATAACGCTAACACATTGGTTGTTGTTCCTATGCATACAATGCATAAAGGTTCCAATCTTAATTTCCCGACGGAAGCCGATTCCTCTTCGAGGACACATAAAATAACAGGCATGCAAAACATGGTTTTCTTTTCAATAAAACTAATGGAATAAAACATAAGAATACATACCTTATTCTTGAAATATTATACCCACATTAACCATGTATATATTTTAAGGAAACCAAAACATTAGTTTATTTTTGTACATGTAATTCATCTTCTTTGCCAAAGAATTATTTTCTAAAGTATGATAACAAAACATGTTATCTTTTTCCATATATAAACTTATGTTCTTTCCGATGAAATCTAATACAACTATTGCACGCAAAGAACCTTGTTCCTCTATGATTCTACATGCAAGTTGCTCATGCTTTGCTTCCAATAATTTATCATAGATTGCCTCTTTTATGCATAAAAAACTACGCAATATTAACAAGGTTAACTTAACCTTTAATATACCTAAATCAAGAAGTTGACATAATCCATCTAGCAATGTGTTATATTCAAGAGGTTATTCTCTTTAGCCTATATTTATTTTCAAGAAAAGAACTTGGATTCCTTTTCACTTAACACACAAGTACGAAATCCATTTTAAGGAAAAACAAGCTTCCCATATTTTCTTAAACAAGATATATATAAAGGCAAGCAAGTTTACTTATTTATGTTTCATTACTGCTCACACATTTCAAGATACATACTAGTAATATTTGCAAGACTCACATGGGTTCTTATCAGCAAAACGAGCATAGTAGTTTGGTCTTTTACCATGGTGTATCTTTCTAAATGATTGTCATATTAGCAATGCTTTCTTACTTTCCAAAAGAACTAGCACAATCTTGCATATTAAGTAAAACCACGATTTACTCTATATTTGTCTCTTTTAGTTGCAAGATTCACATGCAAGATTTATTTTCAAAATACACATATTTCTATCAAGAAGAATCAAATGTATATTAGTTAAATTTTCAAGCACACACATGTTTCATTTTTCAAGAAACCAAAATCCCATCTTCTTTCATGAAAACTTTAACACAACAATAGAAGTTTTACGTACATGGAAAATACATATCCTTTTTAAAGAAACTCTAAATCAACAGGTATTTACTTTGTAAGCAATGTATTTTCCATAAATGCAATAACTAGTGTTTCAAGAAAAGAAACATAATAATACTTATCTCTTGAAACTCTTTATTCAACCTGGATTAGATATGCGATGCTTTTCTTCATATACACGCTTTTCATCTCGAATCCCTCCATTTCTTTTTGCTAACTCCCAAAGGTGCCAATGTTGCAACTTTTAGCTCCAATACCACTTGTAACATACACCATTAACTTCACATAATTGCCTTTATGAACATCATAACAAGAAAGGAATCAACCTCATCATTTGGACATAATAATCAATCACACCATTGAACACCAATATACCCTGGAAACCCCGTAGGGTGAAAACCAAAAAACGTTTAATTTTATTATTAAATGCTCGTGAGGGTGTTCAGCCCATCACTCAATGGCTTATAAGAGAGACCATCCCTTAACCATCGTTTATATAATATTACAAGGAAATATACAATATTTAGCTTTCAACCATTCAATAAATATGATACCATTTACCCTCTGGTCTTCATATCTTCACATCTTCACATCTTAGTGACATGGATGTACCTACAATGGACCATCGTACATTGAACCTTCCTGCAACTCGCACTCATCTGCATGAACATTAATCATTTACTTGCCACTAGGGCAAGCATAATTTTTCCTTTGTACATGACAAGCATAATATTCCTTTGTACATGTCAACATCATTCCCTGCTATGATGCCTTCAACATAAAATGATGTCAAGACTCATAAAGTATTAATCAATCACTATAGTAGTTTCTCCATCTACTCATGTATAATCATGACAAGCAAGTAAAGTACCTTGTCATTCTCTCTTTAATAACACATACCTCATATGCGCTGGTTATAGGTCAGCACAATAACTAATGCTTACGTCGCATAAGCACACATTCCTACAAGGCAATGGCTACATCTCCCAATATTTTCTTTAAAATAAACTGATACATAAGCTAAGATATTTATGCATGTGACTTACATACATTTAATAAAAATAGCTAACCCTTAAGCTATTAACTTTAGTGCATGGAATGCAAGTTAACATAACATTTGTCTCTTTCATGCAAGCGAATGCATACTGATCCCAAAAGACTCTCCCTAAAGGAGCACATAACCTCCTTCACGAGTCTTCCCAAATAAAATTTCAATGCTAGTGAGCATGTAAACATATGTAAAAATACACAATTAAGAATATAGATACATGTCTTGTTTTCAAGATTAAACTAACAATCATATTCAATGTAATTTTAGTACTACAAGCTATCTTTCTTCATACAAATATATATATTATTGTTCAATAAAATCTAATACATATGTTGCATGTATATGCAAGATCTCCCTACATAAAAATTAACATCATAATAATGATTATAATGTAAAATAATCATGATTTATTATCTAAGGAATAAATGATTAGTTCCTTTAACCATGAATGTAGTACAAATAATAACCTACCAACACTATGGTGATTTATTCATGGATTTATTAAATAACTAATGTTTGCAAACATCTTGGTAATCTACCCATGGTTTTATGGAAACAATCGATCTCCATCAACCCCATGAAAAGCTACTGGTTATGAATACTATCCATGGATTTATTAATTCATTAACCTCTACCACTATCATGGTACCTTATTCACAGATTTATTAAACAATTTACTTTTTACAACACGGTTAATGAATAGAATATTAATGTGAAAAAACTTCTCTTTTCTTCTTCATTATGAAAATAACTCAAAAGTAACTCTCTTAAATCTATTAAAGAAAAGACTTGTTATCACTTCATAATTTAATGGACTTATCTTCTACTCCCAAGATAAATCCACTCTTATGAAAATATTCAACAATAAATTTGTTTATCGAATTCCAATAAACTAATGAAAATGCCATTTTCTTGGCATATGTAATTTATATCCAGAAATATAAGAAATATCATTAATATTTCTATTCTCTAATAATCTTTTTGCAGAAAACTATATGATTTATAATTTTTATTTATATCTCTATGCTCACAACAAAAGATAAACTAATGAAAATGCCATTTTCTTGGCATATGTAATTTATATCCAGAAATATAAGAAATATCATTAATATTTCTATTCTAATATTTTTTTTAGAAGAAAACTATATGATTTATAATTTTTATTTATATCTCTCTGCTCACAACAAAAGATTATTTAATGAAAATTAGCCAAATACTTATCTTGACAATCATGATATATATAATCTTCTTCTATACCTTTCAACGCAAGGAAAAAGACTATATCATAAATAAAATAAACCAGAGTCACTTACCTTATTTAATGAAAATTAGCCAAATACTTATCTTGACAATCATGATATATATAATCTTCTTCTATACCTTTCAACGCAAGGAAAAAGACTATATCATAAATAAAATAAACCAGAGTCACTTACCTTAGCAGTCGACTCTCATTCAAAGGCATACTTGAATCCTTTCTCGAGTCCATTAATGCACAGCATATATATAAAAAAAACATCCAAAGCACCCCACAATGTAGATCCGGGGGTAAACAACAGAATCAAGACCGGCGTGATCAATGAGCTCCGCCTCGGGCATTCTAAGAGCATCCGGCATCCAACTGAGAAAACGCATGTATGCTCTGTAGTCCAAGTTCACAAATTTGCTCACTGCTGATCTTGAGGAATGCCTGGGGCTTTTCCTTGAGCCATTGAGATACCATTTGGAAAGTATACTCTGTCGTTTACGCGCTGCAACCTCAGAAACGCAAATGCCAGCAAAAAACGCGAAGGCAATCAATAGATTTATGACTCCCGCGACTGTGATATCTTGCAGAGTCGCCATCTTTCCTCTCCTCTTCCTTCGAATTCTCTCTTGCACGATAAATTCACCTCGAGATATCCCCATAAGCGGACCGCCCCCGATTTAAATAGCAGAATCCATTAAAAACTCCAAAAGCGAAGATCCTGTGTATGTGCAGGTGTGAGTTCTTTATGGAGAAGGCATTTTTACTCCTAACCAATTCTAGAATTCATTTCACATTAACTGATTCAAGAATTCGTTCATAACCGATTCTTGATTTTGTAAGTTTTATTTACCTTTGTGTAAACACGTAGGTTAAGTCATATGTTACACTTTCACTTACAGATGTGTATTGTGTTTTTCTATTTATTTATGACTATAGTACATTTACGAAAGCTCACTCACTTATTAATTTGATACCTCACATTCATGTACAGATGTGTATTGTGTTTTTCTATTTATTTATGACTATAATGATATTATATATCATATTATATTATACTTATTTATATTATATAAAGCTCACTTGTTAATTTGATACGTCGCTATTATATTGTGTTTTTCTATTTATTTATGACTATAACTATATTATACCTTATATTATATTATATTTGTTTTTATGGTAATGAATAAGTCACTTACATTATGTACTAAATCAGTAATTTGCCATCTATCCTTTTCATTATATTTGTTTAGGAATATAACACTATTATATGTTGTATCATTATATTTCTGTTTACAGTAACGGGCGAGTCCCTTGCATTAGGTATTAAGTCAATAATAAGTTAATAATTTGTAATATATATAGATATTTTATTCTCTTGGTTGTTAATTAATGATAAATAATTAGATATTTGATCGATTAAGAAAATATTATAATATAATATATGATTTAAAAATATATATATATTTCTATTCTACTTATTCATAAATATATGTGATTTAGTTTATCTTTTATATTCTTATACATGTCAATGTTACCTTTCATTTCCAATGCACAAGGCACATCCATGAATAGCTACAAAATATTTGTCAAACATTTAATTGATGTATCACTATTTTTAATTAACGTATGGCTATTAGATTTAGGGTGGAGATTTAAAGTCTACATCATTTTTTTCTGTATTTAAGATTGGAATTTTGTGGAGTTTCATATATGAGTGATTTTATGTAGTTTTTTAAATAAATTATATAAATACGGTTAATTAAAAAATCCAATTTTATTACTCAAAAATATATATCTATATTTTTATATTTCTATATTATATAGAAAATTTAGTTTATTCGACATTACTAACTTAGTGTATGATTAGAATTAATAAATTCAAATTTCATTGTGCCATAAATGGCTTTGTAATAGTAAACATTTTTATTCGGCTAAATTACACAAAAATAAACTTAAAATTTAAATTAATAAGAAATAAAAATAAAATAAAATAATAATTATAATTATTAATAAAATATTTTGACTTTGTGGAATAATATATAAAAGATAATAATATTAATAATTAACAATTAAATCAGCATAATTTACCAAGTTCAAAAAGTGATTAAAACTCTTTTAATTATATTACTCTAAAAAAGGTTTACACTTCAAGAAATTTGATGAGTGGGGGTGCTTGAGAAATACATAATTAAGATGAATCTATGTTGATTATAATGATGAGTACATGAAAATTAAAAATAAATTAAATAAATTACTATGTTTTATAAATGAATAACTAGTTAGAGGAAAGCTTGCCAGATTATCCACAGTCTTGTCCACGTTTCGAATCCCAACGGGAATCCATCCTCAGGACTTTTGGAATGAAGAATTATAAGAAAGGTCATAATCCATTAATAGTGAAGAAGGTAAGAAAAGTAAAGACCAAACAAAAAAGTTTTCTATAATTTCAATTTTTATAATTTTTAAATTCTTAATTTTAGATTTTATTCAAAGATTTATTATTTATTATTTTTAATTTTAATAATAATATTAAAATTTTAATGCTAAAAAATAATAAACTTACTAAATTTATTTTATTAATAAGTTTATTATTTTCAAAGTTTTAATATTAAAAATAACAAACTTATTAAATATATTTTATTAATAAGTTTATTATTTTGAAAGATATGGAAAAATCCTATCACTATTAATTCATATGATGTTTATACTTTTTTAAAAGCTTAAGGTTTAATATAATTTATTTAAGGTTAATTTAATTCATAATTATTAAGGGTAATTTATTTTATTATGAAATTTTAGCTTATTATTTTTAATTTTATTTAAAACTAAAAATAACAAGTTAAAATAAAACTCAACCTATCTATTTTAAAAAATTTTGATTTTAAAAAAATAAATTAATTAAATAAACTAAGGATTTTCTAAAGAGTATTAATATTTATTTATTTTTATTTTATAAAAATAAATGACTATTTAATAACCTAGAAAATTCATGGTTTAAATCAGAAATGATATAGTTAAATATACTAACATGTTTATTAATGTTTATTGATTAGTTATCTATTAGTTAATTTCTAAACTAATAAATATTAATCTAGAAAAATAAATAAGGAAGGGAAGCAAATAAGTATTTTCTACTTAATAATTATTTATAAATTAATTAATTTTTATTTATATAAAATAAAAATTAATTAACATTAATAATTATTAAAAGAAAGTTTCTTATTTGTTAAACCATTACTTAAAGAAAGGAGACAAACCTTGAAATTATTATACCTACAAACTCATACCTGGGAGGAATGTGTTTTTTGAGGAGCAGATTTGTCGAAGAAGAGGTCGCCAACTGTCGCTAATTTCATATCCCCCATCCCTATTGAGGTTTTCAGGGTGTTTTTTAATCTCTAAGGCCTCTCTTACTTTCCTTCTGTAATAGTGATCTTCTCTTGCAATGATCTTTGCATCTTCAAGATGCACTTGGTGCTTAATTTTTGAAGAGAGTTCCGCAAGGGCCGAAGTGCGAAGTCGTTCATGCTTGATATCGGCTCCGTGCTCCTTGAGTCTCTTTTGGAGCGAATGTACGGTTTCATCGATATAACTTCTCCCACATGAACAATAAATTTTGTACACTCCTTCAAGCTGTTCTAGACTTATAACATCTTTAACTGATCGCATTCTTTGTCTAATAGTTCCTGCTGCTGAGAATTTTGTGAAAATGTCGTTCTTTCTTAGAGCCTTGGCGATTTTATCAGTGACACCTTTAATGTATGGAAGAAAAACCCTTCCTCCTTTTTCTTGGGGTTCAAGTCGTTTCTGGGGTAATATTTTGCCCTCAGCTCTTTTTAAAGCCTTCCTGATATCTCTTTCTTTATACCCCAAACCCTTAAAAATAGATGATAAGTGGTTGATTTCTTCATTAAGGTGTTTAGCATCAGATATCCTCAAGGCCCTAACAGCAAGGGTATTAAGGACATTGAACTTTTGAGCTGGATGATGGTAGGAATCAGCATGGAGATAACTATCAGTGTGGGTTTTCTTTCTGAATACACGGTGCCCAAGGGTTCCATCATCATTTCTAATAACAAGAAAATCTAGAAAAGGAATGAACTTATTTTCTTCAGTTTCCATGGTAAATTTTATATCTGGGGAAATGGAGTTCAAGTGATGAAAAAACTTATCCAGATTCTCTTTTCCATGGGCCCACTTTATATTAGTATCATCAACGAATATTTTCCACCAGTCTGGTTTTAAGGGATATGAGGCAAGGGCATTTTTCTCAAAGTGTTCCATATATAAGTTGGCGACAATGGGGGATAGTGGAGAACCCATTGCCACCCTTGATACTTGCTCATAGAACTCTCCTTGAAAGCTGAAGAAAGTGGACCGAAGGCAGATTTCCGCAAGCTTGGCTGTCACTGGATCAGTAACCTCTTTGATGACTTGGATTGCTTCATCTAAAGGAATCTTAGTGAATATGGATACCATGTCAAAACTAACCAAAATGTCACCCTCTTCCACTCTTTTATCTTTGATTAGTTTAACAAATTCATTTGAATCTTTTATGAAAGAATCTGTGTTTCCAACAAGGGGTTTTAGGATCTTAGCGACATATTTTGCTAGCTCATAGGTGGGAGATCCTATGGTGTTGACAATCGGTCTGAGGGGGATACAGTCTTTATGGATTTTGGGTAATCCATAGATTTTGGGCACGACATCACATATAGGGGTCAACTTCTTCTTTAACTTGTCGTCAAGCCCTGAATTCTTAATCGCTTTCTTGACTTCTCTTAAAATTTTTGGCAAGGGTTTGGATTTAAGTTTCTTGTAGCTACTACAATCAAGATGCTCTTTCATTTTCCTTATATAGTCAGTCTTATCTAGAACAACAGCAACACCACCTTTGTCTTTTTTAAGTATCACAATGTTTCATTATTGAGTAGGGTTCTCAGAGCATTAATTTATTCCTTATTTAAGTTGATTTTCGGAGTTTTGGCCTTCTTCAAAATAAAGGAGCACTCTTGTCTTAATGTTTCTTTATCATCAAGGGCTAACCCTTGAATTCCTTCTTCTATACTGCACAAGATGCTTTCATTTGGGATGTTCTTGGGAGCAACTGCAAAGCCCAAACCCTTGCTAAGAATATTGATGGAAACTTGATCTAGCTCTAAAGAGGATAAATTCACAACTTTTTTATTTTTTTCATTTTTGATTTGTGGCCTTCCTCTTATTTCGATTCTGTGCTTATTATGGAAAGGTTCGTGGCTCATTTCACTACATGACAACCTGTCTCCATCCATACCACGTAAATCCAAGGGCTTGCATGGATCAACCAAAGTGGAACCCGCGGTGTTGCTGGCATTGTTTTCGATCGAAGTGGAATCCACGGTATTGCAATGATTAACAGCTTTATTGACTGTAGTGGACACCTTTTCATTGTAGGGATTAACATCAATTTTTACTATTTTGGAACCCGAGGTACCGATGCTACCAGTTCTAACCGTATTGGAAGCATTATTGACAACGATTTTATCAATGACACCTTCGATTCTACAAGTGTTAACCGTATTGGAGGCACTATTGATAGCGTTATTGACAACGATATTGACCGAGTTGGAGCTTGTGGTGACCGAGGTGTCATTTCTCCATATGTTACTGGCTGTTATAGAAATCCGGCCCAGGTTTTCTAATCCACTTTGGTTGATCCATGCAAGCCCTTGGATTTACGTGGTATGGATGGAGACAGGTTGTCATGTAGTGAAATGAGCCATGAACCTTTCCATAATAAGCACAGAATCGAAATAAGAGGAAGGCCACAAATCAAAAATGACAAAAATAGAAAAGTTGTGAATTTATCCTCTTTAGAGCTAGATCAAGTTTCCATTGATATTCTTGGCAAGGGTTTGGGCTTTGCAGTTTCTCCCAAGCGCATCCCAAATGAAAGCATCTTGTGCAGTATAGAAGAAGGAACTCAAGGGTTAGCCCTTGATGATAAAGAAACATTAAGAAAAGAGTGCTCCCTTATTTTGAAGAAGGCCAAAATCCGAAAAGCAACTTAAATAAGGAAGAAATTAATGCTCTGAGAACCTTACGCAATAATGAAAACATTTTGATACTTAAAGCAGAAAAAGGTGGCGCTGCTGTTGTTCTAGATAAGACTGACTATATAAGGAAAATGAAAGAGCATCTTGATTGCAGTAGCTACAAGAAACTTAAATCCAACTCCTTGCCGAAATTTTTAAGAGAAGTCAAGAAAGTGATTAAGAATTCAGGGCTTGATGACAAGTTAAAGAAGAAGTGGACCCCTACATGTGATGTCGTGCCTAGAATCTATGGATTACCCAAAATTGATAAATACGGTATCCCCCTTAGACCGATTGTCAACACCATAAGATCTCCCACCTATGAGCTAGCAAAATATGTCGCTAAGATCCTAAAACCCCTTGTTGGGAACACAGATTATTTCATAAAAGATTCAAATTATTTTGTTAAACTCATCAAAGATCAAAGAGTGGAAGAGGGTGAAATTTTGGTTATTTTTGACGTGGTATCCCTATTCACTAAGATTCCTTTAGATGAAGCAATCCAGGTCATCAAAGAGGTTAATGATCCAACGACAGCCAAGCTTGCGGAAATCTGCCTTCGATCCACTTTCTTCAGCTTTCAAGGAGAGTTCTATGAGCAAGTATCAGGGGTCGCAATGGGTTCTCCACTATCCCCCATTGTCGCCAACTTATATATGGAACACTTTGAGAAAAAGGCCCTTGTCTCATATCCCTTAAAACCAGATTGGTGGAAAAGATTCATTGATGATACTAATATAAAGTGGGCCCATGGAAAAGAGAATCTGGATAAGTTTTTTCATCACTTGAACTCCATTTCCCCAGATATCAAATTTACCATGGAAACTAAAGAAAATAAGTTCATTCCTTTTCTAGATGTTCTTGCTATTAGAAATGATGATGGAACCCTTGGGCACCGTGTATTCAGAAAGAAAACCCACACTGATAGTTATCTCCATGCCAATTCCTACCATCATCCAGCTCAAAAGTTCGGTGTCCTTAATACCCTTGTTGTTAGGGCCTCGAGGATATATGATGCTAAACACCTTAATGAGGAAATCAACCAATTATCATCTATTTTTAGGGGTTTGGGGTATAAATAAAGAGATATCAGGAAGGCTTTAAAAATAGCTAAAGGTGCAATATTACGCCAGAAATGACTTGAACCCCAAGAAAAATGAGGAAGGGTTTTTCTTCCATACATTAAAGGTGTCACTGATAAAATCACCAAGGCTCTAAGAAAAAATGACATTTTCACACAATTTTCAGCAGCAGGAACTATTAGACAAAGAATGTGATCAATTAAAGATGCTATAAGTCCATGACAACTTAAAGGAGTGTACAAAATTGATTGTTCATGCGGGAGAAGTTATATCGGTGAAACCAGACGTTCACTCCAGAAGAGACTCAAGGAGCATGGAGCCGATATCAAGCATGAACGACTTCACACTTCGGCCCTTGCAGAACACTCTTCAAAAACTAAGCACCAAGTGCATCTTGAAGATGCAAAGATCATTGCAAGAGAAGATCACTATTACAGAAGGAAAGTAAGAGAGGCCCTGGAGATCAAAAAACACCCTGAAAACCTCAATAGGGATGGGGGATATGAAATTAGCGACAGTTGGCGACCTCTTCTTCGACAAATCTGCTACTCAAAAAACACATTCCTCCCAGGTATGAGTTTGTAGGTATAATAATTTCAAGGTTTGTCTCCTTTCTTTAATTAATGGTTTAACAAATAAGGAACTTTATTTTAATAATTATTAACGTTAATTCATTTTTATTTTATATAAATAAAAATTAATTAATTTATAAATAATTATTAAGTAGAAAATACTTATTTTCTTCCCTTCCTTATTTATTTTTCTAGATTAATATTTATTAGTTTAGAAATTAACTAATAGATAACTAATCAATAAACATTAATAAACATGTTAGTATATTTAACTATATCATTTCTGATTTAAACCATAAATTTTCTAGGGTATTAAATAGTTATTTATTTTTATAAAATAAAAATAAATAAATATTAATACTCTTTAGAAAATCCTTAGTTTATTTAATTAATTTATTTTTTTTAAATCAATTTTTTTTAAAATAGATAGGTTGATTTTTATTTTAACTTGTTATTTTTAATTTTAAATAAAACTAAAAATAATAAGCTAAAATTTCATAATAAAATAAATTACCCTTAATAATTGTGAATTAAATTAACCTTAAATAAATTATATTAAACCTTAAGCTTTTAAAAAAGTATAAACATCATATGAATTAATAGCGATAGGATTTTTCCATATCTTTGAAAATAATAAACTTATTAATAAAATATATTTAATAAGTTTGTTATTTTTAATATTAAAACATTGAAAATAATAAACTTATTAATAAAATAAATTTAGTAAGTTTATTATTTTTTAGCATTAAAATCTTAATATTATTATTAAAATTAAAAATAATAAATAATAAATCTTTGAATAAAATCTAAAATTAAGAATTTAAAAATTATAAAAATTGAAATTATAGAAAACTTTTTTGGTAGGTCTTTACCTTTCTTACCTTCTTCACTATTAATGGATTATGACTCTTCTTATAATTCTTCATTCCAAAAGTCCCGAGGATGGATCCCCATAATCCGGCAAGCTTTCCAGTAAAAAATAACCACAGAAACTTGAAAACCAAAACTAGTTAGAGATTTAATGTTTAAAATATAAATAATTTTTATTTTTTAAAATGCAATTATGAAAGATAATTTTTTTACGATAATTAAATGTTGGGATTAAGTGATGAATTAATAGTGGTAATTTTTTATTTCATTAATATTTTATCATATTTAATGTGTATTTTAAGAAAAAATGGTAAATATTATTTAGTTGTTTTAAATGTGATGTTTTTTAATAATTATTATATATATTTTTTGAATAAATGTTTCTTAATATAATTATATTTAGTTAGTTGAATATTTTGTTGAAATAGGAAAAAAATGTTAAATAACATTATTTAGAAGATAGTGTATTGATTTACTACTTCTCATTAACTAATTCACATGAGATTCATATGTCTCATGAGATTCATATGTTATTCATCCATTCCCAAAACACCATAAGATGAAAGAGTTTGTCATATATGCAATCTTAGGAGGGTTGAAGAGGCAAAGCACTTCCTCTTAGATTGTATATATTGTACTCACATTCAATCTAATTATCCAAATATGTGTGGCACTACAACCCTTCTTGACCTTTTAACTGAACAAAAATATTATGATCTTAACTATGGTAATCTAAGAGCACTTTGCCTACTTATTTTTAAGCATAAAAATAACATGTTCAGGAATTTAATTTAATCTCTCATCCTTTTATGTTCTAATAGACTATATAGTTTTAAGCTCCAATAGGCTATATAGATCTTAGTGGACATTCATCATCATCATCATAACAAAAAATAAAATGTAAACAATTAAATTTAATCTCTTACTTTCTTAATGTTTGAAAGGCTATATAGGTCTTAGAGGATGTTAATCATCATTATCATTATTTTACTGTATTAATGTTGAAATTTTATTTTTCATATTAAATTTAAATATATAAATTATTATAATTAAAAATAAAATAACAATATCAAATTATATATTTATATTCATTCAACCACTTTTCAAAATATATTTTGACTTTAATTTGTAAATTAACATTGTAATATTCTATAGCTTGATACTTACAAATTTTTATATAGTTTTTTTATAATCATTCATGAACATGAATACATTTAGGCTTAGCAATAGTGATTTTTCTCATCAACTTAATCTAGTAAATATTTATAAGTAATAAAAGTTTAAGTTGTTTAATCTCTAAAGGTATCTTGTTTAAGGTTTTTTTTAGGCTACTAAATTTTTTCATGCATTCAAAAGTGTATTTGTGTAACAACCCCATGTTAAAAATTCATGTAATAAAGTTAATACATGAAAAAGAATAAGACCAAGGTCATGGGACATCTATTCCAAGCTGAATTTTGGGAAAAACATACTAGTGGGTGTCACTTTTGATTTATTATGGCTAAGAAAATTGGAAAAGGAATTGGAAAGGTAAAGAGACATTAATTGGCATTTATTTATGAAATAAAGGAAAATAGAAGAAAAGGGAGATGAAAGGTCATGGATTTTCTTGAGAGGAAAATGGAAGGAAAAATAGGGGAAAATGAAGAAAATAGAGGCCTCAATGATAAAATGGCTTCTTGGGATCAGTTCACACGTTTTTGTCAGTTAACTTTGGAATTATTTTGAGAGAGATGTGAGGACCAAGAGGAGAGAGAAAGAAAGCCGGAAAAGGAAATCAAGGGAAGGAAAAGGAAGGACATGGGAAGTAAAGGACAAGAAAGGAAGGTTGGATCAAGCACCTTCATCAGGATGATTTATAGGTAAAAATTTGCATGTGTGATTTCCTAGATGATGTGTGAATGCAATGTACATGCATTGGTCTATTTGGTTGATTTTTTATCATGGACATAGGAATTTACTTGTTTGACAGTACTTTCAGCATTGCCTTTCCATTTCTAGATAGACATGGTGTGATGGGATTTATTTTCTCGATTGAGCTTTGGATTTTTGGAAGCTTTTGGAACTGAGTGAGGTGGTATAAGGAAATATCCAAAGGGTTTGGGATGGAGGTGTTTTAATCTCCAGGAATCCCTCGAAAAGTGGGAGGAGATAGGAACGTTCCTCAAGGAATCACTAGAGAAGCTCTCAAGCATCCAAACTCGTTTTGGGCATAGTTATCTCTTGACTAGTTTTGGTGGTATCAAGGTAGCTTGAGGGTGGAGATAGTTTAATATTTGGGAAACCATGGATTTTTTGGTCTTGAGTTCACACATTCATGCTTGGAATATGACATGGGGGTGATTGGATGAAATAAATATTTGGTTTAGCCCAATCTATGGTGGGGTGCAACGTGGAAGTCCTTAACTTGGTTGGATTTTGCATAAGATAATACAAGGTGTTTTATTATTGTGATTCATGAGTACTTGTAATTATTCTTATGTGTCTTTGATGCTTGTTTTTACAATGGTTAATATTATGGTTATATGTTGGTTATAAGCATGGTTACATAACATGTTATATCTATGGCTATTGTTATGTTTTGATTATTTTATTATTAGTTGATGAATGCATGGGCTAACTAGTGGTATTGAAACTATTGTGAGAGGGAATTAGACTTTATTGATGATTCTTAGATAATTTTCAGACTCATATGTTCAGATATGCATTTTCAAATAAAATTACATTTTCACTATGTGTTTGACGAAATGAATATCATGGTTAGGCCTAGTTAGGTCAAGTATTTGATCAAGTTTTGATAATTAATATTGTATTCAAGTATTATATCATTATGGAAAGTTTCAGGAAGTTCTAGGCAGTTTTTTGGAGGTTGGCCTAGAATTTTGGCTCAAATCTCGGGTTTGCAACACGTGAACTGAGAAGTTCAGGTCACAACCCCACTCAGTCAGGCTTGTGAATGTGGTTGGAGGGTCACAACCAAACTATTGTAGGCTTGTGCATGCAGGTGGGGTGTAAAGTCACTAAAAAATAAATTTAGCTTAGGGTTTCATCACTTGGGGTGGTCCTTTGGCCCCTGAGTGTCCTGCAAGTCCTGTAGGACATTCGGTTTTGGTGAGTAAGTTTCAGTTGCCGACCCCACTTCCATAAGTGAAGCTTGGAGGTCAGGTCATGTCATAGTAACTCTTTTTCTCATGTTTACCCTCGCAAAACAATGTAACTAGGTAAATGTGGGAAGGTTTGGTTATAGATTGGTATCAGAGCATGGTTCAAATTGATGGAATGGATGGGTTAGATGCATATCGTTATGCATGCATTTTAATGGTTATGGTTGTTGTTCATGAGATCATTGTATGCAGTTGGTGTTATCATGCATGATGTCAATATATTGATATGATTATCTATATACATATATCATGTTAATCTGGATTGATTTTACACACGAGATAGATTCCCTTGAACTTCATTGAGCTATGTTTATTATGTTTATATTTGGTTTATCTAACATAGTATGTTTACATGAAGAAGAGGATTAGAGATGACAAGAATAATGGTGGATTACAGTTCATGTGACTTTCCTTATAGATCATATGAGAAACAAAGATATGCGTACTCTCCTAACATAGAAAAAAATTGAGGAGTTTAAAGCTGGAATGAATCGTAAGTTTTCAAGGGAGACAATGACATTATTATTCAGTCACAGGAAATAATTGTCAAGGCACAAGAAAAGAAAGTAGAGGTCAATGCAGTTATCCTTAAAAAAAATTCATATTTTCAGAGACAAGGCCAACCATATATTAGTTATAGACATGAGGAAATGACTAATGGGGAATATGGTAGCAGGCATCATGATGGGCACAAGTCGAACAAATATGACACAGTGAGATATGGTAGGTTCTTGGATACACATGCCATGAGAGGAAGTGGTTATGGTTTCTATCCTAGTTCTCGTTCATACAGGTATCATGGTCATCATCGCTATCATCCTTACAAGAGGAGCGAGAGGTGATACTTTCTAGATTAGTTCAAGAAATCCAAGCCTTCTAAATTCAATGAAGAATTGAAGAAGCTATAATATGTAGAGGCATGGTTGCTTGTAATCAAGAAGTTCTTTGAGATGCATAACTATAAAAAGAACATTAAGGCCAGGATATGTATTTTCAGTCTTAAAGGGGGAGAAAATATTTGGTGGGAAGATATGAATCGCGTTAGAGATATCAGTACACAGGAGTTGATTTGGCATGAATCAAAGAGAACATTCATCAAGAAATACTTGTCAAAAAGGTACTATGATGGAAAGGAAAATGAATTCAAAGATATGAAGATGGGAGCTATGACATATGAGAAGTACATGACTAATTTCCTAGAGTTGTTGAGGTATGTTTCATATCTTAAGGATGGTAAGAAAAAATTTCATAGATTCATTAGTGGACTACCATTAGAATTCAAGAATCGGATTGAATATAACGACTCATGGGCACTAAAATAAGCCATCGAAAATTTTAAGCGTTTTTATGAGAAATTGAAGCGTAATACCGAGTCTGAACAGGGCTAGAAAGGAAATAAAAATACTAAAGTAAAGTGGCCACTGAAGCGAGCAAGACCTAAGGAAATAGGTGAGAAGAAAATTTTTCTCCTTACAAGAAGGTTAATGTAGTTTAGAAGGTACATGAACCTCAGCCTGGAGAGAAAAAAAATTAAGGGTAGTAGCAGGGGATCGTTGTAGTGTTGGATTTATGGCAAGGATCATCATAAGGAATGTTCATTGTATGAGGGTGGCAGACCTCAAACCTATATTGCTCTGCAAGCGTAGACAATTTGGGATGTTGGGAAGAGCATTCCTTGGATTTATGTAGATTTTGATAACAAGTAAGTGGATCACCATGCATCCATTACTGACATGGAATATAGGAAATGTGATCAACTTGTTTCCATTTTGATTGACCCTAGATCGAATTATAGTTATGTTAATCCTGACCTGGTGGATAAGTGTGGTTTGAGAAAAGAAGTGCATGTAGAGTCTTGGTTGGTGTAGTTGGATATAGATATTAATAAAATATTTCATCATTGGGCAAGATCTTGTGAATTTGAGCTGAATGATATGCCTATATTAGTGTATCTAAATGCACTTCCATTGATATCATAAAATATGCGTCTCGCATGGTTTGGGTGTATCTTAACACAACTAAGGTATATGGTTACAAGAAGGATATTAAATACTTTGCTGACAATGGAGAGAAGAGAATATTGCATGGTAAGAAGAATCCAACATCAGTAAGAATGGTTACAACTATGTCGGAAAAGTACAGTTGCAGGAAAGGGTATGTATCATTTGTAGTGCATATTTCTAGTGATAAAGGTAAGGATGTGGAGGGTGTAGAAGTCATGAAGAGGTATCTAGTTTTGCAGTAGTTTTAGGACGTATTTTCACAGAGATTTTAGAGTTTCCTCCTCATAGAGAAGTGGATTTCACTATTGAGTTGGTACTAGGAGAAACACCAGCATCAAAGGAACCTTACAAGATGAGGTCTCCAGAGTTAGTGGAACTACAATTTTAATTGAAGGAAATTCTTGACAAGGGATACATTAGGCCAAGTACATTTCCTTGGGGTGCACCAATATTATTTGTGAAGAATTAGGATAGTAATCTCAAATTGTGTATTGATTACAGGAAGTTGAACAAGGTAACGATACATAACCAATATCGGATTATGAGGATATTTGATTAGTTGAAGGGAGAAACAATGTTCTTGAAGATTGATTTGAGATCGAGATATCATCAAGTATGCATCAAAGAACATGACATCTACAAAAATTATTTTCAAACTAGGTATGGGCATTATAAGTTTGTTGTGTTTCCTTTTGGTTTGACTAATGCTCCAACTATTTTGATGTTTTGATGAATATTGTGTTGGGTCATTATCTGGACAAGTTTGTGATAGCATTAATTGATGATTTATTGATATATTATAAGAATGAGGAAGAATATGCAAAACACCTCGCAGCGGTGTTAAGATTGTTTAGAGAGAATCAGTTGTATTCCAAGTTTAGTAAATGTAACTTATTTCAAACAAAAGTTCATTACTTGTGGCATGTTGTTTCCAAGGAAGGTAGAATAGTGGACACAAAAAAGATCAAAGCTATCATGGAATGGGAAGCTCCCAGAAATGTGGATGACATCAGATCATTCATGGGTTAGAAGGTTATTATAGGAGGTTCATCAAGAAATTATCACATATTGTTTAAATCCTATTATTTGTTTGTAGAGAAAAGGAAATAAATTTGAATGGACAGAGGAATGTGCAGCCAATTTTGAGTAGTTGAAGAAGTTTCTTAAAAATTCTCAAGTTATAAGGATTACAAGTCCATATAGAGAGTAAATGTTGTGAAAATATGCTTGCAAGAGAGGACTTGGTGGAGTCCTGATGGAGGAGGGGAAGGTGGTATGCTATGATTCATGGAAGCTCAATGAGAACGAGCATAATTATGTGATGCATGATCTTGAGTTGGAAGTGATCATTCACACATTGAAGATATGGAGCACTATCTTCTTGGCAAGAGTTTTGTCTTGATGAGTAATCATAGTGGGCTAAGATACTTGTTTGACCAACCTAATTTGAACATGAGTCAAGTTAAAAGTATATGCAAATTAAAATTAGAGTAAGTGAATTACTATGTTTTATAAATGAATGACTAGTTATAAATTTAACGTTTAAAATATAAATAATTTTTACATTTTTAAAATGAAATTATGAAAGATAATTCATTTATTGATAATTAAATGTTGGGATTAAGTGATGAATTAATAGTGGTAATTTTTCATTTCATTATTTAATTCATTAATATTTTACATTGAATTGAGGCTTCTCTAATCCATAGGAATTTTTAGAAAAGTTTTGGTTAAAATCACATAAGAATGAACTTTGTCGAAGCATTTAGAACCAACAAGTGTGGTTCATCTTCTAGTTCATTAATATTTTATCATGTTTATTTGAAAAAGTGTTTCTTAATAAATTATATTTAATTAGTTGAATGTTTTTTTGAAATAGAAAGCAATGTTAAATAACATTATTGAGAATATTGTGTATTGACTAACTAGTTCTCATGAGATTCATACGAGATTAATCAATTCTCAAAACAACATGAGATGAAGAGTTTGTGACCTATGCAATCCTTGGACGGTTGAAGAGGAAAAACACATTCTCTTAGATTTTCTATCTTATACTCACATTCAATATAATTATCCAAATATGTGTGACACTACCAACCTTCTTGACCTTTTAACTGAACAAAATTATAATGATATTAACTATGGTAATCTAGGAGCACATTTCCCACTTCTTTTTGAGCAGGAAAAAAAATGTTAAGGAATATAATTTAATCTCTTATCATGTTAAATTCCAATAAATTATATAGGCCTTAGTGGAGGTTAAGCATCATTATCACGATCAAAAATAAAATTTTAAAGAATTCAATATAGTCTCTTACCTTCTTAATGTTTGAAAGGCTATATAGGTCTTAGTGAATGCTAATCATCATCATTATCATTATTTTATTGTTTTAATATTAAAATTTTAGTTTTCATATTAAATTTAAATATATAAATTATTATAATTAAAAATAAAATAATAATATCAAATTATATATTTATAGTCATGGAACCACTTCAAGATAAAATTTACAATACATTTTGACCTTTTAATTTGTAAATGAATATATTAATATTATATAGCTTGATACTTTTGTATATAGTTTTTTTATAATTATTCATGAACATGAATATATGTAGTCTTAGCAATAGCAATTTTTCTCATCAAATTAATATAGTAAAGATTTATAAGTATAAAAAGTTTCACTTTTTTAGTCTCTAAAGTTATATTCTTTAAGGTATTTTTTTAGGTTAATAAATGTTTTCATGCATTCAGAAGTGTATTTCAAATAACAAGCAATGGAAATCTTGTGTAACGACCCCATGTTGAAATTTCATGTAATAAAGTTAATAAAGTAAAAATAATAATACCAAGGTCACGGGACATGTATTCCAAGCTAAATGTTGGGAAAAACATCCTAGTGGGCGTCACTTTCAATTTATTATGGCCAATGAAATTGGGAGAAGGAATTGGCAAGGTAAAGAGACATTAATTGGCAATTTATTTGTGAAATAAAGGAAAATAGGAGAAAATTTATATGAAAGATCACAAATTGTATGAGGGGAAAATGGAAGGAAAAATAGAGGAAAATGAAGAAAATAGAGGCCTCAATGATAAAAACAACTTCTTAGGATCAGTTCACATATTTTTGTCACATGGATTTGGAATTAGTTTCAAAAGGAGATGAACACCAAGAGGAGAGAGAAAATAAGCCAGAAAATGAAAGCAAAGGAAGGAAATGAAGGCAAAGGAAGGACAAGGGAAGTAAAGCACAAAAAATGAAGGTTGGATCAAGTAGCTTCAACAAGAGGATTTATAGGTAACAAGTTGCATGTGTAGATTCCTAGCTGATGTGTGAATGCATGATACATGAATTGGTATATTTGGTTCATTTGTTGTCATGGTCATGTGATTTTCCTGGTTTAAAAATGGTTTCAACATTGCCTTTCCATTTTCGAATAGCCATGGTGTGATGGGATTTCTTTTCTCAGTTGAGCTTTGGATTACTGAAGGGTTTTAGAACCAGTAGCCAAAAACTCTATCAAACTAACATGTAACAACTCAAACCCTCAACATACATACTCTCCATAATTATAACATGGAGCATACCCCAATAACCTAACGATCAATAATGAGAAACCATCTCACTCAGCCATGTACATCAATACAATAATGCGAGCAACATTACACAATCTCAATAACAACAAAATCTCTCATGACACATCTAGGAAACATACATACAATAATACATGACTTTTACAAGAACACAATTCATACATATGAGCTTTCAAGCTCGATTATATAGCACCCTGCCACAAATATGCAAACACTATCAACATATAAATATTCTAACTAAATGAGGCTAACCTACATAACAATATTAGTGACATAAAGCATAACACTTAACAAACTGCTCCAACTACCTTAACTCTACAACAACACACTGTAATATTTTGTCAAACCTTCCAATGAACAACAACTAAAATTCATTCTTCTATCTCAAATTGCTCCAACCATGTTCTTAGGTTTCTCTGGGTATCACAGTGTAATCATGGCACTTGAGAATTTCTTCAACAATTATTCCATCGCACTCCTCTACGTGCACACTCTGCTCCATAATCCATATTCATATCTATTCTCAATTCATTGCTTCCTCTTTTACATAATGCACACTTCCCATTCAATAATCTATTGTAGGTGCTATGCAAGGTATCAAAAAAACCTTACTCCATCTTTGTGGATCAATGAACATAGCTACAGTTAATCACACTTTTAACAAAGGCACAACATGTATTCTCTCTGAATCTCATACCGAACAATCCTTGTAATTGATATACAATACCAATATATGATGGTGAGGCTTTCTTCAACCACAATTAGTGATATTTAATTTTTCGAGGTCAACCAATAAGTCCATGACCAGATCAAAGCCACTAACACACCTCCTTAAGCCATACGAAAACCAGATCAATCCACTAATTCAACCCACTACCAATCTATAGTAGATCAACATGCTCATGTGAACCACATCTAAAACATATTTAATTCAATCCAAAAATAGGATTTTTGGATCATATATACACCAATGAGATGAATGTGTTCAACTACTTGGACTAGATCAATAACCATAACCAACTATGTCTCTCTCCATCAATGTGTTCACACCATTTTGAACCATTATAACATAATTTCAACAACTAACCATAATCAAAGTGTGTAAACCATATCTCTCTCCATCAATGTGTTCACACCATTTTGAACCATTATAACATAATTTCAACAACTAACCATAATCAAAGTGTGTAAACCATATCAATTTGATTGCTAAATTGAACCATATCAAATTGTAAACTTTGTACATATCAATCATGCAAAGCAGATAAAACATTATCACTCAAACTTTAATGCATTTCCACTACGAACTACGAACAAATAAAACATAATTGTCACGGACTAGGTGCATCAAACCTTCCCTACTAAAACTTGGAAAATTTCTTTAGTTTGGGCACATGGTAATCATTTTTACACCTATAGGAGTAGATGTGGGTTATCCACTCTTAACCTAGCCTGAGTCTGTGAATTTTCCACTCCAAATTTAGGCTATCTCTTTGGTTCCATGGTTGACTTAAATGCCAACTATATGCATGCATTCCTTGCATTGATTTTTTTTCTTTTTTTAAGGAAGGATTTAAGAATTCCAAACAACATTTTTGTTAATTGCTAATTTGACTGCTTTGGATAAGTTAAGAATGGAAAGTCTAATAATTTTGGATGTGAAAATTAAGAATGGAAAATCTAATAGTTTTGGATGTGAAAACATGAAAACTTTTAAGTTTAAGAATTTCTCTCAATATCTTTATTTTTCATGTTAGATTATTATTTATTTTTTAAATTTCTTTATGAGATTTTATTTTTATTATAATTTTAACATTAATAAAATATAAAATTAATATTATAAATTTTGAATTTTTTATATATAACAACTGATTTTTCTTCACACTCTAAAAATTTCAGTAATTTAGATATAACACTGTCCGAAAAACCTTAATACACGGTTAGGAAAACTGAAATTCCACAATCATAACTGAAATACGGAACATCATCTCACTTGAAACACCATTTGTGTCATTCATTCCCCTGTTAGCTGCAAAGCAAAAGGAAAATAGTGCAGCATGATAGCTCTACATGAAAAATCTGGACTTCAAAGCCAAAAATGTTGAGGCGTAAAATAACGATATTGTGTTCGAAAGTTGAGTATTTTCCGACATACTTAACACATCCTCTATATTCCAACTATATATCCCATTTATCATCATGCCTTTAAACAAAGTTTAGAAATGATAGAAAAGAGTGAAACCTATAAGTAGATATAGGTGTTTCAAATGAGTTGGTTCATGCTATAAAAACAATTGGCCGTGTTTTGGTTTTTTAACTGTAATTTGTAATATCTAAATATCTTGAAAATTATCAAGTTATTAAATATTTATAACAATAAAAAAATTATTCTAACCCATGATTAATTAAACTATATATTTATTCTTTCCTTATTCTCATCCTCATCCTCATCCTTTATGTTGCAAATACCGCTGAAAAGAACGATGCGAGAAGTCTAGAATTTACATAAACACAAGTTTCCAAGCGTATCTAATACAGTCATATTTTTCTTTACATAAATACAAATTTCCAAGAGTATCTAATACAGTCATATTTGATAGTGTTGGCCGTTACAAACTTATCAGTGGGGATTACCAAAGATGTGTAAGTCAGTTGAGTACTACAAACTGAAAACGAGTTAATTTAAACTCTAATAGTTTAAGTGGTGATTTATTAAGGGAGACCAATTGTAGAGTTATAACTTTATTAATGCATGAAGCAGCATATGTTATCCATTTAATTAATTTATATTTAACTAAATCCAAAACTTGACATATACTACACAGAACTCCACATATACTACATATAACTCCACATATATGTTGATAATCTCAATTAAAAATATACACACAACGGAAGAGCCGACATTATCGGAAGAGTGACTTGAACGTGTATTGCCATGGAATAACCATTGGAATAGAAAATATTTAATTTTACGACAGGTCACCTTTGTAGGCACCGGTTACATTCCTACATATCGATATAGTTTGGATTTTTTCTTTAATATAAAATTGATTTAATAGTTGAGTATTATGGTATTTATTTTAATTTTTCCCACAACTTTGCGATTATGTTAATGAAGCAGTTAAGGATTCCATATCTTTTAGGTTAAATTAATTGATTCGTTGGATATAATCAACTTGAACACAATAATACTAATTATTGTGGACTTATTCCGATAAGTGATTCGGATGAAGTATTGAAAGTCTCTTCCATTTCCTATAACATGTATTTATAACGTACTAATAAAATTTTCGTTTACCCAAAAAGAATATTTACAATTTGGCAAATCCAAACCGGTCATTCTCAAGCTCAAAATCAAAGAGAAATGTGTGACCATATGAGAATAAACCCTAATAGCCCACTGTCACATCAATGGGATCAAACCCAAAGCATATGGTAACCCTCTCCCCGTAATGTATATTTTTACAACAAGGTGTAAAAATAAAAATAAACATAAAGTTTTTAATTGATTTATTAAATTTGAATCGGTATAGCTATATAAATTAGTATAGATTTAATATAAGAGAAAAAGATTAAATTTCTTTAAATACAATAATTTTTTTAATATAAAAATATTATGTATTATTTTTTATTATTTAAATTATACTTTTGAATGCTAAATAAATTATATATGATTAAATTAAATTTTAATCATAAAAATTTTATATATATGAAATTGATATCAATATAAATTAGTTAATATAGATCTTCAAATAGTTTATTTAAATTTTTTGTGAAAATACTTTCGAAAAATATAAATTTTAAAATTTTGATTCACATATTTTTTACTTCTAATTATTATTAAATTTTTTTAATTATAGTCAACATTATTTTTTTATTTAAAACACACACACATATATATATTAAAGGAGAAGAGAAAACAGACAAACTTACACATCTCTTTATATTGGGTTGTAAAATAAACCTCTCTCCTCAATTAAATGACTAATAAAAATGAATAATTATACAATTATATAATATAAAATTAATAATTGATAAAAGTAGATAACTATCAAAATACATATATAACTCTAAAAAAAAATAGAGATGAGAAACTAAAAATAATTTAAAAACACTTAATTTACTCTATTAAATTATTTATATGACAATACTCACATTATTAAATCTAAACCATTCAAATTTTTTTGATTTAATCTACTAAAATATTATATAATAATATTCATATTATTAGATTTTTTTTAGATTTTATTTTTTATAATTCATAATAATAATAAGATTAGATTTAAAATTAATCACATTATTAATATTTGAAACCATATAATGTTTGATAATTTAAAACCTTGACCAAATCAAAGTAAAAAATGTAAGAAATCCAGGTGTAATAATTTTCTATGTCACGTACTGTTTAGTTGAGGGTGCCGTCTACCTTGACCAAATCAAACTCGAAAAAGTAAGAAATCCAGATGTAATGATTTTCTATGTCACGTACTGTTTGGTTTCGTTGAGGAGTAGTCTACCCAAGCAACGTTTTAGCCCGGAAACACTGCCCATCAGAAAACATCTCTTGCCCGTCTGCGGAGACGTCGCCGATTGTGCTTGGGATCACCGACTGACCGTTTCAGAGTTGAAAAGATAAGTTCATTCATCACGTTGTCAAACAGGCCGCCGCCATTAACCCTCGGGAAACCCTCGCTCCAAAATGATACATCGCCCGCGCGCGCCTAGCTGAAATTCAAATTTTTATGTTGCCATTCTGGTATTCAAGTTTTTCAAGTTGACAGAGTTCACCCTTGGTACCCAGGACTTGCGGTGGATTTCATCTAAGTTGAGGTATTGGGTCGTCAGAATTGAGCGAATACTACATTGAATATTCGGCTTTTCGATCGATTATGTCGATCGCTATCGGTTTTAGGCGAGGATCTGCCCATTTTAGAAGAGTTCTTTCACTGGGGGAGACGATTTGTGGGCCAATTTGCAGTTGGGTTGTGGGAATTCGATCGGATTTAGCTCTCGGTGGTGGAAATTGGATCGGTTTGCCCATTGGGTGGAGAAAAGTATTAAGGATTAAGGATTTCAGGCAATTGGTTCACTAGTCTCCAAAATTATACATCGCCCACGCGCACCCAACTGAAATTCAAATGCACATAGCTCCCTGCAGAGGCTCTGGGAAATGCACATATGCGGGATGCATCAGTGAATTGAACCTCAAATGCCCGCCTTCACTTCAGAGCTGTGTCATGGCTTGTAAGAGTGCCTAAGCACGCCTCAGTATTGTTGCACTGGTTCATATGGAAATTCAGAGACTTGCAGACCCATTAGCTTCTCTCGTCTATTTAAAAATGCGTTTCCTAGAGCTTACGGTTATGCCTATGACGATCCGATCAGCTTGGTTACATGCTCTGGGGCTGACAATCTCATCACCTTCTGCGCCCATTGACAACCATGCTGCAAACGATTTCCACTTTTGTACAACATTTAAGTGCAGCTATTTGGCTAAGTATGACGAAAATGAAATTGTATTTGTGATCAGTCTTCACTTTTGGGCATTTAGAGAACAGTTATTTGGGCATTTGAGATGACAGCCACTGCTTAAAGCTTAGGTATTTGTATTTTGTGATCACTTTGGGCACGTAAGAGCAGCTATGTGGGGTTTAAGATCATAGCTGCCATGAAATTGCAGTTGCAATGAGTAGATTTATGGGTTTTGTGCCGCCATATGTTTATATTATTAGTTACTTGGTATGTATTCGAGTTGCAATTCAACCAAATTTATAGTGCACTTTATATTTAAATTTTTCTTATTTTGTTGGGCTAATCTGGATTAAGTTTTTCTAAAGACTAAAAAGATGTGTTTGTAAGGATTTACTTTGCAATTTTGTTAAGAGTAAAATTATGCTTTACTCTTTAATAATTATGCTTTACTCTTTAATGATAAGATGCTTTATTTGATAGATGGGAAGGATTTCTTTTCTCATTTATATTTAAATTTTTCTTATTTTGCTGGGCTAATCTGGATTGAATGATTCTAAAAATTAAAACGATGTGTTTGCAAAGATTTACTCTGCGATTTCGTTAAGAGTAAAATGATGCTTTACTCTTAAATGATAAGATGATTTGTGTGATAGATGGGAAGGTTTTATGTTCTCCTTGCTAAAAATAGTTACATGCGAATATTTTTATAATACTCCCAGATTTTATGTTCTTCTATCTTTTGTTATTCCCTTTATTTTTGCTTTAATAAAAAATAAAATAAAAAATAAAAAATAACTACCAGAACAACCCTCAAACAACTCTGAACCCTTGAGAAAATTTAATCCTGGGATCATGTTCATTGTGAAGATAAGATCCAGTACTAGTATGTTTATATAGGAAAGAAACAATGGCCAGGGACATCAATAGGGCAATAATTTAAACAATATCTGAAAAAATTTAAGCAAATATAGAAAACAAAATGTCAATCTACCTCCAACTTGAAAGAAAAAAATAGCTTGCGGTATCGTCTTCATATTTTGATTCCTGAAAAACAGGACTAAAAGGGGAGATTGGACACAGGAATGAGACACATATTCCAAGTTTATGTTTCATTGTCCCATGACCCTGGATATTTTGATTCCTGAAAAATAGGACCAAAAAGGGAGATTAAAATACAGAGTAAATGATGAAGGAGTCCATGTGGATGTGGAATACGAGAAAATTGCTCAGTTTTTTTAAGAGGAAATGGTGAGGCGTGCTCAGTTTTTACTATAATTTACTCTTATCTGTCTATTACCATATTTATGTGTAATTTAATTATTAGTTTTTTTAATGATTTTATCTGAAGTAGATGTTTGAGTTTTGTAATTTGTATGGTATTAATGTAGGTTTATTGGGTTCTATCTAAAAAGATAAAAATATGTAATAATTATATTATAGGTATATTTATAAAGAAAATTCAAGAAAGATTCAAAATAAACATTTTCAATTGGTTAGATTTGTAAAGTGTTTCATAGTTGGCATTTATCTATTTTGATTTGGCTTTTTGTTATTTATTATTTATTTAATTTCAATTTTAGATATGATTTGTTTAATTATATTTTTTCAATTAATGGTTAGTAATATGATTTGATTTGGCTTTTTCTTATTTATTATTTCTTTAATTTCAATTTTAGATATGATTTGTTTAATTATTTTTTTTCAATTAATGGTTAGTAATATGATTAGATATTGCCTAAATTTAAAAGAAGATTTATAGTGTTTCCATTTAATTATAAAGAAAATTTAATCCTGGGATCATGTTTATTGTGGAGATAAGATTCAGTACTAGTATGCTTATATAGGAAAGAAACAATGGGCAGGGACATCAATATGGCAATAATTTAAACAATATCTGAAGAAATTTAAGCAAATCTAGATAACAAAATGCCAATCTACCTCCAACTTGAAAGAAAAAAATATCTTGTGGTATCATCTTCATATTTTGATTCCTGAAAAACAGGACCAAAAGGGGAGATTGGACCCTCAAGCATTTAGTTTAGCCTCCTCCTTTTGCTGGGATGAAGTGAACCACCATCTACATCCACATCGAGAGAACTAGGGGCACCATTTGTTCTTTGGGGAGAAGGTGATCTCACAGATTCTTGCTCCAACAGAGAATCTCCACTTCTGCTGCTCGTTTGTATAACTACATTTGTGCTTGAAGTCGAAGCCCTAGGCTCAGACAGAGTAGTAATGGAAACTGGATGTGGTTGTTGAGCATGTCGTTTGCTAATTGAAACCATGGCATTTGAATTGTTGGTGTTAGACCTAGACCCACGCACAGGAGATTATGAGAGTGGGTTTACTCACTTGGTATCAGAGATGGAATTCGGTGGGAAAAGTGTCTTTTCATTCCTTTTTCAGATCCCCAAACTCTTTTTTGAAAATATACGACTCAAAATAGTAATAGAATTTATATAGAAACGAACAAGATACTTAGGATTTACACCGTCGTCAGGCCAGATTGGGTCTTCTCCATTACCTTGTACAGGATTTGAATTTGAATTTGTTTTACTTTACTAGTTGATTATCTTCAGATTTTCAGTGAATTCAACATCAAGATTTGAATTGATAAAGTTGCAACGTTGAAATTATTGATACTTCAATGGTCTAGGGCCAATAAAATACCTGAAAAGATGTGTTTTAATTGGTGAGCAGAACCTATCAGTTTCAGGCGAGGATCCACCCATTTTAGAAGAGTTATTTAATTGGGGGAGACGATTTGTGGGCCAATTTGTAGTTGGGTGTAGGCTATCCTGGAGCTGGATCATTAGGTACTGCAGTTTGTGGAATTGCTGTGCCCAGAATAAATTTCACAAGAAAAATGATCAGGATAAGAGCACTGAATCGAAGTGGGAAAGTAATACTAAAAAGGAAGCTGTCGAACTAACAAGGTTGTTGGGGGCCAAAAACCACAATGAAAACTTCAATTGAGAGCAGATACAAGCAAATTCATAATTTTAAGAGTGGATAGGATTGAAAAGGAAGACAACTTACTCGTTGGGCGCAAGACTATCTGCAAACTTATGTTTTTTTCTTCTTTTGCATAGCTACTGCGCTCTGTTCCACACTCTATTCCACTATGCAATGGCTCTGTGAAACTACACTCTGTTTCCATTTTGGAAAGATGGCCAACGACGTCACTCACATATTTGACAACTTAATTAATTGCTCGCTGAAGACATACCTGCCAACTTCATTAACTGCTCCCCGAAGACACCTACTCGTTATCTTTTCAACTCTGACATGGTTAGGCGGTGATCCCCAAGCACAATCGGCGACGTCTCCGCGGACGGGCAGGAGATTTTTTCTGATGGGCAGCGTTTCCGGGCTAAAACGTTGCCTGGGTAGACTACTCCGATTATTTTTATCTTTTTATTCTCTTCCCCATGTTATTCTTTAATAATCTTGGCCTACGGGAGTTTAAGGATGTGGTGTTGACTGAGGTGGCGGTGTATTGTGACGTCATCTGAGTTAAGGTGGAAAGGGGTGGTAGGCGGTGCATCTAACGAGACTGTACTTGGGCAGTTGCATTGGGATGAGTGGAGTGTGATTTTTGGATGATAGCACAGAGACTTAAATGATTGACGGCTTAGAGATGGATGACCTCGAGAAGTACATTTCCAGGTGTGATGAGGATTATTCTGATGAGTCTTTTCTTCAGGCGATTAAGGTGGCAGAAGGGAAAAAAAAATCTATAATATGTAGTCACCTTGGAACCTCATCGAAGGGGATCGTGAGCTTGGATGGGAAGGATGTATATCGTGATGGAGTTTCTCACTCTACCTTAAACTCCTGTCAGAAGCGGGCTACCACGAACCCTTCACTCCAAGAGGGTACCAAACCTTTCAAAGCTAAGACAGGAAGCCAACTACTCAGTTTTGGGAGCAATGTAATGTGGGAGAGGATAAAGAGCCTTAATAATTGCGTTGTTGTGGGAAGATGGAAATTTGAAAGGCAGAGCAAGGTTAATATGATGGAGTGGTTGTTAAAGCTCTGGGGGAAGTTACTGGGGTACACTCCGTGTGTTAGCAAGTTAGAAAATGGGTGGTCATGTTTCCACCTCATGAAAGACAACGATGTGGGGGAGGTTATGTGAAGGACGTGGGTAAACAGGAGATTTTTCCTAGCATTACATCACTGGGATGCTGGATTTCACCCTATACTAAACGCCCCCATCAATCACTTAATGTGGGTGAAGCTATATGGTCTACCGATTCAGTTTTGGAGCACCAAGGTACTTGCAGTGGTTGGGGACTGTATAGGTAAATGCCACTTTGTTGACCTAAAATGCACTGGGCCATATGACAAATGGGCAGCGTGGATTCTCGTTGAGGCCCCTTTCGCGGGCAGCTTGCCAGCTCATATCGACCTTCTCTAGGATGGTGTGATATATCATCAAGTGGTTGATTATTGGTGAATGCCTTTCAGGTGCCATCTCTACCGTGAGACCAGCCATCTGATGCAAAAATGTCTGAAGTGGAGGGATGACATGAAGGGGCGTCATGGGAGAGTGATTGGAGTAGCAACCTTCCATCCTGATGCTGAAGCTTGTGCACAGCCAAATCAATGTTTGTCGTGGATTCGCTGAGCATGGGTTGTTAAATGTCGGGTCGAATTTGCCGGGGGGATTATCGGCTTCATCTCCTCCTTTCTTCCCGGGCAATGGGACCCCTCGAGCTATTTTTTTTCTTTACAGTCGAAGGGTAGAATACCCCTAGGTGACTCGAGGGTGGTTAGACACCTGTTGCCCTTGCCTATCTTACCTTTAGAGAATTCGTGTCTGCAGTCTCCTATCGTCTCTTCTACTTGTCCTGATGTATGTATGAACCAGTCGAGTGAGTCTAGGCCGATTTCCCCTTCATCCGTGATGGCCTCCCCGGACGCTTGTCCATCCCCAAGGAACTCTATCGGGAGTGACGAGGAATTGTTATTGCTAGATAAAGTGATTGAATTGGAGCCTTTAAGGGTTGATAGGGGTTGTCCGGAGTCACCCCCGATCTATATTAGTCCTTCTTCCAGATCAAATGTGACAGTTTGACGTGGGAAGGACCATCCTAAAAGGGGTAGAAAAAATTAGGCGTCGGCTTTACTTGATGGCATATCGGAGTTACCTTAATGATGTTGTTTTCACTGAATCTGAGGGGTTTGGGGGGTCTATAAAAGTCTGTGTCTGTAAAAAAAAAAAATCACATTTGTAAGCCTTGTGTTATTTTCATTTAAGAGACTATGAAAACATCTAATTGTACTATTGCTTATTTCTTTGATATGCTACGAGAGTGGCATATGGTCGCCAAAGATGTCATTGGTTGCTTTGGAGGACTCCTAGCTTTATGGGATCCCAGATGGGTATCCATGAAAGCTTACAGTTTTTTTGGAAGGATTTTACTAATTGGTTTCTTTCAAGGTTTCAGCCAAAGAATTCATCTTATTAGTATCTATGCTCCTTACTTGGATAGACTCACTTTCTGGAATAAAATGGAGGACTGTGGCATCCTATTCCTGCAAAATTTTATTATCGCTGGTGATTTCAATTGCACCTTATCGAAGGACGAGATTTGGGGGGAGAAGGGCAGAGAGGATCCCTTATCAGAATTTTTAAAGGAAATGTTCATTAATGCAGGTCTATGTGATTTACCACTGGAGGTTAATTACCCTACTTGGTTCAACGGGAGGAAAGGAAATGAAATAATTGGAAATGGGCTTGACAGATTTGTTATGGATAAATGCCTCATAACCAAAATGGGCGATATCACTATTAAAGAGGAGGACATTACCATATCAGATCACGGGCCTATTTCAATGATCTGGGAGTTTGAAAAATGTTGAGGGGGACATCCCTTCAAGTTCAACAGAGTGTGGCTTGAAGATAATGATTTCAATGAGTTAATAAAAGGCTACATGAAAACCATAAAAGGGCGTCGGGAACTACAACGATGTATTATTTATCAAACACTTTAAGGGAGCTGAAAAAAGTGGTACAGTCATGGGAAAAGAAACATAAATAAAAAATGAAGGACAAGATCAAAGAAATCATGTGAGAGAGAATCGTGATTTTGAAAGAAGTAGAGGAAGGAAGAATGTCGGTTGATTTCTGGGACATATTAAAATCTTTAGAAGTTGAACACAGACAACATTTATTGATTGAGGAGCAATCTTGGAGATTGAAGAGCAGAGCGGTATGGCTAAAAACCGGTGATAAAAATATGAAGTTTTTTCACAAATTTGCATCTGGAAGAAGGAGTGCTAATTCCATTTGGCATATTGAGGAAAATGGAAATACCATACACTCCACGGAAAACATAAAAATATCTACTGTGAACTTCTTCGGGGAATTATATGAGAGGAAAGAGGTAGTAGGAATTGAAGCACAACTGGAGTTCATTAATCAATATCCTACAATGATGGAGGAAGAGGATCTCAACAAGATGAAAGAAAGGGTAGGACTGGATGAGATAAGGGGAGTCCTCAAATCTATTGTTGCAGATAAGAGTCTGGGTCCGGATGGATGGACTCTGGATTTTTTTCTGCACTTTTATGAGGATTTCATAATGGAAATTACAGACATGGTGGAAGAGGCCAGGCTGATAGGGAGAATTCATGGGGAAATTAACTCTACTTTTCTCATTCTTATTCGAAAAAATAAGTGTAAGTTATCTTTTAATGACTATAGACGCATCTCTTTATGTAACACGCTATATAAGATAATTTCTAAATTGATAGATGATAGATTGAAGGTTGTCTTATCCAAGCATATAACACCAGAACAAACTAGATTTTTAAAACACATGAGCATTCACGATGTTGTAGCTTTAACTCAGGAAATCAACCACTCCATCCAGTCAAGAGGGATGAAGGCTATTGTTATGAAGATAGATCTAAACAAAGCATACGACAAGGTTGACTGGGATTTCCTTAGGTTAGTATTGTTTAAGATTGGACTGGACAGAGGAATGGTTGGATGGATCATGGGATGTATCACTCATACATCCATGGAAGTTATCATTAATGGGTCGACAATGAGATTTTTTCACCCTGGCAGGGGTTTAAGACTAGGATGCACTTTTTCACCACTCCTCTTCATATTGATTATGGATTCACCGAGCATAAAAATCAAAAGGGCCACTGATATGCGACTTTTAAGAGGAATAGACATTTCGCCTCAGAAAGAGGTATCGCATAGTTTGTTTGTAGATGATGTATTAATTTTTGGTATCTTGCTTAAAAGGAGTTAGATGGAACTAAGAGGTATTTTAAATGGTTTCTGTTTATCAATGGGGATGATGGTCAACGAGGGGAAGTTGTGTATATACCATACTGAAGGAGATGAAGAGGATTATAAAGAAATGGCAGATCTTTTTAATTACAATATCGCTCCATTGTCTGAGGGTCTGACATACTTGGGATTTAGACTAAAACCCCTAAGGAGTGGAAATGGCTAATTTTAAAATATCAAAAGAAGATCAATTGTTGGTCCTCGAAATGGTTGTCGAGGGGTGGGAGAGTAATACTAGTACAAGCAATTTTGCAGCAATACACTGTTTACTGGGCTCATTTATACATTATCCCAAACAAAATTCTGGCAGAAATTAAGAAGGGGATAGCTAGATTCATATGGAATTGAGGCAAGGAGGGTAGACCTATTCACTTAGCCTGATTGGAATGTATCACAAAACCGAAGGAGAAGGGAGGGTGGGGTATCCTTGACGTGGAAATATTTGGCAAAAATTTGATCATCAAATCAATGTGGAGTTGCGTAACCACAAAAGGAATGTGGAATGAGATCATTTGACACAAATATTTGGAGCAAAAGGATATGGAAACCATCCTCGCATCAGGATGGGTGAAGGATCAAAAACAGTCGAACATTTGGAAGGGTTTCAGAAAATCTTGGCCCCTATTTTTGGGAAACATAAAATGGTTCTTTGGTAATGGTTTCAAAATCCACATAGGAAGTCCAAGTTTGATGGGCTCTAACCCTTGCTCTTCCCTTGGCTATGAGACTATGGAGAAAATAAACCATAATGGTTTTTTCTTTATGAGCTAGATAATTAAAGGGTGGGTTGATGAGATTCTAAGCTAGAAGTCATATTGGGAAGTGGGACTAGACATAAATAGGAAGGAGGAATGGGACAAATACATTTCTAATATCAGAAGCTTGGGGTTGAGAAGAGGAGCAGAGGGAGATATAATTACATGGGAGGGAACAACAACTGAGGACCTAATCAAAACTAAAGTGATATATAAGGAATTGATAAACAAAAAATTGGAAAATGAACAGGACAATGGTTCAAGGATATGTGGAAGGAAAACGTGCAGGTGAAGATGATCATTTTTATATGGCTCGTGTGGAAAGAACAAAATATTACCTGGAAAAATCTACAAAGAAAGGGATGGCAGGGGCCAGGGATATGCATTTTAGGTGGGGAGGATTCAGAGGACAACCAACACTTATTTTATAACTTCTCTTTTGCTAGATATATTCTTATCTCTTTACGCTCTCACTTTCAGCTTAATACTCCAGAGCACAGGACAACTTTTGAATGCATCAGATGGTGGTACAAGAGTGGTAAAATCTTCAGAAATATCCCGTTTTTATTTCATTGGTATCTTTGGTGTGGGAGATATAAGAATATTTTTGAGAGGAGGTCGGTTAATACTGATAATATTTGCCATAATATCATTAGTACATGGGAAAAGATGAAGTTAAAACAAAGGCCTCGAAGAGATTTAACGAAGAGACTGCACCCATTTGAAATTCATTATCCTGCTGCCTTCTTTGACGGAGCCTCACAATATCAAAAATTTCCTTTAATAACATATTTCATTTTTTTAAGTTGGAAGAATAACTGGAATTTAGCTGAAACTACATGCATTTTTGCAACTCTTGTTTTTAGTAAAGATTGAAAATATTTGAATAACATATTTCACTTTTTACCTAGTTTTCAAAATTTAACTTTTTTTTTATATAATATATATATATATATATATATATATATATATATATATATATATATATATATATATATATATAACAGTAATTTATAAATCTTTTATATTTAAAAAAATAATTGTTTAAATAGAAGAACCTCACAAACCTCCACCCTCCAATACTCTCTTGTGCAAAGTAAATAACTTCTATCAAATGCCACATAAAGCTGTATAACCTTATTAGTTCATGCTGGCTTTAAGTATAGCAGCTTTTAAGGGACACCTGTACTAGGTACAGGAACCATAATATCTTCATATTGTACTGTGAAATTCATATCATAAAATAAAAGTTATATACAGTACCATACTCTAAATTGAACTTAAGAAATACAACATATTCAATCGAAATCTCTTGGGGATATAACTGAAGTAATAAAGAACACAGTCCACAGCAACACCATAAAGCCTCCCTTCAGATCTAGCTCACAATATAAAAGAAAAGTTTACCAATTAAATTGGAACTTAATTAAGTATGGCATACTGCTCAATGGAAATACCTGAAACAAGTTGAGGACCAGGATAAACTAGACTTAAATTATGCCCAAGTTCTTGAAATCTGGATGTAAATATGCAGTAAATCAATTGTACATACTACTAAGGACAATAAAGAGCGATTTTAGTTGCATAAATCAACTCCAAAGTCCTGCTCAAAGTCCTGCTCATTTATAAGAATTATTGCTTCTGTTCTTTTTGCTTTCAACTTTTGTATTAGATTGTCAACTTGAATTCAATAGAAAAAGCAGACTTGGTATGATGCATTCATCAGTTTTACAATGAAAGAACAATTAATTAAAAAAAGGCCAACCTTCTTTTTGCTTTCAACTTTTGCATTAAATTGTCAACTTGAATTCAACTGAAAAAGTAGACTTGGTATGATGTATTCATCAATTTTACAATCAAAGAACAATTAATTAAAAAAAAAGGACAACCTTTACAAAAAGGTTAATATTATAGGCCATGGATAAACTAAGTCTAGCACAAATCTGTCAAAACCTTTGATCCTGTATTCCTCATATGTATCACAGATTTGTCATGATCTTTTATACCTCAGATACATCCAACACCTAGCCTGTCCTTGCATTGAAATGGGGTTGTTCTTTCGGCAGCCTCCTCCTATTGGTACATTATGCAGAGCACCTCCTTTGGTCCAATAACGTCTGCAAGTCTTGCAGAAATGGCGAGGTTGTGTGAGATTGTATTTTTTGTAGTAACATAATTTTGTGTTGGGCGAGTCACATCTTGGGCACTTAAGTGCCTGATCATCAATGTTTGAATTTACAGTCGATCTGTGTTGTTGTTCATCTTGGGCCATAACTTGATCATGGATATCCGTGGGGCCTCTTGCATCCACGGCAGGTTTGTAGTCTTGCTGAGATTTTAACTTTTCCTTTGCCCAATAAATGAAATCCATTCCACATCATGGCTTAAATCACACGATGTAGCCTTCAGAACCAAAGCTTACCAGATCATATCACACAACATATGTAACGATAAAACTCCATCTCATTGGAATCGGCTTCCTGTTCAGTATGCCCAAGAAGCAAGTTGCATTATCTCTTTCAAAGCAAGAGAAAAATGCAACCAACCTAACCCCAGAATTTTTTTGGCTTTCATCATAAAATTAATAATACAATTAGAAAGCTTTTTCTCTCCAGCTCCATGTCTAATGCAAGATATTTCCACCAAAATCTCATTATATCACCACCACCACCAATTTAAATCATTCATCAACTTGAACTCTTAGACCATTTTAATCGCATTTCCCTCTTTCTTTTTACCTTTTCTCTCAATAATCAATGGTTTTGATCTTCACTCAGTACAAAGCCAAAAACGAAACTTTCCTTGCTTGTACATAACATATCACTAATAGTCCTGAGCCTTTTTTTTTCTTATTTTAAAGTTTATATATTATATATATACTCTGAGGGTTAATCCTCATTGATAATATTTCTCAGACTCCAATATGCCACATTGCATATCACAGATCGCCCATAGAGACTGCCCCAACAACATTGGCAATCAAATTGTGTTGGAATTTTGCCTCCTTCGATATGAGAAATATGAGTTCGCCTCTGTTCTGCATAGCAGTCGTCTTTGGTTGTGTGAAGAATTTGAAATTCAAATTTCTGTGGTTTGGGCGGGTTTTCACAGTTCGAAAGGACCATAGCGATGTCGTCTTTGGTCTTGGTGAGAATTTTGGGTGGGGAAATGGCTGTTCTTTTTCGATTTTGGGCGGGGTTAAAAATTTGAACTTCAAATAAAAATTTGAATTTCAGCTGGGCGCACTCGAGCACAATCCCGGACGTGAAAAGATGTCAGGTTTTTCAAGACAGAGTCATGCAGTGATCCCCATGCGCAATCAGCAACCTGAAAAGATGTCAGGTCTCCGTAGATGGGCAGCAGAGGTTTTCCGATGGGCAGCATTTTCGGGTTAAAATGTTGCCTAGGTAGACTACTCCTTTGGTTGAGGTTGCCAACTAGAAAGACATAAACATATGGGTATCCGCAGAACCTGCCGTAAGTTTATGGGTTATTTTCAAATATAATTTGATTGAAAATTTGAGTTTTGGAATATAATTTATTACACATTTCAAAATATCCCAAAATTTTGATGAATCTGAACCAAGTCAATCATCTGACTTTGCATTCTATCATAGAATTTCCAAAATAGTTGTAATTAAATTAAGTTAAGGATAACCATTCACAAGCAAACCCAAATAGCTGCAATTAAGTTAAGAATAACCATCCGCTGGCAAACCCAAACTCTCGACAAGAGAACAAGGGGACTGCAGCTACTTACTTTGTAAACCTAGTTGAACAATATGACACAGTCATGTTCATGTAACACGTGTATGGATATAATTTTATTTTATTTTTAATATATATATTTTTTAATAAATATTATAATTAAAAATATATATATTTAACTTATCTATTTAATTAGTCACTCTATCTGAGTAATGTATTTGGACATGAAGATGAAAATGTAATTCTACTAAACTTAAAAAAAATAATTAAAAAAATATTGAAGTTGTAAGTAATATATATTTTAAAATGAGTGTATAGTCATAAGTTTTTGTGTTTTTAGCATGGAATTATTATGATCTTGCATGCAACTTAGAATCTTCCCATACTTCTGCTCCAAAATGGATATAACTATAAATATTAATAATCTAAACTTAAAATTTAATGTAAAATAATAATAAAAAGTTCCCAAGCCCATAGTGATTAGATTTAAAGTAGAAAATCTTTACCAATCCAATAGAGATATCTTCTCATATATCAAAGACTCAATATACCAAAAGATAGAGTCATTGGAAATTTCTTCCTTGAGAAATTGAGGACCCTTCTAATCTAGTCATCTTTATAATGATATTTTCCTCAAAGCTCATTAACTAACATGAATTTAATGAGGTGGTTTTGACCGGCCATAACTAACACTTTATGGGAAGTTACAAAACCACATTTATGGGTTTGGGTCATAATAAGAAACATTTCTAACACTAATAAGAAATGTTTCTAACAGTTTCCCATATGATCCAAATTGACACAAACATAATATTATCTTCCTTTCTAGTTTCCTAAGAAATAATTTCAATGAGTCAATCATAGCAGTATATAATCTATTAAACTAATACTACCTTCCAAATATTACAAATAATCAATCTCCTCTAAATAAACACGTTATGTGGCATATTTTTTTATGAATGTGTAGCAAATTGGCTATTCAAAATCTAACTTTATTGTCCCAATGGAAAATTTGTCATTCATTTCTCATTTTTGTATACTAGGAAGCATAAAAAACATAATTTCAATTATCAAACTGAATAGTGTCTCAAATGTACATAACAAATCAAGCATGAAACAAGCTAACAAGTCTAATCTACTCCACATTTTCTCCATACAACTTAGGTGGTAAACCTTTCATTGTGGAATCCACTATCATCAGCTTAGCGTTGATTTTCTCAGTAGTCACCTAATGATTCCAAACATGTTTTTTAAGTACAAGGTACTTTATGTCAATGTGCTTGTTTGAGCTACTATTCTTATTGTTGTTAGCGAAGTGAACTACAATGGGATTATCACAATAAATCCTTAATGGTGTAGTGATTGAGTCTACAACTCTAATCCCTGTGATGAAATTACGTAATCATAAAGCTTATGAGCTAGCCTCATAACATGCTATATATTCTACCTCCATAATGGAAGAAGCAATAATTTTTTTTTCTTACTTCTCCATGAGATGGGACCTTTTGCAGGTAGGAAGATGTATCCTGATGTAAATTTTCTTGAGTCGAGACATCCTACATAGCTTCAGTATGGATACCTGACTTCCAAATGGTATGATCTTCTATATATTAGCATGTAGTCATTTGTACCTTGCAAATACCACATAACTTTCTTTGCAACCTTCTTATGATCAATGTATGGATTACTTTGATTTTGTCTAACATTCCAACAAGAAATCCAATGTGTGGTCTTGTAAAAGTCTGAGCATATATAAGAATTTTGACTACAGATGCATAAGGAATGCCCTTCATCCTTTCCATTTTGAAATAATTTTTCAGACATTTATTAACACAAAACATATCACCCTTAATAATTAGTGGCGCACTAGGTGAATAGTCCTTCATGCAAAATATTTCTAGAACCTTATTAATGTACCACTTTTGAGATAATCCTAATATCCCTCAAGATTTGTCATTGTGAATCTCTATGTCAATGACAAAATATGCTTCAGCCATATCCTTCATACCAAATTTCTATTTCAAAAAATGTTTAACCTCATGTAAAAATGCCAAATAATTATTAGAAAGCATAATATTATCCACATATAGGACTAAGAATATGAATTTTCTCCCACTAACCTTAAGGTATATAGATTGATCCACAATGTTCTTAAAACTAAATAAAGAAATGACACTGTAAAATTTAAAATACCATTAATGGGAAGCTTGTTTTATCCCATATATTGATGATTTTTTGAGTATGCAAACCAAAATGTTCTTCTTTATCTAAAGCGAAGTCTTAAGGATAGTTCATGTAGACCTCTTCCTTTAGATCCTCATTAATGGATGTTATTTTCACATCCAATGCATCTCTTGATCAAAAGTAGCTACTAATGAAATGATTATTCACAACGAATCCTTTGTAGAAACTAGAGAAAAGTCCTCATGATAATCAATACCTTCTTTTTAGTGAATCCTTTAGCCACATTTCTAGCTTTATACCATTCCATGTTGCCAGATAAGTCCCTTTTGTTTTTTAGACCCATTTATAGCCAATGACTTTGGCTTACTTAGGAAATTCAACTAAACTGTAGACATGGCTCTCAGCCATTGAATCCAACTCTTGTAACATAACATTGTGCTAGAGCTTGAAGTTTCCTTGGCTTGTGGTTTATGAAAAGGAGATTGGATCTTCTTCAATTCCAATATCTTTGTTAGACTCTTGTAGATACAAAACATAATGAGAAGAAATTGTAAGTTTCCTTATTCTTGAGGATCTCCTTAATGTTATCATTCCATCAAAGTTTTGTGTTATTTGAATAATAAGTTCATTGACAACTTATTAGTTTAATTTTCTTCCATAATGACATCTCGTGGATTTTCTTGAAATACATTTAATCAATCCATATTTGTAGATACTATAACGTGAGCCTACATTTCCTCAAAATTTAATTTTTGAGGTTCTCACTCCCACTAATTTCAGTATCCTCATGAAACCTTGCATTTTTTTCTTCAATGATATTATGTGTATGAGAAGGACAAAAAAACTCAAATCCCTTGGAGCTTTCTCTATAACTAATGAAAAAACCATTGATTTTATTTGAGTCTAAGTTTTTCTCTAATGAATTATATCTCCCGAATTTAATAGGACAACCCCATATGTGTACATGTCCTAAACTTAGTTTCCAACCATTCCATAACTTGAAAGGAGTTTTAGGAACTACGTTAGTGGTAACTTTATTTAGGATATATACATCATTTTTTAAACCCTCACTCCATAGAGATAATAGGAGACTAGAGTCACTAATCATACTCCTCACCATATCCATTAGTGTAGTATTTCTATTTTCAAGTACACCATTTTGATGTGGTTAGCCAAGCATTATGTATTGAGCAAAAATGCCTTGTTCCTTAAGAGAGTTAATAAATGGACCTTGTTTTTGTCTTGTATCCAAGTACTTTCCACAATACTTTTCATTTATGTCAGATCTCATGATTTTGATTACATTTACAATTTGTTTCTCTACCTCCACCTTATAAGTTTTAAAAGCATCTAGTGTCTTACTTTTTTCAAACAACAAATAGAGATCTACATGAAACAATTGTGATTATCTATAAATGCCATGAAGTATTTATGACCATTTAAACAGAGAGTCAGAAATGGCCCACAAATGTCAATATATACAATTTTTAATATTTTTGAACTCTTACTAGTACCTTTCTTACTTTTGTTAATATGACTTTTCTTTATGCAGTTCACAGAAAAACCATTTAATTATTATATGTTTTGAGGTTTTAAGTTAAAATTAGATTTAAAAAAGTTAGTTTTATTTTCAAGTGTGTATATAGATTCAATGCCTTGAAAAATTAGAGATATTCTCAAAAATTAGTAACAATTCACAACTCAAAATTGTGATTCCAACTCATAGTATTCAAAAATAAAATTCACAACTCAAAATTGTGATTCCAACTCATCTTATTCAAAAACAAAATTCACAACTCAAAATTATGATTCCAACTCATCCTATTCAAAATCCTATTAAAAACAAATTCCAGTGAACAAAAAAAATTCAAATGTATAACCGTTAAACTACTGCTACTTTTATTTTTTAAAATTAAAATAATCTCCGTAATAATCGCGTTAACGTGAAACCACAACCCAATGAATATTACTATAGCGCTTGCAAAAAGCGCTTTGAGCTTTCGTTAAACAGTAGATCAATGAACACGTTTTCCGTTCTTCATCGGACATTAGATTGAGATTGATTCGCGGAACAAATATTTGATTCTGGTGGGAATTTTTTACCTATATGAATATTATAATTAGACATGTAAACACACAAGTAAGCATATTATTAGTAGACAACTAAACAGAAACTGGATGGCAGCAAAATTTCTCGTAGAAAATTTCTCGTACCAAACTTCAACGGTCAAAAGATCCGAACAAAGTATCACAAAGTAGTATCAAGTTACAGTGCACTTTCGAAAAATAATAGTTTATTGGACGAATTAAAGCAATGCGGCGCCAGATAACGTGTCATTAATTTATTGGATGATAAAAAGTTAAAACAATGTAGGGCCACAAGGTTAGGGAATAATTGATAAATCAATAATTAATTGGATGATTAAAGAAATTCAGGGCCACAGGGCCACTTGCTTGGAAAGTTTCAAGAATTTGTGGCAATCAGGAATCCCAGAATTAAATGGGGATAAGCAGAATTATATCCCAGATTGCAGAGAGTGCAGAAATCACTTTCCTGTAATTTTGAGCTCTGTCTCTTCATCTGAAATTAAGTGAGAATGGGTAAAGAGGTGGTGGAGGACGTGTCTGGATGGCTCACGGTATTTAGCGATGGTACCGTGGAAAGAAAGTGGAGCGGGGAGGATGAGCAAGTGCTGGCTCTCACCATGCCGGTGCCCCCTTCCAACGACACCTTCGTCGAGGGAGTGGCCACCAAAGAAACCGGAGTGTGGGTGCGCATTTATCTTTCTCAAATGGCGGTACAGCAACAAGAAAACCAAAGAGTGGGCATTGTGGTCCATCTTCACGGGGGAGGGTTTTGTGTAAGCCAACTCGACTGGCAAATGTATTATCACTTCTGTGTGTCGGTGGCTTTCAGGCTCGCTCTGGAGCACCATCTCCCCGCCGCCTGCGACGATTCTTTTGGCGCTCTTCTGTGGCTCGGCTCCGTCGCCCGCGGGGAAATAGAGCAACCTTGGCTCACGCTGATTTTCAGTTTATGTGGAATTTATAATTTTATAAATTTTCCGCTCGAAAAGAAGGATATGAATATAAATATTGATAAAACTAATTTTATGAAAGTTTAAGTTTAAAAGATCACTTATAATGCTTTTATTTATCACAGTAATACAAAGGTTTTTTATAAAAATAAGGGAAATTAACATCTATCATAAGTTTAATGGGAACTATAGCATTGAGAAAATGATAAATGGAGGTTGGAAAGCTTACTATGAGCTTGAAAACAATTGTAAGTTGGAAATATTTGGTTTTGTGACTAAAATAAACTCCTCTTTGAGATTTTTGTCACTTTTGCTATTTTATATGGATATGAAGCTTGGGGATGGATATGAGATTTGGGGTTTGAAGTAAGAATATTATAACTTCCAAATTTAAAGAGAATTTGTAGGGAACTAAAGAGTTGGAGAGGAAAAGTAAACTAAGATATTATAAGAAGGTGATCCCGAATCTCTAAAACCAAAAATATAGGGTTAAGAAAAAAATGAACATTTTCAAAATTAAAACTAATTCTCACAAGATTCTTACCCAATTAATCAATTTTCAAAACACCATGAGATGAAAGAGCTTGCCACCTATGCAATCCTAGGAGGGTTAAAGACGAAAATCACTTTCTCTTAGATTGTCCTTCTTATACTCTCATTCAATCTAATTTTTCAATTGTGTCACACTGCTAACCTTCTTGACATTTTAACTAAACAAAAGTATGATGATTTATGAGCAATTTTCTCACTTCTTTTTTAAACATAAAAAAAAAGGTTAAAGAATTTTATTTAATCTCTTACCCTATTAAATTACAATAGACTATATAGGGCCCTCGGTGAAAGTTAATCATCATCATTATTATCAAAACTTAAATGTTAGAAAATTCAATTTAATCACTTCCCTTCTTAATATATGAAAAATTATATAATTTTTAATAAATGTTAATTATCATCATCATTATTTCTCTATATTAATATTAAATTTTTATATTTTATATTAAAATTAAATATACAAATTATTATAATTAAAAAACTAAAACAAAAATATCAAATTAATCATCCAACCACTTCACCATAACATTTACATTACATTTTAACTTTTTTATTTGTAAATGGTCATTATAGTATTGTATTGCTTGACATTTAGAAATTTGTAAATTGTTCTTTTCTATTTATTCAGGAACATGAATAAATAAATGTAGTCCTAGCAATATCGATTTTCAAGATTTTTAAGTATAAAAAGTTTAAATTGTTTATTTTTTTAAGTTCTAATATTTCATAGTTTTTCTTAAGGTTGTGATTTTTTTTTTTCTTTTTTAAAATATATTTCAAATAATAAATAATAGTAATTTTGTTATTTTAATATTTCTGTTATATATATATATATATATATTATAATTAAAGAAGTGTAATTATATGACTCTTATACAAGTTGTCCATAAAATTAAGCTAGATATTAAAGATAATTAAAAATGTTGGAAAAAAAACATTTTTTTATCATAAAATCAAGCTAACCGTTAAAGCAGGTAAAAATATGTGAAACAAAAACATTAAGTAATATTAAAGAGAAACATAATTAATTATAAAAAAAAACATGTTGACTTAGAGGAATACAAAAAGGCTATAAAAGTTATCAATACATTATATTATTTTTAAATATGTTGTTAGTAAAGGAATAGTTAAATTTTAGCTATTTTATATTTTTATGAAAAAAAATAATAGAAAATAATTTATAAGTATTGAGAGACTTTAAGTTATTAATAGATTAGATAGACACTAAATGTAAAATTGAGACTACAATATCAATTCCAATAGACATCAATTTATGAAGACAAAAAGTAATTCAATGATATATATATATATATATATATATATATATATATATATATATATATATATATTAAAAGAAATTAAATTGCATTCTCAAAAATATCTCTATATTTATATAGGAAACAATAAAATATCATGTATTTCTTGGATTTTTTTTATAGTTGTTGCAATAGTATTGGAGTCATAGTAGTAAATTTTAAAAGAGATTTTGTTAAAGATATCTCATTATAAATTAGGAATATTTTATTTAAGTAGTGACATAATATATATATATATATATATATATATATATATATATATATATATATATATATATATATATAAAACAAAAAAACGTAAAATAAAAATGTTATAATTTTTTTCAAACACTTTAAAATATTACTTTAAAATATTATACATTACTTGAAAATAATTTTTTCATAAATATTGAGAGTTGATGTGTGTAGTACCTATTTTTTATTATTAATTTTCATAGATAATGAGATTTTTATAATATTGAAATTTGAAACGTATATTATTTTTCATAAATATTGAGATTTAATGTATGTAGTATTATAACACTTCTAACATATATAATTTCTTATTTTTAATAAATTTTATTTCTAACCAATTCTATGAAAATGAATCATTTCATCTATGTTAAACAATAAAAATAAATAAAAATTCAAATTCAAAAATTATTTTTAAAATTTTGATGAACTTTATAAAATTTTCAAAACTAATAAAAATTCAAACCATTTTGACTATAAAATTATTAAAGTATCCCCACCCTATATATAATCGCAAACTACAAATATTTATAATATATAAATGTTTCTGATTTTCTATTTTATAACAATTAAAAATATTTATAATATCCAAAAAGTTTCTATTTTCTATTTCATAACAATAACGATATTGTAATCTATATGCTTATGTAGTAGAATATTATAATATTGCATCTAGAATGTTATAATATTGCATATTAATACATTTAGAAAAGCTCACTTGTTAATTTTTTATATTGTAATCTATATGCGTATCTATTAGAATATTATAATATTGCATATTAATACATTTAGAAAAACTCACTAGTTAATTCGATCGTGACTTTCACTTACAGATGTGTATCGTGTTTTTCTATTTATTTATGACTATAATACATTTACGAAAGCTCACTTATTAATTTGATACCTCACATTCATGTACAGATGTGTATTGTGTTTTTCTATTTTTTTATGACTATAACCATATTATACCTCATATCATATTATATTATATTATATTTGATTTTATGGTAATGAATAAGTCACTTACATTATGTACTAAATCAATAATTTGCAATCTATCCTTTTCATTATATTTGTTTAGGAATATAACAATATTATATATTGTATCATTATATTTCTTTTTACAGTAACGGGCGAGTCACTTGCATTAGGTATTGACTTGGTGTTAAGTCAATAATAAGTTAATAATTTGTAATATATATATTTTTTATTCTATTGGTGGTTAACTAATGATAAATAATTAGATATTTGATTTATTAAAAAATTATTATGATATAATATATAATTTTAAAAAATAAATAAATAATTATTTTTCTATTTTACTTATTCATAAATATATGTGATTTATATTATCTTTTACATTCTTATACATCTCAATGCTACTATTCATCTCCAATGTCACTTTTCATTTCCAAGGCACAAGGCACATCTATGAATAGCTCAAAATATTTGTCAAACATTTAAGTGATGTAACACTATTTTTAATTAATGTATGGCTATTATATTTAGGGTGGAGATTTAATATTACATTCTCTATTTATGGTTGTGAAAACCTGTATCATTTTTTTCTCTATTTAAAATTGAAATTTTGTGTTTTCTCTAAATTATTGTGGAATTTCATATATGAGTGATTTTATGTAGTTTTTTAAATAAATTATAAATAAAGTTAATTAAAAAAACCAATTTTATTACTATATATATATATATATATATATATATATATATTATATAGAAAATTTAGTTTATTCAACATTACTAACTTAGTGTATGATTAGATTTAATAAATTCAAATTTCATCGTGCTATAAATGGTTTTGTAATGGTAAACATTTTGATTCGGCTAAATTACACAAAAATAAACTTTATTTATTTATTTTTGTGTAAGTTAGCTGGGATATATTAAACAAAAAAAAAACTGATAATACATATGGTTACAAAATGGCCTGCTAGTTCCAGATGAACTTGATGGTGCTCATGCCAACCAAACAAAAGGTCATGCTTACATCGCAGAGGGCTGTCATAAAAAAAATATCGTTTGTAGTAGACAGACTGAACAAAAAAGGCTTAGAGCCGACCAACCACGCAGGGTTTCCTAACAGCATAGTAATCCTGAGAAAAGAAAAACTGCCTGCTACCTTACAAAACCCTCTATCATGCTTCATTGACAAAACTATTAGAAGAGACATGATATAAAGATAAGCAGAAAAGAAACCAGACATAGAGGAATTACAGGACCAGATTGGAGGCTACCGAATGCCTAGCAGCACTGGGACTGGCTTCCTTAGCTCCTTTGGGACCAAGGCGAGGCTTGTGGTGACGGATGATTGTAGTGTGGGAATCATCCTACAGAATCTCAATCGACACATTCAGAACGTGGTGCAGGTAAAGCTCAAACATCTGGATGAAACCTTCCAACCGCTTCAAGTGCATCTTCAATTCTTCCATGAGGGAGTTTAGGGAAACCTCCAACTTGTCCAGGCGCGCAGAATTCCTGGCCGAGGCTAGGGAGGTGGCTGCGAACGTGTCTTTGACTGCTACCCCATGCATACCGATAGCCTTGGCTAACATGTTCTTCATCTGCCATGCTACCTTCTGAGTTTGCAGAAATTGGGTTGCCCTGGTAGATGGAGTCGCTGGGTCAGAAATCCAGTCTACCTCTTCGCTGATGGTTCGACTATTCAGAGCAGCCTTGGCTTTGTTAACTTCCTCTTAAAGCAAATCAATAGTTTGCTTTCCTTTCTTTGAGACCGAAGCTTCGTAGCCCTCCTTCGTTCTCTTGAGCTCTCTAGTTGCTTTAGCATTGCGAAGATTATGCTCAGCCATGGAGAGGATGCAGCTACAGATACTGTGAAACCAGCGGACAAGAAAATGAAACACAAACACAATGCAAAGCAAAGCAGAAGTTTTGAAACAGATGAGGTCTGTCCAGTTTGGGATAGGATTTATAACTTTAGTTGAATTGTGGGGGGTCGAAATTCCAACTGGAATCCGCGTATTATCATCATTGTTGGAAGCTTGTTGTCTTATCATGGTATTGATGCCAGTTTCATGAGCATTAATCCACTTCTTGATGCCAGTCCCTTCGCGTTCTTGAGGATTCCATGCATGTCGCCACATGTATCGGTTGAGCCTGTTGTTGTAATTTCAGATGATTTGCCACCTTTCCCAAGGCACCCCATAGGACGATTCCCAACGGTGCCACCGTTTTTCATTAAGAATATAGTTAATCCGCATCAGTTACTGATGATCCGTAACCTGCAGGTCGTCCTCCTCTCTCGAGCCTCCTGTAAGGTCTTGCCTTGAGATGAGAGTGCACTGATTCCTAAGATCGTCATTTGTGACATCTAGCCAACATGTGTCAATGAACTCCCTCGGATGATCGACAGCGTGGTTGGCAAGGCTGTCCGCTAAAGCATTTTCCTTCAGCCTTACTGCCTATAGAATAATTCTGCTGAGGGAGGAGAGATGTTCCGTAATGAGCTCTATGACCATGGCCAATCTCCAATGCTTAGTAGCTTCCCCTGGCCGTGTTCCATTTTGAATTTTCCTGATCGCACTGATGGCCAAGAGGGAATCTCCTTCTACAATTACAGAACCTTTACCCAGGTGCATGAGGATTCGCAGCCCTTGTTCCAGGGCAACGAATTCTGCCTCATTTTTGGTAGCCTCCCCGAGCACCCTGTTGAAAATAGGAAGGACTTCCGCTTTGTCATTTCGGAGAACACCTTTGAGCCCTGTAGGACTAGGGTTACCCCAAGAGGCTCCATCAAAGTTCAATTTGCAGAAACCTAGGATGGGGGGCTACCAGGTTGAAGGAGAGGGGGCAGGCCTAGGGTGGTTCACTTGTGCACTATGACCTGACATACCAGTCATGCCAAACAATAGCAGAATGCATGAATCATTAGGGGAGAGCGAATTGGCCTACTCAACTTTGCAATTGGTAAGGGCTGTCTCTTTTAAAATTTGCATGATGGTAGTTTTGATGGTGTCAAGCTGCCTGGTTTCTCTTTGAAAAATGTATCTGTTCCTCTCTTTCCAAGTAGACCAGATTATAAATTCGGGGCAAAGCCTCCAAAGGGTGTTAACCATATTACAACTAGAATAATTTGTGCGCCAGTTCACAATGCAGTCTTGAATGGAATTCCTTGTTCTGTCTGTTTGTTTGAATATATCCTTCAGCCACTCCCAAAGGTTATTGGTCCAATCATAGTCATTAAGAAGATGGTTCATAGTTTCCTCATCCTTTTCACAAAGGGGGCATCGATATGGGCCAATAAAGCCCTTTTTCACTAGATTCTCCCAGGTGAGGATTTTGCGATGCATGAGCAGCCATAGAAAAGACTTTATTTTTGGCCATAAAGTGTTGTCCCAGACATTGGAGTACCAATCCACTTTGTCTTCGATGTCCCTATGCTCGATATACATTCTGGCCTCCTTGAGGTTGAAGGTACCTTCATCGAGTTTGCCCCATCTAAGTTGGTCCTTCTCCTGAGTGGATCAGATCATTCTCTTATCCAGAGCAGAGTTTAGGGTATGGAGGAGTTCGGTCATGTCATCCTCCAGGGGGGGGAGGGAGGATCTAAGTTCCACTGCCTCCAGTGCTGGTTCTCATTATTTTCAGACCAATATTGACGGAATTTTATCTTTCTAGTTGCCTTAAACCATCTCTGCAGAGGGAGATAATTAGGGCTTTCTAGTTTAGGTAACTATCGCCATGCATCCTCCTAGAAGAGGGCATTGGTGCCATTTTGAAGTTCCCAAAAGTAGTGGTCTTGAATGAGGTTTCTGTTAGCATTGGCCAAATTCCAAATAGGGGACCCTGCAGGGGCATTGGTCATTCTTATCAGCTCCTCAGTCCGCCAATTCTCTGCATATTTGTCCTTCCATAATTTTTCCCAAGGTGTATGGGGTTCCTTGAGCCAGCACCACCAAAGCTTGGCTCTACAAGCTTTGTTGGTTGTGTCCAGGTCTTGCAGCCCCAAACCCCCCAGATTTTTGGGTTTACATAACTTATCCCAGGCTACCAGAGCCCATTTGGGTTTGTCTGCTTTACTTGACCATAGGAAAGCTCTTTGAATGTTCCTGATTTTCTGGAGCACCCATTTTGGAGCCAGAAGAATAGAGAGAATATACTGAGGAATGGCCTGAAGAATAGCCTTGGTCATAACCAGTCTTCCTGCAAATTTCGGGACTCTGTTTGTCCAATAGTTTCCCCTATCCTCCAGCTTGGAGAGAAAATTTTCCCAGCGGAGTTTTTGCCAAGGCTTACCAGTGACAAGAATTCCTAGATACTTAGAAGGAAGGCTACGTCTTTTGAAGCCAAGAATATGAGTGAGGTGTCTTTGGACCGCTAAGTGTGTGTTGAGGAAGAAAATAAAGGATTTATCTAGGATAAGATCCATACCTGATGCCTCGCTGAACAGGTTCAAAATTGCTTTGAAACCTTGGGCTTCCTTAACTGAAGGGGTGCCATGCAACATGGTGTCATCTATGAATTGTTGATGAGTGGTTGCAAGAGAGTGAATCAGGGGTTGGAGACCCTTGATGACATTCCTGTCCTTAGCTATTTTAATGATGTGACTCAGGCCTTCCATTAAGATAACAAAAAGGAAAAGAGATATAGGATCACCTTGCCGAATGCCCCTAGAAGGGAAAAAGGGGTCAGAAGGGGCTCCATTTACTAGGATAGAGAAGCTGGGAGATTTGACCATGGCTAAAATCCATCTTATAGAACGTTGGCCAAAACCAAAATCTTCCAACACAGCCTCAAGGTAACTCCAACTGACCTTATCATAAGCTTTTGAGAGGTCCAATTGTATGATCATTCTTACCTTTTTCTGAGACTGAAGGGTGTGGATCATTTCCTCTGCCAATAAGACATTGTCCATAATCTGCCCGCCTTCCACATAACCCGACTGCTCTTCTGAGATGATCAAGGGCATAATAGGCTTTAATATAATGTCCATTACTTTAGAGATGATCTTGTACAGCACATTGCAGAGAGCGATAGGTAAAAATTTAGAAGGAGTGCAAGCAGCCTCTTCCTTGGGGATAAGGGCAATAAAAGTGGAGTTAAGGGATTTGAGTATGGAGGAGGATCTCCTAGAGTCCTTGACCACCACCCAAACATCCTGCTTCATTAGGTCCCAGCAAGCTTTGAAGAAGTCAATGGTGAAATCATCAGGTCCCGGAGCCTTGCCATTGGCCATGTGTTTGACTGCCTCTTCCACCTCCATAAGGGTAACCGGGTGGTCCAAGGATTTATTCTGCTCTTCTGTTATCAGCTTGGGAATAGAAGTTACAACTTCATTGATAGCCTCCCATCTGTCAATGTCTGGTTCTGTAGCAATAAGACTGAAGTGGTTCCTGAGGATGGAGGCAATCTCTTGATGGGACTAGAAGGGTGTCTCTTGCTCATCCTTAATCTTGGTTATCTTGTTATTGCATCTATAATCCATGGCTGATCGATGGGAAAATTTGGTGTTTTTCTCCCCTTCTTTCAACCATTGTATGCGGGACTTTTTCCTCCAGAGTATTTCTTCCTGGTGACAGCACTCATTCCACTGCTGCATGAGGTCATGCTCTGTGTTAATGGATTCATGGGAGATGTCCCGCTTAATCCAGTTGTTGTGTATTAGTGCCATCTGATCCTCCAGGGTTTGTTTATCCTCAAAAATATTTCCAAAGACCTCCTGGTTCCAGGTTCGTAGCCTAGCCTTTAGGTGCTTCAATCTGGCTTGGAGCCAAAACATTTTGGTTCCTCTAGCGTCCAAGTGTTCGTTCCATCAAAGTTTGATGTTGGTAGTGAAATCTGGATGACTGAGCCAAAATTTCTCAAAGTGAAAAGGTTTTTTTTTAGGTGTACCAAGTATGGTCAAATTTAGAGAGATGGGCCAATGATCTGATCCTCTAGATGGAATGATATCCGATACCACCATGACTCCCCCTAGGAGAATGGTGTGAGAGATCAGAAATTGATCAAGCCTAGATGCGATATGCCTGACGCCTCCTCTTTTATTGGTCCAGGTGAATAGGCCATTTTTGGGTAAAATGTCCACTAGGTTAGCTATTCTAATGAAGGACGTGAAGTCCCCTGCATCTCTGTTAAGGGTTTGTATCCGTCCCTTCTTTTCCCCCAGTGAGGTAATCAAGTTAAAGTCACGTCCATAGATGGCCTTAGCATTAGGGTGTCTATGTTGCAGCCTAGATAGATTGTCCAGCAGATGTAGCTTATCTTCCAGCCTTTGGGGGCTGTATACATTAGTGAACAAATAAGTTCCAGCCTCTCCCAGGATCTGCATTTCAAGGGAGATGAAATATTTGGAAGCCTCAACATTTAGGAGGTGTAGGGATTGGGGATTCCAGAAGATGGCTAAGCCTCCTTCCAAGCCATTACCCTCAACCTCCATGTGCTCCATTCTCTTTCCCAGGCATCTACCTATTACCTCCAACTTTAGTCTAGAGCATTTGGTTTCCCGCAGGAAAACAATGTCAGGATTTTCCTTTGTGACTTTCTTTCTCAATAGTCTGTGTTTTTTTTGGTTGTTTAGCCCTCTTGCATTCCATGAGAGTATCTTCATATTTGAACAGGTATTAAGAGGAGAACGGGAAAGCCTCAAGGGATTTCATTTTTCCTAAATTGATGAGCATTTGGCCAAGCGCATGAAGTGCTTCATTGTTGGTTCTTCTGCCTCTTCTCTTCTTGTGTTTTATGCTAGAATGCGTGTGGTGTAGGTTTTGTGCCTTTATACCCAATCCATTTTTTGCACCGAGATTCCTTTTCTGCCCTCCCAAGGCTCCATCCTGCCTTGATAGGAAGAGGAAGTTGACTCTGTCGATCTCTTCCTCTGGGATGTGATCTACTCATTTTTATTTCCATTTCTCAACTATGGCGTTAAGATCCATTGCTTATTTTTCTAGAATGTCACTTAGGTCCAAATCCTCTATGCCTATTTCACTTAATATCATTTCCCCATCCCCTTCTGCATCTTTTCCCAAGCTGGGATCTAGGAGAAGGTCATCGATCGAGGTTGGAATCTGTAACTGGGTGTTTTGATCAGTGTTTTCCGGGATTTCCTGCCCATAGGCTAATGTTTGGGTATTCTCATCAGCAACAGTTTCCTCTCTAAGCACCTCAAATGCATTGACGGACCCTTTGTTGGTGTTTCCTGTCTTCAGTTGGTTCCTTCTGTTGGCCCTATGTCTTCTCGTGGGTCGGACGAAACCATCCTGATTCTTACTTGAACTATCCTTAGCCTTCTCAATGGGCTTGTGCAGGGGACATTCCCAGAACAAATGGCCATGTTCATGGCATTTACTACACCTAAAAGGTATTTGTTCGTATTCTATGGCTTGGAAGAAGACTTCATCTCTGTATTCCAACCATAGACCTTCATGAAGAGCACCTGAAACGTCCATTTCAACACAGATTCTAGCACAATAAGTGTACCTTTTTTGGACGGTTGCTTCAGAAGCTTGGATGAAGGTGCCCAGTTTGTTGTCGATTTTTTCTAGCACCGCTAGTCTCCAGTAGTCTATCGGGAGGGAAAACAGGAACATGCGTGAATGTTTCCTGTTCTGGTGCAAAATTTGGCTTCCATGGTCTCATGTAGAGGCCCGCAGAGGCGTAGAAATAAGGACCTCCATCAAAGATGCGGTCTCTGTCTTCAAGGTTAGCAAAGACAACTATGAAAAGACCTTTGGCCCCCACGTGGAGTCTCACATCTCCTTTCGGCTTCCAGGTTTGTTTGATCCATTGGCATAAGGCTTTTTCTGTGGGCCAAAAGCCCATTAAATTGCAGATCACTACATGAATAGCCATATGATCCCTGTAAGCTTGCAATTCTGGGTCCGTGATGATAACCCTTAGGCTTTCTGTAGTTTTTGGCTGACACTTCCCTTGCTCCTTCTGTTGCTTGTCTTCCGTGGTTGATCCTTCTGGATCGGAGCCGTTCAGGGTGAAGGTTTTGGTTTCCTCAACTTCTTTGGTCTTCGTTTCTCCCCCTCGGGGTTCCTGCTCTCGAGTGGAATCAGTTTTGTCTTTTCTTCCAGAATTTTGATGCCTTTTGTCTGGTTTTGATGCTCTGTTTCCTTAGCGTTGTTGTCCTTCTTTGTCTTTTTGCTAAGCTCATATTTTCATGTAGTGTCTGAGCCCGTGATCTGCACTCCTTCCAATGGGCCCTTACCTCTGTCCATAATTATCTGTTTGTAATAAGGGGCCCTAGAGGCCCCCGGTCGCCCCATCTGTTGGGCTAGGGCAAGCCCCCAGTGCCGTAGTTCGAAGAACAAGGCACTTCCCCCTACCAGAGTTGGTAACAGTGCATAGGATGTGAACCAAAACCCTAGGTTAGACTATCTTCAGGACCTCATAGAGTTCTTTTTCCAAAAATTTTAAATATTTGAATGCATGAGGTTCAAACTTAAAATTTAAATTAATAAGAAATAAAAATAAAATAAATTAATAATTATAATTATTAATAAAATATTTTGACTTTGTATAATAATATATAAAAAATAGTAATATTAATAATTAATAATTAAACTAGCATAATTTACCAAGTTCAAAAAGTGATTAAAACTCTTTTAATTATATTACTCTAAAAAAGGTTTACACTTCAAGAAATTTGATGAGTAGGGGTGCTTGAGAAATACATAATTAAGATGAATCTATATTCAATGAGCCTTTCGGCTCAATTATAATGATGAGTACATTCAAATTAAAAGTAATGTAAATAAATTACTATGTTTTATAAATGAATAACTAGTTAGAGATTTAATGTTTAAAATATAAATAATTTTCATTTTTTAAAATGCAATTATGAAAGATAATTTTTTTTACGATAATTAAATGTTGGGATTAAGTGATGAATTAATAGTGATAAGTTTTTATTTCATTATTTCATTATTTAATTCATTAATTATCATATTTAATGTGTATTTTAAGAAAAAATGGTAAATATTATTTAGTTGTTTTAAATGTGATGTTTTTTAATAATTATTTATATAGATTTTTTGAATAACTATTTCTTAATATAATTATATTTAGTTAAATAAAATTATTTAGAAGATCGTGTATTGACTAAATAATTCTCACTAACTAATTCTCATGAGATTTATATGTGATTCATTGATTCCCAAAACACCATGAGATGAAATACTTTGTCATATATGCAATCCTAGGAGGGTTGAAGAGGAAAAACACTTCCTCTTAGATTGTGTATATTCTACTCACATGCAATCTAATTATCCAAATATGTGTGGCACTACAACCCTTCTTGACCTTTTAACTAAACAAAAATACGACGATCTTAACTATGGTAATCTAGGAGCACTTTTCCTACTTTTTAAGCATAAAAATAAAATGTCCAGGAATTTAATATAATCTCTTATCCTTTTATGATCCAAAGAATATATAGTTTTAAGTTCCGATAGACTATATAAACCTTAGTGGAAATTTATCATCATCATCATGATAAAAAAATAAAATACAAAGAATTCAATTTAATATCTTACTTTATTAATGTTTGAAAGGCTATATAGGTCTTCGAGGATGTTAATCATCATCATTATCATTATTTTACTGTATTAATGTTGAAATTTTATTTTTCATATTAAATTTAAATATATAAATTATTATAATTAAAAATAAAATAATAAAATAAAATTATATATTTATATTCATCCAACCACTTCAACATAAAATTTAAAATATATTTTGACTTTTTAAATTGTAAATTAACATTGTAATATTCTATAGCTTGATACCTACAAATTTTTATATATATTTTTTATAATCATTCATGAACATGAATACATTTTGTCTTAGAAATAGCGATTTTTCTCATCAGCTTAATCTAGTAAAGGTTTATAAGTGTAAAAAGTTTAAGTTGTTTAATCTCTAAAGGTCTCTTGTTTAATGTCTTTTTTAGGCTACTAAATTTTTTCATGCATTCAAAAGTGTAGTTGAAATAACAAAAAATGATAATCTTGTGTAACGACCAATGTTAAAAGTTCATGTAATAAAGTTAATACATGAAAAAGAATAAGACCAAGGTCATGGGACACGTATTCCAAGCTGAATGTTGGGAAAAAGATAATAGTGGGTGTCACTTTCGATTTATTATGGCTAAGAAAATTGGAAAAGGAATTGGAAAGGTAAAGAGACATTAATTGGCATTTATTTATGAAATAAAGGAAAGTAGAAGAGAATGGAGATGAAAGTTCATGTATTTTCTTGATAAGAAAATGGAAGGAAAGATAGGGGAAAATGAAGAAAATAGAGGCCTCAATGATAAAATGGCTTCTCGGGATCAGTTCACAAGTTTTTTTCAGTTGGCTTCGAAATTAATTTGAGAGAGATATGAGGACCAAGAGGAGAGAGAAAGAAAGCAAGAAAAGGAAATCAAGGGAAGGAAAAGGAAGGACATGGGAAGTAAAGGACAAGAAAGGAAGGTTGGATCAAGCACCTTCATCAAGATGATTTATAGGTAAAAATTTGCATGTGTGATTTCCTAGATGATGTGTGAATGCAATGTACATGCATTGGTCTATTTGGTTGATTTTTTATCATGGGAATATGACTTTACTTGTTTTACAGTGCTTTCAACATTTCCTTTCCATTTCTGGATAGACATGGTGTGATGGGATTTATTTCTCGGTTGAGCTTTGGATTTTCGGAAGCTTTTGGAAACAAGTGAGGTGGTATAAGGAAATCTCCAAAGGGTTGGGGATGGAGGTGTTTTAATCTCCGGGAAGCCCTCGATAGGTGGGTGGAGATAGGAAAGTTCCTCAAGGAATCACTAGAGAAGTGCTCAGGAATCCAAGCTTCTTTTGGGCTTAGTTATCTCTTGACTAGTTTTGGTGGTGTCAAGGTAGCTTGAGGGTGGAGATAGTTTAATATTTGGGAAGCCCTGGTTTTTGTGACCTTGATTTCACACATTCATTGTTGGAATATGGAATGGGGGTGATTGGATGAAATAAATATCTAGTTTAGCCCAATCTATGGTGAGGTGGAGCGTGGAAGTCCTTGACTTGGTTGGATCTTGCGTAAGATAATAAAAGGTATTTTATTATTGTGATTCATGGGTACTTGTAATTATTATTATGTTTCTTTGATGCTTGTTTTTACCATGGTTAATATTATGGTTATATGTTGGTTATAAGCATGGTTGTATAACATGTTATAACTATGGCTATTTTTATGTTTTAATTATTTTATTAATATTTGATGAATGCATGGGATAACTAGTGATATTGAAACTATTGTGAGAGGGAATTAGACTTTCTTGATGATTCTCAGATAATTTTCAGAGTCATATGTTCAGATATGCATTTGCAATGAAAATTACATGTTCACTATGTGTTTGACGAAATGAATATCATGGTTACGCCTAGTTAGGTCAAGTATTTGATCAAGTTTGTATAATTAACATTGTATTCAAGTATTACATCATTATGTAAAGTTTCAAGAAGTTCTAGGCAATTTTTTAGAGGTTGGCCTAGAATTGTGGCTCAAATCTCGGGACCGCAACATGTGAACTGAGAATTTCAGGTCACAACCCCACTCAGTCAGGCTTGTGCATGTGGTTGGAGGGTCACAACCAAAACCTTGTAGGCTTGTGCATGCAGGTGGGGTGTAAATTCACTAAAAAATAAATTTAGCGTAGGGTTTGCTCACCTGGGGTGGTCCTTTGGCCCCTGAGTGTCCTGTAAGTCTTATAGGAAATTCAGTTTTGGTGAGTAAGTTTCAATTGTCGGCCCCACTTCCATAAGTGAATCTTGGAGGTCAGGTCATGTCATAGTAACTATTTGTCTCATGTCTACCCTCGCAGAACAATGAAGCTGGGTAAATGTGGGAAGGGTTGGTTACAGATTGGTATCAGAGCATGGTTCAAATTGATGGACTCGATGGGTTAGATGCATATAGTTATGCATTCATTTTCATGGTTATGGTTGTCATTCATGAGATCATTGTATGCGGTTCGTGTTATCATGCATGATGTCAATATATTGATATGGTTATGTGTATATATATATCTATCTCTCTCACTCTCTCTCTCTCTCTCTCTCTATATATATATATATATATATATATATATCATGTTAATCTAGATTGATTTTACACACGAGATAGATTCCCTTGAACTTCATTGAGGTATGTTTATTATGTTTATATTTTGTTTATCTAATATATTATGTTTATAGGAAGAAGAGGATTAGAGATGACAAGAATATTGGTGGATTACAGTTCATGTGACTCTCCTTATAGATCAGATGAGAAACCAAGATATTCGTACTCTCGTAACATAGAAAAACAATTGAGGAGTTTAAAGCTGGAAGGAATCATAAGTTTTCAAGGGAAACAATGACATAATTATTCAGTCGCAAGAAATAATTATCAGGGCATAAGAAAAGAAAGTAGAGATCAATGCAGTTATCCTTAAAAGTTTTTCATATTGCAGAGATAGGGCCAACCACATATTAATTATAGACATGTAGAAATGACTAATGGGGAATATGGTAGCAGGAATCATGGTGGGCACAAGTCGGACAAAAATGAGACAGTGAGATATGGTAGGTTCTTGGATACACATGCCATGAGAGGAAGTGTTTATGGTTTTTATCCTAGTTCTCTTTCATACAGGTATCATGGTCATCATCGCTATCATCCTTACAGGAGGAGTGAGAGGTGATACTTTCTAAATGAGTTCAAGAAAGCCAAGCCTCCTAAATTCAATGAAGAATTGAAGAAGCTAGAAGATGTAGAGGCATGGTTGCTTGTAATGAATAATTTCTTTGAGCTGCATGACTATAAAAATAACATGAAGGCCAGGATATCTATTTTTAGTCTTAAGGGGGAAGAAAATATTTCGTGGGAATATATGAATCGCGTCAAAGATATCAGTACATAGGAGTTGAGATGGCATTCAAATTAAAGGGAATATTCATCAAGAAGTACTTGTAAAAAAGGTACTATGATGGAAAGGAAAATGAATTCTATGATATGAATATGGGATATATGAAATATGAAGAGTATATGACTAAGTTCCTAGAGTTGTTGAGGTATGTGTCATATCTGAAGGATGAGAAGAAAAAATTTCATAGATTCATTAGTGGACTACCATTAGAATTCAAGAATCAGATTGAGTATGACAAGTCTTGGTCACTAAAAGAAGCCATCGAAAAGTTGAAGCGTTGTTATGATAAATTGAAGCGTAATACCGAGTCTAAACAAGGTTAGAATGGAAATGAAAATACTAAAGTAAACTTTCCACTGAAGCGAGCAAGACCTAAGGATATAGGTGAGAAGAAAATGTTTCTCCTTACAAGAAGTTTAATGTAGTTGAGAAGGTACATGAACCTCAGCCTGGAGAGCAACAAAATAAGGGTAGTAGCAGGGGACCGTTGTAGTGTTGGATTTGTGGCAATGATCATCATAAGGAATGTTCATTTCATGAGGGTGGCAGACCTCAAATGTATAGTGCTTAGGAAGCGTAGACAATTGGGGACGTTGGGAAGAGCATTCCTCAGATTTATGTAGCTTTTGATAACAAGTAGGTGAATCACCATGCATCCATTACTGACATGGAATATAGGATCTGTGATAAAATTGTTTCCATTTTGATTGACGCTAGATCGAATTATAGTTATATTAATCCTAACCTGGTGGATAAGTGTGGTTTGAGAAAATAAGTGCATGTAGAGTCTTGGTTGGTGCAGTTGGATATAGGTATTAATAAAATAGTTCATCATTGCTAAATATATTGTGAATTTGAGTTGAATGGTATGCCTACATTAGTATATCTAAATGTGCTTCAATTGATATCATACAATATGTGTCTGGCATGGTTTGGGTGTATCTTAACACAAATAGGGTATATTGTTACAAGAAGGATATTAAATACTTTGCTGATGATGGAGAGAAGAGAATATTGCATGGTAAGAAGAGGCCAACATCAGAAAGAATGGTTACAACTATGTCGGAAAAGTGCAGTTGCAGGAAAAGGTATGTATCATTTGCAGTGCATATTTCTAGTGATAAAGGTAAGGATGTGGAGGGTGTAGAAGTCTTGAAGAGGTATCTAGTTTTGCAGTATTTTTTGGATATATTTCCAAAAATATTTCAAATTTTCCTCCTCATAGGGAAGTGGATTTCACTATTGAGTTGGTACTAGGAGAAACACTAGCATTAAAGGAACCTTACGGGATGAGGTCTCTAGAGTTAGTGGAACTAAAATTTTAATTGAAGGAAATTCTTGACAAGGGATACATTAGGCCAAGTACCCTGCCTTGGCGTGCACCAATGTTGTTTGTGAAGAATTAGGACTATAATCTCAAATTGTGTATTTATTACAAGAAGTTGAACAAGGTAACGATACAGAACCAATATCCAATTCTGAGGATATTTGATTAGTTTAAGGGAGCAACAATGTTCTCGAAGATTGATTTGAGATTGAGATATCATCAAGTACGCATCAAATTACATGACATATACACAGATTCTCTTCAAACTAGGTATGGGCATTATGAGTTTGTTGTGTTTCCTTTTGGTTTGAATAATGCTCCAATTATTTTGATGTGTTTGATGAATATTGTGTTGGGTCATTATCTGGACAAGTTTGTGATAGTATTAATTAATGATTTATTGATATATTATAAGAATGAGGAAGAACATGCAGAACACCTCGCAGTGATTTTAAGACTGTTTAGAGAGAATCAGTTGTATTCCAAGTTTAGTAAGTGTAGGTTATTTAAAAAAAAATTCATTACTTGTGGCATGTTGTTTCCAAGGAAGGTATAATAGTGGACACAAAAAAGGTCAAAGCTATCATGGAATGAGAAGCTCCTAGAAATGTGGATGAAATCAGACCATTCATGGGGTTAGCAGGTTATTATAGGAGGTTCATCAAGAAATTATCACATATTGTTTATCCTATTATTTGTTTGTAGAGAAAAGGAAATAAATTTGAATGGACAGAGGAATGTGCAACCAATTTTGAGTGGTTGAAGCAGTTGCTTACAAATTCTCAAGCTATAAGGATTACAGATCCATATAGAGAGTTCATGGTGTGTAAATATGCTTTCAAGTGAGGAATTGGTGGAGTCCTGATGGAGGAGGGGAAGGTTGTATGCTACAATTCATGGAAGCTCAATGCGAATGAGCATAATTATGTGATGCATGATCTTGAGTTGGAAGTGATCATTCACACATTGAAGATATGGAGGCACTATCTTCTTGGCAAGAGTTTTGTCTTGATGAGTGATCATAGTGGGCTGAGATACTTGTTTGACCAACCTAATTTGAACACCAGGAAAATTAGGTGTTTGGCCATTCTTAGTGAGTTTAAATTCAATATCAGGTACATTAAGGGTAAGGAGAACAAATTTGAAAATGCTATTACTAGGAGAGTGCAAGTGACTCATATTGCAACTATGAGTTCATATGGGATAAAGTTATAAGACAATATCTTACAGGTAGGAAAAAAATATGACATGTATCAAAAAATTAAGCGTAGGTTATAATAGCAGGGTAAATGTGAATAAAATGTGGATTATCATCTCATGGAGGATGGTTTGATGATATTTAGGGGCAGGATCTATGTGTTAGATAACAATGAAATAAAGAAGCTTATCTTGAGGGAATTTCATGCTAAGTCATATTCAGGTCACCCTGGATATTAAAAGAATTTGAAAACTATGAAGAAGTTCTACTATTGGCTGAATTTAAATAAAGTGGTAGATGAATTCGTCGTAAGGTGTTTGCATTGTCAACAAGTAAAAGTAAAGTTTAAGTATCTAGGTGGCTTATTACAACCGATTCTGAATCCAAAGTGGAAATGGGAGGTTATTTCCATGGAATTCATTACAAGTTTTCCTGAGACATCTAGATAACATGATTCCATCATAGTTGTGGTTCAAAAGTTGACCAAGGTAGCTCACTTCATTCTAGTGAAGTCTACTAATTCAACTAATGAGGTAGATTAGGTCTTCATCTAAGAGATAGTGAGATTGCATGGTGTTCCTATGAAGAATGTATCCAACATAGATGCTAAGTTCACTTCCAGGTTTTGGAAGTAGTTGTTTGCAGGTTTGGGTATAGAGTTTGATTTTAGTACAACTTATCATCCATATACAAATGGATAGACGAAGGGTGTTAACATGATTCTTTAGGACATATTGAGGATGTATGTTATGCACTAGCAAAGGAAGTGAGAAGAGTATCTTCCACTGGTATATTTTGTGTACAATAATGGGTATCGAGAATATTTGAATATGAGTCTGTTTAAGGCACTTTATAAGCATAGTGTTAATACTCCTATCAACTAGAGTGATCCAATGAATAGGGTATTGATTGGACATGACATATTTGTAGATATGAACAATAAATGAAAGTTATGAAGAAGAATATAAAGGAAACACAGGATAGACACAATATTTGTGCATATCAACATTAGGCATTTAAGGAGTTTTAGGTTGGAGAGCATGTCTAATTATGCATCAAGCCCAAGAAGAGATCCCTGGGGATTGGATCATGTTACAAGTTGTCACCTTAGTATTGCAGTCCTTTTGAGATCCTTGAGAGGATTAGACCAGTGGCCTACAGACTTTCACTGTCACCGACAATGAAAGTCCATGATGTTTTTGATGTTTCATTGCTTAAAATATATGTGAAGGATGTTGATGATGTGATTGTATGGTTTGTATTACAGGTGGAACCAAAAGGATAATTCTAGTTGGAACCTCAGTGCATATTGCAGCGAAAAAACACATGCTCCAGAACTGAGCAATGGAGAAAGTTAAAGTGTAGTGGAAGCACTTTGGGCCCGATGAAGATACTGAGGAGACGATTGATCATATGTGGGTCTTGTATCCTTCATTGTTTTCAGGTGAAGGCATAGGAGTTTTGGTATATATATATATATATATATATATATATATATATATATATATATATATATTTGGTTTTTAATGTAAATACCACAATGGGATATGTTATAAAGCTCCAATAAGCAGTATGATTGTCATGTTGTTATGTTTTCCATGTTGGTTTTTCTCTTTTGTGGATTTTTCATTAGAAATATTGGGTCGAGCTAAGTTATAAAGATCCATAGGAAATATGTTTTGATTTTTAGTGATTTTGTTGGTCATAGGTATCATACAACACCAAGGATTTCGTTCCCCGAGGGGGAAGGGATTGTAACAAAGCCATGTTAAAATTTCATGTAATAAAGTTAATAAAGGCAAAGAATAATTCCAAGGCCATATGACACATATTCCAAGCTGAATGTTGGGTAAAACATCCTAGTGGGTCTCACTTTTGGTTTATTATAGCTAAAAAGATTAGCAAAGGCATTGGAAAGGTAAAGGGGCATTATTTAACATTTTATTTATGAAAATAAAGGAAAATAAGAGAAAAGGGAGATGAAAGGTCACAAATTTTCATGAGAGGAAAATTGAATGAAAAAAAGAGGAAAATGAAGAAAAGAAAGGCCTAAATGATATAAAGGTTTATGAGGATCAGTCCACAGATTTTTTTCAGTTGGGTTTGGAATTAGTTCTAGAGCGAGAAGAAAAGAAAGAGGAGAAATAAATCAAGCAAGGAAAGAAAATAAAAGGAAGGACAAGGAAAGAAAAGGTGGGACAAGGGAAGCAAAGGAAAAGAAAGGAAGGTTGGATTATGCAACATCAAGAGGAGGATTTGCATGTAACATATTTCATGTGCGATTTCCTAGTTGATGTGTGAATGCATGATACATGCATTGGTTTATTTTGTTCATTTTTTGTCATGGACATAGCTTTTTCCTAGTTTGACAGTGGTTTCAACCTTGCCTTTCCATTTCTGGATAGCCATGTTGTGATGGGATTTGTTTGCTTATTGGAGCTCTCTATTGTCGAGAGGTTTTGGAACTAGGTGAGGTGGTCTCAAGAAAATTCCCAAGGGGTGGGGGTGGAGGTGGTTTATTCTCTGGGAAGCCCTCGAAAAGTGGGTGGAAACAAGAAAATTCCTCAAGGTATTAGTGAAGAAAATCTGAGGCATCTAAACTTAATTTAGGCTTAGTGATCTCTTGACCATTTTTGGTGGGATCGTGGTAGCCTCAAGCTGGAGGTGGTTTAATCTCTAGGGATCCCTATTTGTTTATGTATTGAGTCCCCACATTCATTCTTGGAATATGACATGAGGGTGATTAGCTGAAAGAAAGATTTGGTTCGTCCCAATCCATGGTGGAGTGGTATGTGAAAGTCCCTGATTAGATTGAATTTTGCATAAGTGAATAAGAGTTAGTTTCTTATTATGATTGATGAGTACTTGCACTTGTTATTATGTGACTTTGATAACTATTCCATCATAGTTAATATTATGGTTGTGAGGCCTTATTAATTTGATACATCACTTTCATGTAAATATATGTATTGTGATTTTCTATTTATTTATAACTATAATGATATTATACCTTGTATATTTATATTTGATTTCATTGTAATGGATAAGTCACTTATATTATGTAATAATTTGTAATGTATCATTTTCATAACTTTTTTATGACTATAATATATTAGATTTGTTTATGACTATAACGATACTATACCTTGTATCTTCATATGTTTTTAATGTATCATTTTCATAATAGTTTCTTATGCCTATAATATATTATATTTATTTATGACTATAATGATATTATAGATTGTATCTTTATATTATATTTTCATTAAAATGGATAAGTCACTCGCATTACTAAGTCACTAATTTGTAATGTATCATTTTCATTATATTTATTGTTAATAGTAAATAATTTGATATTTACTCGATGGTAAAAAATAATTCAATATGGTATATAATTTTCTCGATAAAAACAAATAAACATATTTTTTATGTTCTGCTTATTCATGAATAATGTGAAAACAATATTGTGCCTAGTTGTGATTTACACTCTCATTTACACTATCTTTTACATTTGTATACTTCTAATTTCCAATGCACAAGGGACATATATGGACAACTACAAAATATTTTCTAAACATTTAATTGATGTATAACTCTTATATATAGGGTGGAGATTTAATATTACATTCTATATTTATGGTTATCAAAACCTATATCAATTTTTAATATGATAGGATTTTTGTGTTCTATAAATTACTATGGAGTTTAATAGATGAGGAAGGTTTTTCTAAATCAATTATACAAATACAATTAACCAAAAAACTAATTTTAATATTGAAAGAACATTTTTTTTATTCTATATTGCAAGAGAAATTTAGCTTATTCACCTTTACTTATTTAATATCCTTTTTATTAAAGTAAAATTTTATTGTGCTAAAAGGCTCTCTCCCTCTTAGTATATTGAAAGTGTTGTAATGTCTATTTTAAATATTTTATTATTCATATTAGAAATTAAATATATACATTATCATAATTAAAAAATAAAATAAAAATATCAAGTTACATATTTTCAATCATCCAAACACTTCACCATAAAATTTACAATACTTTTTGACTCTTTTTACTGGTTGATGAACATTATAATATTTTATAGCTTCCCAATAAGAAATTTGTAAAAAAATTGTAAATCGTGCTTTTTATTTATTTAGGAAGATGAATATGTAAGAAAATTGTAAATCACGATTTTCTATTTATTCAGGCAGATGAATACATTTAGTCCTAGCAATATGATCTTCCTCCACGATGGGACATGCATACTCCTGTGCAATGGCTTCCTCTTCAGCAATGGGTTGACATGGAGGCCTGGAAGCAGGTGTGCAGAGGATGGGAGCAACTGGGTACTCAGTATCTGGGACTCGTGTCTAGGTGCTTTTCGAGTCCATTATCCAAATGTTTGTGTCTTCCCCCTTAGCCTCTTGTGCCAGAAGAGGCTTGGTTTTGCGGGGAAAGGGGTGCTTTTGGTGTGCAATGGTGGATTTTCTTGGTCTTCTTCTGCCTCTCTGCATTACATGAGTGGGGGCCTCCTCCTTCTGGTCAAGCTCAGGGCTCTGGGGGCCTCTCTAATGTGACTACCTAAGGAGGGGCCTTCAACGGAATCTAAGCTATTATCTGACCTTCGGTGGTAGCGACCAGGGAGCTCACCTCTCTAGCCTCCTTTGATTGTTCTTTGGTGCAGTGTAGGAGAAAGAGAATCAAGACTGGGCAGTGGCTCAACTCTTCTTACTTTTTTGTTATTTTAGTTATTATCACAATACTTCTACTTTCACTGGTGCTATGGTACACTTTGTAATCTTACGTTTGATGTTTTTCTGGGCTAGTTTCCTCCAAGGAGGCAACCCCATACTTATGCAACTATAAAGGAAAAAAAGGCTGGGATTGGTTAAGCACAACTTACCAACTCAGCCTATATCATATGTATAGTTTTATTTCAAATTAATATAGATTAGCCTCAATTACCAAAAAAAAAAATTAAAAAAAAATCATTTTTTCTAATAACTTAATTTAGTAAATATTTATAAGTATAAAAAGTTTAAATTGTATAATTTTTAAAATTTTGATGTTTTATAGTTTTTTCAAGGCTGTAATTTCTTTTATATATATTAAAAAGTATATTTCAAATAACGAGTAATGGTAATCTTGTTATTTTAATATTTATATCAATAAATTGTAAAAATGAAATATTATAAGTGTTTCAAGTGTAATATGTAAGGTTGCTATTTAGTACTTGTTTTTTATGCAAAAAAACACTACTTAGTACTTGTCTTTTATGCAAAAAGTAATTGATAGAAGAATTTATTGTTAATTATTAAAACTTGTGTTTACAAGGTTCCATTTTGTAGGAGACATTATAATAGTTTATATCTTTTTCAACTTTTGAATTTAAATTTCCACTTGAGAATATTAAAATAAAATTTTCAAAATATTAAAACAAATAGAATTGTTGAAGTTTTTAAGTTGGGAGATTTTTATAGTTGAATTCACAAAGTTAAGATTTAAAAGTGTTTAGTTAAAACAATGAAATTTATTTTTCATTAAAATCATTTATAATGAAAGGTTGCACAACAAATGACATCAATTGGCTTTTGTTTGCTCTTTATATTCTTAAATAACTAATGCATCTACACATGCTTATAAATATTTATGTTGACTTATTTGAAAACTTGATATTTCAAGATCTTATATGAATTTTGCATAAAATCAAGCTAGCTATTAAAGGTAGGTAAAAAAATTTGAAAGAAAAACATTATGTAATATTAAAGGAACACATAATTAATTATAAAATAATATGTTGACTTAGGGGCACACAAAAAAGCTATAAAGATTTATAATGGAGGGGAAATACTTTTTCTTATCAATACATTATATTATTTTGAAATACGTTGTTAGTAAAGAGATATTTAAGTTCTAGTCATTTTATATTTTTATGAAAAAACAATAGAAACATATTATAATATTGGGAGACTTTAAGTTATTAGTATTTTAGATAGACAATAAATCTAAAATTGAGGCTATAATATCAATTCCAATTAGAAATCAATTTATGAAGGTAAAAAACAATTTCGTTGTTTTTTTTCATATATATATATATATATATATATATATATATGGGTTTAGTATAAAAACTTAAATTTTATTTTGAAAAATATCTCTATATTTATATAGGAAGTGATAAAATATCATAAATTTCTTTCTTGGTTTTTTTATAGTTGTTGCAATAGTATTGGAGTCCTAGTGGTAAGGTTTAAAAGAGATTTTGTTAAAGATTTCTCATTATAATTTAGGAATATTTTATTTATTTAATGACATAATAATTTTATATGTTTTTTAATATTAAATAAATTATATATGTCAATATTATATATAAAGGTGAATCTATATATAAATTGATCATATATATATATATATATATATATATATATATATATATATATATATATATATAATTTTTAAAATAAATTTTATTTCTGAATTTTTTTATGTTTAACCTCATAAAATTAGTCCTTCATCTATATGAAACAATACAAAAATATAAATTTAAATTTCAAAAAATATTTTTAATTTTCAAAATATTCAATTTAATAGTTTTTTTTTTCGAAACTTTAATAAACTTTATAATTTTTTCATAACATCATTTTCACTATAAAATTATTACAATATTAACAACCTATCTATATAAATAAAATAAAAATATATATATTTAATTAGGCATATAGGCCTTTTATTTGAATGAGTCAACCTCAAATTTTCGTCCACCATTTTCTTATGACTGTGACATATGCCAACTACAGCTATGCAAATATTTAATATAATTATGACATCTGTCTCACTCCCACTCCGGTTAGACAAATATTTTGGCCTCTTCCTGTTACACTTGCTACAGATGCATGATGGATGTTTCCATTTTGCAAGATTTTCATGCCTCCCTGAGTCTTAGCTAGGCGTGGTATTCACCACCTCTTATGACATATCAGTTCTTCAACAGGTGCTGGAAGGAGTCATGACTTCGAGTTTCCTCGACCGATCTTTGATATCTTCCCCAAATTCTCAGTCAGCCCCAAATATTTTTTCATTTTTGTCGCCATCTATGTCTCCTCCTCCGTTGCCTGAGCCTGGCTGGTATAATACTTATAGAGTCAGTCGTCAATATATAGAGATAATTTCCTCAATGCCTTCTGAAGCCTCAAGAGGTTTGAAAGCCCAAGGATTATGAATTTATAGGATATTTAAAAATGCTTCAATTTGTTGTGCATTCTTATTGCTGTGCATTCACTGACAGGTAACTTGATCATAACTCTTTATCTCGAAAGATTCTGGATGCCTTTTACCATAATCCTTACCTAAAATAAATGTAAGTCTCCTTCTCATTGGTTTGAGACCAATGCAATTGGTTTCAATTTTTATTTTCATTTTAGTTATGTATGAGGTCATTGTATGCAGTTAGTGTTATCATGCATGATTTCAATATATTGATATGATTATGTATTTACATATATTGTGTTAATTTGGATTGATTTTGCTGACAATATAGCCTCCCTTGAAATTTAATGAGGTATGTTTATTATGTTTATATTTGGTTCATCTAACATGGTATTTTTACATGAAGAAAAGGATCAGAGATGACAAGAATGGTGGATTACAGTTCATGTGACTCTCCTTATAGATCAGGTGAGAAACAAAGAGATGCGTACTCTCCTAACATAGAAAATACTTTGAGGAGTTAAAATCAGGTAGAAATTAGAAGTTGTAAGGTAGACAATGATTCTAGAATTATTCAGTCATAGGAAAGACTTGTCAGGGCAGAGGAAAAGCAAGTAGAGGTCAATGTAGCTATCCTTAAAAGTTTTTTATATTTTCAGAGATAAGGAAAACCACATATTAGTTATAGACATAAGGAAAAGAATAATGGGGATTATGATAGCAGGTCTCATTGTGGGCACAAGTAAGAACAAGATGACACAATCAGGATGGTAGATTCTTGGATACACCTACCAGGAGGGAAGTGTTTATGGTTTCTATCCTAGTTCTGGTTCATATAAGTTTCATGGTCATCATCACTATCATCCTTACAGGAGGAGTAAGATGGGATACTTGCTAGATTAGTTCAAGAAACCGAAGATTCCTAAATTTAATGAAGAATTAAAGAAGCCATAATATGTAGAGGCATATTTTCTTGGAATGAAGAAATTATTTGAGTTGTATGACTATATAAAGAAAATTAAGGCCAAGATAACTATTTTTAGTATTAAAGGGGAAGAAAAAATTTGGTGGGAAGATATGAAGCGTGTAAGAGATATCAGGACAAAGGGTTTGAGTTGGAATGAGTTGAAGAGAATCTTCATCAAGAAGTACTTGTCAGAAATGTACTATGACGGAAAGGCAAAGAATTTATATGATATGAATATGGGATCTATGAAACATGAGGAGTACATGACTAAGTTCCTAGAGTTATTAAGGTATGCGTCGTATCTTAAGAGTGAGAAGGAAAAATTTCAGAGATTCATCAGTGGACTACAATTAACATTCAAGGATTGGATTGAGTATCATGAGTCTCGGTCGCTAGAAGAATCCAATGAAAATTTTAAGCACTGTTATGAGTATTCAAAGCATAAGACAAAGTCTAAATAGGTTTGGAAAGGAAATGACAAGAGCAAAGGAAAATGGCCACGGAAGCGAGTAAGATCTCATGATACAGGTGAGAAGGAAAATTTTCCCCCTTACAAGAATTTTAATGCAGTTTAGAAGGGACATGGACCTCAGCCTAGAGATCAACAGAATAAGGGTAGTGGCAGGGAACCATTGTAATGTTGGTTTTTTGGAAAGGATCATAAAAAGAAGGATTTTTCATTATATAAGGGTGGCAGATCTCAAATCTATAGTGCTCAGGAGGCACAGAGAGTATAGGATGTTGGGCAGAGCATTCCTTGGATTTATGCAGCAGTTGATAACAAGTAGGAAAATCACCATGCATCCATTATTGACATGGAAAGTACGCTCTGTGATCAAATTGTTTCCATTTTGATTGACCACAGATCAAATTATAGTTATATTAATTCTAACCTAGTGGATAAGTGTGGTTTGAGAAAATAAGTGCATGTAAAGTCTTGGTTGGTGTAGTTGGATATAGGTACTAATAAAAGAGTTCATCATTGGGTAAGAGCCTATGCATTTGAGTTGAATGGTATGCCTACATCAGCACATCAAAATTTTCTTCCATTGGGATTATACAATATGCTTCTGGGAATGGTTTGGGTCTATATTTACATGACTAAGGTAAAATAAAGATATTAAATGATTGGGTGATGATGGAGAGAGGAGAATCTTGCAGGGTAAGAAGAATCCTACATCGGTGAGAATGGTTACAACTATGCAGGAAGAGTGCAATTGTAGAAAAGGGTTTGAATCGTTTGCAATGCATGTTTCCACTAAGAAAGGTAAGGATGTGGAGGATGAAGAGGTGTTGAAGAGATATCTAGTTTTTCAGAAGTTTCAAGATGTATTTCCACCAGATATTTCAAAGTTTCCTCTAGACAGGGAAGTGGATTTCACTATTGAGTTGGTACCAGGAGAAACACCAGCTTCAAAGGCACCTTACAGGATGAGAAATACAGAGTTAGTGGAACTACAATTGTAGTTGAAGGAAATTCTTGACAAATGATACATTAGGAAAAGTACGTCACCTTGGGGTACACCATTGTTGTTTGTGAAGAAGAAGGATTGTACTCTTAGGTTGTGTATTGATTACATGCAGTTGAACAAGGTAACGATCAAGAACAAATATATGTTCCCAAGGATATTTGATCAGTTGAAGGGAGAAACAATGTTCTTAAAGATTGATTTGAGATCAGGATATCATCAATTACACAACAAAGAAGATGACATGTACAAAAATACTTTTCAAACTAGGTATGGGAATTATGAGTTTTTTGTGGTTCCTTTCAGTTTGACTAATTCTCCATTTATTTTGATGTGTTTGATGAATAGTGTGTTGTGCCCTTATCTGGACAATTTTTTTATAGTATTCATTGATGATGTATTGATATATTATAAGAATGAAGAAGAACATGCTTAACACTGGGCAGCAGTGTTAATACTTTTGAGAGAACATTAGTTGTATGCCAAGCTTAGTAAGCGTATTTTATTTCAGAAAAAAAGTTAATTAATTGGGGCATGTTGTTTCTAAGGAAGGAATAGTAGTGGACACAAAAAAAGATCAGAGCTATCATGGAATGGGAAGCTCCTAGAAATTTGGATGAGGTGATATCGTTCGTGGGGATAACAGGTTATTACAGGAGGTTCATCAAGAAATTCTCACAAATTTCCTAACCTATTACATATTTGGAGAGAAAAGGAACGAAATTCAAATGGATAGAGGAATGTGCATCCAATTTTCTAGAATTTGAAGGGGTTTCTTACAAACAATCTAGTTATAAGTATTTCAAATTGAGATAGAGAGTTCATGGTGTGTACATATTATTGTAAGAGAGGAATTCATGGAGTCTTGATGAAGGAGGGGAAGGTGGTATTCTACGATTCATGGAAATTTAATGAGCACGAGCATAATTATGTGATGCATGATCTTGAGTTGGAAGCAATCATTCATGCATTGAATATGTGGAGGCACTATCTTCTTTGTAGGAGTCTCGTCTTGATCAGTGATCATAGTGGGTTGAGATACTTTTTTGACCAACCTAATCTAAACGCCATGAAAACTAGGTGGTTGGCCACACTTAGTGAGTTTGACTTTGATATCAAGTACATTAAGGGTAAGGAGAACAAGGTTACAAATAATCTTAGTAAGAGAGTGCTAGTGAATCACATTATAACTATGAGTTCATATGGGACATATTTACAGGATCATATATTATAGGTAGGACAACATGATGACAAGTATCATCAACTTAAGCATACATTACAACATCAGGGTATATGTGAACAAAATGTGGATTATAATCTAATGGAACATGGTTTTGTGAGATTAAGGGGAAGGATCTATGTTAAGCCATATTCAGGTCACCTGGGATATCAAAATATTTTGGGGTGAAAATGTGAAGTTGGGTTACACTTTGTGAGAATCGGGGGCGGAATTTTTTTTTCCTCAATAGTTCGGCCGAATTATTAGAGAGTTCAACCGAACTTTCGAAATTAGTTTGTTCGAACTCATTTTTTGTTTACATTGATGGCGTAATGATGGCGTGGGCAAAAATATTTTTGGATGGCGATGGGAAAACCAGTAACAAAAGTTCGGCCAGACTATTAGTTGAGTTGAAATTTTAAAATAGTTCGACGAAACTTATATTTTATAAATACATCACCCGCGAAATTTTACAGGTTTCACATCTCTTTTGCGCGTTTCTTTTCTGACTCTCTGTGGCACTCTGTTGCTACTCTATTGCATCGTGGTGAGATCTGTTGCACTCTATTGCTGATCTGGTGAGCTCTGTTGCACTTTTTTACTGCTCTGTTATGATTTGGAGTTGCGTCACGACGACTCTCTCCGAATTTCCAGGTAAGCATTTAAGTCCTGATGTAAATGTTGCCTCATCTTAGTCTATTACACTGTGGTTGTCTGGAGTTTTTTATAGCTGGGGTAAACAAAATCGGTTGACGGACATAGTTCATACACCGCCAATGTAGCATCTTGTTGTTCGTTGTACCGGCCTACCCAAAATACTCTACTATACCCCATCAATTTCATAAATCCACCAGTGTCTAGGCCTAGCCCCACCAACAACTACTATGTCATGAATCGAAGGCACGACTCTGTTCATGATTCTCCTGTCCTAGTAGGGAAACTCTCCACCTTTAACCCATTTTCCCGGTAGGCACTCTTCCCACCTAGCTACCCTTTTCTGTATTTCGTTAAGATAAGAAGCTAGCTTACAGTATTCACACTTTCTTCCTGTTCTTCCTTTCTAATATCCCTCCATGCTAGATTCATCCTTATCTGTGGTTGTCTAATTGGAGTGGCATCATATTCAATGTAGATGCAGTGTTGGAAAATCTTAGAGTGACTCTGGTTAATCATATTTTATTCATTACAAAGAGAAGCTCGTTACATATTATACATGATTATATTTATATTTTGACTTGAAATATAGATACTTGAATTATTAGTCTAGCTTTATGTCTTATTTCAAAAGAGAAGTAACTCTTCTTAATTTAGTATGGTTCAATAGTAGTTTCATTAGCAACATATCAAAATGCATTAAGGAAAGGAAACCAAGGAGTAAGAGAAAGGAGATGAAAACTTATATAGTCTGCTAAGGCAAGGTGGATATGCAGCCAGACTGTTTCATTGAATAGTTACAATTTAATATGTAATATTGTATGGTTACTAAGTTTAGATGAACTATGAGCCACATGTATTTCTGGTTACTTAAATTGTGTCTGTTGGGAATAAATGTATCTATAGGATGTTTTACTTCTTATATTTATTTTATTTTATAAAAATTCAATTGACCTGTTCCATTAATCGGTCTGTTAAGAATCTACTCGGTTCTACTGTGTCATGCCTTTTTGACTTCTATTTTAGTGGCTGTATAAATTCAGTGTAGTTTCCTTTTACTGGTAGTTTTCTTTTAAATTTTACTTCCTCAAACTCCAGATGTCTAAACATGTAGCTGCATACTCATTGTAGCTTATTACATATTTCCAGAATTGTAACTATGGCTATGCAACCAGATTGTTTCATTGAATAGTTACAATTTAATATGTAATATTGTATGGTTATTGATTTTAGATGAACTATGAGCCACATTTATTTCTGGTTACTTAAATTGTGTGTGTTGTGAAAAAATGTATCTATAGGATGTTTTACTTCTTATATTTCCCTTATTTTATACTAGTTCACTTGACATGTTCTAGTAACTGGTCTGTTGAGAATCTTCTCGATTCTACTGTGTCATGCCTTCTTGACTTCTATTTTAGTGGCTGTATAAATTCAGTGCAATTTCTTTTTACTGTTAGTTTTCTTTTGAATTTTACTTCCTCAAAATCCAGATGTCTAAACATGTAGTTGCATACTCCTTGTAATTTATTACATATTTCCAGAATTGGAACTATGGGTATGCAGCTAGACTGTTTCATTGAATAGTTACAATTTAATATGTAATATTGTATGGTTACTAAGTTTAGATGAACTATGAGCCACCTGTATTTCTGGTTACTTAAATTGTGTATGTTGTGAATAAATGTATCTAGAGGGTGTTTTACTTCTTATATTTCCCTTATTTTATAGGATTTAAATTACCCGTAGGGATCAATTTAATTTTCAATAAACATTCAAATCCATAATTTCTGATATTTAAGTTAACGAGACATTTGAATCCTAATGTCTAAGATTTAATTAAATTCTCATCGCCAATATGTGTGTGTATAGATATATATATATAGATATATATATATATATATATATATATATATATATATATAAACTCTCTTCCTTGTTATAAACAACAACTAAGTTGTAGGTAGACATATTGTTGAAACATCTTGGCTCACCTCCATAACTACTCAAATTCCTTTATTCAAAATTCATAGCTGCAGATAGAAACTTTACTTGAGTTGAAGTCCTAGAATACTTTGGAATTTACTTCCTAGAATACCAATTCTAGGATGTATCCTCTCAAATATATGAAGATATATATATATATATATATATATATATATATATAAACTCTCTTCCTTGTTATAAACAACAACTAAGTTGTAGGTAGACATATTGTTGAAACATCTTGGCTCACCTCCATAACTACTCAAATTCCTTTATTCAAAATTCATAGCTGCAGATAGAAACTTTACTTGAGTTGAAGTCCTAGAATACTTTGGAATTTACTTCCTAGAATACCAATTCTAGGATGTATCCTCTCAAATATATGAAGGGTTGGGTAGAATCTTAACCTCTATATCAATAAAATAACAAAACACAACCCAAACACAAAACAAAAATTTAATAAAAACAAAACACAACCCATATATTTCAATAAAATAAATGGAATGAAATCTATATCTGATTAACCTTATTTTCCATGTTTTTTCCAAAAAGAGAAATTGTTAATTTCCATTTTTTCTAAAAATTGTTAGCCTAAATAGTACAAATTATTTTTACCTTAAAATTTGCCCAATTTTTAAATAGAGACTATACAAAATTATTAGTTTCTAAACTTTAAAATAAATTTCCAACCTTAAAATTTTCCTTTCTCTCAGTTTTTTGTGTTCGTTATTCATTATTATAATTAAATTATATACATAATATATGTCGCGAACATGCCAAAGTATACTTTCCCTTATAAAAATCATGGACTATAGAATGGTTTGTGGCGAAACCACTAGATGAATATGTAACACAACTTATACATAAAGAGATTTATATTAGAAGAATGGATAACATAAATTCTAAAAGAACAGGTCAATTAACTGGTTTTCTCTTTCAAACAGCTACATCACTATCTAATAACCTTCTGCATCTCTACAGAGATTCATTTACTCTATGGCTAATTTAACATTAAGAATACTACTTGAACAAAAAACAACATTTACATGCAACCTATATAACAAATCTCATTTCGATATATCTCCAATTTTAATGGGGTCTATCACATTTCGAGAAAAACACATTAGCCATAAAAGTTTCCCATTGAAATAAAAAGTAATTTGATACAAAACATCTAGGTTTTAACCTTATATAGTTAATTGTTTCAAATGGATTCTTAATAAAATGAAAAATATTCAATGTAAAACAGATGCACATTAACATATAATTGTGATATTTTCCCTTCTTTCCAACTTAGTCCATCCTTATAGAAAAATCCCTTTTAATGAAGAAAATATATGCATAGTGATCCACTGATATTTGTTCACCAACAACTATTCCATTTTGGACTTATATATCTCAAAACTATGCTCATTGAATTTATGCATCTATATTAGTAAATGCCCGTACAGTCAATCTCTAGAATAGATCTAAATAGAAGTTCTTCATTTTAATATCCATAAAAAACAACCACTTTAAGGAAAACTATGTACATGTGTCATTTCTCCTATAAATTCTTAGGAAATTTTTTTAAAGCATACATGTCATGTTGGATTTCTCCCATTAAATTTAAAGCATGTTTTTTGTAAGTGCATAAAATAATTTTGCAAACCATGTAAATGTCATTTCTCTCAAGCTTTAAGGCCTAAAAATTGAACCTAAAGTGGCTGAACTCTCATAGGATTTTGAACATCCATAGGATTTTAGTCTTCTGTTGAGGGTTAACTTCTACAACTTCTAAAGGCAGAGTTTGTAAAGTGCCAGGTAGCCTCTGGATCTCATATTTTATCAAAGGTGACATATCCAGTAAATGCCCCTACAATCAATCTCTGTAACATATCTAAATAGAAGTTCTTCATTTTAATATCCATTAACCTCAACCAATTTAATGCAAACTGTGTACATGTGTCATTTTTCCCATAAATTCTTAGGCAAAGTTTTTAAAGCATACATGTCATGTTGGCTTTCTTCCATTAACTTTAAAGCATGTTTTTTGTAAGTGCATAAAATAAATTTTCAAACCATGTAAATGTCATTTCTCTCAAACTTTAAGGCCTAACAATTGAACCTAAAGTGGCTGAACTCTCATAGGATTTTAGTCTATATTTTGAGGAATTAAATTATACAAGTTCTAAAGGTAGGGTCTATAAATGGCTAGGTAGCCTCTAGATCTCATCTTTTCTCAAAGGTGACATATCCAATAAATGCCCCAATAGTCAATCTCTTTAACAGATCTAAATAGAAGTTCTTCATTTTAATATCCATTAACCTCAACCACTTTAAGGCAAACTGTGTAAGAGTAAGTTCTAGGACTTGAGTCGAAGTCCCAGAATACTTTGGAGTTTACTTCCTAGAATATCAATTCTAGATTTACCCTCTCAAATATATGAAGGGTTGGGTAGAATATTAACCTCTTATTTTTCTTGCTTTAAAACAACAGAACACAACCCATATATTTCAATAAAATAAATGGAATGGAATCAATATCTGATTAACCTTATTTTCCATGTTTTTTCCAAGAAAAAAGTTGTTAATTTCCATTTTTTCTAAAAATTACTAGCCTAAATAGTATAAATTATTTTTACCTTAAAATTTTCCAAATTGTTAAATAGAGACTATACAAAATTATAAGTTTCTAAACTTAAAAATAAATTTCCAACCTTAAAATTTTCCTTCCTCTCATTTTTTTGTGTTCGTTATTCATTATTATAATTAAATTATATACATAATATATGTCACAAACTCGCCAAAGTTTTTAAAGCATACATGTCATGCTGGCTTTCTCCCATTAACTTTAAAGCATTGTTTTTGTAAGTGCATAAAATCATTTTGCAAACCATGTAAATGTCATTTCTCTCAAGCTAGCCTAAAAATTGAACCTAAAGTGGCTGAAATCTCATAGGATTTTGAACTTCCATAGGATTTTAGTATGTCTGTTAAGGGTTAACTATTACACCATTTTTTGGTCATCTAACCTATTACCATTAGATGAACCCAAGTACACCATGTAAGACCAATTTTACCCTAAGTAAAATTGCTTTCACTATGTGAAATAACTTAGTAAAACACCTTTATTAAGTTGTTTATGGTCTTAACAGGAAACCTCAAAAAGAAATAATAAACAAATCTATTTTTGTTTATATTTCCTGGTCATATTTAACCCAAAACAAGGAAATCAATTAAATAAATCCTTATTTATTTGATTATTTCCTAGGAATAAGTTATTTAAATCCTTATTTAAATAATATTCCTAGTTAAATTTGACTAAATCATTTATAAATAATTAAATAAATCATTATTTATTTAATTATATTCCCACCATTTTCTTAAAATAATAAATAAATCATTTATTTATTTATTATTTATAAATAAAGGAATTGACCCAAGTCAAAAATCCTTTTCCCTTCAACAAATATAATAAAATATTCCTAAAGGGTGGTTCTAGAGTTTGATTAATAATATTTTATTCATGCACCAAGTTCTAGACCGCCCTAATATTTTGTTATAAATAGAAGGGTTTTCCCATTCATTAGTCACCTTTCACTAGATTAGATCACTTTGGATCTATACTCTTGGTCTGACTTTGAGCCATTATCATTGTCACATTCTTCATCACTTACTTTGTGAGCTCCCTTTGAGTTCTATGTTTGTCTAGGTTTTCTACACCAACAAGAGAGAGAAATTTTAGATCTGAAATGCTGAGGACTTTCAAGAACCCATCCCATTGAGGAGAATTGGAAACACCTTTCTTGTTTTATTCTCAGGTTCCCCTTTTATATATAATAAAAAATCCTTTCAAATATATTGTTCTTGTCTTGTCTATTGGATACATGGAGCAACATTTCATTTTTATTGCTTAATGTCTTTTACGCATAGATATGGATTTGTGCAGCTTTATTTGGATTGACTAACTGCAGATTTAAAGATATTGGCAACCATAATCGATGTTAGGGCTATTTGTTATGCATAGCTAAAGTGGTCTTTTTCGACGAAAGATTCATACTAACAATTGGCGACTCCACATGGGTTTTCTTTTGCGACCGCTGTCGTTTTATATATTCCTGCATATCCAGCTATTTCAAACCCTAGGGTTGCTCTTCAGTTCTCTATTTTTCCTATTTTTATGGTGCTTTTCACCTCTACAACCCTCAAACATTAAAATTTTTAACTTATGTGTGTTTTTGGCCCTATTGCGTAGGTGACAGACATCAGTCGCAGTTGAGACAACAACTTTTATGAAATTTTCCGCTGAGAGACCCGAATTTGCAGGTCACACTTATTGGCCCAAAAAATACGACCTGGCATGGCGGGCACAATTTTCTACCCCAAAACTGCGACTTGGATTGAAAACAGGTCAGAACCTGTGACCTGCACTTTTTCCTGCACTTTTCCAACAATTCTTCTGGGTTTGTATGAATCTTCTGTCAGGGTTTTCCAGCCTCCATCTCTGCCCGTTTAGACCCGTTTCTTATTTGTTTCACTCACCTAAGTGGGAATTTTTCCCCTTAGGGCTTTAGTATCATCCACTTTTTGTGGGAAAGTTTTAGCTGTTTCAGACGTTTTCATTTTCAGAGTTTCAGCCTTCTTCTTTTCAGATCTGATACCTCATTTGCAGATCCCTCTAGATCATCTCTTCTCCCTTTCAAATCACCTCATATATTTTTGTTTGGGTTTACCTCTAGGGTCACCTCCTTGCCCCTTCTACCTTTAGCTAATTCTCTCCTTTACAACAGCAACCTTGCCTCAACCTCTTTGTTGTACTCTGCACCTCTTTCCAGTAGATTTCTCCTTTAGATCCCTGTCGCTCCCAACCTTAGATCTATTGGCCTCTTTTTAGCATGTTTTGATTAGATTTTTTCCCTCTTCTAGACCAGTTTTGAGAGACCCGCCTTCTTGGGTTAGATTGATGCATTGTTAGCTGTTAATTTTCTGTTATTTCAGTTTTATTTACTGTTCTCTGTAGATTTATTTTCAGTTACACAGCAGACTTTTTTTTTTACTCTCAAAACGTTTGGGTTTAAAAAATTAAAATTAACACACGCCACACACTGACCCTAAGTGAATAAGAGCCTGGTTAACACCACCTGGCAAAGACTTTAAAATCAATTAACACTGCACCTCTCTACCCTTGTTTCGGCATTGACCTCACTTGATTTTTCACCTCCTTGCCCTTGTCGGTTTTTCTTCTACCCGTCATCATTGCGCCTCCAAGGCGTTTATCCCGGAGACTTCTTGGCCTTCACCCTCAGTTTTCAGTTGGTCGACTTCCTCCTTCCCGTCATCCTCGAGTAAGTCCTCCCTCGAGTCTGCACTCCGACTCTTCTTCTGATTATTCGAGTTCTCCCCCTACTCCTGGTTCTCCCCATGTTACCTTCACCATGTCTAGTTCAGGGCCTAGCGCTAGCAGCAACCCCAGTTCTACTGTTGGGTCTGTTTCCAGTGGAACCACTATGGGAACTACCTCAATTGTCCCTTTGCTCCCTTATATGGCCAGTCTCAGTCTCCACGATTTCAATTAGTTGATCAATGATCCTATCTGCCATGATGTTAGTTGGCCTGCTATGCAAGCCAAGCTCCCCTCCGACATTCCCAAGTTCGAAGGCCTTGCTAGTGAAGATCCCTCCAACCATATCTGATCTTTCCACATGTGGTTTTCATCCAATTCCATTACTGATGACTCCATCCGTCTTAGATTGTTCCAATGCATGCTTACAGGCGAAGCTTCTAAATGGTATGTTGATCAGGCCTCCTCTTCCCATACCACCTTTGCGACCATTGCCCAAGCCTTTTTATCTTATTTACAGCTCCCTCTCCGATACGAAACTGGTACAGAACTCCTGACTTCTTTCCATCAATCCTCTTCGACCCGCCTTTCCGCTCATGTCCAGGAATGGCGAAGAAGGAGGAGCTTATGTCGAGCTCCCACCTTTGAAGATCACATTTATATGGACTGGTTCCTTCGCTCTCTCTTACCTCCCATTGGCAAAGATGTCACATCCCAGTTCCCTCAAACCGAAGAAGCCGCCCTCCAAACAGCCTTGAAATATGACCTTATCTATGCTCAATCTGGTTATGTTTATATCGTCTTTCCTGACCTCCCCAAACCCAGTGGCACTAATGCCCCGGGGGCATCTCACTCTGCCGACGGTATCCTTGGAGCTCTTTCACATACCTCTGCTCAACCTCTTATGGGCTATGGTTTCCCTCCAGGAGGGGCCAGCACCTCCAGCACTTTTCCCCATCCAGGTAGCATGTATCCAGGATACGGCATGCCTCCTCCTTTTTCCCACACTCCTACTTACCTCAATGTTTCCCATCCTAATCCGTATCCTTACCAACCACCTGGTCTCCTAGCTCCTCCAGAATTTGGACCTCTCACTCCCTTGCCTTCTCAACCACCACAGCTGCACTTACTACCCCCTCCAGGGCAAGTATTTGCGTAGCAGGGTGCGACTAATTCTCTTTCTTCTCAAAGAAAGAGGAAAGGAAATCAATCTTCCTTTGGTAATCATCGATCCAATCCTTCAAGTATTGATTCTAACACTGCCAACCAGCCACAGGGCTTTCAACCCAAGTCGAACAAGCCGCTTCGCACCAATAAGCCATGTTCATGTTGCAGTGTTTATGGTCATTACACTCACAATTGCCCCCTATTACTACAAAGGCAGCAGATGTGGGAGTCTTAGGCCACTGTGTGGGGACAAGATTCCTCCCCTACTATCCCTCCCAATACAGCTACTTCTCAACCTGCTATGTTTACCGATCCTTTCCCTCAACAAGGATTTGTGGCTACTCAACCACCTCATGCCTCGGTAACCACTCAACATTCCCCTTCTAGTTCCTTCGATTACCAGATTCTCATGATGGCCTCTGAACAACCTCTCATCGTCGACCTTAACCTTCAAACTCGGTCTCATCAGTACTCCACGCCTCCCACTCCGTCTGTCGCCGAGTCCCCATCTTCAGGTCCTAGAGAGCCTCTGTCGACACCCAGTGGTCCCTTGCACATCCCTCCACCCAAAGCTGAGGTTCATACCAAGATTCCTAAGGGCCCATTACGTCGAAATGTTGCCTCTGGTCGAGCTGCCCATTCATATAGCATAGTAGATGATCTGGCACAATCTCCTGATGCCATTTCAACACTAGAACTCCTCCAGTCGTTTCCTTCTCAAAAGAAGGTTCTACTATCGGCGGTGGGTGCTATAGATCCTGATAATGACCAATTGATTGTTTTCGATGCCCGTCAGTCAGACCATCCCCCTCTTCCTGCTTCTGTTGCTTTCCAAATCCCCGTGAAAATCTGAAATGCCGACGTCGCTCGGTGTATTATTGATGAGGGGGCATCTACCTGTGTGATGTCTGCTTCGGTTTGGAAACAACTTGGATCTCCTAAACTAGCCCCTTCCACAATCACCCTTCATGCGTGGGATGGCCATGCCTCCCAGCCCATTGGCCTATTTGGTAACTGCCCTATCACCCTTACGGGCAAGACTGTTTGTGTCGACGTTGAAGTTATCGATGCCCCTCTTGACTATAACATTCTTTTGGGGCGTAGTTACACTTATGCCATGTCTGTTGTCCCATCTGCAGTCCACCACAAGATTTTTTTCCCTCATAATAGAAATATTTTCACCATCGACCAGTTGACATATCATGAACCAAACTCTCAGACCTCCCCTGAGTCCACCATCTCTGCTATCACCAATAAGCCAACCACTAATTCTTTGCCTAGTGTTTCCCCGGGCGTCTATCAAGACCCCTCCTTGCTTGGAACCTTCCTAAACCCTCCTCTTGTAACTGATCCTAGCTTGGCGAATGTTTGCATGATGCAATCATCTTGGGCTGACCTTAAGCAGCCCAATTTGGCTAGTCAGCAAACTCACCCTCACCCACCCCAACCAGCTCCTAGCCCTTCACCCCTACTAGCTAGCCTTCTTCCTTCTGAACCTTCTTCTACAAATAGTCCCCACGTGCCTCTCTTCCCTCCTGGGTTGATTCCACCCGATATCAACCCCCTTGGCACCATTCCTCCTAGCCATTACCCTGCTGGTCAGATACCTTTGCTTGCTCCCCCTCCCGGAGTTTATTTGGTCCCTATCTTGGCCACCCTATCCCTCCCCAACTTGACCTTGGGTATACCCGTCTGGTACCTTGACCCTCCAGCCACTACCCTGCCTAGTCAACCCAAACCATATCTTGCTTTGACCCCGGTTCAACCGATCCCCATGAATTCTCCTACTGCAACAGTACCTCAGTCACCTCAACAGGAACCACCTCCTGTTGTGACCACTTCGGGTAAGAATGGAACAGCTCGCAGGGGGGCATCAAAGGAAAAGGATGCCCCGACAAACCCTACCCCTCCTCAGCCTCCAAAGCATACCATCCAGTGTGCTTTGTGTGATGTTGTCCTGAATTACCGCATCTCAAGACCATGGTCAATGAAACATTTCTAGAATCCAATATCCCTGAGGTCTGTGTCACCATGCCTGATTCCATCCTGAAAATTAAAAACTTGCACACCAACCACCCTTGTTCTTTGTGCAATTTCCATGGAAATTATACCCACCTCTTCCCCCACCTTAACGAGTATTGTTCCTCTTAGACGCATACCGCCAATTCAAAGCCACACTTGACCATAGACCTTCTTCACTAGCACCAGACAACCTATCTACCCCAATTAAAATTTCCCATCATGATATTGAAATGACTGAACCTTCAGCCACCATTTCTTACCTTTCATCATCACCGCGATTCCCGGTGACCAACCCCTTAGTGCCTTCCCCCGATGTTTTGCCTAACCACTCATCTACTTACTCCTCTGTCACCCCGCATGATGTCGCGCATGTGAGCCTTTCCCCTCACAATCAGGAGTATAATATTTCTACCTCATCAGGTCATCCTATTCCCTCCACTCTTCCCATCTTCCAATCAGATGAAGACATCATGGAAGGCATGACCGAACCTGATTTTCCATGGGACGATATGCACCATAGTAGATACTTCCTTCCACATCAATCCCATGACCAATATGCTGTCAAATATAAATACTTCATTCCTAATAAAGTCGATTGGTTTAAAAACCCCATCCCTGCACCTGACACTTTCAAAGAAGTAATATGGCCAATGTCTCTCCTACCATCAAAATATACATTTCTGTCAAACCAAGAATCGAATAACATATCACCATGGGCGCCCAATTGACTTTGGAAGAAATTGAAGCCTACACCAAACTCTTCAAAGAATTCCACGATATTTTCGCCTAGTCCTACTCAGAAATGCCCAGACTCGATCCCGCCATTGTCGAACATCATATCGACACATGGCCTGATGCCACTCCAGTCCATCAAAAGTTGAGACCCATTCATCCCCTTAGACATTAAGCCATAAAAGCCGAAATCGATAAAATCAGGTAGGCTAGTTTCATTTATCCCATCGAATACACCACTTGGGTGTCCAACCCAGTTTTCGTCCTCAAAAAACAAGGCACCATTCGTGTCTGCACCTATTTTCGCGATATGAACAAAGCTTGTCCCAAAGAAAACTTCCCCACACCATTTATTGACCAAATCATTGATGAGTGTGCGGGGCACAAGGTTTTATCATTTATGGATGGCTTCTTTGGATACAACCAAATCGTTATTCGTCATGCTGATCAACTTAAAACCGCGTTCATTAGCTCATGGGGCACTTTCGCATATCGATTCATGCCATTTGGCCTTAAAAATGTCGGTGCCACTTTTCAACGAGCCATGTCTTATTGTTTCCATGACTTAGCTCACATATGACGAGCCAGCATATGTTTTTTTCGTAATTCGCTACTTCACCAAGACACATGTTGTCCACGAAGTCTTACTCCACCTCTCCTAAAAATCGGATTTTCTCACTTACAACACTTTTCCTTGGGGCACCGCTTTGCCTCCATACTTATTCTTGTTCGTGTCAATTTCCGTCATGAGATACCATTTTGTACTCATGTTTTTTATGGTCCCCTTTGGATCTTACCCCATTTCATCATCATCATTAGTGTCCATCTGTCAGTCACTCTACTATTTTCTCTCACGCCTTAGTTGGGGATCCCTTATTGCCTCCCCTATGGTGGACCTCCTTCTGTCGACATCAGCTCATTTACTCCAAAATCCAGGTCTATAGGGCGGTGTACATTGGTTCAAGCTCCTTTCAGCATGATCGTGATCCGTATACTTGATGGTCCAATGATGCAGCAGCAGCTATTGGTGATTCCTGGGTGTGTGTGAGATGTCTCAACCCTCATGAGGGGATGGCCCTGCAGGTAGCCCCCCACAAGCCTGGATGACTCCTTGATTTCAGCCCTTGATGTAGCTCCTTACATTTGATGATGTCAGCCTTAGCCGCTTGCAGCGCCTTTTCGATTTGCATGTATCAGTTAGATTTTACGAGACCTTCCCCGTGTATAGGGGGCATTTGGGTTGTATTTGTATCTCATGTACTAAAATATTATTTTATAATTCCTGGCTGTTATTCCAGCCACATCATGTATGTAGGATTCATCATTCTATTTTTCTGGCTCGCATTTATGCCAGCATGTAATTTATAGTTCGGTTCCTTGTTTACTCGACATACTATTCTTTTGTACTTTGTCTCAGCGGGCATAGGTATGCCTCCCCCTCCGCCTTTAGCACAAGTACCTCTTCATAAACTAGAGACTTTTTGCACCTGTAAGTCTCATCTCCTCAAGGTCTAGTCCTTTAGCACATTCGACTACCTTCCATTTCTCTCTCTAACTTCCCTCTTGATGTCTAGTGATTAAGTTCTTACAACGTACTTCAGTCATACGATTTGCTCCTAACACTCGTACGTTGAGGGGCAATGTGTTACACCATTTTTTGGTCATCTAACTTATTATCATTAGATGAACCCAAGTACACCATGTAAAACCAATTTTACCCTAAGTAAAATTGCTTTCACTATGTGAAATAACTTAGTAAAACACCTTTATTAAGTTGTTTATGGTCTAAACAGGAAACCCCAAAAGGAAATAATAAAAAAATCTATATTTGTTTATATTTCCTGGTCATATTTAACCCAAAATAAGGAAATCAATTAAATAAATCCTTATTTATTTGATTATTTCCTAGGAATAAGTTATTTAAATCCTTATTTAAATAATATTCCTAGTTAAATTTGACTAAATCATTTATAAATAATTAAATAAATAATTATTTATTTAATTATATTTCCACTATTTCCTTAAAATAATAAATAAATCATTTATTTATTTATTATTTATAAATAAAGGAATTGACCCAAGTCAAAAATCATTTTCCCTCCAACAAATATAATAAAATATTCCTAAAGGGTGGTTCTAGAATTTGATTAATAATATTTTATTCATGCACGAAGTTCTAGACTGCCCTAATATTTTGTTATAAATAGAAGGGTTTTCCCATTCATTAGTCACCTTTCACTGGATTAGATCACTCTGGATATATACTCTTGGTCTGACTTTGAGCCATTATCATTGTCACATTCTTCATCACTTGCTTTGTGAGCTCCCTTTGATTTCTATGTTTATCTGGGTTTTCTACACCAACAAGAGAGAGAAATTTTAGATCTGAAATGCTAAGGACTTTCAAGAACCCATCCCATTGAGGAGAATTGGAAACACCTTTCTTGTTTTCCTCTCAGGTGCCCCTTTTATATATAATAAAAATTCTTTCAAATATATTGTTCTTGTCTTGTCTATTGGATACATGGAGCAACATTTCATTTTTACTATTTAATGTCTTTTATGCATAGATCTAGATTTGTGCAGCTTTATTTGGATCGACTAACTGCAGATTTAAATATATTGGCAGCCATAATCGATGTTAGGGCTATTTTTTATGCGTATCTAAAATGGTATTTTTCAACAAAAGATTCATACTAACATTAACTTCTACAAGTTCTAAAGGCAGAGTCTGTAAAGGGCCAGGTAGACTCTAGATCTCATCTTTTATCAAAGGTGGCATATCCAGTAAATGACATATCCAATAATTGTGATATTTTCCCTTATTTCCAACTTAGTGGACATCCTAAACTAGAAAAATCCATTTTAATGAAGCAGATATATCCATACTGATCCACTGATATTTGTTCACAAAAAACTATTCCATTTTGGAATTTTATATCTCAAAACTATGGTCATTGAATTTATGCATCTATATTTTTAAACTACTTGAAACTATATTATACCATAGGAATCATTTCGATATATCTCCCATGTTAATGGGGTGTATCACATTTCGAGAAAAACACATTAGCCATAAAAGTTTCCCATTGAAACCAAAAGTATTTTGATACAAAACATAGGTTTTAACCTTATATAGTTTAATTGTTTGAAATAGATTTTTAATAAAATGAAAAATATTCAATGTAAAACACATGCACATTAACATATAATTGTGATACTCTCCCTTCTTTCCAACTTACTGGACATCCTCCTTGAAAAATCCCTTTTAATGAAGCATATATATCCATAGTGATCCACTGATATTTGTTCACAAAAAACTCTTCCATTTTGGACTTTTATATCTCAAAAATATGCTCATTGAATTTATGCACCTATATTTTTAAACTACTTGAAACTATAACTATTTTATTTCACCATAGGAATCATTTTGATATGTCTCCCATTTTACTGGGGTGCATCACATTTCGAGAAAAAATACAATAGCCACAAAAGTTTCCCATTGAAACAAAAAGTGATTTGATACAAAACATAGGTTTTAACCTTATATAGGTAATTGTTTCAAATAGATTCTTAGTTTAAAATGAAAAATATTCAATGCAAAACACATGCATTAACATATAATTGTGATACTTTCCCTTCTTCCAAACTTAGTGGACATCCTTTTAGAAGAATACCTTTTAATGAAGCAGATATATCCATAGTGATCCACTCATATTTGTTCATAAACAACTATTCCATTTTGGACTTTTATATCTCAAAACTATGCTCATTGAATTTATGCATCTATATTTTTAAACTACTTGAAACTATTTTATTACACCATAGGAATCATTTCGATATATCTCCCATTTTAATGGGGTGTATCGCATTTCGAGAAAAGCACATTAGCCATAAACGTTTCCCATTGAAACCAAAAAGTGATTTGACACAAAACATAGGTTTTAACCTTATATAATTTAATTGTTTCAAATAGATTTTTAATAAAATGAAAAATATTCAATGTAAAACACATTCACATTAACATATAATTGTGGTACTTTCCCTTCTTTCCAACTTAGTGGACATCCTTCTAGAAAAATCCATTTTAATGAAGCAGATATATCCATAGTGATCAACTGATATTTGTTCACAAACAACTCTTCCATTTTGGAATTTTATATCTCAAAACTATGCTCATTAAATTTATGCATCTATATTTTTAAACTACTTGAAACTATAACTATCTTATTACACCATAGGAATCATTTCGATATATCTACCATTTTAATGGGGTGTATCACATTTCGAGAAAAAACACAAATTAGCCATAAAAGTTTCCCATTCAAACCAAAAGTGATTTGATACAAAACATAGGTTTTAACCTTATATGGTTTAATTGTTTCAAATAGATTTTTAATAAAATGAAAAATATTCAATGTAAAACACATGCATTCTTATACACCCTTATGTCTATGTAAAGTAATGTGAGTGATTCCACAGGTCCTCTATGCCCTTCATAGGGTATAATTGGGATAGGTAGTGTTAACTTCTACAAGTTCTAAAGGCAGAGTCTGTAAAGGACCAGGTAGCCTCTGGATCTCATCTTTTCTCAATGGTGACATATCCAGTAAATTCCCCTACAGTCAATCTCTGCAATATATCTAAATAGAAGTTTTTCATTTTAATATCCATAAACCTCAGCTACTTTAAGACAAGCTATGTACATGTGTCATTTCTCCCAATAATTCATCGGAGAAGTTTTTAAAGCATGTACGTGTCATGTTGGCTTTCTCCCATTAACTTTAAAGGATGTTTTTTGTAAGTGCATATAATAAATTTGCAAAGCATGTAAATTTAATTTCTCTCAAGATTTAAGGCCTAAAAATTGAACCTAAAGTGGCTGAACTCTCATAGAATTTTGAACTTCTATAGGATTTTAGTCTATCTATTGAGTGTTAACTTCTAAAAGTTCTAAAGGAAAAGTCCATAAAGGGCGAGGTAGCCTCTAGATCTCATCTTTTCTCAAAGGTGAAATATCTAGTAAATTCCCCCACAGACAATCTCTGTAACAGATCTAAATAGAATTTCTTCATTTTAATATCCATAAATCTCAACCACTTTAAGGAAAACTGTGTACATGTGTCATTTCTCCCATAAATTCATCAAATAATTTTTTAAAGCATGTACATGTCATGTTGGCTTTCTACCATTAACTTTAAAGCATGTTTTTTGTAAGTGCATAAAATAATTTTGCAAAGCATGTAAGTGTCACTTATTTCAAGCTTTAAGGCCTAAAAATTGAAAATAAATGTTTATTTTTATCCCAAATGACAAAATATAAATGAAACAAGAGGAGGTTGTTGGTATTTCCAATCATGGTATACTAATTGTAACTTTAAGATTTACCTAACCTTTAGCCCTTCAATTATGGGAAACATAGGCCATGCAGGTTATAGAATCTAAGTGGTAAAATATATTAAAGATGGGAAAGGGGTAGGCTTAATGACAAAGTACAATATGGATGAATTCTCGGTAAAAATACATCTATATTAATATATCCCTTACAATGCAAGGAGAGAGATAATCCTTCCAATCTAAGACCAACAAATACGAATGGGAAGTGGGTCATCCACAACAATCCCATGAGAAATGTAGAAATAAGAAACTTCATCATTGGGTCAATTGTTGGAAGGGAAGGACCAAAGCATTAAAGCTACTAAATCACTACTCTCTAGCTTTGCATAGTAGTTTCACCAATTGAATAAAATTTAAAAAAGGGAAATCATATCATATTCAAAGAGATAGAAAGGTTAAATATTGCATAAGCATTTCACTAGTTGAATAAAATTCAGAAAGGAAAAATATGAAATAGAATCTTATTCAGAAGATAGAAAGGTTAAATTTCTTCTCCATATAATAACTCATCGCAATCTTCTTTTGACAAAGTCACTCATTCAAAGTGTAGATTTAGGTGATTGCTAATGTCATCAATTTACCAATTTATAAATCAACAAGGCTACCTAGTTGAGTTCATTAATGACATTGACCCCAATTAAATAAACATATATCTACTTATCTTTCCAATCAAAATTAAAGGGATTTATATGGGAAAGAGAGGCAGAACATATAGCCCATCAACTACTTTTCAGAGGTCAATGAAGGTATCTAGTGAGATGGAGAATCCTTAATAACGAAAACAACAAGTGTCGCGTACGGTGATAGGTTCTACATACCATGGTTTTTGTTGAACAAAATCACTGATTGGCACATGAATTTCATGATTCTCTTCTTTGAACTTTTTGAACAAATCTATCTGAGTAGTTTCCAAGAAATGTTTTTCATGTAGTTCGTATTGATTTCGTGCTATTCTTCTTCGCATCATATGCTTTGCAGTTGGCGAAACACACGAATTGTTCTTTCAATATTCATATATTAATTTTTTAACATTTTCTCCAAGTCTACCTTTGTATGGTTGCCTACAAATAGCTCTCCAACAAGTGAGTTCATCATTTACGTCTATTTGCAACTGAAATTTTCGGCGTTTGTGCAAATTTTTTTGTAAGGTTCCTAATGTTCGTGCCATAGATTTTACCAAGAAATTCTCTTTAGTACTTGATGAAACCACTGCCATAAGTATTGCTCTACGTACAACTGAAATGTTTTTCTGTCTAGATCTTCTAATTGAATTTATAGCACTATTTATACTTCGTATCACATTTTCCTTCATTTTTTTAAGCTTTGGATGATTTTCAAATACCCAATAAAGTTGTAGATTCTTTTAATTTCCTTAATGATAGGAGACCTTTCAACATTTGGGCTTGAATTTTCACATTTTCCTTTATGAAGTACGTACCAAAAATGCGATCTACATGATATCGTATATAATGGTCAGCTCTTTTATCTCCATATGTGTGACTGTCAACATTTTCTAACATCTCATCATCTACATTGATTTCATCTGTACATATTCGAATTAATAGTACATAATAAGTTTATATATTCAATATATAACTAAGTTAATAAATATATGTATAATTTCAATAAAAAAATAAGTACATACATATTCCTTTTTTACACACACACACACACATATATATATATATATATATATATATATATATATATATATATATATATATATATATATATATATACATACCTTGTGATTCAATTTCTTCACTTGAATTTCTTTCAACATTTTCACCATCTTCAATCATTGGTTCAATATCTCTTTCACTTTCTCTTTCAAAATTTTTGTATCTCATCATCAATGTTTTGAGGAATATCTCTCTCTGTTTACATTGCAAAATATTTTTCAAATTAGTTCATCAAATAAAAATTAAGCTTCACATTTTACACTAGGAAAATTTTAAATATATCAAACTCATAATATTTACATTTACATACTTGCTTCAACTTCTAGTTGAGGTTGATTTTTCCCTTCAATATTTGAGAGTGCTTCTATCTTTCTTTTACGAGATTGTGTCGTCTCTTCTCTACGTTCCTCAGGGTATCTTTTTCGATCATATTTTCTCATACAATTCCTTCTATTTACCATGATAATAGAGTATGAAGTTCAAAAAATTTCCTTCAAAAATTTAGACAAAAACACAATTAAAAAAAAACATCATAAAAGATTTAATTTAAAAAAAGTCATTTTAAAAATTTTGCAAAAAATACATACTTCAATCCAAAACACTTACTTAAAAAAATCCAAGAAAAAAATGTCTTATAAAAACGAAACAAAGATCAAAATATTTCCTTCCAAGTCCTACAAAAAAATTTCATTTAAAAAGTTAAACAAAAACTCATTTTAAAAAATCATTATAAAAGATTTACTTCAACCCAAAACACATACTCTACAAAAATGTCACTTAAAAAATGCCTCTTAAAAATGTTCATTGAAAATTAATTCCAACTTCTTAAAAAATGCCACTTTAAAAAACACTTCAAAAAATCCTCTAAAAAATATCACTTTAAAAAATACTTCCAAAAAATGTCCAAAAAATGTCCTTTGAATATTAAGCCTAAAAAGAGTCCTTTTGAAATTAAGCCCAAATCCATACCTTCAAAAACAATGAAAATTAAGCCCAAATCCATACTTTAAAAAAAAAGTGAGGCCCAAAAAACATCCAAAAAATGTATCACATACCTCCAAGAAATGTCCTTTGAATATACCTCCAAGAAAAATCCTTAAACCCAAAACAATCCTTTGCAAAAATGTTCTTTGAATGTACCTCCAAGAAAAGTCCTTAAATCCAAAACAATTCTTTGCAAAATCAGAGCAAGGCCTTTGTCAAATCAGACCGAATGTGCGAACATATGTGAAAATATGCGAATGATTTCGCGGAAATTTATATTACCGTGAATTTTTTTTTTGGAGGGGCTCCATGATATTTTCCAACCGACGGAAAATTGGGTAAAAGTTCAGCCGAACTTTTATACAAAATTCAACCAAACTTTTATGTCGTTAGAATTGACGGGCCGTTGGTGCAAAAAACAATTTGGCCGAACTTTTTTTAGGAGTTCAGCCGAACTAACGCGTCAACAATTACGCAGAACCTAGTTCTGAATATGTTTCCTCAACTTTGGATTGATTAAATTCCATGAGACATTATGAATTAACTATTGGAACCAAGACAAGAATTTTCAGAATTGAATCTAATTTCAGGAAATATAATTTTTTTGGAATTTCATAAATATTTACTAATTCTAATTAATTTTGTAATAAAACGGGTGCAAAAAATTTATGAAGGTCATTATGATTCAGTGAAATCATAATTCTGTATCTTCCAAAATACATTGTAAAAAAAATTGAAAAAATTATGGTGCATTACATTGGTTCGTCGTCTCTAATGGGTAGTTTTTAGATTTTTAGTTTATAACTTATATGTTAAGAAATTTCTTGTGTCGCGAAACATATTGAAAATATGCAGTTTTTTCATATTGGACCAGTTCAAAAAATTCTAGTAATTATGATATACATCCGTTGGCTTTGTAAATATGACGAAACCGAAGTAGACTATGTCTAGATTGTTGTAACATGTTTTGTTTCTCAAAAACACGAAGTGTCAAAGAATACAACATTGCGTATTAACATAACTTCTTATAAATCCTTTGATTGTTAAAAAACACACACTCAAAGAAACACTAATTTGACATATCAAATTTGTATTAAAAAATTCCAAAAAATAAGTAATAGAAAGGTAATAAAATTCCTGACAACTTTTATTTTTATCGCAAAATGTAATTCTAAATAGAAAAATTGTTTTAGCTTGCAGAAATTTGAAGAACAAAAAAAACTGAAAGTTTTTTCTCAAAAAAGGGAAAAAAGTGTTAGCCAAATTTGAAGAGAGTGGTAGCTCAGTTTGTCGCAAGGTGTTTGGATTTTCAACAAGTAAAAGAAGAGTGTAAGCATCTAGGTGGTTTTTTAAAGCCAATTCCTATTCCAAAGTGGAAATGGGAGGTAATTCCGCATACTTCATTACAAGTTTTCCCGCAACATCTAGACATCATGTTTCCATCATGGCTATGGTTGACACATTGACCAAGGTAGCTCACTTCATTTTAGTGAAGTCTACTAATTCAGCTAGTGAGGTAGCTTAGGTCTTCATCTAGAAGATAGTGAGATTACATGGTGTTCCTAAGAAGATTGTATTTGACATAGATGACAAGTTCACTTATATGTTTTGGAAGGATTTGTTTGCAGGTTTTGGTATATAGTTGGATTCTAATACAACTTATCATCCATAGATAGATGGGAAGACAAATATTGTTAACATGATTCCTGAGGACATGTTGAGGAGGTATTTTATGTACCAACATAGGAAGTGGGAGGAGTATCTTCCACCTGTAGAGTTTGTGTATAGTAATGGGTACCAGAAATATTTGAATATGATTTTGTTTAAGGCACTTTATGGGCATATTTTTAATACTCCTATCAACTAGAATGATACAATGAATTGGGTGTTTATTGGACATGATATGTTTGTAGATATGGAACAACAAATTCAAGTTATCAAGAAGAATCTAAAGGCAACACACGACTAATAAAATCGTTATGCATATCAACATAGGGAATTTAAGGAGTTTCGGGTTGGGGAGCATGTATACTTATGCATCAATCCTAAGAAGATATCCTTGAGGATTGGATCATGTTACACATTTGCACCTCAGTATTGCGGTACCTTTGAGATCCTTGAGAGGATTAGACTAATGGCCTACAAACCTACACTGCCACCGAAAATGAAAGCCCATGATGTTTTCTATGTTTCATTGCTTAAAATATATGTGAAGTATGTTGATCATGCGGTTTTATAGTCTATATTACATGTGGAAGCAGAAGTAAATTCGAGATCGAACCTTAGTGCATATTGTAGTGGAAATAAATCATGCTCCAGAACCGAGAAATTTAGCAATTGAAAGTGTAGCGGAAGCACTTTGGGCCTGATGAAGCCACATGGGAGATGGTTGTTAGATGTGGGTATTGTATCCTTAATTTTTTTCCGGTGAAGGAAAAGGATTTTTGGTATATGTATATATATCTATGTTTTTTTGTTATCGTAAATTTCGCGACAAGCTATGTTGTAAAGCTCCAATAAGCAGTATGATTCTCATGTTGCCATGTTTGTCACATTGGTTTTTCTTTTTAGAAGAGTGTTCATTGTAAATACTACATTGATCTAAGTTATAGATCTCCATAGGAAATATGTTTTGGCTTTTATTGGTTTTGTTAGTCGTAGGTGTCATAGAACACCAAGGACGTTTTTCCCCTAAGAGGGAGGTGTTTGTAACAATGCCATGTTAAAATTTCATGTAATAAAGTTAATAAAGGAAAAATAATAATACCAAAGTCACGAGACACATATTCGAAGTTGAGTTGGGAAAAAAATCCTAGTGGGTCTCACTTTTGGTTTATTATGGTTAAGAACATTGGTAAAGGAATTGGAAAGGTAAAGAGACATTAATTAAAATTTTATTTATGAAAATAAAGGAAAATAGGAGAAAAGGGAGATGAAAGGTCACAAATTTGCATGACTGGAAAATTGAATGAAATTGGATTTGGAATTGTTTTCATAGAGATAAGAGCACAAAGAGGAGAAACAAATCAAGCAAGCAAAGGAAACAACAGGAAGTAAAAGGAAAGAAAATTAAGGACAAGGAAGAAACAAAAGGACAAGGGAAGAAAATGACAAGCAAGGAAGATTGGATTAGCAGCATCAAGAGGAGTATTTGCATGTAATAGGTTACATGTCTGATTTATTAGTTGATGTGTGAATTCATGGTACATGCATTAGTTTATTTCGTTCTTTTTTTTCATGGGTATGGGTTTTTCCTAGTTTGATAATGGTTTCAGAATTTCTTTTCCATTTCCGGATAGCCATGGTGTGATGGGATTTATTTTCTCAGTTGAGATTGTAATGTTGGGAGGTTTTGGAATTGGGTGAGGTGGTCTCAGGAAAATTCACAAGGGGTGGGGGTGGAGGTGGTTTAATATCTAGGAAGCCCTCAAAAAGTGGGTGGAAACAAGAAAATTCTTCAAGGTATCGATGAAGAAAATATGAGGCATTCAAACTTGTTATTTTCTTAGTGATATCTTGCCCAGTTTTAGCCAAATCATGGTAGCCTGAGGGTGGAGGTGTTTTAATCTCCACAAAGCCCTGATTGTTTATGTATTGAGTCCACACATTCATGCTTGGAATATGGCATGGGGGTGATTAGCCGAAAAAAATATTTTGTTGAACCCAATCTATTACACCAATTTTTTATCATCTAACCTGTTACTATTAGATGGAATAAAGTACACCATGTAAAAGAAATTTTACCATAGTAAAATTTATTTCACTATGAGAAATAATTTAATAACCCATACTTTATTAAATTATTTCTGTTCTAAACAGGAAACCCCATGATCAATAATTAAATAAATCCTTATTTGTTTGACTTTCCTGCAGAGATAATTAACAAACCACTGTTTAATTAATATTCCTGGTCATATTTAACCCAAAACATAAGAATTAATTACATAAAGTATTATTTATCTTATTTTTCTCTAGCAATGATTATTTAATAATATTCCTTGTTGAATTTGACTAAATCATTTTTAAATAATTAAATAAATCATTATTTATTTAATTATTCCTTAACCTCATCCTTGAAATAATAAATAAATCATTTATTTATTTATTATTTATAAATAAAGGAATTTAACCATTTCTAAATTCGTTTTCCCTCCACCAAAGATAATAAAATATTCCAAGGAAGTTGGATCTAGATTTGGTTAATAATATTTTAACTATGCACCAATATCTAGACTAACTCAATATTTTGCTATAAATAGAAGGGTTTTCCATTCATTTACTACCTTTTTTATCACCTTTTGATCTATACTTTTTTTCTAACTTTGATCCTCCATCATTGCCATATTTTTTCTACTTTTGCTTGTGAGCTCGCTTTGAGTTCTATTTTTTCTGGGTTTTCTGCACCATCAAGAGAGAGAGATATTGGATCTGAAGCACTGAGGACATACAAGAACCCATCCCATTGAGGGGGACTAGTAACATCCTTCTATTTTCCCTTCCCAGGTGTCATAATACAAAAAATATTTATAAATTCTTGTCTTTTCTATTGGAGATATGGAGCAACTCTTGTTTATTTTCATTGTTTAATGTCTTAAACTGCATAGATCTGGATTTTTGTAGCATTTATTCTGATCACATAGTGCATATCTAAGGAAATTGACAACCACATTTGATGTTAGGGCTATTTGTTATGCATAGCTAAAGTGAGCTTTTTGATACGCTTTCCATTATAATTCACACTAACAACTGGTGACTCCATAAGGGTTTTTAATTACGACCACTATCATTTTTCAGATCACTACCTAACAAGCTGCTTCAACCACTAGGGTTTTTCTTCAGGTTCTTATTTTTCAATCCTTGATGTTGTTTTTAACCTCTTTTACCCTAAAATAGTAAAATTCTAACTTCCATGTGTTTCTGGGCCATTTGCGCAGGTAACAGGTATCAACCGCGATAGAGATGGCAACTTTTTCTGAAACCTATCCCTGAGACAACCGAAAGTAAAAATTGCACTTTTCAGCCCAAAACCTATGACCTCAGCTCTCAAGTAGCGGAAAACTGTCCAAAAAATATGATCTCTTCAGAAAACAGATCAGTACCTGTGACCTCAACTTTTTTGTGGGATTTTTCTGTTATTTTTTAGAGTTTGTCTAGGGCACTGTTCAGGGTTCTCTGGCTTCTGTCTTTACCTGCCTTAGACCTGTAATTACTCATTATTACTCATAAAATTAATAAACAATCCCCTTAGGGATTTAGTACGCTTCCACTTTTTTAGAAGGAGTTTAGCTGAAGCAGGTCTTCTAAGATTTCAGCGTCTTTCAACCATTTTTTCATATATGAACCTGTATTTTCAGATCCATTTCAGATCGGTTATTTTTCTATCCAAAACACCTCTTTTCAGTTTTTTTTGGTACTCCCTTTAGGGTCTCGTATGTTTCCATTTTGGTTGTAGCCTTTTGTCACTTATTTTTCATCATTTTTCCCTCTGGTTTCTTGCTGTTTTCTGCACCTCTTTTTAGCAGATCTAAAATTTAGATCCCTATCCCTCTTGAAATTAGATCTATTGGCCATATTTTTTGTTTTGAGCATATTTCTCCCACCCTTAGGCTAGTTGTTGGGAAGCCCTCATTCTTGGGTTTAAACTTATGCACCTTTAGCTGTTTATTTTACTGTGTCTTTCAGTTTTATTTACTGTCACTTTCTGTTTTATTTATAGTTATACAACATATTTTTTCTTTTCTCTATACGCATGTCTGGGCTTCATTAAAATTAACACACTTATCACACACATGCACACCTAAAGTGAAGATCATCTGGTTTACACTGCTAGGCCAAGACTAAAACATTTTAATTACTTAATTAATCTGCACCTCCATTCCCTTGTTTACCTCTTTTCCTCATTGGGTTCCATGTACCTTTTCCACCATTGTGCCCCCAAGGCATTCATCCCACAGACTCCAAGGCATTCATCGTTAGTTTCCATGAGGAAGACTTACTCCACTACATAGGGTCTGAGTTAGTCCTCTGCCGAGTCCCCATTCCAACTTTGATTCTGGTTCATTGAGTTCTCCTTTTGTTCCTATCCCCAGTTCTCCTCCACCTTTCACCTTCATCATATCTGGTGCAAAACCTACCGCTGGTGGTGGCCCCATCTCTAATGCTGGAGCCACTACTAGTGGAGCCGCAACAAGAACAATCCCAGCTATTCCCTTGCTTCCTTATATGGTAGGCCTAAGCCTTCCCGAGTTCAGCTAGTTGATTAATGACCATATACACCATGATCCAGGTTGGCCTGCTACGCCATACATCCCTAAGTTTGAAGAATATGTTGGAGAGGATCCTACTAACCATGTTCATTCTTTCCACATGTGGTATTCATCCAACTCTATCATTGATGCCGCTATCCGTCTTCATTTATTACAGCGTACGCTTAATGGAGAAGCTTCCAAGTGGTACATCGACTAGGCTGTTGCCTCTCATGATACTTTTGAGACTATTTCAAAGGTGTTTCTATCCTACTTCCAACTTCCCCTTCGCTATGACACTGGTACCAAAATTTTGACCGCTTTCCATCAATCTTTTGCCACCCGCCTATCTGACCACGTTCAAGAATGGTGTAAAAGGAAGAGCTTATGTCAAGCTCTAGTTTTCGAAGACCGTGTCTACATGGAATGGTTTCACAGATCCTTTTTTTTGTATATTGGTAAATATGTCGCGTCTCATTGTTTTTCAACCTCCTTACTACCTGTATCCATAGCCAGGTGCTCTAGCTCCTCCCATTCCCTGGATAGTTAGTCCTACCGACCTCTCCAACGAGCCACATATCATAGATGATTGATACCTTTTCTTCAAAAATTTTACTTTATATGATACCATACTTCCCACTTGGTCCCTATGTTTGACTTGGTGGGCAGGGATGATTTTAGACCTTCTCTAGTGGTTCATTCCTGTATTCTTTTCTTACCTTGATTCTTCACAAGGAACCATCCTTCCAAGAAGCATTAAGGCCACCTTTAGACAAGTAACACCACCTACCTAAAAGTCGCGGATCCCAATTGCAAGGGTTGGTTTTTTTGCTACAATCATCATAATATTTAGGGCCTTTTCCTCCTCTCCACATTCACCACAACTACACTTGCAAATGAAACAAATTGGAGGCAAATTGCCTTATTAAAAGAAAAACTCTAATTTTTATTTCACCAATTGCGACCAAACCATAGCTCGTTTTGAGGAATCATTAGCGCTATTGGAAATATCTCACCGAGTATGAAAATGTGTATCCTTTCACTTATGGTGATTTGATACTTCACTTGGAAGCCTTTTTTCAAAGTAGGGTCACTTCGCCACTTCTCAAAATCAAATTTCTTCACTTGCGATACTTGTACTTGAGGCACCACTTTTCCTTCATACTTGTCGATGCTTGTGTCGATTTGTATCATAAGTAACCATCTTTTACTCATTTTTTTATGTTCCCCACTAAGCCTATTCCATGTGGCACCGTCATCGAGTCACCCTTGTTTAGAGCATCCGAGTTGAGTCATCATCGCATCCATGGAGTATGTCCCGAGTTCCTTTTGTCCCTTGTCACAATATTCCATCCTTCATTGCTTTGTACCTCTCTAGTGTCGCACATTTTGGACTCTAGTAATACTGTCCCCTATCCCCTCCAGAGTCACATCAGTAGCTTCTAAGTCATCCATGCCCTTTATGCTCTAACAAGGGAAGTTGTCAGCCCACTACTCAGGATCCCATATTCCACCATCATCCCTGGTGTCAATCTATCACTCACTCTACTATTATCCCTTATGCCTTCGTTGAGGATTCCTCATTGCCTCACCTATGGAAAACCTCCTTTTGTCGACATTAGCTTATTCATTTCAAAAGACAGGTCTATAGGGCGATGTACCTTGGTTCAAGCTTCCACTCTTGTTTGGTGCCTTAGATCAGGCAAATTGACCCTTTATTTCCCTTGGACTTGATTTTTTCTCAGCTCCAGCTCCTTATGGCATGATTGAGATCCGTATACTTGATGGTCTAGTGATGTATAAAATTTTGCTAGTGATTCCCGAGTGTGTGTGAGATGTTTCAGACATCATGAGGGGGTGGCCCTTCAAGTAGCCCCCCACATACCTATATGACCTCTTTAATATAACCTTGGATGCAGCTCTGTAGGTGTGATGGTTCCGGCCTTAGCCACTTGCAGCGCCTTTTTAGTTTTCATGTATCATTCAGATTTTTAGAGCCCTTTCATGTTTTACAGGGCCTCTTTGGTTTTTATTATATCTCATGTACTGAGATATTATTATATAATTTTTGGCTATTGTCCCAGGCATAGTATGTATGTAGGATCCATTATGTTTTTTATCTGGCCCATGTTTATGCCAACATGTACTATATAGCTGAATCCCATGTTTGTTGGGTGCACCATTATTATTTGTACTTTGTCATCTCGGTGGGCATAGGTATGCCTCCCCCGCCTCATTGAGAACAAGTAAAGACTCATAAAAGAGACTTGTCACACCTATAAGTCTCGCCTCCTCAGGGTCTTATCCTCTTTCGCTTAAGTCCGTATTCTATTTCTCTCTCTCTCACTCCCTTTCAGTGTCTAGTGATTATGTTCTTACAACATACTTCAGTCATACAAATAGCTCCTAACACTCACATGTAGGGGGGCAATCTTTTACACCAATTTCTGTTTATCTAGCCTGCTACTATTAGATGGACTAAAGTACACCATGTAAGACCAATTTTACTATAGTAAAATTACTTTCACTATGAGAAATAATTTAATAACCCATATTTTATTAAATTATTTCTGGTCTAAACAGGAAACCCCATGAGGAATAATTAAATAAATTCTTATTTGTTTGATTTTTCCTCTAGGGATAACTAACTAAACCATTATTTAATTAATATTCCTAGTCATATTTAACCTAAAACATGAGAATTAATTAGATAAATTATTATTTATATTATTATTCTCTAGGAATAACTATTTAAATCATTTCACTACCTTTTTTATCACCTTTTGATCTAAAATTTTGTTTTGACTTTGACCCTCCATCATTGTCATATTTTTTCTACTTTTGCTTGTGAGCTCCCTTTGAGTTCTATTTTGTATGGTTTTTCTGCACAATCAAGAGAGGGGATCTTGGATCTGAAGCCCTGAGGATATACAAGAACCCATCCCATTGAGGGGGACTAGTAGCATCTTTCTGTGTTCCCTTCCCAGGTGTCATAATACAAAAAATTATTTATAAATTATTGTCTTGTATATTGGATGTGTGGAGAAACTCTTGTTTATTTTCGTTGTTTAATGTCTTTAATTGCATAGACCTGGATTTTTGTAGCATTTATTCCGATCACCTACTGCATATCTAAGGATTTTGACAACCACATTTGATGTTAGGGTTGCTTGTTATGCACAACTAAGGTGAGTTTTTTTTCATACGCTTGCGATTAGAATTCACACTAACACAAACTATGGTCGGGTGGTACATGGAAGCCCCTCACTTGGTTAGATTTTGCATAAGTGAATAAGATTTAGTTTCTTATTGTGATTCCTGAGTATTACCAATTATTATTATGTGGCTTTGATGACTATTTTATCATGGTTAATATTCTTATTGTCAAGACTTATTAATTTGATACATCAATTTCATGTAAAGATATGTATTGTGATTTTCTACTTATTTATCATTATTGTGATATTATACATTGTATCATTATATTTGCTTTCATCGTAATGGATAAGTCACTCACATTATTTAATAAGTCAATAATTTGTAATGTATCATTGTCATAATATTTTTTTATAACTATAATATATTATATTTGTTTATGTCTATAATGATATTATACATTGTATCTTTATATGTTTGTAATGTATCATTTTCATAATATTTTTTTATGTCTATAATGATATTCTACATTGTATGTTTATATCATATTTTCATTAAAATGGATAATTCACTTGCATTACTAAGTCAATAATTTGTAATGTATCCTTTTCATTATATTTTTTGTTAATGGTGAATAAAATGATATTTAATTGATGGTAAAAAAAAGTGCAATATGGTATATAATTTTCTCAATAAAAACAAATAAACATTTTTCTGATATGCTTATTCATGAATAATGTGAAAACAATATTGTGCCTAGTTATGATCTGCACTATCTTCTTTTACATTTGTATACATCTAAATTCCAATCAACACTTCATTATGTATCTTTTCCAATCCACAAGGGACATACATGGACAACTACACAATATTTGCTAAACATTTAATTGATGTATCGCTCTTATATTTAGGGTGGAGATTTAATATACATTATATATTTATGGTTGTCAAAACCTATATCAATTTTTAATATGATAGGATATTTGTGTTCTCTAAATTATTGTGGACTTTCATATATAAGTGACTTTAGGAAGGTTTTTCTAAATCAATTATATAAATAAAATTAACTAAAAAAACTTAAAGGACAATTAAATTTACTTATTTTTATTTTTCTATATTACAAGTGAAATTCAGTTTATTTTGCATTACTAATATTGATTATTTTATATCTCTTAATAAAATCAAATTTCCTTGTGCTAAAAGGCCTTCTCCAACTCAGTATGTAGAAGGTGTTGTAATGTCTTGTGCCATAATCATTTTGACTTAATTAAATTACACAAAATAAAATTGAAATTGAAATTATAAAAAGAATATAAAAAACAATAATAATTATAATTATTAATAAAATCTTTTGACTGAATAACATAAAATGAAATAGTTTAAACAAATAAATTAAAATAATAATAATGATAATTAGTAATTAAAACTAAATATGTTTTAACTACGGGTGTTTATACCTCAAAAGATTTGATTTCTTTGGGTACTTGGTAGATTCGTAGTTAAGATAAAATTGTGATAGTTATAATAAGTGCATGCAAACTAGCAATTGCACCACATGTTGCAAAAGAAACACTGTATGGAAAAAACATAGGAAAGAGTAGTCTAGAAGAAATAAGTTGTTGAAAACAAGGAGCCATTGTGAAGGAATGAAAGGAAAATTTTGCTTCCATGGAAGCAGGTTGTGGAGGTTTGAAAGATATTGATGATAAGAGTTATTAACTAGAAACTTTCACTATACATATTGAAATAGGAAATTGTGGGTGAAAACATATATGTAAATCAAGATAATATGTTCACATATATAAAAAATTTGTTATAGATATTGAAATAGGAAATTGGGGGTGAAAATCCTTTGGTGATTAATAATCCTTCGAAACAAGCATGTAACTCAAATATGATATTTCTATCTAGCATATATGTAAATAAAATGAATTTTTATTAATAGAAATAGATTTTACTCCAAGTTCATCTACATATCCAAGCACTAATTACATGCTTGTCAGAAATTGTATATGAAGAACTAATTACATGCTTGTTAGAAATTGTATATGAGGAACGTCTTGGTATACAAGAAAATGAATGTCATTTTAATATGGAGACATTTTTGGAAGGAGATATTGTTCTTTATGTTATGGTTTATTTTGTTGACTCCAAACTTGGTTTAGTCTTTCTCTATATACGTAAGAAAAAAAATACAAAATAATTTCACAAATTTAAGTTACAGTTTTATATTTTATAATTAAAAATCTAGTTTCTTATTAAAATATTTTACACACATCTATTTATTCAAATAAATTATATTCTGAATATTTTTTCTCCTATTATTTGATCAAAGAATTATTTTACTCCCTACTAAGTAAAACAACTTTATTAATAAAGAATTTAATGCCAAATTGAAAGATTATTGGAGAGAACTACTATAATATATAGAATTGATTTTTTGATGTATAAATTATTTGTTTTATATGTCTTTCAATTTACATTACCTATTATCTTCAAACCCCATGGGGAGGTATTGGACATGGGAGCCAACTTTAGGTAAAAAAAGATCCACATTAGAACAAAAAATATTATAATTGTAAAATTCTCTTACCTAATCATATTTTTAAATATATAATTGAGTTCCATTTATTAAAAACAAATGAAATATTAAGAACCTGCTAGATTTATAAAAGGTAATTGACATGAAAATTAAAAAATCTCCTCATGACAACATACAAATGTTAATCTTAATAGAATCATTAAAAAATAAAAAGGGACAATATATTTACTAGTTATATCATTAAAAAGGACCACTTTCACAATTGAATTTATACATTAATATTTAAAAATATTACCAAAAAATTTCTAAATAATTTAAAAATATTATTTTATAACTATATATAATTATAATTGTATATTTTTAAGATGTATATTTAATGATAATAATATAATTTTTTTTTGGAAAAATATAAGTTGGAACTAAATGGATTTGGTGAATTTCATAGAGATTTAACACATTAGGGCACATTAAGTGAAGGGGCACTAGTGTTCCTTACCTCCAAATGTAGTATAGTGTGATGCATCAATATAAAAAACCCTGCAACTACTTAGAATTTTTAGTTCAAAAGTATTAATTATTATATATATATATATATATATATATATATATATATATATATATATATATATATATATATATATATATATATATATATATATATATATATATATATATATATATATATAAAATGTATTTATTTTAAATGAAAAAATTTTGATCTGCTATAAAAGAGAAGAGCATTGAAGGAAAATAGAGAGCCTAAAGGAATGTGGAGGTACAAAATAAAGAGCATGAAGGAGATGTATAAGTACAAAACAAAGAGCTTGAAAGAGATGTGGATGTACCTGGAAATGATGAGCAAATGAGAGATGTAGAGGAGCTTGTCAACGAGAATATTAACCGCACAAATGAAGTCACCATTTGAATATTTTAAAATTTTTCAATGTACATGTCAAGTTCAAATTAAAAACTAAAAATTTAAATATTTTTTTCTTTTATGTAGGGACAACATCTTACCTACAACAATATCGTACCACACATACAAAAACATGGACATTAATCATAATTTTCAAGAAATTGTCTTTGATGATAATTTTCTAGATAATATAGAATCAACTAAAATTGAAGAAACGAGGCCACTAATTCATGAATGAACAACTAAAGATAACATAAATTGGGTGATAAAAAATATTTTTCAAGGTATATCTATCATAGCACAAGCTTAATTGTCAAATATATTTTTAAAGCACAGATATCTATGAAGTATAGTTCAATTATTAGGCATTTTAAATTCCAAAGAGGTGAATGTAAATGAGTTTGTATCAAGAAATATGACATCAACCCCTGGAAAAATTTCAAAATATCAATCTCAATATTGCATAAGTGCTAGTAAGACATTATTGATAGGTGTTGTTGGAAAATGAACTACATCAAATTTGTTGATGTCAATGAAAACAAGAATGTACAAAACAGTAAGAAAATTTTTATTGAGTAATTCAAAATTAGGATTCAATAACATGAGAATGATGAAATTGCATGTTGGACTACTATATGTAGGAAACCGTATCAAGATAGACTTTCGTATAATGTGAGAAACAATGTGAAAGAGTTTTGGTATTGGAATTTACATGTGTCACCAAATGAGGAGAATACCATGAGACATTGTATATCTAGAGGGGTGTAGTGAGATAATTTCCCCTTTCAGTGACTGTTATTATTAAAGAACATTTCTTACTACATAATATGTATAACTTGTATATATAATTATGAAAAGAAAATTAACCATGCTGGAATGTTATGACACTGAGGACAATATAAGTAATCCATTCATACAACTACCACATACTATCAATAGGCAAAGGGGTTTTCTTGTGAAGTGATCTATGCATATTCGTCATGCATATCTAATATCATCACTAAGGAGTCATCCTAAGATAAAAGGTCATCATAGTAACTTTGATGTTCAGAAACCATCAATCACTTAATTATATTTCTCTAAATATTAGTAATTGGAAAACGGTCACCATATGGTAACACTTGGGGGGGATGTGTATCCATATCATAGTATAACTTTATATACAATAGCTTATCCAAATGATATAAAAATATTTCATAAGAAATTCAATCTCTACATGAATTACTCACAATCCTTAATGATATACTCACAGTTCTTCCATAATAGTAATCTAGTGTCTAAAGAAGTCGTCATCACTCAGTCGCCATATAGGTAACACCTGGGGGAAATGTGTTAGAATTTTATATACAATAGCTTATACGAAGGATAAAAAAATATGTTACAAGTAATGCAATTGTTACATGAACTACTCACCATAGGTAACATCTGGGGGAAATGTGTGACAACTGTATATACAATATCTTATACAAAGGGTATGAAAATATGTTATAAGAAATGCAAATGCTACAGGAGCTACTCATAGTCCTTAATGATATACTCAAAGTTATTCCAAAATACTAATTGAGTGTCTAAAGAAGCCATCATCACTTCCAAAATCACATATTTAAACATACAAGTTGTAGAAAATGAATTTGTTTCATAAATTTTAATAGAATAATGTGCTCAGGTCTAAGATATAGTTCTTAAACTTCGAAGCTTCTTCTTGACTGAAAACATACTAAACTGATAAGATATAGCTGAAGAGAAATAATTAAAAAACATCTTGGGACAATTGTTACATAATAATTTGATGCACAACTTATATAGCAGTAAATATCAGCTTGCAACACATCCAAATAAAAAAAATGAAGTAAATACTATCAGTTGGTTTTCAATTCATTTACGTAATTAAAATAGATCTAGGAAATTTTGAAGACTACTTCATTGAAAATTAGAAGCATCTTCAAGCCTAGTTTTCTAAGCTGGTTGTCAATACCTCTCTAGATCACTTGGATCAACAGTGTATTTATTTCCCCATTATCTAGCCATAATATTGGCTTTCTGATTGTCTTTTTTGTTTATGAACCCTTTAAAAAAAACCATGGGAACATTTGATTTTACATTGTGATCTCCCTAGCATGGGTGGGGGTTTCAAAAATTGGAGAGGAAATTGAGCGGTTATTGTTAGAAATTATTGTAGAAGATGGGAAATTTGGATGGTTTGTAGACAATATGGATTTCATAACAGATATCAATTTTGATTTTTTTAGTGTCTCTGGCCACCATGCATCTAATAGGATCCATTTCAACTCAGAACATCAATAAATAATTAGGTGAATGATAACTTGTGACATCCCTACCCCATTTTGTTTGATTGTGGATCAGGTTACAAACTATTAACTTGTGAAATCCCTAGCCATTTTCATTGATTGTGGATCAGGTTATAGACTAGAATACACTCTCTCTTCAGAAGACTCTATAATATTTATTGGATGGAGGGAAAGGTTATGATAAAACTTGTACAAAAAACCCCTTAGAGTTGTCTCAACTTACTCTATTGTTAATCACATAATGTTAATTTTGTAAAACTATAATCTACAGTAAGGATTGAGAGGGTTTTTTCTTTTGTAAGTTTTTTTTGGAATTGAAAAATAAAAAATTATAAAAGCTAAAATTATGTAGCAAAAAACTTTGTTTAAAATTTCAGAATAAAAAGTTGAGTAAGTTTGACATCATATATAATGAAAATTGTTTATGATTATAAAGTAAAAAACATGTAAGATTTTTTTAGCTACAATTAGGTAATTAAAGATATGTATATAGTTTTTTTTTAACGAAAGAAATTTGATATTCATTAACAAACAAAAAAAAACATGAAAGAGTATGATGTAGTTACAAATTGTTATGTCGTTACAAACTGTTATCTAGTTACAAACTATTGTAATTAAGTAATTAAATCTAACTTAGTGTTATTTAAGAAATGATAATTATGAACATTCATCATTATTGCTCAAGATAAATCATTTCCTTCGAAATAATTTGGAAATTTAAAAAAATAACACATATTTTAAAAAATTTCATTATTAGTTTAATTTTTTATATATTAAGAAATACTAATCATGAATAATAAAATGGTTGTAACATAAATAATATATAAGAATACAAAAAATAAAAATAAAAATAAAGATAAAAAATATTAATAATATTATTAATTATAATTATTAATAAAAACATTTTGACTTAGTGGAATAACATTGAAATAAATAATAAATAATATATAAAAAAAACTATGTATTTTTGGAATAATAAAATAGTTGTAACAAAAATTATTTAGAACAAGAAAAACTATGTATATTTGGATGTAAGAAAATTTAGATAGATTTTATTAAGTAAAATTTTAAAAGAATAATGGTTATAAACAATTAAAAATAATTTTATTGAATAGTTAGTTTAGATCTATATTATTTATGAGAGGGATCAATTCTCTTTTCACTCTAAACGATGTTTTCATATCAAGACATTTGATCACTCTTGGATCTTGGTAGATCCAGAAATAAGATTTATCTAGGCCATCTTAATTTCCCCCTTTAAATAAACTATATTCCACATGAATACCATGGTCAATACTATGGGCTATTTTTATACTTTATTATTATTTTATTTTATTATTATTTTTTTTTTTGTAATTTGATCTAGTCAAAATGTTAAACATCATATTACAAAATTTCTATCATAATTTGATGAGTGCATAGTGACACAAAAATATAATATTTAAATATATAAATAGTTATTTTCCTTTTTTATATTGTTTTTTATCCATGTAATATAAATTAATTGGTTTGTGTGCAGTTTAATTTTATGATATAAATTTATTTACTTGTGGATCTAATGGCCTAAAACATTTCAATCGTCTAATATTTGACACACTAGCAGTTAGGGGAGTTGTTTTCAAAGAGGAACACATTACAGCGTAATTAGAAGGAAAGTAAATAAATTATTATGTTATATAAATGAATGAGTAATTATAGATTTAATTTTTAAAATATACATATTTTTTTGTATTTTAAAAAATGCAATTATGAAAGATAATTTATTTATTTATTGATAATTAAAAGTTGGGGTTAAGTGATAAATCTCTTTCATTATTTAATTCATTAATATTTTATCATATTTAATGTTTAATTTAAGAAAAAAATGTAAATTTAAATGTGTTTTTTTAATAATTATTTATATTAAATATATTTTTTTAATAAGTATTTCTTAATATAATTATATTTATTTAGTTGAACGTTTTGTTGAAATAGAAAACATTGTTAAATAAGATTATCTAAAAGATAGTGTATTAACGAGAATGGATTATGTTATCACTCTAGTAATTCCGAAGTTGTGAGATTTATATTTAAAGTTTAAGAACACTAGAGGTAACCACAAACCTAATTTTAAACTCTAGGATCTAGCCTTCCTAGGGTTCAGAGAGGGCTCTCTCTATAATATTTAACTTTGTTTAGATTATAATATATTAGGCTAGTTATGATTGTGCAATTTGGTTTTGATTTGGTTTGGTTTGGTGGAAAAAATCACTTAATGAGATGGATAGTGGGAAATATGTTTGTCCATTGGGCTAAGGAGTCAAAAGTGAAGCAGACAGAACTAGGATCAACGCCAAAAATTCAAATATTTTCAGGGCAAGATAGATAAGTCTTTGAAGATCTTGGAAGGCTGTTTTGGTGAAGTGGTTTGATCAAGATAAAGAGCAATAAAGGGTTCTTTGATCTGGAAAAATTAAGGAGTAGATAGAGGTCAAACGAAGGAGGGAGAAATTAAGGGGTCCCTACTCTCAAAATCAGCAGAAAACATAGAAATGATAAACAGTAAAGACAGGGTGCTTTTAAAAAATCCTGAAATAATAATCATGTTTATTCATTCAAATTTGGAACACATAATGGATGCATGAAACAAAGAAGATAAATAATGACAAGTAGAAAGTACTTCACTTCAATGCCTCATCACATGAATCCTAGAATATGATGCTAGTTGATCTGATCTAGGCTACTACTAGAAATTTGCAACACAAAAGCCTTCAAGTCCAACAAAAATGACTATAGAAATATTTAGCAATTTATTCCACACTAATACTTCTAAGGATGAAGTATTTGTATAAAAATGTTTACAAAATATCCCATAATGCTTCTAGGAATTATCTAAGGGAATATAAAGTATCTTTACAGCAAAATAGTGACAACTTCTTAACAAATCAGCAAGTTGTCCTATTTATCAAAATAAAATAGAAAATTGTTTGTGGATTAGGTGCAGTTGGATGCCTTGGTGTCCTCTTTGTTGGCATAGATATTTCAATCTGTTTTGAAATATTATCTTCATTATCTTATACTTTTTAACTTTGATTTATCTTTATCCTCTGATACTCTTTAATCTCTGTAAAAACTGATTTACTGATGTAATTTTCTGTTTTGACTGTAAAAATCAGCAAACTATTTTTGTCTTTCTCACTGCACTTTGACTTTTACAGTAAGTTAGTGAGTGATTTCCAAGCTTCATCATTAGGAATTTGTATCTTTTTTAGCCTCCTGAAGTTTTCATTAGCCTCATATATCTAGCAAATGTTGGTTTTATGACAAATAAATGTCTTATCTCATGTTGTAGATAAAATAAGTCTTCAAAACTTCCGAGTAAGCCTTTCCCTGTAGGAATACCTTGTCCATCTATCTTGTTCATCTACCCTTTTGCATATTTTTTGATTTTCTTATTGTAATCTTCCTGTGGCATGAGCTTATCATTAATGACCAAAATGTTAGGCAAACTTCTTTGCCTCAAATTTTCAAATTTAACGATAAACTTGGTTATGACTATGTTTATATTTTCACATTTCTCTTCAAGTTGTTTCATTATATTCTTATTTGAAAGGAATTTCCTTATTTCAAGGATTGTCTCTGTCCTATCATTGATTTGTATTTCTTCCAATTCCCGCCTTTTTTATTGTTGAGAAGCTTTATCAATTCTATGCCTTGCTTAGGTTTGTTACCTAGCTCATTTTTTTTTTTGAATCTCTACTTGTGATGTCTTCAGTAAATCCCTTTTTTCATACATTACCTGGATTGAGGACCACACATCATTGATGGCTTCAATGATTTTGTTCCATAACTAGTTTTTCACATATGATATTGGCTCCTTCAAGGTTAAATCCTTTTGAAGTTTCTTCAGTTATTAATTTAACCTATTAGCCCTTTGCTCATGAGTTTTGGCATTGATTTGAGCTAGCTTCTTTGTATCCTCAAGATTGTCTATCAATTTCTTTAATTTGCTAACCTCACTTGTTTGTAGTGTCATTTCTTCCATGGATTTTACTAGTTTACTAGCCTCATCAAAATGTTGAGTTGTTGTAGTAGATGATTCTGTGGCTGAAGTTGTGGATGATGTCACTAAAAATGCAGTAGCCAGTGGTTCTTTTGGTGCCAACTCTTCTGCCAGAGTTGAAGGCACAACAGTAGTAACCATGGGAATTACTCAAGGGTTCTTGTCCAATTTATTTGGCTTAAGGATGTTTAGTTGATGGAAGTTTAAGTTGTTTCCTCAATTTTGCAATGTCTTCATTATTTTTCTTCACTAATTGTTCTGTTGCTTTACATTTGCAGGATCATATACTACTTGCATAGCTAGCTCTTCTAAAGACTTAACCCTTAGATATTTAGCATATGATGAGGCTTTGTCAACCTTCATTTGATCCCTCATGTTTATGATTGTATTCTGAAGTTTTTTAATACTCATAGCCTTGGTAGTTATAGTAGAATATAACATATCTAAACTTTTCCTATGAAACTCAATTTTATCTACTGCATGAATGCTTTTTTTTGGCACTTCTAGATCAATTTTCTTATAGTCTGAAACTCTCTTTGGAGTCTTGACTGTTGGTTGTAGCACTGACATAATCAACTTTTTATTTGAATAGTCAAAAGTTGATAAAAGTATGTTCTGAATTCCTGGTGTTTGCTTCAAATATTGAGAATAAATCTCATTCTTGATCTCTTCATTCTTTGTTTTAAATTGCTTGTATTTTTCTCTAATATCAAGATATTTTCCTTCTATTGTCTGTGAGGAAGATGCCTCTATATTTTGTTGTTTCTCTATCATATGTGTATTGGAATGATCAAGATTTCCTTCATTCAAATTCTTTGTAACTGGATCATTTGTATTGACTATAGCAACATCTATATTTGTTACTGGAACATCTATGTTTTCTACCTCAATAGTCACTTTTCCTTTATCAACTGAATTTACTTTAGGATTTTTATTGTATCTAATTTTAAACCTTGTCTCAGTTGTGGTTTCAGCAATCTATGTTCCTTCTTCTCTGACCCTTTTGGTAGTCTTTTCTCCTTGATTTGCAGTTTGTAAGGTGTGACTAGTATCACCCTGTGTAACTGCATCTACCAAAGTGTTTTCTACCCATTCAATTTGATTGACATATTTCTCAATCTCTGGTTTTTTTCATGAATGTAGGGTGTTAGTTTGCACTTAACCCTCATTTTGCTCAGTATTCCTTGTAGATCATAGTTCCATAAGAAACTCTCTTCAAATCTATACTCAAGTAACTATTTGGATGCTTCTATCTCTGCATCTCTGTGATTAAAAACAAATGGCCCCACCTGATTCTTTAACTTGAATTGTGTTTTCTTCTTATCTGCTAGGAAGTTGATGGAATCAGAATTTAAGATTTTCCTGATATACTCCAAGGAAAAGATTCCCATTGGTACATGTTTAGATAGTTTGTAGGGTAACAGATTGGACTCAAAAACTTTGATTTCAGTATTTTTTTCATATAAGTACCAATCACCAATTCTAGTGTGCTTTGATATCTACAAAATTTTCTTCATTTAATCACTGATCCTTGGTTGTTCTGTGTTGGTCAACATATTTATCAATGGGTGGACAAAATTATCTGTAAACTCTGCATAAGTGAATTTTTAGGACTCTTTTCTGATCAAAGAAGTCAAGAAGATTACTGAAAGTGGTTTTTATTCTATATCAATCTTTTGGAGGGTTATTGGAAACTTGTTTGCTTGAAAACACAAGAACATATGAAAGATAAAGGATGTATATCTAAGAGAAATGATGAATATTGTCAGCTATATACTCAACATAATTGAAAATTACAAAGGGAAGCTATCCTGGTGCAACAGTAGATAGAAACCCTAGGATGGATTCATCAGTATGCTCATCTGTAAAGTAGCCTAGAATAAATGACACCATCGAAATGACATGCCTAGACCCTTCTGGAAATTTTGAAGTAGAATATGGAGGGTTGATTTGTGGAATTTCAACATGTAAAGGCATGAACACTTGAAAGATCTGAAACCTTTTTGGAAAATCAAGGCCAATGTACAACTTTGTAAGTGCCTCTATTGACAAAGGAACTGCTTTGGGATCAGGTTTGAGTTGTAACATCTGGTTTATTGACTCAATAGTAATTGTAAACAGTACCTCTTTGT